>OX621249.1:7455000-8655000 GCA_951640165.1 Pseudoips prasinana
ATCCCGCAACGAATTTAATTAGAAAGATAAAAAAGGAGGAGTTAGAAAATTAATAGCTCCACTTCCCTCCAGAGCAAAGCGGGAGACAGAAAGATGTAAAGAGGCTATAGCCTCATGAAATGAGAGATTTGCAATTAGAGAAGCCAGCTGCACAAGCACCGAGGATTAGTTTAAGGGTCCTAAGTGAGCTGTTATATTTGATTCCAATAGTATCACACAAGATCCGTATAATAAACTACTCCAGATTTTGTATATAATTTAGGGGGATCGATTTTTCTTTTTACCAAAACTAAGCCAAGCAACGTTTTCCTTTCCGCTTCCTAATATGGGTCAACTTTATTGGTCCCGCTTGTTATTAGCCACAGGGGCCACATTAATTCACTAGTTGTTTTCTTACGGACCAAAAGTTTGGTGTTACTCGATCTTCATGAGAATATCTTTCTTAGACGTTTGATTGAATATTGGGCTAACTTAGTTTGTGGAGTTGTAACTTAGAACTTATTTAAGAGATGTATATGATACGAAATCTTTGGAAATATATGTTATCTATACTATGAGGAATTTTCAAGATCGCCGAGGTGTCACGTGGAACTTTGCCTATATATATGGCGAGTCGACCGGTGGCTCTCCCTCTTTTGGGGCCAGACGTCGACGAGGGCGAAGCTCTGCTGGTTTGCGTATCGATTAAATCTTGAGTGTAATGTGCAGTGGTTACAGTGTTTCTCGTTATAAGTGATTTGTCATAAGAAAATTGTTGTTGATTTCTAAATTATTTATTCTCAAGTGTGAATAAACCTCTTTTTTTATTAATAAATCCTTTTAATTCCTAAAATCAGAATTGGTATAAAGAACCCAAGTGCTGCTTGTTGCCATCCAAATTTAATAAGATCTAACCTCGTGTTACTTTCATTTGTGATTTTCTTAAGACAAATCGACCACGTTGTGTATTGTGTGTTTTGTAATTCCAACGCCGCTGCGTATCTCGTGTAATCGAGTGCTTAAGGACTGGGATTGGTAGCGTACGTCAGAAAAAAGTGCGTCTTATAGACCACGTGGCAGTAGCCCCGACGCCCTACCTGTACACTGCGGTCGAGATCGCAATCATAGTCGCGCTCTCAAGTAAATAACCGATCACGTAGGCGTATTTGTTTGTCAAAAACGGGACGATTTCCGTTTACGTTCCTTGAGTGTCGCTCATGTAAGTGTGAACCTGAAGTGTCTTCCAAGGCACAATAAAATCTACACCGTACGTTCGGTACTATCATGATTAGTTAAGAAATTATCGAAAGTAATTTTACATCTGTCAAATAAACTAAAAAATGTGGGTATTTCGGTTACACAAATAATTGTTGACACTATTCAATTGACAGTCGAGTCGCGCTAGCCACCATTACGTCATTGTGTTTATTTTAATCGATCTCTTCACAATTTACAATTATTATGCGACGGGGTGGATCGTGCTCATACACTGAATTATTGTGACGACAAAGAATGTTTGTTCAAGCCTTTATTGGATGTTGTAACTGTAAAGAGAGTCTACGAAGTGTATACCTAAACGGAACAATTCTACCCCAGTGTAAATTTATTTTAGTAAATTTTTGTGTTGTGATTTACGTAAGTACAATTTTATTGCTTTGTTTGTGAAATACCGCGATGTATTTCACGTAGCCGATCAAGAAAATTTCTTGAAAGGTGGATCCCATATAAGGGCGCGAAACCATTCACTTAGTTTGTCGCACGGTAGTTTGCGATAGTCCGGTGAAGCAGTGAAAGCCTCCTAGGCTAACCGATTCGTCATGTAAAAAAAAAAGGTAGTTTGCGAGGTGTGTTACGATCTAAGTTCGACCAGAAATCGTCAAGCGTTGCTAGCCGTCATCGGCGCCGCTCAGTATCGTGGTGCATCGCATGATAGCCATATTATATAGCAGTAGGTATTGACCACCGCTGTGAAATGGTACCTCAAACGTTTGACATCACGATGTTGTATAAAATGTCATGCTATTGTTCTGCGCCTAATGGTAGTGCGAGGATTGAGTTAGGAGCTGAAAAGCCTATGATACAAGGTATTTGCAAAGCTTACTAAGTAACACTTGACAGTCTTATCATTTTTTCAATTTAATACTCAATGTGTTATTTGTATTCTACAATGTAAATGAGTTGTTATTTAGAGCCTAGTAGGTATAATAGCAGTGCACGTTCTCAAGCTACTTCTTAGCAGCGGAGTTATCAACATATGTTTGAAGTCATCCTCTGAAGTTTGACTGCACGTGTGTCGCAGTGGTTAAGATCATCGCCTTTTCATTCAATGGTTCGATTCCCGTTAATTGCGTAAACTGTTTGTGCGAACCATAAGTGGTTGTTCTCTGGATGTTTTGTGTACGTAAATTATATGTTCGTCATATAATTATGTCGTTTCGTTAAAGACTAGGTCATATAAAGGACAAAGGTTTCACCAAGGTCATGTAAGCAATCTGAATACAAGTGAGTTATGGTCAGGTAAGACCGAGGCCGAGACCGATTTTGTTGTTTGGTTCCACGAGCTTCGATTTGATTGACATTCGACTTGCATTAAGGCTAACCAAAAGAGTTGATGTTTGGTGATGTACACTTTGTCATTAAATTCTCTGACTCCACAGGGAGGTTAGAACCAGAAATGCGTGAACCCTAGGGTTGTTCGGCACGTTTTCATAGTAAATGTTTTACGTAACCTTTTAATTTTGTTTCATGTTACACATATGCATGGTGCGAATGTCTCACTTGCTGTTTGGAACAAACTGTCGGCGTGGCCCAGTGGCTGCCTTCGACGCTGAAGTCCTGAAGCGTCTGATCTGGCAGGCGTGCAACTAGCGCGCGTGGCTGGCTGGCAGGAAGTCTTTACGTTTTGAGTTTTGTTCCGCAACTTTGGTAATAATTTTAAGTCATTTAATGCTACTTTTGTTTATAGTACGCTTGGCGTGTGTGAAGACATGCGCTCCGAACAGTAAAATCAATGAGTTATAAGTGCTAGTCGCTATGGTACTAGGCACTCAGGCGTGTCGCTTGGCGTTTGTCGCTGTAACTTGGCGTTTGTCGCTGTAACTTTGCGTTTGTCGCTATAAATTTGCGTTCGTCGCAATACTTTTGGCGTTTGTCGATATAACTTGTTCAATTATGAGTATGACAGAAGTTTGCAAGAGTTGTTTGCATACATTTGAAAGCGAAGTGTTTTGAGTGTATTTATCTCTGTTACGAGAGTGATTGTTTGTTTGAGTGCCTTGAGTGCGAGGTGGATGACTGAATAGGCAACTTTGTACGGTTGCTATGATAATTAACTGTTTGTGTTTTATGCAGATGATGATTCTGATGACGGTGAGCTCTCTAATGCAGTAGGAGCTGGCGATCATAGCTTCGCCGTATCTCCTGGTGCTGCTGAAGAAGCGCGGTCGTGGTCGACGCGTAGTCAGGAGAGGCCGTATGAGGAATTTTCAAGATCGCCGAGGTGTCACGTGGAACTTTGCCTATATATATGGCGAGTCGACCGGTGGCTCTCCCTCTTTTGGGGCCAGACGTCGACGAGGGCGAAGCTCTGCTGGTTTGCGTATCGATTAAATCTTGAGTGTAATGTGCAGTGGTTACAGTGTTTCTCGTTATAAGTGATTTGTCATAAGAAAATTGTTGTTGATTTCTAAATTATTTATTCTGAAGTGTGAATATACCTCTTTTTTTATTAATAAATCCTTTTAATTCCTAAAAATACATATAATAAAATCGTAGGAAAGTCAAAACTGTACACTGACTATTTTTTGAAAAAGATACTTGGGGCGTGATCTACAATCGATATCGAAGTCAAAAATATAGTTTTCTAGAATTTTTGTCTGTGTGTCTGTTTGTCTGTATGTATGTCCGGGCTAAACTCAAAAAGTACTGCATGGATTGACTTAAAATTTTGCATGAATATTATTAAGAGGCCGGGTCAACATATAGGGTACATATTATCACGCTATCACCTACGGGGGAGGAAATGTGATAATTTATAAAGTTTAACGCGGGTAAAACCGCGGGGCACAGCTAGTAAATAATAATATTGACTGGCCTGATCTTTTAGTGTGACCGGGACTGTTAAGCAAGTGGTCGATTCCATCTTCACCCAGGACTAATCTATTTGTACTGTGTCTGTATGTAATTGTTTTTTATCATGGGACATTATTCAACACACAGCCATCTGATCCCAAACCAAGCAGGGCTTGTTTTATAGAAACCGGATAACTGATATATTACATATACTATTTTTCTTTTGTAATTACATACTTATATAGATAATTACATTCAGACACAGGACAAACACACATGTTCAAGCACACAAATCTCCTGGGTGAGAATCGAACCCAAGACCTGCGGCGTGAAGGCAAGCATTTACCAACCACCAGTCCGTCAATTCATCTATAATATGTATATATATATATATATATATGTATATGGGATACCTTTTCTACCACAATGTGCAGTAAAAGATATTTTGCTAAAAATACCTTTATAAGACGTTCGTGTAATTTTTATGATAAAAATCTTAGTAGTGTTGATATTTTCTCAAACTCTTATACACAATTTAGGCTTACAATAAGGAAAATTACTACTATATAATAGCTAAAAAGATACAAAAAACAATTTAATTTGTATAATTTATTTGATAATCTTGTATGTGTTGCTCAGTGTTCTCAAAGTAAACTAGGAACATATGTTAGTTATTAAGATAATGAAACTTTAGGTCAATAAGAAATTAAGTTATGTATACATTTTTTGTAAACGACTGTTTGATTCCTAAATAAATAAATATATCGGCATCGGGGGGTGCCTTCGTCAGGATTGTTCATGTGGGCGCATCAAGAAGACGTAAAAGTCCAATATCAGCTCGTATCAGCGAACTCGGTAAGCAAATGTGTAATAAATAGTACGTTGTAATTGAATAGTGTCCAAGGATATTATTGTTATTATAGTGCTATCGCCAACCCGTTCGCTAAGCTTGGCGATTATGGAATATCACTCTAAATGGTGGACACAACTCCATTGTGGAAATCTTTTGTGGAGGCCTTTGTCCAGCAGTGGACGTCATTCATAAGCCGTGTGGTATTCGAGCCAGAAAGAATAACAGGGCCACCCCATACCATCCTGTGGATGTCGTAAAAGGCGATTAAGGGATACAGCATGTAGTCGGGCAGCAGCGCCACCTGTATACTAGCTACCACCTAACTGCGATCGTTACAGTAAACTTTGGGGGAGGCCTATGTCCAGCAGTGGACGATCAAGCTGATGATGTGGGCGTCATTCGACTCATATATAAATAAAATTAAAATAAAATAAAAAAGGTTTTTATTCACGTAGACTTTAAAAAAGCGCTTGTAAATAGTCGGTACATGTTTGTAGTAATATAGTTGTATACATTATTATTTCTAGTAACATAACATTGGATCCGGTGGTAGCATTAAAGCGCGACCGTCGTTATTAACACAAGGTCCGTCATAATAATAATACCTTTAATATAGACAGAACCATTGACAATATGTAGTAAAAATATTAGACTTAAACTAGATAATTAAACATAATCTCTTGACAATAACTTGATACGAGCTAGCTAAATATCATTTCTGTAATAAAATAAATTTTATAAATGTTTTCATACAAGATGTACCTAAATATCTATGTTACTAGAAATAATATCTAATGTATACAACTATATTAGTACAAACATGTTCTGACTATTTACAAGCGCTTTTTTAAAGTCTACGTGAATAAAAACCTCTTTTATTTATTTTTTTATTTATAGATATTTAGGTACACATTGTATTGATTGTACGAAAACATTTATAAATATTATATATTATATCATATCTAGAGGTGTGCAAATATCGTGATAAATGGAACTCCGTTGTCTCTGCCTACACCTCTGGGAAACAGGCGTGAGTCGATGTATATATGTATGTATGTATCTATTGGTTTTGGCACCAAAGATTCCTTCACTAATTTTATTAGACATTGTATAACTAAGTAACTTAAATACGTCTTAAGAAGGCATGAAATTCGGTGTGGAAGTCCGTCTCGCAATTCGCGGGTTTAAGTATTTCTTTAAACTTACTTATTTTGTACAGACGCGTAGACGCCAGCACTTCAAGCTACTCCAATCTGACAAATTTTCCCAATTGAAAGTGAACCTTATGCTTTTGCGATAAACTTGAAAATCTATAAAAGAAATTTGACGGATTGGGGTAGCTGGAAATGCTGGCGTCTGTACATTAAAAGTAAGTAAACATTTCCGCAAACTCGAGGAAATTAAAAGTTTTTTTCTTTAATAACGAAATAAAATGGGTGTGAAGAACGGCCAGATAAAGAAATAATTAAACTTTCCCAAGGGGGAGGCTGGGATCGGTAGGTAGATATAACAATGGATTTGATGTGAAGAAACAGTTAGCAATTGACACCAGTAACTGCAACTAAGAGACCTTCTTTTGTTTTCTCATATATTATGTCATAGCGTTTTCAACCGCTGAAAATAAAATATTCTTTTTAGGGTTCCGTAGCCAAATAGCAAAAAACGGAACCCTTATAGAATCGTCATGTCTGTCTGTCTGTCTGTCTATCCGTCCGTATGTCACAGTCAATTTTTTCCAGAACTATTAGAGCTGTCCTGTTGAAACTTGGTACGTAGATGTATCCTGTGAACCGCATTAAGGTTTTCACACAAAAATAGAAAAAGAACAATAATTTTGGGGGTTCCCCATACATAGAGCTGAAACCCAAAAAAAAATTTTCATCGTACTCATACACACTCATGTGAGGTATCTATGGATAGGTCTTCAAAAATGATATTGAGGTTTCTAATTTTTTTTTCTAAACTGAATAGTTTGCGCGAGTGACACTTCCAAAGTGGTAAAATGAGCGTCCCCCCCCTGTAACTTCTAAAATAAGAGAGTGATGAAACTAAAAAAAATATATGGTGTACATTACCATGTAAACTAACAACGAAAATTAGTTTGAACGAGATCTAGTAAGCAGTTTTTTTTATACGTCATAAATTAATGTATTTGGAAGTCATACGGCGCAGAATTTACTCATGTAATTTGTAATATGTAGATAGAGACCATAAATAGACTATTTACAAGCGCTTTTTTAAAGTCTACGTGAATAAAAACCTTTTTGTTTTATTTTTATTATTTAAATAAAAAAAAAAAAAAAGGTTTATATTCACGTAGATTTTAAAAAAGCGCTTGTAAATACTCAGAACATATTCGTAGTAATATATAATTATTTCTAGGTACATATAGATATTTAGGTACACGGATTGTAGGAAATAATTGACAATAAGATTTATTTTATAACAGTAACGATATTTAACTAACTTAAATTAAGTTATTGTCAAGGATCATGTGTTGGTTTAATTATCAAAATTTAAAATTTTAGCTATATTTTTACTACATATTGTCGAATGGTTCTATCTATATTAAGGTACGAATTAAATGTTATTATTATTATTATTTATTTATTTTACCATGTTATGGTAAACTCGTTATAATAGTTGAAAGGTGTTGCTTGCGGTGACTGGGTGATTTTCCGTTGGGGTATAGATAGATAGATGAAACTTTATTGCACCAAATCGAAACATACATTGAAGCATAAGTTAGCTTATACTATGAGGTACAAACGGTGGTCTTATCGCTAACATAGCAATCTCTTCCAGACAACCGTTGGATGAGCTAAAGTAATGCAGGGAGACAAAATGGTAGTTGGCAGTGCATCTACTTACATAAGTTTACAAATATATGTACCTATATAGGACAACCGGAAAGGGAATACTACGTCGAACATTCTCTGACCAAATTGGAGATATTCTCAAGAAAGGGCAGGTCAGAAGTACCCTAAACCGGCGAGCATGTATGAAGAATATAATGACAGTAATCGAGGCAAAAGAAGTATGCAAAGATCGTGACAAATGGAAATCCGTTGTCTCTGTCTACCCCTCTGGGAAACAGGCGTGAGTCTATGTATGTATGTATATAGTATGTTTTTGATTATGTAGTAATAAATGAATTTGGACGATGTGTTTGTGGATGTATTCCATTTAACACACAGCTAAAGTACGTCCACAGCTGAACAACAGCCTCCCCAAAGAATGGGGGATATGTCATAAGCGCCACGCTTGGCAAACAGGTTGGCGATCGCAGTTTAATGGTCATAGTTCACAGAAAAACGATGCTGCCCGTTCTCTAATATGTATTCCCTCAGTCGATTTCTACGCCTCCCACGGGATGAGATGGGGTGATGATATTCTATGCCGTCACCACACAGCAACTACTCCATTTTTATAGTCAATTTTCAACGATCATTGCTTATTTTGTGTGATCCTTAAATCTCAGAAATAGTTCTTGTTTTGTTTTGTTTTTTTATTATATTGTATTCTACGTTGTGACTGTTGTGAGTATCTAATTCTACGTATCAGTAGAATAATCCGAGCGAACCTTATGTATGTTTTCATAGAAATCTATTTTTTTATCCCACTGAGCATGAAATGTAAAGCCACAATATTGGCATATCCATTCGGTAAGCTGAAAAATTGTATCACTTTTACAAGAAAATCCAATTTGTGAAATGTCGCTGTACAGTATTGGTGTAGACGAGTCAAAGTGACGTGTAAGTTTCATTGTTTAGTGTTCACATGTGATATAGCTAAGTTATTATATGTATCTAGCAATCTGTGTTGCAAGAGTGAAGAACAATGGAAGCGAGGATTAAAAAATACCAGGAACAAAACTATGTACAATAACTAAACTATTCAAAAGAAATCCGCAGTAATTTATTTAAGAAAATCTACGTACTTACATCACTTTTTAAAATGACAATATTATGCCCAATTTTGGGAAGATAGAATATAATTCTTACCATCGACACGATAAGAAGAAGAAGAATTATGCCATTGTCATTTTAAAAAGTGATGTAAGTACGTAGATGTTCTTGAAACGTAGGAAATCTAGATTTTATTTATTTTTCTCATGTTTTCTTATCATGAATAAGTTCACATTTATGAATCAAACTATTTATTTTAATGTTTTTATTTCCTGCGAAGTTAAGGGTTAAAACGGTAGAACACCAATTATAATAATTAAAGACATTACAATAACCACTTAAATTACACAATCATACATCATTCTCACAGAAACGCAAACTTTCTGACAATATATCCGACCATCCATCCGCAAACAAATCACGGTCAGGATTGACACAGGAGAACGTTGAATGCTGTGAGACTGCGCGGTATACGAGTAGGTGACTTAGCGCGCGCTGCGGTACGGCAACGTGGCATGGCAAACAATTCATTGCGGCGAATACGACGATAATTATCAGGAACAATTACCTACAGCCCACAATGGAGATAAATTTTTCCCCGGAGTATCTTACAAATCATAAAGTGAGTATTACGATTAGTAATTTCATAAAAAAAATTGAGCCAAATACATTTTTATTCCCTTTAGTGTTGGTTGTTTAACTGCAAAGAAAAAAACATGGTATAGTTTTCCATGACAAAAATGCGATCTGAAATTCATAAAAGCTCGGAATTTCTTTTGTGGGTACATAACATTATTAGGATTCCATGAGAATAGTGCTTTAGAAAACAATGTTGTTATTTTTCTGTATGTCGTTCCAAGAAACTAGACATTGGGGTTTTGCGGTGAATATTTAGAGAGAACGGAATACTTAGAAATCCATAAGAAGTATCATTAACATATTTTTTCGGTTTAAAACTTTATTTATTAATTCATTTACAGTCGGTTTTTTTACAAGAATATCCTTACTAATATAATAAATTCGTAAGTAAATCTGTCTGTGGCGCTTTTACGCCAAAGCTACTACATATTTACTTATTGTGTGGGCAGTGGGTACCCTAGTTGTTCAAGCCGCCCATTAGGCCTCTGACATGGCTTAACGACTGTTGTCTAATAGTTTGGACCGGGACCGACAGCTTCACTTGCCCTCCGAAGCACGGAGACGTTCAGAAATAGAACCACTTTGGTGGACACTGTACCTGCCCACCCTACCCCCCTGTTCTAAATTCTTTTTATTTGATGTGATCCCTATCGTTGTACCTGATCATCCTAACTAACGGCATACAATTTAATATTTAACTGAACCTGACTCTTATGTGTCTAATAAGGAATACTCCTTGATACTAATATGATCCTAAATGTTCTTAACTTAACTCTCTTAAAAAAAAGCTATATTCTAATGAATTTACATTCCTGCTGGATTTGATTGAAACAAGGTGATTTAAATTGGCCAGTGATTCGTCTAGTATGGAAGGAACCTATGTTGCACATAGTAATCCAAGAACTTTTTGAAAAGGAGAACAAACCAATCAATACCAAATTAACTTTATCCTAATCATAAATAAACTTTCTAAACCTGAGGTACAAGAAAGACAGAACTAATGAAGCCTAGTTTACTCTAAATTAATTACCATAATGTTATCTAAAATCTTATTAAATCTTTATTTCAATATATACTACCATAAATATGTTGTTTTCATTCTATAATTTCTCTAATAAACATAAAGTTTTCATACTACTTCTTATTGGAGTATAACTTATTTTCATAAGAGGATATTATGTTATTTGGTAAGTCCTATTGAATGAATGTCTTATTAGATTATATTTTATTATTATGTCTAATTAGATTATATGTATGTTTCCTAAATGAATTGTTTGTTTTAATTCAGACATCTTGAAATATAATAGTTTAATTCAGCCATAGTATACATGTTTTCCTTAAATCTGCCAAATTAAGTTCAGCTTCATATGCAGTTTGGAAAATCAGACAATTGTCAGACGAACCAACTGCTAGACTAGTATATTTTGCTTATTTCCATAGCATTATGTCCTATGGTATTCTGCTGTGGGGCTCAGCAGCTGACATAAGTGCTATTTTCGTATTACAAAAAAGAGCAGTCCGAGCTATTTATAATCTAGGCAGTCGCGAGTCTCTACGAAGCGTTTTTAAAGAGGTAAATATACTTACTGTTCCATCTGAATACATATATCAGAATATAATGTTTGTGCGGAAAAATTTAGATAAATATAAAAAACGGAGTGACTTGCACAATGTCAATACAAGAAATAAGGACAAACTAGCTATACCAGCCTTTAGAGTTAGCAAAACAAAAAAGTCATTCATGGGAAATTGTACTAGGTTTTATAACAAACTCCCTATTCATATAACTAAACTACCTGATAATAAGTTTAAGTCACACATTAAACATGAACTTATGGCTAAGGGTTACTACACTACTAAGGATTACATTGACGATAAAGACATTTGGCGGTCGGCATCTACCTGCACATAGTCCGCTGGAGATCTTATAGCCATATAGACATGAGTAATCTTTTATGTTACATGAACTATCTGTAATAAAACTATCTATTATTTAAATATTCTACGAATTTTAACTGTTGGTTGTGTCTCAAAATGATTAATGTTACTTTTATTTTGACGTTTTTATTTTCTCTTTCTAATATATTAAACCTAAAATAAATAAATAATCAGACAACCGATCGAGCATATATTGTGTTTGCCTGCTAAATAATTACAGTAAGTGGACCAAATCTCGTGTATATGCCCCATTGAGTATGTTTCGCCGGAGCGTCTCAACTGGGCCGTGTTGAAACCGGTAGTAGAGACACCCGCTGAGTTTGTTTCGCTGGGTCTTCTCAGTTGGGGCGTATTGGATCCGGTGGTAGCATTAAAGCGCGACCGTCGTTATTAACACAAGGTCCGTCATAATAATATCACCTTAATATAGACAGAACCAATGCCAATATGTATTATAAATATTAGACTTAAACTAGATAATTAGACTTAAACTAGATAATTAAACTTAAACATAATCTCTTGACAATAACTTGATTCGAGCTAGCTAAATATCATTGCTGTTATAAAATAAATTTTATTAATGTTTTAATACTATCAATACATGTGTACCTAATATCTATGTTGCTAGAAATAATAATGTATACAACTATAATACTACAAACATGTTCTGACTATTTACAAGCGCTTTTTTGAAGTCTACGTGAATAAAAACCTTTTTTATTTTATTTATTTATTTATTTATTTAAAATATTGTTGAGATTGACTTTATATCTTTTCTAGATTATTCTAGCTTATTTGTAGTTTATACTAGAATATCATAATATTCAATATTATTTTATTTGCGGCTATGGTACTCGCCCAAATCTCCCCGTGAACAGTAGTCTCCGGCACCATAGGGTCAAGACTTCCTTCGCGGACCAAATGTCCTTGATAGGGATACTCTTTTATTCAAATAACAGAAAGGTCTGTGTGGGTTGTTAGTCATAGTCAATGTCCTTTGGAAACAAGAGACATGAGAGGGCTTATTCTTTTGACTACCCTAACCTTTACTTATTTATTACAAAAATATATATGACTCTAGTTCATAATATATTTATATATATTATATCAAGGAAAACATTTATATATGGATAATATTTATAATTAACCTTATGTAATAACACAGAAGTCTTAATTTTTCATAAGTACTTCTTGGATTCACCAATGTTGTAATATCTTCAGAAAGCTTATTCAATATAAGCAAGTTAATTTCAGAATGGTTCTAATCACAACCACTGGTTTGACTGTTAACAAAGTCAACCCATAATAATACTTCATCATTGTATTATTATTATTTGAGTCATCTGCTCAAGGAACTTCGCATTCCTGTCAAGGTTCAATAATTCTTGAACTTCAACATCAATTGTATAAGTAATACTATCTTGTATCACTTGTGAAGATTTAGTTCTTTGTATTCATTACCCAAGTAATGACCGCTTGATATGAAAGCATTCAATATCAGTAAGAAAATCTGATGTGATTCTAATTGGAACCACTTATATGACTATTAACTGAGTCAATATTAGTATAATCAATACTTTGAAGGTGTGTTATTAAATCATTTATGATTCTTGTCAAAAATCAATGATCTCTTGATCTTCAACATGGTACGTAGAGATGTTGCATAATAACATCATTGGAACTTTTGTAAAGGTTCTACTAAATCTTCCATAGACCCTTTAAGACTGCTTGGAGGCCGGCCTTAAGTACCAAGACATCATTATAGAACATATAATATTTTATGTTAATCATAAACACAAGCACGTCATGTTTGCTGTTGTAGAATAGCCTCTACTATCTGCCATAGAGAACTAAATAAGACTGTCAGTGACCGGTCTTAAGCACACAAGACATCAGTTTTCTCTTCCACTGATAGTACCCATATTCAAGATCAACCTCTGAACCAAAGACTATACATTAGTTAAATGGTTATAAAGGATTACCTACTATTAACCCAGTTAATAACTCAGGTACTTTTAATTAGAAGTTATTAAATTAATTACTATCTAACATTGATAGCTTTCATTCAATAATAGATACAATTCTGGTTCTATCGTCTAGTTAGTTTAAACATAGAATCAGTTTTAAGGTATTTGTCTTATAAATACATAAGTAATACAAACTTTGGGACATCATCCTCATTCATCCCAACATATCCGTGAATGAGAATAGAATTGTTTTACCATTTTAGACTCAACTATTATGTTATCGAGCATTCATAATAATGTAACGCTTTAAATATAAAAAAAACATCGTTTAAAAAAACCGACTTCAAAAACTAAAAAGTATAAAAAAATATCTTAATAAAGATTTAATTTAATACATCACTTATAAATATAATATTAATGAAATAATATAATTTTTATGTGCTACCTATTGATAGGTTTGAAGTCGGTGCCAAGCCAATTGTAATAGTAGGTACCACACTTACTTTCATATTCGGGATAGCTTCCTATTTCTACACAAACAACCCAAGCGTGCAGACGTCGTTGACGGTCGTCATATATTTTTATGATACAGTTTCATATTAATTGCTTAGGGCTTGGCACCGACTTCAAACCTATCAATAGGTAGCACATAAAAATTATATTATTTCATTAATATTATATTTATAAGTGATGTATTAAATTAAATCTTTATTAAGATATTTTTTTATTAAGATATTCGAGACGTGACGGGCGGCGACGTGGTCCGCCACCCGTCACGTCTCGTTTCCCAGAGAGGCGAAAAGTGGTCAACGGAGAGCCGTTTTGCTACGTTGAATGTTGGAGGAGGAATAGAAGGTAAGATGGACGAAGTATGTCAGCTGATGAGTGAAAAGCGGATCGATGTGTTGTGTGTGAATGAGACGAAGCGGAAAGGGTGTGATACTACAAACCACGGACTATACACGGCGTATTGGTCTGGAGTACCGAACACCACCCGAGCTTGCCAAGGTGTGGGTCTCATTCTTTCCACAAGTATGTCTGAGTGTGTGACTGAGTTCGAATGCGTGAATGCAAGAGTAATGTGGTTGAGAATGAAAGTTGGTATGACCCGTATCTTCCTAGTAGGAGTGTACGCTCCTGTAGATATGGGTGCAGTTGTAATACAGCGAGAACAAGAGGAAAGAAAGGCATTCTGGGAGACCCTGAGAGATGTGTTGCGGTTAAGTCGGTATAATGAAAGAGTAATAATGTTAGGTGATTTTAATGGATGGGTTGGGGTAAAACGTGATGGTTTTGAAAGAGTACTAGGTCAATTCGGTGACGAGAGTGAGAATGAGAATGGGTACAGTCTGCTTGAGATATGTTTGGAATGGGGTCTTTGTGTTACAAATACTATGTTTGAACATAAAAGAATCCATACGTTTACACGAGAGAGGAAAAATGTGAGAAAGAGTATGATTGACTTCGTGATTGTAGATGAAAGACTGAGAAAGAATGTTCTAGACACAAGAGTCTATCGTGGGACCGCAATCCATACAGACCACTTTCTGGTGATGAGCCGAATAAGTGGTCTGTCCAAAGGATGGCGCCACCGAATCCCTGAGACTAAAAGTGTACTAGAGAGAATAAAAGTAGAGGAACTGCAAGAGGAAGAAGTGGCAGACGAGTACAAAAGTAAGTTGGTTGAGAAGTTTGAGGGATCTGAAGACATAAGAGAAGTAGAAGAGCTATGGAAGGTAGTCAAAGAAGGTGTGGTGAGTGTAGCTGGTGAAGTATGTGGTGTAATAAAGAGAAGAAGAGGAAGAAAGATGAAGAATATTTGGTGGGATAAAAGTGTACAAAAAGTTGTATGTGAAAAGAAGAAAGCGTGGTTAGACTGGCTAGCCACCAGAGCAAACGAACGAATGAATAAGGCGACGAATGAGGATATAGAAAGGGCCTGGAATGATTATAGGAAAATGAAAGTAATTGTAAAGGATGTGGTGAACGAAAAGAAAAATGAACAAAAGGATAATTTTGATAGAAGGTTGTCTAAGGATTTTCAGACGAACATTAAGTTTTTCTGGAAATCCGTTAGATCAGTAAGAGGCATAACTCAAACCTCAGAACTGAAATCCATACGAGACCAAGATGGAAATATAGTGAAAGGGGAAGAATGCGTGTTAAAACGTTGGAAGGAGTATTTTGAAAGTTTGTATGAAAGAGGTGTAACAGAGAGTGAACGTAGTTCACTAAGTATAGACGAGAACAAATGTAAAGATGAAATTGGTATGGATGAGATTGTGAAAGCTATTAAGGGTATGAAATCAGGTAAGTCACCAGGGTATGACAGGATAACTTCCGAGATGCTGAAGGCTGGACATGGCGTCATAGCGAGTCAGCTGTACAGCCTTTTCAATCTATGCTATACCACCGGCCAAGTGCCAAGTGATTGGTGCAAGGCTGTCATTGTACCTCTTTACAAAGGGAAAGGCTCACGGCAAGACTGTAAAAACTATAGGGGCATTAGTCTGCTCAGCGTCGTTGGTAAGTTGTATGCAAAAGTATTGGTTGAAAGAGTTGTGAAAGAAACCGATGCGAAAATATGGGATGCACAGGCGGGTTTTCGGAAAGGAATGGGATGCACGGATCAGGTCTTTTCTCTGCGAAGTATAGTAGAGAAGTTTTTGGGCAAAAACCAAAAGGTCTACTGTGCCTTCGTAGACTTAGAAAAGGCCTACGATAGAGTGTTGAGGAATGAACTATGGTCGGTACTGTCCATGTATGGGTTGAACGACAACCTTGTTCAAGCACTGAAATCTCTTTATAGGGATTCCAGAGCTTGCGTGAGGATTAACGGGTCATACACCGAGTGGTTTAGCATCCAAAAGGGTGTTAGACAGGGATGTGTAGCGTCACCGTGGTTGTTTAACCTATTCATGGATAGCTGTTTAAAAGATTTGAAAGAAAGTGAATGCGGTGTAAGGATGAATGAGTTACTCATCAAATGTCTGCTTTACGCTGATGATCAAGTTTTACTTGCATCATCGGCGGACGAGTTGCAGGTGATGGTAACAAATATGTATGAATCCTTTGAAAGGAAAGGGATGAAAATGAATGTAGGTAAGACGAAAGTAATGGTATTTGAGAGGGATGAATACACGACAGCGTGTGATATTGTGATTGGAGGAGAGAAAGTCGAACAGGTGAATGAGTTTGTATATTTGGGAACTTTGTTTACGAGAGATGGGAAATATGAAAAAGATATTGTTAGAAGAGTAAATGCGGGGAACAGAGTGAATGGGGCACTACACGCCTTTATGAGTAGCCGGCAAGTATCAAAGAAGGCCCGACTAGCCGTGCACGATGGAGTGTTAGTGCCAACTTTAATGTATGGAAGTGAAAGTTGGGTATGGCAGAAAAAGAATGAAAGTAAAATAAATGCAGTGGAAATGAGAGCTCTGAGAAGTATGTGTGGTGTGACTTTGAGAGACAGAATTCGAAATACTGATGTAAGAGAGCGTTGTGGTGTGAAAGAGGATGTAGTCACAAAGATTGAAAAAGGCATGCTGAGATGGTTTGGCCATTTAGAAAGGATGAATGAAAGAAGATTGACAAAAGAAGTATACCTGGCCTGGGTGAATGGGACAACCGGAAGGGGAAGACCACGTCGAACATTCTCTGACCAAATTGGAGATGTTCTCAAGAAAGGGCAGGTCAGAAGTACCCTAAACCGGCGAGCATGTATGAAGAATATAATGACAGTAATCGAGGCAAAAGAAGTATGCAAAGATCGTGACAAATGGAAATCCGTTGTCTCTGCCTACCCCTCTGGGAAACAGGCGTGAGTCTATGTATGTAAGATATTTTTTTATACTTTTTAGTTTTTGAAGTCGGTTTTTTTAAACGAAGTTTTTTTTATTTGTTACTTTTTAGTGTCTAGCTATGGTTAGGACTTCGAAAGGTGCCGCGCACCTCAAAACTATAGATCCCAACAAACAAGAACGGAAAGAAGAAACATCTTCCGAAAAAATGTTGTTCGAAACTCTTTTTCACATTCTTGTGGGACAGTGAATGATCTAAAAGACCGTTTGTAAAGTAAGAAAAACTACATAAAATTACGTTCACTCTAAGAAAACTTGCACAGTACGAGTTTAGACTAGCTAAGATTTATGAAAGTCTGAACAGCAAGCGCATAGGTTCGGCCGTATTTATGACCATCTAGCTAACGAGTCTGTGTGCAGAGGGCTGATAGCCTAGGTCTTATTTATCATTGATTAGATAATGAGTCGGACTCGCCCGTGAAAGGTGGAATGTTTCTTTCCGTAGCAGCAAGTATTTGAGTTGATAGAATGGAAGTCAAATTGCGGTTTACGATTTATGACGCATTAAAAAAACTACTTACTAGATCTCTTTCAAACCAATTTTCGGTGGAAGTTTGCATGGTAATGTACATCATCTATTAGTTTTATGATTCTCTTATTTTAGAAGTTACAGGGGGGGTGGCATTTTAAGCCTTTGGAAGTGTCTCTCGCGCAAACTATACAGTTAAGAAAAAATTATATTATAAACCTCAATATCATTTTCGAAGTCCTATCCATAGATACCCCACATCTATAGTTTAGTGAATTTGTTTTTACGTCAGTTCTAAGTAAGTATAGGGAACCCCCAAATTTTATTGTTTGTTTCTCTATTTTTGTGTGAAAATCTTAATGCAGTTCACGGAATACATCTACTGACCAAGATTCGACAGTATAGTTCTTATAGTTTCGGAAAAAAGTGGCTGTGACATACGGACGGGCAGACATACAGACATGACAAATCAAGAAGAACCTTTGTGAAAGACATTTGGCTACAGAACCCTAAAAATGGCATCTATTCCGCATCAAACTAAAAAAAAACACGTAAATCGGTTCATAAATCTCAGCGTAATCGGTGTACGTACATAAAAAAATAAACTGGTGCTAAAAGTGCGCCTACATGCGCTTCCAAAAACAAAGCTTATACGTGCGTATTAAACGCTTGTCGTCTGAATTTGTTGTTTATGTTCATGCCAAGACACACTTGAACAGGATGAGTCTAGCTTGACTAGCAAAGATTTACAAACGTCTGTGCATCATCGACATCGTCCACTTAAACAAAAAATTTCATACAAAAATGTCCATAAAATGAAAACTACTGGGCCAATCTATATAAATTTTTTATGGGACCAAATGGCAACTATTCCGCATCAAACTAAAAAAGAATCACGTAATTCGGATTCAAAATCTCCGAGTAATCGGTGTACATACATAAAAAAAAAAAAAAAAACCGGTGAACTTGAGAACCTCCTCCTTTGGAAGTCGGTTAAAAAGTAACAAAGCCTCACCTGTGTTCAAAGCTTACCAACACGAGATGACGCTTCCTTCATTATCTCTCCTTTAAAACAAATGATACAACCAACATTCAGCAGATCCTCCACTCTAATTACACCAGAAGCTCGCTTCTAAATCTTCTATAGGACTCCTGAAACCACGCTCAAAACTCCTAAAAACCTTTTTCTTTCGTTAGCGTCTGACGCGAAGGGCCGCCATTCCTCTGACAGTTCCTCCATATTCCCAAAATGCGTCGTCAATAACGACACTTCCGGTCAGTCTCATTAATTAAATAAATGTAATCTGCATAATCACATAAAAATAAATAGTTAATCTTCTATCAAAACGACAGTTAGTATTATATTACACATATAAATTTATTAATGCATTATCCATTATTGTATATGAATAATAAGTAGCTGTTTTGTGAAACAATCATTTTTCCCGGTAATTCTATAACTGTTCCCATTGGTCGATTTCAAGATTAGAGAAGGGACTAATCTTTATAGTATCTAGTGATGTCCCTATATGTAAATTATTACGGTATTTGAACTAATGTTAAGCTTGTTCCACACATATTTGCATCGATTAGTCTAAATTTGATAATCAGGCATAATACGAATTAAAATACTATAAATCAGTTTTTATATTTTGTTTCATTTAAAAGATATTTTGCAACACGCCAGCTAAATTATAGTACGATTAGCTGGACGAAGGATATGCGAATAATCTTAACGTGACGAGCCAGTATGGTTAGTTACAACACACATCTATGGACTGACCGCAAGCCTAGTTGCTCGACCTCGCTCATCACTTACGGACCGGTGATTAGACTATCTAGCTTTGAGCGCGTCGCCAAAACTACTGAACCGATATCAAAGATATCTGGTACACAGATAGTCTAGAGCCTGAGTAAGGATAAAAGGCTACTTTTAATGCGAAGAATGGTTGTAAGGGGTAGGTGGGGAAATATGCCTAAGTGCGTTTACCGGAACGATTTTGTTACACAAAAACCTATGAAATGCCGTAACTAAACGATATGCGAAAAAAAAATCGGTTCAATTCCTTCTTTTGCATGCGGTAAACTACGCATTTTGTAAACCACGTGTGTTGGTTTATTTTACCACCTTGTGTACAAACACACCCGTTGTGACGCCAATCTTGATGAGGTGTTCAAACTCAATGCTTCCTCTGTGGAGAGTGTTTCTTGGACTATAGAATGGAACTGAATTGGTTGGAGTAGCCTAATAATTTGACGCACAATGGTCAAATCAGCAGGCTAATTGGCGAAACTAATCGCCTAACTATACTTAATTAAACCACCAGTACCTCTACCATGACTCCATATAGTTCACTTAGACATTTTAAGTTCATTGAAGTTCCGCTAGGGAACGTGCTAGTTAATTTACAGGAAAAACTGCAAGTACCATCGAGAAAGTAAACTACATGAATTTGTGTTAGACATGCTGTTGTTAATCGTACCTTACTAAAAATGTTGACAAAAGATGATATTTCTCCAGAAGAATAATGTTTACCCTTATAATGCTTAATTACATATTTTTTATGTTTCTTCTGATTATAATAATAATGTTTTTATTTATCTCTTTCACAAAGGTTTGGTGTACAAACGAGTATTATGTAAAGAAAAACAGATAATAAACTATCATACCTTTGTGAAAGACTGGCGTCAATAGTAGTTAAGACCTGTTTTACAGATCACCAGGCTTCCACCTCATTTTTCTTAGCGCTACACTTTTTCTTTTGAAAGCCGCTGAATGCGGGTAGTTCAAGACCGGCAATTATGGAGATCTTCGGGGAGGCTCCTGTCCAGCAGTGGACGTCTTTCGACTGATATTATGATGACTGTTTTCTTCAAATCGACTCATCTGGAATTCTCTTATCGATTTTATTTATACACCAAAATAATCTTAAAATATAGCGTTTAATTTTACCCAGTTTTCAAATGATAGAATAAATTGTATAGCATAGTAATATGTATATTTATTATATTTTCTATATTAACAGTAAACCTTTATACATACCACATGTTGTACAGACGCCAGCACATCCAACTACCCCAATCTGTCAATTTTTTTTATATATTTTCAATTTTATCACATAAGGTTCACTTTCAATTGGGGAAATTTGACAGATTGGGGTAGCTTGATGTGCTGGCGTCTGTACATAACCATGTGGAATATTACAATTTATACATTTATTTTACGTTATCAGACTATTAGAGTCTAGAAAAACCCATCTTGCCATTTGAGCGTGGATCCCTAAAATGCAGCATAATTCAATAGGATGCACTACTGACTGCACTACCTGGTATTATTGTTTTCAATAATACAGACGAGAATTTGATGAAACGAATCAATAAACGACAATGACTTCAATTGCATGCTTCCGAAAACAATAATGTCATGCCCTGTCTTTTGTATAATTTGGGTTGATATTTATTAACACTCCCTTTATATGAATGCCATCCGATCATCTGTGACGCGACCCCGCAGGAGGCCGCATTTGCATTAAAATGGAGAGGTAATCAAGTTGCTGTACCGTATAAATTTAATTATTTTCAATCGGCAGTTTACCTGCATGACCAAGCATGGAGAAACGCGTGTCAACAAAACCCAACACGCTTGGTGATGGTATCTAGAGTTCCACCTGGCCTATGGTGGAAATGCAAGTCTCACGTTGTGTAGGGCCTACCCACTAAAACCACCACGGTAGCCATCCTCACAATGCTTGTAGCGGGGGTTCTGGTTCTCGTGAACGATCTCGCCGGTACCCTCGCTGTACACTGAGCGTCCGCGAGACTCTCCCCCGGGGAGGGGAGGGGCCCGGATGCCTCTCCCCCTCCCGATCACGCACAAGCGCGTTAGGCAACCTGAGCTACAGCAGGTTACCTCTTCCCAGGACCGCTTATACAAGACGAGTGGAATTTCCTTCCTCCAAATTCCAGCGATCCAAGGGGCGGCGCCCAGCCGGGGAGAAGCCAGCCGGGCGCCGCATACTCTCTCGCGCTGAGATTGGCTCCCAGCGCCGGCGAATTTGCGTTCCTACGTTAACATACAGAAACATAGGTCATATCGGCGCCAACTCAAGTTCATACAGCTCATAGTCAAACGCTCTTAAGTACGGGAACGGCGAGTTTAAGCAATTAGGCTCCATATATACCATAATCGCCTCGCTTGGCAGATAGGTTGGTGATCGCAGTATGATACTAGGTAAACAGAGAGACGCTGCCGCGAGTTCTCTGGGAAATATACCCTCGAGTCAACTTCTACGCCCTCCACGGGATAAAATGGGGTAGCGATATTCTATGTGTGTAATTACTGCGCTTACGAAAAAATAAATAAATAACTTATCATAGGAATGTCAGATATGTTAGATCAGAACTCAGTGTGTAGTGAAAGAAAAGAAAGAAAAAGATTTATTCAGAAAATTGCACAGACAACAAAAATATAAAATAACAATAAAACGAAAAATAAAATAAAATCAGACACTAGTTGTCCGTGCAAGCCTGAAATGGCACCATCTCAGCATTAGCTAGAACATTTTATTGTTCTTGCGCTGGTAATTCTGATGGTGCCAAGGAACTGTCACGGAACATTAACTTAAATACTTAAGATAGAACTATGTCACGGACAAATGAATGATAAAATAAGAATAAAACAAACACATTTTTTTAACAATAAAACAAAACAACATGGTTTTTACAACGCAGATATGCAGACGCAGGACATGGTATAAAGTGCCCTATTGTTCACAGTACAGCACTACAATAGCCCTTCAGTTTGAGAGCCTCTCATATTTCGTTCGAATCCATCAGCCTCAATTGCATAGACTACGAAACTTCAAGAGTCAGATTCTGGCATACTTATGATGGAAGAAGTTAAATATGTCTTAGCATCCATGTTTCTTATATTTACATATATATGTACATACATTGACTCACGCCTGTTTCCCAGGGGGGTAGGAAGAGACTACAACCTCTTTTGCCTTGTTTACTATCACTATATTTTTCATACAAGTTCACCGGTTTAGGATATTACTGACCTGGTCTTTCTTGAGAACGTCACCGATTTGTTCAGAGAATGTTCTACGAGGTTCCTTCCGGTTGTACCATTCACACAGGGCAGGTATACTTCTTTTGTCAATCTTCTTTCATTCATCCTTTCTAAATGCCCAAACCATCTCATCATATCTTTTACTTTTCTTATATTTATTGAGCCATTATCTTATTCTAAAGTTGAAACTATTTTAAAATATTTTTTTTCATTTGTTCCCTTCTTGATAATTTTAAAACAACTTTCAACTTTGTTAACACAGCACAATAATTACCATTTAGAGAGCCTCCTGCATATAATTCAAATACGTTCGTCCAATCTGAAGATGAAACGAAATCCAGGGGCTCTACCGGCTAAGTCACCGAACATTGATTTCTTAAATGGCGTTCAAATAAATAAAGGTTAAAAATGACTTAATCAATCGTTAAATCGGTTTCAACGTTGACAATCGATTCCGGACCATTTATGACGTCACATGTGCTCACGAAAGCCGATTTAACGATTGATAAAGTCATTTTTAAGTTTTTTTTATTTGAATGCCATTAGATGCCGGTAGAGCCCCAGTGCCAATCAAAGTGGTTCAGTTATAAATTCATGTCATGACTGCAATAACAATAAATTAACTACGTACCGAAATAAGTAATAATAATTAAAGGTATTTGAGCATCCAAGTTTCTCTGTCTTTTAATACCTTAAGCCCGTCTGGTGTTGCCAGTGTCCATGAGAGCCAGTGATCTCTTACCTCAGATGATGTTTGCTTGTAAATATTTTTTGTAATTTTAATAATTACAAGTCGTCATTCATGGCCCACATTTTGTGAAAAATCAATTGATTAGGATATGATGGGACTGACATAAGCTATGCGTAAAAGACCTTTTAAAAAAATGTAAAAGTAAAATATAATAACATTTTAAGTGGCATATATTACACACACATTTGTCAAACAATGGTCTCTGCCTTTCTTGGCAGTTGCAATTGCAGCTTGAAGTTAAAGGATCCATTACGTTGCTTAGCAAGCAATGGATCATTCACCTTTAAAACTGTGCCTAATACGTTCTTCTATATATGAGTATTTATTCCCTTTTCGATAGTTTACGCGCCCTTACAACTTAGTTAACGATTTAGGGCACTCTGTGCTCCACACGTGATTCATACAAGGATTATTTGAACCAAACTCAACCAATTTCGCGCCGCGATTTCACATTACAAATTGTTATTTTCTGCATCATTGGAACCAAATTTGGAAACAATGTTTAATATTGTTTGTTATTCTGAAAAAATAAAATATTAATACGGGCATTAACGGGCAATTGTTGAAGCCTACCAGAAGTCATATAATATGGATATAATACTATTGTCTAATGACTACAGCTGGTAAAAAAATACAAAGTCTCCATGGTAAGGAAATCTTCGTGCGCGTGCACGACTCGGACTTGACCGTTTTATTTTTTTAACGTGACATTCTACCTAACCTAGGAAATAAGCAACTCGGGAGGGCTAGCTAGAGACCTGCCAGGGTACGTGTCCTAATCACCTGGGACATATGCAAAAGAGGGAGTCATCAGAGCAGCATACCCGCGTTCCCATGGCCCCCCCATCAGAGGCCAAAAGAAGTCCACGGTAAGTTAGTTTGAGGCGGTGCAAGTCCAACATACCCACCCGCAGACACTTTTTGCGGTTGGAATACGTTATACTACTTCGTCGAACAAAATCGTGAATGGATCGTTGCAACTAGCTGTGGTGTCCACATTCTATTTAATGACAAGATTAATTCAGTCTTGTCATTAAATAGAAGACCCAAAGACATAAACATATACATATATGAAACACCGTTGTGTACGTCCCAGAGGCTAAAACTAAACATGATACTTACTTGACTCCAAACTGGCAATTGCGCAGGAGATATTTAAGGCCCACAAGTGTACACACTAACGCAGGTGCTCGTCCACTTCCTCCGTCGTCTAGTGGAGCGTAAAACCGCAACGACTAGTAGAGAGTTCGGAAAATGTGTTTGGTCAACGCAACGGTAGCAGCTGTGCTAACTATCGCCGCCCTTTAAGCCACCCACATTGCCTACTTCGTCGGCTCCACCAACGCGTATAACATATCTGCTGTGAGATGCTTTTACCGCTGAAGCTTTGTAATAGCCTCTTACGATAGACAGGAGTTACCGTAGTGTTATTCTTAACAATAAAAACGTAACAACAAAGGTTAAAAATATAAATCATAAGGATAAGATATAATATAAGTTAATAATATCCTGGGACATTATTCACACACGGCTATCTAATCCCAAACTAAGCCGAGCTTGTACTATAGAAACCAGATGACTGATATATTACATACTAGCTGTGCCCTGCGGTTTTACCCGCATTAAACTTTATAAATTACCACAGCTCCTCCCCCGTAGGTGATAGCGTGATAATATGTACCCTATATGTTGACCCGACCTCTTAGTAGTATTCATGCAAAATTTGAGGTAAATCCATGCAGTACTTTTTGAGT
This sequence comes from Pseudoips prasinana, assembly GCA_951640165.1. Classification (NCBI taxonomy): domain Eukaryota; kingdom Metazoa; phylum Arthropoda; class Insecta; order Lepidoptera; family Nolidae; genus Pseudoips; species Pseudoips prasinana. The sequence goes on from OX621249.1 coordinate 7,480,267, forward strand.
TTAGCCCGGACATACATACAGACAAACTGACAAGCAGACTAAAATTCTAAAAACTATAGTTTTGGCTTCGATGTCGATTGTAGATCACGCCCCAAGTATCCTTGTTAAAAAATATTCAATGTACAGTTTGACTTTCCTACGATTTTATTATATGTATAGATGCTACTTTTCTTTGATACAAACACACGTAGATAATTACACCAAGACTCAGGACATATTCATGCAAACAACTAATTTGTCCTGGGTGGAACTGAACCCACGGTCTGCGGCGTGAAAGGCAAGCATTTACCAACCACGTCAAGCGGCTTGTCAAGTTGTAAGTTAGTTGACACCAAGCGGACAATTACGTAGGAGATATAATAGTACGATCGCTATATGATGCTCATATTACGACGAGTTGTATGCCCCGCCCCACACGGGATGAGATTTCATGTTCATATTCTTTGCCGTCAACCACACGTTCAAATACTGTACACACGAGGAAATAAAAAAATACAATATTCCAGTATTATTTTATCTTTCCCAGCACATATCACATGTAATCAGACGGAAGCAACAAGAATGTGAACACGAGATTTCATTTCGCGTAGCCGATTCGTAGCGAACAGTCGAACTGTGTAATCGGAAACAAAGCCACTCATATCGCAAAGAAACGAGAGTTAGGTACCGGCAGTGGACACCACGTCAAAGTAAACGCTTGCATTACGAAAGCCGCCCTTATTTCTAATGTAATAACGACACTGGCAAGGAGTTATATCCACGGACGATGCGATATCTATACGTATTGTCTAAAGGCTATCGACTATCGACTAAACCCGTACTATTGTAACTCGACGTATTCTCATTTATTTGTGGTTGTTGATTTTCGATGCTACTTACATTGCCGATAAAAGATAAACCGATAAGAGAGTTTTACTCTTATGAAAATAGTTGTTTTATTCTTATGACCATTGTGGTTAGTGACCCTGACTACTAAGCCAGAAGTTGTGGGTTCAATACCCGACTAGGACAAATCTTTGTGTTATGAGCATGATTATTTGTTCTATGTCTTCCTTCTTCTCCGGGTCGTCTACCTAGGTAGTTAGAGAAAGCCGCAGGTTAGCTAGGGTAGGCTCCTTAGCGGCGAGGATCGCTTTGGCCCCTTAACGCGTCATCGGTGATCCCGTACAACTGATCACACCCTCTCTTAGAATTCTATCATTTTGCTTCAGCGGCCCCCTGAGCTGTGGCCCGAACCCCAAAAGGGTGGCCTCGGGTATTAGTCGTTTAATTTAAGCTACTGGTTAAGAGCCTTCTGCGCTAGCCAAATGCTCATTGCCTTCAATTCTTTAGTTTTAATATTGTACAACTAAATTTCAAAATAATAGATTAGTAACTTGTTATTTATTTTAGGATTTAAGAAAACATATCTGATAAAACAGACCGCACGGACGGACTAATTATTTTTTTGTAATTTTTATACTGTATTCGACTATGTTTATGTACTGCATTGTGAACTTGACAAGTACAAGTGTATGTTAATACCCAAGTGCTGAATAAATTTCATTATTTCATTTAATTTCATTTCATTATGTCTGGCGGTAATTTATCAATAATATGTATGTATTCAGAAAAATATAAGTTTGTTTATCAGTTGTGCGAATTTTCGTCGTTTTCCGAGCTTATTAAATATTTTAAAGTATATTAATTTATTGTTTTATGTCAGTTAGTTTTGCCAATGGTATCCGCACTTAGCCTCTTGATTGGTCCATTGTGCCTGAACTTATTTTGCAATTCGAACCATTTCAGTTCCATCCACCACAACTAGCCTGACCACGTCGACTAATGTTCTTGTACAGCGTTTGTTTAATCAACATGCTCGCAATCGTAGTACACTCGTATGTGATTGAACATGCGTTTTCGTCCTAATTTTCGTTCAGATTTTTTTTAATTGCTTTAGGAAGCAGACAAGCTAGCGGCCCACCTGATGGTAAGTGGTAACCGCTGCTCATGGACATTCGCAGTGCCAGGGGGCACAGCAAACCGCTGCCTACCGTGATATTAATACTCTTTTTAAACCTCGTTGGAAGAAGGACACGTCGTAGCGCAGGGGAAACACCGCAGCCGGTAATTCATTCCAGAGCCTGCACGTACTTTGGATGTATGAACGATGAAAGACAATAAATAAATCCTTTTATTTCAGGTAAGGTACACCCATCATAACATAATAATAAATTAAATTAAATGTATAAATTAGAAATAATAATAATAAAATCATACAATAAAACAAATAATAATTAATAATAATAAAAACAAAAGCTAATAAAAATTATATTAAAGCTTTTTCCCCGGTACAGCAATGTGCCTGCCGCAACAATGCCGGATGAAAGAACAATCCAGCCTTCGCGCAATCATGCTCAAAATGGTGTTGGAACTGGCCCGTACTCGGCGCACCATGGACGTAGCGCGCTTGCGCATGGTCGCGTGAAAGCAGTCCATGTGCGCCTCTGCAAACATTGTCGAGGCGCTGCAGTATCGGGGCAGCCCCATCACCGCCCTGAACGTGTTATTATATTGGACGCGGATGGCGCTGTAATTTCTATTAGTGTAGTGAGCGCACAGGCTGCACGTGTGAAGTGATGTACAGTCACAGAATAAGAAGAGTACGCTCTAAAGAGCGTCACTTTTACTTCATCACAACAATGAGCTCCTGCGGCGTCTTTGGTTATTTTTCGTCTCTTGCAATGTAGCCATCCATTTCAATGCAGCCTCTGGACAGTGAGTTGTCTGTGATGCCAATCTTATAGACATAAACTCTACACTAATACATATTTTATTATAAAAAAAACATTGTATACCTGCTGTGCCACTGCGGTTTTACGCGCATACATTATAAATTATAGCCTATGTGTTAATCCAGGGTGTCAGCTAACTTTATTCCAAATTTAACTAAAAACACTCCAGCCGTTTCGACGTGAAGAAGTAACAAACACTCACACAATCACACTCACAATCTTTCACATTTCTAATATTAGTAGGATAAATACGAATATTTTCTTACCATTCACTTGATATTAACAGTATTACGTTAATCTTCTGTGTCTATTTTAACGAGAGGTCCACATTATGTCTTGTTTATTTGAATATTCAAGTGCTAAATTAACTAAAACGTATTACAATGAGGAAACGTATCTATTTCTACTGTGGCATTGTGTGTAAAATAATAACTTGGATTAATCGGAAGCACAAAACCAATGGATAGGTAATATCAACCTTATTTACCTTTTGTAATTGGATGCCCAATTGTCATACTATTGTCTTGTTCACTATGGGTAAATATACGTTGTAACGGAAATTAGATACCTGCTTATTATTGTGATCTTATATTGAAAGGAAATGCCGTGAAATGTACAGATATTAGTTGTTTATTGAAATCTAGAGTGGGATAGTTGTGTGCGGTATTCCTATGTAGAAATATTGCTTATCTAATACACGTTATATCTTAGTTCTTCGATTTGTTTTTATACCAAAACTCATCAAAATTGATTCATCAGTTGTTTTTATTTTTAAATGCAACACCCGCACTACGTGATCTTATCCCTGTGTCGCGGGTTACTTTACAAACACATAATAGACGGACACAAATTACGTCCAGACTCAGAATAACTATTTATGGGTCACACAAATAGTTGTCCGGCGCGGGACTCGAACCCGCGACACGGAGCGGCGAGGCGACTGTCTTAGCCGCTGCGCCACACGTGCAGTCTAAAGGTTAAGTCGTCAAGGCGTTACAGACTGATATAATGATATAAAATTGGAATGCTGTTGGTTGTCTTTAAGTGTTGCAGCACTATTATTATTAAGTAGTTGCGTGTTCTTATGACTGCATGTGTGTTTGTAACGTTGACGATCCTTAAATAAATAAAGCATTACTTTCAGAGGCCCTTTTTCTATATTATGTAATGTATGCAAATTGTAACTAAGATTTTTTTATGATGATTTCACTAATAGGTATTATAAACGCTATAGTTTGTGAAGATATATGTACCGATGTAAATGAAGTATATCTATTTATAATACCAGAAGCGATAAAAGTATTTATTTTTATATAGGGATATATTTGTAAGTAGGCTAAAAGTGCATTAAAAAGTTTTTATGTTTGTATTTATGGTTCACTATTTTGGCGATTGTGGCTTACTCATAAAATATATGGTGTCGCGGGTTTTTTTTTGGGACTATTTACGATGAACATTTCCATTTTATATTATATCTTCCGTCACCCAGGTTTAAATTAAAAATTACACAATGGTTAAAGATAAATGTTTTTACGATCTGAAAGAATATCTAAGGCATCGCGTTACATGGACTATGAATATTTATGAAATATTGGACGGTACTTTTTTTTTTATTTATTTAGGTTCACCAACAATTACTTACACTAAAAAATAACACCACTTTCATGCAATAATACAAGTAATAGTGTAGTAATTACTTAAAGGTAAACACCGCATTTAAAATAACAAGACAAATGTGTTTATGTTAGTAAGCTAAAATAATATGTTTAAATAATAAAATTAAGTACATAAATGAAAATGTAATCATTGCAACATAAGTCAATTTAAGTGCTTTAACTTATTATCACTTAGAATTGCACCAAATTTTGTTAAATTAATGATCCAGATCAGGTAACCCAGTAATTGTTGATTTAATTTTAGCTAGGCTATCGAAATGAAGATCAATTTGATCGCTGCAACCATTAATAGTCTTACATAATCTGGAACATGGAGAATTAGCACCTAATACAGTCCTTCTTAGCGGTGCAAAGAGTGGTGTGATTGAGTAGCGAGGGAGCCGCGATGGTACTCGTAAGTTGAAAACAGCAAGAAGACTGGGGCAATAAATTTTGGAGCTAAAGACCTTGCATGCAAACATTTTTGAGAGTAATAAGAGGAAGCCGAATGATTTCCAGCCCGGAAAGAATAATAGGGCCACCCTATATGGTCCCGTGCGTGTCGTAAAAGGCGACTAACAAACAAAAACTATCCTGGGATAATAATATCCTGGGATAATAATATCCTGGGATATTATTATCACAGGACAATAAATTAGGAATATACATAAGTAACATAGGAATTACAATAATAAGCCGGTCTGGAATACTTGTATATATACAACATGTAACGTAATTAACGCACACCGTCAAACACCCCAATTAGAATATTATGTTGTAATCATAATACATACACTGAATTTTTAATTTAACATGTATATGCATTGTTATTTACTAAATTAGTTTCTTGGAATAAAGTTGATTTTTCTTTATTTTGTATTGAATGATGGAATTTGTATGAATACAAATAAAACTGCGATTTAAAAGCCTTATTACTTCGACTTACGGTCTATTTCAATTTGTTTTGACTGTACAGGGTTCATATGACAATAATGTTCGTAGTTTTAATTATTTTGGAATAAAAAAATATCTATATTAAAAATGATAGAAAACGATTCTGAACAAACTATTTTCAGGGAGTGCGTTAATTAAGTTACATGTTGTATATATACACGCTGGTGATATTACAGAGCATGAATTGGTACACTCATGTAATCCGACGTGACTATTCCGGCACGCCAAGACATTGATTATAATATCCCAGGATATTAAACATAGGGATTACAATAATAAGTCCGTCTGGTATACTTGATCCATAGACTTTGATGTGTGTATATTATACATATATGAACGCAGGAGACATTGTTTGTTTGTTTTCAAAATTTATTTTATTGGCATAAAAATAGATACATGATTTGTATAACAAACACGTTGATACAAACTAAACTTTTTCCAATTTTTTCCGTTGCGAAGGTGATATCTAATACTTCCTGTCTGGTCTTTGTCACGAAGGTCGGGGTGCAGCCTTTGTTAATGATGTGTAGACCGTTTGCTAATAGGAAATCAAAAAGTACCTCACCCCTTTTGTTGACTCCAGTGCTTCCCCAAACGGTATGATGTGCATTGGCGTCGCATCCAACTATGAGCTCTATCTTTTGTCTTCGAGCGTACTCCACGACATTTGATAGTTCTTCTGTGGGATCAAGTTTCTCACCGGGTAGATAGGCCGAGCATATAAGTGCTTTCGCCATTCCTGGCCCTTTGAGGTTGGTGATTGCGGCGACTACGTCGTCGCTGCAGATCTCTGTAACAGGCAGAAAGTTTACGCGTTTTTTGAAAACCATGCAGGCCCTTGGTTTGGTGCCTTTTTCGTTTACTAATACGTTACCTGCTCCGTTGAGACCAGTAACCATGGATTTGTTGTTAAGCCATGGTTCTTGTATGAGTGCAATATCCAGGCCATTTTGCACGAAGATCTTTTCGACGACCGCAGAGGCCGCGACGGCGTGGTGAAGATTGGCCTGGAGTATGCTGGTTTTGCCGGCTGCGTCGGTTGGTAGGTGGGAGTTAGTATGGGCGGGCCGTCCTACTCCCACGGCCGGGTTTGTTGCCCCTGTAACCCTTTGTTGGGCCCTGACCCCTGCCCCTGGGGGTATGACCACCCCTGGTGGTCCCCCTGCCTGGGGGAAACCTGCTCCCGACGCCACTCTGGCTTTCGGTGCGGCCAGGTACAGTGTTGGGTGGGGTGAAGGTGACTGGAGCGGGGATGGATTGGGCTGGAGTGCTGTTTCTGCGAAACAGCGGTGGTCGGGGGAACGCAGTAGGTTGGGATGTCGGAGTAGGGTGCGTGGGGTGGGAAGTGCTGGGAATCTGTAGGTTGGGTATGGAGGTTGTGGTGTTGGAACCGGAGGTGGAAGGTTGAGGTTCAGAGGGAATGGGGTGATTTAAAGTTTCCGGCTGTTGGGTGCAAGATTGACCCTTTAGCCGGAATAGGACCTTCCTTAGGCCAAGGTTGGCTTTTAGGTCCTTTCTTTTGAGGGCTTCAGCTGAGAGGTCGTCTATGGATAGAGTCAGAATGACCCTACCCTTGTCGACCTTTTTGCTGAAAACCCTCCATAGATCAGTGTTCAAACCCTCATTTTGGACACGTAGCAACTTTAGTGTTGTTTCCACACTTTTGGCCTCTGGGTCTGGGATATGTACCACTCCTAGGATAGGTTTTGGCAGATCTTTTTCACTAATAAGTGACAGACTTGCCTCCGGCCAAGGTTTTTGGAGTGGAATTTCTTTTTCCACCCATACTTTGGCTTGCTCGTCGTCGCATGTGATGCAGAGCCAGCCTGGCTTTAGCGAGAAACCCCCAAAGGCAGGCCCCTCGCCCCTCCCCATGTTGGCGAGTCTTTGCAAGATGGCCTCGTACAACTGGCCCATTTGGATGTCAGTCATGGGACTGACATTTTTAACGCCAACTCGAGAGGAGCGAAGGACCCCCCCGTAGGTAGCTCTCGGCTCTTGAGTAGATGTACTCGGTTGTACCAGTGGGGCCTCGGTCGTCCTTTGGGTCTTTTTTTGGTGACCCTGTGGCGACTCTTCCTCAGAGCGGTCCCTTTTGATGGATCGCTTGGGTGCCTCCTGTTTAGCCCCGAACTGATACCCCATAGCTTTTAGTGCGGCGAAGCTCTTTGAAGACAGTCGGGCGGCCTCCTTATCTTTCACGCCCAGTCTTTTTAGAGCCTTGTATCGGGTTCTGGCGGCTCCTCTTGGAGCGCCACCATGCGAAACTTTTGATGTGCTCGGCGGTGGGTTTGGGTCGACAACGACCCTTTCCTCCTCCATTTTAGCACAATCTGTCGTCTCAGAGGTGGCTATTGACATTTGGTTCGATTGCTCTGAACCTACTGTCAGCGGTTGGAAGTCCTCGCAGAGGTCTTCCAGTAGTTGTGACTCTTCAGCCACGGTTGGAACATCTTGTAATAAACTATCTTCATCCATTTGGTTCCCACGAGAAGCTAGGGAAGGGTAGGTCCGCTCCAGCAGAGCCCCGCTTGCCGGAGTAAGGCTATGATACACCTCGAGGTCGCCTGTTATCGAGGGGCCACCGTTAACGACTGAGCTCCCCCTCAGCCATGCATCTCTTGGCACGGTGCGGGTAACACCTAAGATTGGGGTTTTTGGGGGCGAGGTTGTCTCCTCCGGGTTGAGGAGAGATGGGGATTATGGGAAAGGAAGGAATAGATCAGGTTTGGATGGGCTAGTAATGGATCCTGGAACTAGTGGTTGGGGTACCCAAGGGGTGGGATTGCCCGTTTGGGGTAAAGACGCCTCAATTCACACTTGGCTGCTGTGATCCGGGATTTCAGTGCAGCGCCCGTTGTTGTGATCACAGCATTTCTAGGGTGGACGACGTAGACGTGTGTGAAAGGGCTTGGCGGGGTGCGTCCCTAGCTCAGCGCTGCTAACCTGAGCGTCCGCGTATGTATGTTAATTTTAATTTTAAGTTATGGTGTACAATAAAGTGTATTTTACTTAACTTTTTACTTAATCAATCGTTAAACCGGCTTCAATGTTGACAATCGATTCCGGACCATTTATGACGTCACATGTGCTCATGGAAGTCGATTTAACGATTGATTAAGTCATTTTGAACCTTTATTTATTTGAATGCCATTTAAGAAATCCCTGTCGGCGATTTAGCCGGTAGAGCCCCAGACTATGCCTCACAACTGACTATACTTAAACTATGTTACAGGCGACGCCGATTAATAAAGTGGATGAAATTTAAAATACAACAATAAGACACAAAACGAAAATATTAGATGTACTCACACGAGCCTTGAAGTTCAAGTGGCAATGGGCAGGGCACATTTCAAGATGCACAGACAACAACAGATGGACATTATTAACTACAAAATGGAAAGGACCAATACTAGGCAAAAGGAATGTGGGAAGACCAAGCAAACGGTGGACTGATGACCTTATAGAGATCGCAGGAAAAGACTGGATGTACAGAAGTAAAGACAGAAAGCTATGGAAGAAACTGGAGGAAGCCTTTACTCTTAACGAGATCCATAACCACAGAAATACAAACAACTAACATTACTAAAATTATTGAAATGTAAAATTTTAATGAGTTATGGAATAAAGAGGCTTTATTATTATTATTATTATTAAACAGGCGACGCCACATCACAAGACCACACTTAACTCTAGTGTCTTTGTTACGAAGGCAGCAAGAACAGCTTTCGTTGTGCAAACAGTCCTAGCGCCAATATCATGGCATTGATTGGACCAGTATGATATGTCTTTCATAAATTACTAATGATATAAAATAAATAAAATAAAAAGGTTTTTATTCACGTAGACTTTAAAAAAGCGCTTGTAAATAGTCAGAACATGTTCGTAGTAATATATAATTAATTTATAATTATTTCTAGGTACATATAGATATTTAGGTACCTACACGGATTGTAAGAAATAATTTACAATAAGATTTATTTTATAACAGTAACCATACTTAACTAAATTCAATTAAGTTATTGTCTTGGATCATGTGTAGGTTTAATTATCAAAATTTAAATTTTAGCTATATTTTTACTACATATTGTCAAATGGTTCTGTCTATATTAAGGTACGAATTAAATATTATTATTATGGCGGACCTTGTGTGTGTAACGACGGTCGCGCTTTAATGCTACCACCGGATCTAATGCACCCCAACTGAGAAGACCCAGCGAAACAAACTCAGCGGGTGTCTCTACTACCGGTTTTAACACGGCCCAGTTGAGACGCTCCGGCGAAACATACTCAATGGGGCATATATGTACACGAGATTTGGTCCACTTACTGAAATTATTTAGCAGGCAATAGACACAAGAGTGCTACCCTCACTTCCTACTACAGACAATTTACAAGCGCTTTTTTATCGTCTACGTGAGTAAGCTTTTTTAAATGGTGCCCCGCGGTTTCACCCGCGTTTAACTGCATCAATATAGTCATATAAATCATATTGCCTTTGTGTTATTCGGATGTGTCAGCTATATAATTGTATAAATCCATTAAAATCCATTCAGTAGTTTATACGTAGAAAAGTAACAAACATAGTACTATGCCGATCTGCAGGCCAAGAACCCTTTGGAATCTTGTAGTTATGTAGTAATTAAACCCTTTATTTATATAAATAAAATGGGCTGTGTATTAAAAAAACGCTACCAAAATGATTCATAGCCAATCCAGAGATCGCGTAACATACATACGAAAAGGCAAGGTCCAAAAACAAGTCCTAAAGTCGAATTTAAGTTTTAAGTCGGTTAGTAATAATACATAACACGGTCACCCTAGCCTAGTTGATAGTGCTCCTGCCTACGAAGCTGGTGGTCCTGGGTTCAAATCCCGGTAAGTGCAAATATTTGTGTGATGAGGACGAATATTTGTTTCTGAGTCCTGGATGTTTTCTATGTATATAAATATTTATCTATCTATATAAGTATGTATATCGTCGCCTGGTACCCATAGTACAAGCTTTGCTTAGTTTGGGGCTAGGATGATCTGTGTGACATTGTCCAAGATATAACAATACATTGTTTACATCGGCAAACTGATCCCGAACTAAGCAGAGTAGGTACTATGGAAACCAGTTAACTGATATACATACATACATACGACATTAAATAGTAAAAAAAAAGTGCGTTGTGAAATGCAAGTATTTATCAACCACGCCATCCAGCCCGTAATAATAAGTTAAATCATAAACATCATACGATCCTAGTTTTAATCTAAATATTATCACGTGTGCCGGAAATATATTCCTTTGACATTCAAATTTTAAATTGGTGTTCGCATACGCTTTCAAATTTAGAGTTTGGTATGATACGACCGCACATATTATAGTATAATAGGTATATGTTGTACCTATTTATAGTACACTAGCTGTGCCCCGCGGTTTCACCCGCGTTAAACTTTATAAATTATCACAGCTCCTCCCCGAAGGTGATAGCGTGATAATATGTAGTCTATATGTTGACCCGACCTCTTAGTAATGTCCATGCAAAATTTGAAGTAAATCCATGCAGTACTTTTTGAGTTCAGCCTGGACATACATACAGACCAACAGACAAAAATTCTAAGAACTATTTTTGGCTTCGACATCGATTGTAGATCACGCCCCAAGTATCCTTTTAAAAAAATATTCAATGTACAGTTTTGACTTTTCTACGATTTTATTATATGTATAGATTCTATGATAAAAGAAGTTATTTAAGGCCTCATAAGATGACTAAAATAAAGTTGCAGCGGTGGCGCTGTCGTCGCCCATCACTTGGCTGGTGGGGGCCCTCACTTCTCGATACTTTGGAAGCGTTTATGGAGGGGACAGACCTATTCTACCACAAGAAACCACTGACGTCACTTCTCCCTAATTTTTCAACTATGTACCTGATCATCATTACAATAAAATAGTTCAACGCTATGTATGTAACGCGTTTTAACGCTAGAAGCTGCTGAACACCACACTCCCCCACAATCTCAAATTCACTTTTTGTCCCGACCCAGGATTTGAGCTCAGGACCTCATTACGTGCAGTTGCACACGCTACTGCTAGACTAACGAGCTAAAGACGACCAACACCTAAGTAACCTTTGCCATATGGTATGGTATGGTTACTGACGTGGAGATGCCTGTAAGGCTTTCGGGGACGTTATGTGCAACTGGTACCTCTACGTTAACACCCGAAGATGTAATTTATGTAATGATGTCCGCTTCTACAACTACACTTCTTAATTATAAATTAACTTTAGCAGTGTTCGTCACGGGACTCAATAAGTACGCCCCGTGTGAACTCTCACAGGGTGCTAGTCGCCGCTACTCTAAGTAGGTGAGTGTTCCGTGATCTCAGCGGTGCACCAACTGTCACCGTCGTCGCCAAGAAAAGTTCCTTTGCAAAGACTAGTTTCCTTTCCAAGGCCCTGACCCACCGCTCTCTACAATCTAAATCTTCTATACATATAATAAAATCGTAGGAAAGTCAAAACTGTACATTGAATATTTTTTTAAAAGGATACTTGGGGCGTGATCTACTTTAGAATTTTTGTCTGTGTGTCTGTTTTTCTGTATATATGTCCGGGCTAAACTCAAAAAGCACTGCATGGATTTACTTCTAATTTTGCATGAATATAACTAAGAGGTCGGGTCAACATATAGGCTACATATTATCACGCTATCAATTACGGGGAGGAGCTATGATAATTTATAATATTTAACGCGGGTAAAACCGCGGGGCACAGCTAGTAATATATATTTTGTAGCCCATTCGTATTGAAAGCTAACCTCAACAAAGTTTAACTTTAACTCAAGCTGCCGATACAGGAGAGCACAAAGTTACGGTTCATTTTGTCGTTTTAAAATGTCGCCGACAGGCCTCTAGCTGGTGTTTATTTTGCCACTTCCATTTGAAAACGTCGTTAAAAGCTTTAAAATCGGTAGGGACCGAGGCGAAAAATTCTTTGCGAAGTAAATGGACCGTGGTACGTAGTGAACTGTGAAAAGTATTTTATTTTTTGGCGTATTAGGTATGTTTAGATTTCTCGAAGGTTTATGTGTGTAGTAAAATAGGTATCTATACATATAATAAAATGAAAAGTCAAAACTGTACATTGAATATTTTTTTAAAAGATACTTGGGGCGTGATCGACATTCGGTATCGAAGCCAAAAATATAGCATTTAGAATTTTTGTCTGTTTGTCTATATGTATGTTTGGGCTAAACTCAAAAAGAACTGCATGGATTTTGCATATTATTACGCAATCACTTACGGGGCTACAATTATTTATAAAATTGAACGCGGATAAAACCGCGGGGCACAGAGTCACTAGTAGTCTATAGACAGCATGTGTGGCATCGTGGTTAAGACCGCCTCAGCACTAACTCAGCGAGCTTTTTTAAATATTTTTTTTTGTTTCTTTGGCTCACCACCGGCATCTTATACTAATACAATTACAGAGAAATCATAATTGAAGTATTTTCAAGTATAGAGAACTCTTACAGTTAAGCACCACATTTACAGGAACATAATATGACGTGAGTCTAATATTTTGAAATTTAATCCAAATCCAAAAATTTAATACAATTATTATAAATGTGAATGTTTTTTTATTTAATACTCACACAAGAGTACTATTAATGTGACTGATTAATGGTTGATCTGAGTATACATATGTACTTTGGGTCAGTTTATCGTATGAAAACACGGTCACCGTAGCCTAGTTGGTAGTGCTCCTGCCTACGAAGCTGGTGGCTCTGGGTTCGAATCCCGGTAAGTGCAAATATTTGTGTGATGTGCACGAATATTTGTTTCTGAGTCATGGATGTTTTCTATGTATATAAGTATTTATCTATCTATATAAGTATGTATATCGTCACCTGGTACCCATAGTACAAGCTTTGCTTAGTTTGAGGCTAGGATGATCTGTGTGACATTGTCCCTAGATATTATATATTATTATATTAATGAAGTCGTACGTTAAGATTCGAAACTACTGTAACGCGTCAACACGTATTTTTTTTATTTTGTTATCAGAAGCTAATTCCCTTGGAGACTAGGCACATGCACGGGTCATTTTATACCGCGGGTAAACACATTAAACTTCGACAAATTGGCGGATCATGAGAGAGATCAATTATTTTTTTTAGTGTGTAACTATTCTTTATCTTTATCGTATGGGCAGTGATTACCAGCAGCACGCACATGGCTTACCAACTGCTGACAGCTTAGCGTGCCCTCCGAGGCACGGAGATGCTCAGATATTAAACTACTTTGACGCGGTCATCCATTGATGGGCTGACCAGCTACTATTGAGCATTTTTGTTTTCAGACGAATCCTCATTATAGTTAGGTTTTGAATCAACAGTTATTGTTGGACCAACGAAGCAGATTATTCTATAACTACGACACTCCTGAATCCTGGGCCTCTACCGGCTAAGTTGCCGAACATCGATTTCTTAAATGGCGTTCAAATAAATAAAGTTTAAAAGTTACTTAATCAATCGTTAAATTGGATTCAACGTTGACAATAGATTCCGGATTATTTATGACGTCACATGTGCTCATGGAAGCCGATTTAACGATTGATTAAGTCATTTTTAACCTTTATTTATTAGAACGCCATTTAAAAAATCGATGTTCGGCGACTTAGCTGGTAGAGCCCCTGAACGTAAGTAGTCGCAATCATGAGTGAAAATCCATCTTTATAATACAATAAAGTCTTCATACAAAAGGCCAGAGTCGTGTTAAATTGAAATTAATCGCACAACACCCCGTCGAGCTATTCTTTGTTGAGAATATAAACTAATGAACGCCTGTAGATGTCACTTCCTTGCTTGAATTGTGTGAATAAAACACTTGAGAACAATTTATTTTTAACTCCGTAAGAAAATTGGAGAACGTTAGATCCGTCTGTTTATTAAAAGGCATATTTATGTTGTTTGTTTTGTAAATTATATCTTTTATTTAGATAACAGTTTTCTCCGAATGTATGCAACCAATGAATCTATGATAGAATTAGTCCATTCATGCACCTAAATCTCTTCAGGAATGGCTTCCCATTTATATTTTTAAGTCTACTTTCGAACTACCTATCGCAGGAGGACAGCATTCATGTCTTCTTCTCTCGTATTTACTAATGTTGTTGTGCCCGATATGCTAATTGTTACATTTATTTTAAGCCTACTATCTACTACATTATAAATATACAAATAAATACCTTGGGACACTGCCTGCCATGTGATCCTAACCCCTGTATTATGGCAACCAGAAAACTCATAAATATAAGTATGTTTATGAGTTTTCTGGTTTCTGAATACATACAAATCTATCTATATAAATAAAAAGAGAAGTCCTGTCTGACTGACTGATTGACTGACTCATTAACGCCCAGCCCAAACCCTTTGCCATATAAAGCTGAAATTGTGCACAGATGTTTTCTTTATAATGTAGACAAGGAATAAGTAAGGATTAGGAGAAGAGAAGATAAGGAAGGGTAAAGCGGGGGTGCCAAGTTAATATGAAACTTTGCCGTTTTTGAAGTTAGAGGCATAAAAGTTGGTATTTGGCCTTTCAGTTAAAAATTATAAATATATATTTCAGGATTTGTGGCAATTTAAAATAAATAAATGCTTGAAATAAAAGGTAGTTCAAAACTAAATCAAAAGATGATCGCCGAAATCTCACCCAAAAAATTTGCATTTAATTGTACCGCTTTACATGTTTATATTTTTGTTAGTAGATGGCATAATCATCATTTTAGATCGCGCTATGGTTTCGTTCACAAGTTTAGACGGGTCCTTTTTTGAAATAACAGTAGCAAAGTAGTTTTTCGATTCTTTCATCATAGTTATGTTATTTTAAAGGTTTTCTTAAATTTATATTGCATTGTCTATTTGATTTTAATGTAATATTTTTTAGATTAAGCTAGAAGTAAGTAATACATAGGTGATCATTCAAAATTGTCGCGGACGAAGTCGCGGGTGCCAGCTAGTTATTATACACCCAGAAGATTCAGTGATCTTGATCATTACACAAATATTTGTCCTAGGTGGGGATCGAACCCACGATCTGTGAGCGTGATCCTAAACTGTACTATGGCAACCAGATCGCTCATAAAAATACTTATATATTTCTAAATATATACAAATTATATATAAATTACACTCAGAAGATTCTGTTATCTTAATCATTACACAAATATTTGCCCTATGTGGGGATCGAACTCCTCGAACCTCTGGCTATAACGTCAAGGTCACTAACCACAAGACCAAAAGGTTAATTGAAATTCTGGCTTTACGTTAACCATTTTCAATTTAGGCTCAAAGCAGGCGGTCTTTAGCAAACAATTTGCCATGTTTTCATTCAAAATAATGAATGAGGCGTATTTCACTGACCGCTGTTCTGTTTGGCTTTCTCATTAAATTCACCAAAGTGTCCACTTACCAATGCTGTTAATACTAACAGGGAAGGGACAAAATTAACACGCTGCTGTTTATGTGGTGTCTATGTTTATTACCCAATGGTTCAGTAGAAATTTTACATTGTTATCTAGTATTTGAATATTTGTTAAATCATAGTTTTATATAATTAACAAACCTCGAAAGAGATTTAATTATTGAGCCGTTTGGAGTGGAGACGCTTGGGCCGTGGGGTCCGAGAGAGCGGGTTTGTTTCCGCGAAATATCTAAGCACTTGGTCGACGTTACGTGCGACCAGAAGGCTGGCCAATGTTTTGGACAACGTTTAAGCTTTGCTTTCAGCGCGCAGCATGGTAATGCTGGAGCATTCTGGATACGGATGCAAGGATGACTTTTTAGATTACACTAGACTTAAGCTTAAGCATATTGTAAATATAATTTTAACGTTTCTTTTTTTTAATAATTACTTATCTATAGCGACAAGAACACTTGAACCATGAACAATGTTTTTATCAAGTTAAATGTAAATAAAGTTATATTAACCATGATTTAATTTATTACTTTTAGCATTTTAAGAGTCGATTTCACTTTCGAAATTAAACGTGATCAATGGGCGCTAAGCTCGGTTCCTCTTCCTCTAACTGAGTTTAGCGTCCATTGATCGCGTTTAATTGTAACGGTGAAATCGACTCTAAGTATGCTAAACTGAAAATGAATTTTCAGATATCTTTACAATTGATTGTATAAATTAAAGTGCGTGCGGGAATCGAAAATTGATAAAATGAAATATTGTGAAAATAGCGAACACATTGTAAAATATGTTATTTATGCGTGGGTTTTATAAGTATCAATAATATTAAATTATTGATACTTATAAAACCCAATCATACATAACATATTTCACAATGTGTTCGAAATCAATGCAATTGAGAGGAATTTTGTAAATTTTCTAACGAGGAATTTTCTATTATACATTTCTGTAAAGAACTACAAAAAATAATGCCAACGGGCCAATTTTATACTCAATGACTATTTTGAAAGCTCAAAACTATAAAAAAACCGGCCAAGTGCGAGTTGGACTCGGACACAAAGGGTTGCGTACCATTATTTATAAAAACGAGGAAAAACTTCACGTTTGTTGTATGAATCCCTTAAATATTTATTTTATTTGTTTTTAGTATTTGTATAGCGGCAACAGAAATACATCATCTGTGAAATTCAACTGTCTAACTATCACGGTTCATGAGATATAGCCTGGTGACAGACGGACACAGACAGACAGCGAAGTCTTAGTATTAGTAGTTCCTAAAAACAAGTAAGGTGCTTCACGGTGCAGTTTTTCACCCAAGATGAACAGGATCGATGTTGGAACACTTATGTAATATTTACGTAACCCAGTAAAGTTCCAAAGACGACTTAAAAACAAGATGCACTCAAAGCTTTTAGCATCGCAAAATTGATATAGTACAGACGCCAGCATATCAAGTTACCCCAATCTGTAAAATTTCCCCAATGGAAGTGAACCTTATGCTTTTGTGATATAGTTGAAAATCTATAAAAGAAATTTGACAGATTGGGGTAACTTGATGTGCTGGCGTCTGTACCTACTTCGAAAGCTACTTGAAAAGTTTTCACATGGAGTGTGACGATTCGAAGACGCGTCTATTTCCAGCAAAGTGCGGTTTGTTGTGTCACAACAAACTAATGTAATGCAGTTGAAGACTCCAGGGAGGTAGTGTAAATGGATTGGAAATCCAGACCTATCAATTGGATCAAATTGCGGGCATCGCCACCGCTGCCGTGATAATAAAAATCTAAAAAACATATTAACAGCTGTAAAAAGTACACTGGTGGACAAAACCTCCCCAAGAATCATATTGGGGGCATAAAAATAAAAAATAAAATAAAAAAGGTTTTTAGTCACGTAGACTTTAAAAAAGCGCTTGTAATTGTCAGAACATGTTTGTAGTAATATAGTTGTATACATTATTATTTCTAGTAACATAGATATTTAGGTACACATTGTATGAAAACATTTATAAAATTTATTTTATTATAGCATTGATATTTAGCTAGCTCGTATCAAGTTATTGTCAAGAGATTATGTTTAATTATCTAGTTTAAGTCTAATATTTTTACTGCACATTGTCAATGGTTCTGTCTATATTTAGGTATTATTATTATGACGGACCTTGTGTTAATAACAAGATATGCCATAATCGTCACGCTTGGCAGACGGATTGGCGATCGCAGTATGATCTTCTTCTTAGCGTGTCATTAATTAAATTTTTGTGGCCCAGGAAGAGGCCACACTGATTACCCTGCTTGTGGCATTCCTAAGATCCTGCGCTCATAGCTAGATGCTCTCACCGGTCCATAAATGATCGGTGAGGTTAAGTAACTAGGCTCGCGGTCAGTCCATAGATGGGTGCTAGCATTCACATGAACATCCATTAAACCACATGTCATATCACACACACCACTTATTAACATGAGATTGCTTTCTGTGACAAAATGTACAGATGCCAGCACATCCAGCTACCCCAATCTGTCAAATTTCTTTTATAGATTTTCACCTTTATCACAGAAGCATAAGGTTCACTTTCAATTAGGGAAATTTGACAGATTGCCAAAGTGGTTTAATTTCTAAGCGTCTCCGTGCTTCGGAGGGCTCGTTAAGCTGTCGGTCCCGGTTGTAGTCATTAGACAACAGTAGTCAAACCATGTCTGAGGCCTACTGGGCGGCTTGACCAACTCTGACACTATGGTAACCACTGCCCATACGATAAGCAAGCAAGATCCTGCCATGAACATGTGGCAGGGCAGGCTGGGCACGGTGTTAGGTGGGCCATGAATTGGACCGATGCTCCCCCTAGACATGTTTTCTTGGTTCCGGCCCATCTGAGTCCGAAGTCTATTTTGGGACTTCCAGATCGACGACGGCATCGTAGTATGATGGTCATAGTACTCAGAGAGATGCTTCTATCCGTCTTCTAGTAGATACAATAGCAACTTTCAAGAAGCTTCTCAGAGAACGCTATTTGAGTGTATAATTGATGTTTTCTTAAGTATCTATTCTCTTCTTATTTGCTTATTTAATTTTGTCTTTTTTTATATTTGAACAGTAAATTTACTAAAAAGAGTTTTGAAGAGGGATAAATAAGAGGAATGTTTCTAACCCATAAATATATGGAAGAGTCGGTTTATATGGACATTCTGTACAATTATCGCTCTGGATTAATACGCAAAATCGCGAAGCTACTCATCCTTTTGAGGATTAGGGAAGGCGTTTAATTGTAATTAATGCAAACTAATAGTAATTCGGGATTAACACCAAAGTTTGTACTTATACTAGTGCCTAACTGCGTCACTGGTAGCATCGGATATGTTTAAACTAGACCAAGTTGCACCCAACTAACTTAAACAGCACTTGAAATGTCGATGCTGCGTCTAAACTTGTTTAACTTTTGGAAGAAACACGTAAGTACAAATAATACGTACCTACGCCATATATTGAATAAACGAATGGATGCATCTGATAAATTTAATTACTTTAGACTAGCTGTGCCCTGCAGTTTTACCCGTATTACGTTTTATAAATTATAGCCTATGTGTTATTCGGATATAAAAGCTGTATTACCTACTACAAATTTTCATCAAAAGCCTTTCGGTAGTTTTTGTGTGAAAGAGCATCCATACATCCGTACTCACATACTTTCACTTTTATAATAGTTTGCGTGAAAGACTAACAAACATCCATATATCTATACATCCATAAGAAACCTCCCCAATCGGGTCTGTTTATACTTAGTTCAATTTATTTTAGTTGAAGATTTAAATTTTTATATAATAATATATTATTCGAATGGCCAGTTTGAGTGGTTGGTTTTCACGCCGCAGGTCGTAGGTTCGATCCCCACTCAGGACAGATATTTGTGTGCATTAATATGTGTGTTTATTCTTAGTCTGCGTGTAATTATTTATATAAGTATGTTATTACAAAAGAAAAGTAGTATATGTAATATATCAGTTATCTGGTTTCCATAGTACAAGCTCTGCTTGGTTTGGCAGCAGATGGCCGTGTGTGACTAATTGCCCAGGATATTATTATTATTTCTCTAAATAACCATAAAGTTCGTCGGCAGTATTCTTGCTAGTTTACAACTAAACTTCTTACAGCTACATAATTAAAATTATTATTTTTTGCTGCAAATGCGTTGTCGGCCTTTGAGCCTCATGTGTTACGAGTCCAGTCCATGGGCGGCGCTAATCAGATACCATCTGGTGACCCGATTCTTTGTTTGCCGTGCTATGTTATGAAAATAAGCTTATTTGGAATACATGGAACCTTATCATTGGGGAATGCTTGACAACGTCACCTTCCATACTCCAACGCCTCATCGGTACATCACTCACCGCTGTATCCTATCTTCGAAAAACTGGAAACCCATAAAGTTTGTGTGTTACCTACATTACAAGACCTACCTACATGACAATTTGATAATTTTTTAACACTAAGCAATTGAAGGATGAGGTATAGTTTCGTCCGTAGACCATTTTATTATTAATTTTAACAAAATTCTCTACTTTTTATCTTTCAACACGAACTTTTAATTCGCATTACGTGAGTTATAAAAAGCATCTGTTAAAATGTCGAATAAGTCACTAATCCTTAAGAATCCTCCGAATAACAGACCATTTAAGAAAACCCTTTTGTAATAGTAAATGGTTTGCACTGAAGACAAATGAGACTCAAACAGTTAAATACATATCTACAAGTTGCTGGTAAAACCTCTTTCTTCTAAACTCAAATTGATAGCGGTACATATTTCAGTGGAACTTTTTCCTTTAAGACCAAGTTGTCCACCTCATTTTTATCACAATCAACTCTTTACGAGCGTGAGCTATTAAGGCAACTGTCCTCAGATCAGAGTGACCACGGCCACAGTACTAATTGATACAAACTGACGAAAAATGTAAATATAAATGCACACAGGACAGAGTATATTATACCATTTCGTATTGTGTCTGTGCCTACTAATAAAATCAATAAATTATTTTATTATTGATTTTATTAGTAGGCACAGACACAATACTGAATGGTATAATATACATAAATAAATCATAATAAACAAAGTTTAAGTACAGACGGAAAATGAACCCAAGAACCACGTGCGTTCACCACTCCGCCTCTCCACCGTGTTCGAACTCGAATTTATACAATATTAGCTGTGCCCCGCGGTTTTACCCGCATTAAACTTTATAAACTATAGCTGTATATGTGCTAACCCAGGGTGTCAGCTAACTGCCTACTATACATATTTATTAAAATCGCTCCAGCCGTTTAGGCGTGCAGAAGTAACAAACATACACACTCACAAACTTTCGCCTTTATAATATTAGTGTGATTGTATTGACTGCACGTGTGGCGCCAACGTTAAGACATTCGCCTCCCAACTTCATGTCCCGGGTTCGATTCTCGCGCAGGTTAACTATTTGTGTGACCCATAAATTGTTGTCCTGAATATGGATGTACTTTATGTCAGTCAATTATATGTTTGTAAAGTATCCCGCGACACTGGGATTTTTTATTTTTTATTTTTATTTTTATAGGGACTAGTCCCTCCCTCTTACCCACCACTGCAACTCCTGTAAGCCAGGATCAACAGTGGCACACAATGAAATGACACTGAGCGGTGAAGCTCAGGCATGTCCCGGGGAATCGCTTTAACTGTCTTGGATCCCGCAACGAATTTAATCAGAAACAGAAAAAAGGAGGAGTTAGAAAAAGAATAGTTCCACTTCCCTCCAGAGCAAAGCGGGAGACAGAATGATGTAAAGAGGCTATAGCCTCATAAAATGAGAGATTTGCAACTAGAGAAGCCAGCTGCAAAAGCACCGAGGATCAATTTAAGGGTCCTAAGTGAGCTGTTATATTTGATTCCAATAGTAGGTATGGCAAAAACGCTTAAACGCACGGAAGTTGTTCCTTGTTGCTACAAGATCCGTATAATAAACTACTCCAGATATTGGTTGCAAGCTGTTTAACATAATATTTATTTATTTATTTATTTATTTATTTAAGGTCAACCAACAATTGTTTGCACGATACATTAATAAATTATATTAAACACGGAAAATTATCAGGTGCAACAATTAATAATAGGTTGACACCGCATGCACTAGTTACAGCTTAGAATTAATTAAGACTAGAACATTATCTAATAACAAATATCAAAAAAAGAACTTAAAATTAAATATATTATAAATTGAAGTGTATGGCATTCATCATTACAAGAATTACAAATATTTATTATTTTAGAATACTAATTAAAATAGGGAAACCAAGAAATCACATTTAACCTGTATCATTATTTATGAAAGCTTTTATATATTTACCCACAGTGTCATGATGAACATCTACCAAGTCACTGCATCCATTGAGGGCTTTACATAACCTCGCCACTGGCGAGTTTGCACCCAGCACTGTCCTTCGTAATGGTGGGCATAGGGGTGTAATGTTATGCCTAGGGTATCTACCTGGAGCTCGGAATCGGATATGACTAAGAATATTAGGGCAATCTATAGTATTTCTTAGTACTTTAAATATAAATAAGGCGTCTGTAATGTTTCTGCGGTTAGATAAGGACAGCATACTGAAATACTGTAAACGAGTTTGGTAGGAGGGCAGGCGCTTGGATTTCCCGACACTGAAAGCAAGATGCCACAAGAAACGTTTCTGTACACGTTCTAGTCGTAGTATGTGCGACGCGAAATGTGGTCTCCAGACAACGCTGCAATACTCTAGGATATTACGTACTAGACTGTAGTATAACATTATCTTGGTGCTGCTTTCACGGAATCCTTTGGTATTGCGAATTAGAAACCCTAACATTCTTGATGCCTTTTTTACGGTGTTTTCAATTTGGGGAATGAAACTGACCTTTCTATCAAACTGTACTCCTAAGTCCCTAATTGTCTCGACTTCTTGTACTTTGTCTTGATTTATGAAATATTCGGTGTGTATATAGTTATTTTTTCTTGTATATTTAACGTGATAGCATTTTTTCGGATTTAATTGCATTTTGTTGTTATTACACCATTCAATAACTAGGTTAAGATCATTTTGCAGTAGTTCATTATCTTTTGGAGTTTCAATCAAACGTGCAATCTTTAAATCATCCGCGTACATAAATGATTCCGAAAAACGTAAAAGTTGGGGTAGGTCATTAATAAATATATTAAATAAGATGGGTGCTAGGTGCGAGCCTTGAGGTGCCCCTGATGTGATTTTATGAGATGCAGATTGGTAGCCGTTAACTACGACATAGAACTGGCGCTCCACAAGGTACGATTTAAACCATTCTCTTAACGACCCAGTCACCCCATAAGCTTCAAGTTTGTAAATTAATAGAGAGTGGGACATCTTGTCGAACGCCTTACTAAAGTCCGTATATATAACGTCAAATTGCTTACCCCTATCTACAGCTTGGATTAGTGACTCCGTAAAATTTACTAAGTTAGTAGATGTTGATCTCGATGCAACAAAACCATGTTGACTTTCTGAAAGGTACTTTCTAAAATGCTGTTGAATGTATGGACAGATTATAGATTCAAAAATCTTTGCAAAAGTTGATAGGATTGAAATTGGCCTGTAATTGCAAATGGCTTCTTTATTGTCCGATTTGTGCACCGGGACTACTTTGGCTTTTTTCCATTCCGTCGGAAAAATTCCCGAGGCCAGGGAGGAGTTATAAATTATTTGTAGCGGAGTAGCCAACGCGGAAGCGCATTCATAAATAAAGGCAGGTGGGATGCCATCAGGACCAGGCCCTTTATTCATTTTAACTCCTTTTAGTTTTTTGAGTAAATAGTCTTGGTTAATCGTTGGACGAGTCAAGCAGTCACTATTAATATGTAGCATTTGAAGGTAACTTGAGTCGCAATTATGGTCTTTATCATTGTCATGCGTGTATGCTTTCGAGAAATGGGTAGCAAACATTTCACAGATATCAGAACCATCAGATGTTACAATCTGTCCATCAGTCATAGTCATTGGGTACGAACTAGATCCACCGCGTTTTGTCTTTACATAACTCCAAAACAGTTTATTGTTAATTTTTATATTTTTTTCTATGTTTTTTAAATAATCATTGTATAAATTCATTGCAAGTTTATCACACCGCTTAGATATCAGCTTCAGCTCAAGCTCGTCCATAGGGTTTTTGTATGTTCTAAAACGTAACCTTATCTTATTTTTTTCTTTTAAAGATTTAATTAATGATTTATTGAACCACGGTGGATAATAATTATTCTTTGGTTTCCGATTAGGTACATATTTTGCAATAGCATTATGTAAATGTTTGTAGAATATCGCCAACATATGGTCGACATCTTTACTATTTTTAAAAAGTTCATGCCAGTCCAGTTCATTTAGATAATTGTTTATTTCCGAGTATTTTGCTTTATAAAAGTTAGGCCTACTGGTAAGGCTATATGGCAGAGCACAATTTTTTACTGATGGTAGAGATATCTCAAGTGGGGGATGTAGTTTGTCAATGACAGTAAGAGAACAATTGGATTCGTTTACTGAGCATTTTGGCATCGTGGATAGTATGAGGTCCAATATACGCCCTGAGCAGTTCTTAACATGGTTATGTTGTACCAACTGATTTATATTAATGAAATCCAAGAGACTCTGACACGTTTTTGGTAAAGACATATTTGCAGCATTAATCCCCCAGTCAATTACACCTAAGTTAAAGTCTCCCACTAAGCATATAGGAACATCTGTTAAGTCTGTTACTCTGTTGCATTGATCCAAGGAATGTTCTAGCATGGTTGGACAAACAGGAGGCGGGAGGTAAACTGCACAGAGAGCTATTAGATGTGATCTGTGTGATGTAGAAATGTCAATAGTGACCCAGAGATCTTCACATTTACTCTGCCAGTGTTCAATACACCTAGAATTGATATTTTTATTAACTGCAATTAAAACTCCCCCACCGTCTTTATGGTTATGAAATCCAGATTTTTCCCTATCCCTTCTATATACCTCATATCTGGCATCAAATAGCTCGCTGTTCAGAATAGTGCCATTTAGCCATGTTTCTGTCAATACTATTACATCGTAATTCATACAGCATAGGTTACGGTAAAATTCATGCGTTTTTGTTCGCAAGCCCCTACAATTCTGATAATAAATAACAATATCTTTGAATTTTATAAGTTAAGAGACTAAATCATGCATAAAATTAAACTAAAACTAAGACTATATCACTTATACAATTTTGCTCAAACCTCCTTTGCTTTTGATTTGAATTAATTGGGCGCCGTCGCTTTTTCTCACAAATATTCTACCATTTCTTATCCACACATATTTATAATTCATCTCTTTGGCTTTGATCCTTGTAGCAGCGTGGAGGGCTCTGTTGGTAGGCGACAGATGTTCCGCAACGTAGACAGGAGACTTTGGTCCAGCGTATCCAAGATGGGAGCAGTTTAGTTTTTCAAGAGGGTTAGCTTGGTTGTATTTAATAATGGCGGCAAGTAGTTTATCACGCGTTCTAGGTGCAGCTAACTGAACGATTATGGAGCGAGGACGGCTGCTCGATGGATTGATCTTAGCAGTACGAGTGCAATGTAAGATATCATTCTCATCGATTTCGCAGTTCACTACACGTGCTAGCTGAGTTATAACATTGTTCAAGTTTTCATTTTTATTTTCGGGTACACATTGCACTTCCAAGTTATTTGCTCGAGACTGCTGTTCCAAGTTAACTAGTCTTTCGTTAAGGTCCTCCACAGTGGACTTAAGTTCTGCATTTTCAGACTCCAAGTTCTTAATTATCTTATTAGAATTCTTTTGTTCCTTTTTTACGTCTTCAAATTCCTTATTTATGTATGACATGGACTCACCAATTGCTAGTATTTCCTTTTTTATAGGCTCTAGTTCTTTGTTTATAGTACTGACAATGGTACTATTAATCTTTGCCAACATTTCAGTAAACTTTTGGTTCATTATATCTTCTATAACAGAGTGCAAATCGTCTTTGTCGTTCATTCTTGAGGGGGGTGACGGGGAGGGATAACCAATTGCTGGTCTCTTCGATCCTCTACTAATAGAAACGTTACGATTTGGAGTAGAATCATCGTGTATTTTCGACCCACTGCTGGTACATAACGAGCATTTCCAGGTTTTGATTGGGGTTTCCCTGAGGGAAACGCATGTATAGTGGAAGCACTTCTCACAAATTGAGCATTTTATAGACTTTTCATTTGGGTCCATTTCATTTATATTTGCACAGCAACCCCATTGAATAGTTTTATTAGCCATGTTTATTTAAAACAAAACCACTAAAAACTTTCTAATTCTTTTTTTTATTATTATATATTCTTCTTAGAAGCAAAGCAACGAAGGTCCGAAACGTTTGTCTTTACTGTTGGTTTATCTTTGGCGCAACTGGTCGCAATCCTTATCAGTTGTCGATGCAAGCGACATTCACGGTAACGCGCACTACACAGAGTCGCAAATTATTTGCACTGCGCGTAAAAATGCTTAATCACTCACTGCTTGGTTATTCGTTTATATTTCGACTTATGACAGTTAGTTCGTAATAATGATGAAATTCCTTAGTTTCCGCTGGTTTTTTTAAGTATAATGCAGTTCACTGATGTACTATAATCACTGTGATATAAGTTCTTGCTAATTAAATTCGGATTTGAATATAAAATTACTAATTATACACGGAGCAAATAAATACGTAAGTCAGCTGTTCGGGTGCCAGGGCAAAGATGCACGCTGATTTTGCCAGAGATCACACTCCCACAGGATGTGGTGAGCAGTTTGTTCATATTCGTTACTGGATGTTGAGCACAGACAGATTGGTGAAGATACTAATTTGAAACTATACAATTTACTTTTAAAATTGCCGTGTCCGGTAAGAAATTGTGCAACACAATGGTCTATGATTAGCCAAGTTTTATTTAACCGTTCGCGTACGTCCGGAAAGAACTGGTGCAGATGGCGACCCTTGGTTGACGTATTCCATCTACATTGCCATTCATTTAGTAGTTCGTTATTTAAGTCAGCTATTGGCATAAATAGCCTGGTTATTTTCGCACGGTCGCGTAATGATAAGAAATCATTTTCTAAATTCGATTGCGACACTGGGATTAATATAACTAGTGCGTGCGTTGACTTTACAAATAATTTATTAAAAAGTACATTCAATGGTTAATAAACAGTTAAATAGAAATACACCCGAGACAGAAGACTATGCAAACACTACAATAATAATATAATATCCTGGGACATTATTTACACACGGCCATCTGATTCCAAACTAAGCAGTACTTGTACTATGGAAACCAGATAACTGGTAAACTACATTTACTACTTTTCTTTTGTAAATACATACTTAAATAGATAACATATACCCAGACTCAGGACAGACAGACATGTTCATGCACACAAATATCTGTCCTGGGTGGGAATCGAACCGACAACCTCCGGCGTGAAAAGCAAGCATTTGCCGACCACGCCAACAGGCCCGTCATATATGCGTATATACTATACTAACTACTAAGCCACAATACTACATCGGGTACACTGACGATACTGTATACTGAAGCGTTAAATACTCACAAATACGTGTAACTTTCCCCACAAAACCTCTTTCTTCTAACCCAAATTGATAGCAGTACATATTTCAGTTGAACTTTTTCCTTTAAGGCCAAGTTGTCCAGCTCATCTATATTACAATCAACCCTAAACGAGTGTGAGCTGTTAAGGTAAATGTATACGGGAAATAATGCCACAACCACGTTCGCTCGCAATATTAACATTCACCGTATGCTATGCAGTGATACTTCGCGGATAATTACCGCGATATAAATAAATAAAATAAATAAATAAAAAAGGTTTTTATTCACGTAGACTTTAAAAAAGCGCTTGTAAATAGTCAGAACATGTTTGTAGTAATATAGTTGTATACATTAGATATTATTTCTAGTAACATAGATATTTAGGTACATCTTGTATGAAAACATTTATAAAATTTATTTTATTACAGAAATGATATTTAGCTAGCTCGTATCAAGTTATTGTCAAGAGATTATGTTTAATTATCTAGTTTAAGTCTAATATTTTTACTACATATTGTCAATGGTTCTGTCTATATAAAAGGTATTATTATTATGACGGACCTTGTGTTAATAACGACGGTCGCGCTTTAATGCTACCACCGGATCCAATGCGCCCCAACTGAGAAGACCCAGCGAAACAAACTCAGTGGGTTCATCTACTACCGGTTTCAACACGACCCAGTTGAGACGGTCCGGCGAAACATACTCAAGCGGGCATGAACACGGGATTTGGTCCAATTAGAGTAATTATTTAGTAGGCAAACACAATATATGCTCGATCGGTTGTCTGAATGCTTATTATTTTAGATTATATTTAGGTATACAAAAGAAAAACTTCGAAACAATAACATTATTCATTTTGAGACAGAGTCAATAATTTTGAATTAAGTATATGATAGCAATCATTTACAGATAGTTCACGTAACACAGCAGATCAGTCATGTCTATATGGCTACAAGATCTCCAGCGAGCAATGTGCAGGTAGGAAGTGAGAGCCAGACGTCTTTGTCATCGATGTACTCTTTAGTGGTGTAATAACCCCTAGCCATAAGTATACGTTTAATATGTGTTTTAAAACTTGTGTCAGGCAGATCAGTAATTTGAGTAGGAAGCTTGTTATAAAACCTAATACAATTTCCTAAAAATGATTTATTAGTTTTGCTTACTCTAAAGCCTGGCATGGCTAGTTTGTTTTTATTCCTAGTATTTATATTATGCAGTTCACTTTTCTTTTTATAATTATGAATATTTTTTCTAACAAACATTATATTCTGATATATATATTCCGATGGCACAGTAAGTATATTTATTTCTTTAAACAAATTTCGCAAAGAATCGCGACTGCCTAAACCATAAATGGCTCTGACTGCTCTTTTCTGCAATACAAAAATAGTACCTATGTCAGCCGCCGAACCCCACAGCAGAATGCCATACGACATAATGCTATGAAAGTACGCGAAATACACTAATCTAGCAGTTTGTTCATCTGACAATTGCCTTATTTTCCAGACAGCATAGGAAGCCGAACTTAATTTACCTGCTAACTTTTCAATCTGCTAGCTGTGCCCCGCGGTTTTATCCGCGTTAAACTTCATAAATTATAGCTTATGTGTTAATCCAGGGTGTCAGCTAACTCCATACCAAACTTTATTGAAAACGCTCCAGCCATTTAGACGTGAAGAAGTAACAAACATACACACTCACAAACTTTCGCCTTTATAATATTAGTGTGATGTAACAATTATATATAACAAATCAACAATAATATTTTTTGCGAGTAATAATAATAATTTCCTGGGATATTATTTACACACCACCATCTGATCCCAAACTAAGCAGAGATTGTACTTTGGAAACCAGATAACTTTTCTTTTGTAAATACATACTTATATAGATAATTACACACAGACTCAATACAAACAGATATATAGGCATTATATATTATTCCTGGAGTATGATATTCACAACCCTGAATTAATTTAAAATTTATAATAATAATAATAATATCTAGGGACAATGTCACACAGATCATCCTAGCCCCAAACTAAGCAAAGCTTGTACTATGGGTACCAGGCGACGATATACATACTTATATAGATAGATAAATACATAGAAACCATCCATGACTCAGAAACAAATATTGGTGCTCATCACACAAATATAAGCACTTACGGGGATTCGAACCCAGGACCAGCTTCGTAGGCAGGAGCACTACCAACTAGGCTGCGGTGAATTGGATGACATTTAACTTCCTGGCACGTAATTTCAATGAATGCGAGTATTATTAATAGTAATAAAATGCCTATAACTCACAAGATTACCAGCATGGGAGGCGTGAATTCAACAAGCATGTACCCATCGTCATTTCTAGGAATGGTTTCATAGCAAAAAGCCTCTGACGTCATCTAGGGATGCTACAAAGCTCGGTCAAGTGAGAGTTGTAGAAGGCAATAGTACTGGACGCGGCACGCATTGGGCTATGGTTCCTCGGCTTGGAGACCTAACCACCACTAGCCTGGGTGTAAAACAAATAGCTACGGGTGAAAACTTACTAACAATCATTGTAATATATATCGAAAGTGAAACTTGGAACAAATGGCTTCATTATTGTTCTTATTATTATTATTATAAGGTTAGGCTAAAAGCTCAATAGCAATTGCAAGACAGGTAATTTTTCCAATTTCAACCATTTCATTATTACTTTAAATTGATTTTATGTCTTTATGAATGGCAGCAATTTACAAATCGTGGCGAGTTGTCCGTGTGTGCTTACCTTAACTTCCTACTCTTTCCCGTTTAGTTTCCTACGTGCTGTTACTCACTCCCAAATTAACTTGTATATTCTTTAGAGAACTTGAACCTAACTTTTGTTAATAAAAAATGCGAATTAGTAATTTCTTTTTGTTGGAATCAAGTGGGTACCTTTAGAGTACTTAAACGGAATAAATTAAAACTTTGTCTTCTGCATGGAATCCTTTTATATAGTCTCGTAAAATTTGGAACTTATTTTGAAGAGTGCTTTCAAACACTTGAACCAATACAGGATTGTTTTTATGAGAGGATAAAGTTTGGAGGTAACAGACATCTAGATTTTAAATTGAGAGATCAAAGTTTTGTTTACTTTCAAGGTTTTAGGTAGTTCTCATGCCGAACTTATCATGTCAGCCGAAAGATGTCTACCGCTGGACAAAAACCGCTGGGTGTATTGAGGACCTACAAAATTTATTGGTGGAATGTGTTCGATATGAGTCTAGTAGAAATAATGTAATAAGGTCCCTGAACTTGAACAGAACCGATGTGGGCATGTTCAACAAAATTCTATCCCAACCAAATAGTGATGATGCGATGGGTTTGTTCAAGTTCATGGCCTATATTTTGAGAAAATTCAATTGTTTAGGATATGATGTGACTGACATACGCTATGCGTAAAAACCCTTTAAATAAATAAAGAAAAAAAAAGGTTAGAGGTTAGAGTGAACAGGCATCTTATGGGTACGTGCGGTCCACCTTCAACAAAATCTTCACTTACCATCTGAGATCGTGGTCAAGCGCAAACCCATTTTGAATAAACAAAATAAAATAAATAAATAAAATAGCCTTTATTGCTGCTTCCTTATCACTATTACATACTGCTTACAAAGATTGCCTACTCACTAAAATAAAATTCATGCAATATATTTAATAATGTTAAGCATTATCGGCAACTGGATATTTATCTGGAACAGCTTGTCCATTGACAAAGGCCTCCTCTAAAGATTTCCAATTATTTCTGTCTCTTGCTATACGGGTCCATGCCGGCCCAGCTATTTTCTTCAAATCATCTTCCCATCTTTTACTCTGTCTTCCTCTTTTTCTTTTGCCATCTCTTGGGTACCACTCGGTTGTTATTTTAGTCCATTTCTCTTTGTTTTCTCGTAGCATATGTCCAGCCCATCGCCATTTTAGCTGTCTGTAAGCTACGTGTGCATTTTTAAATTTTGTCTTCAATTTAATTTCGTGTAATTGTACTCTGTCTCTTCTTTTAATTCCTAAAATACTCCTCTCTATACTATTTTGGCAGACTTTTAATTTGCTTTCTAATTGTTCAGTTAGCGCCCACGTTTGACACCCGTATAGCAAGCATGGCATAATGCATATTTCAAATAATTTCTTTTTGCCTTTCATAGGCATATCCTTATTCTTCATTACTTCACTAAGTGACCAAAATCTTTTCCAAGTATAAGTGATTCTTCTATTAATTTCTTTACTCATGCAGTCTTCTGTTGATATAAGCTGTCCCAAGTAAATGTATTCATTTACATATTCTATTTCTTCATTATTTACTATCAACTTTTCTCTTTGTTGGGAATTGGTCATAATTTTAGTTTTAGTTAAATTCATTGATAGGCCGGCTTTAACACTTTCATCAGATAATTGTTGTAACATTAGTCTGAGAGTTTCTGCATCCTCTGAGAATAAAACTAAATCATCCGCGAAGCGTAGATGGTTAAGATTTTCACCATTTATATTAAGGCCTTTTCTAGTCCAGTCGAGGTTCCTAAAGATTAACTCCAAAACAGCTGAGAATAGTTTTGGTGATACAGGATCTCCTTGACGCACACCTCTGCTGATAGGAAATTCGTTGCCAATAGATTCGAGTTTAACTTGCGCTGTGCTCGCTGTGTATACGTTTTTAATTAGTCTAATGTATTTTTGTTGCACTCCTTGTTTTACAAGGGCGTCCCATATAAACTCATGTTCTAACGTATCGAACGCTTTGTTGAAGTCTACAAATCCTAAAAAAAGTATTTTATTATACTCTCTATATTTTTGTAAAATTTGCCTTAGCGTGTGTATATGATCTACGGTTGAAAATTTGCTTCGGAAACCAGCTTGCTCCCTAGGTTGGTTTTCTTCCAAACAATTGGTAATTCTACTTAATATTATTTTAGAAAACACTTTGTATATATTAGACATTAAGCTTATCGGTCTATAGTTCCCAATATCGTCCTTGTCTCCTTTTTATGTAGCAATATGATTGTTGATTTAGTCCAGGCTTCTGGGATGTTTTCTGTGTCTAAGATTTCATTGAGGGGTCTGGTCTGGTCTGTTAGTTTTGGAGCTATCACTGGTAGCGTCGTTTTTAGTAATTCATTAGTGACCAAATCTGATCCAGGTGCCTTATCTAGTTTTTGTGTATTGATAGCTTTCATTGTTTCTTCTTTTAAAATTGGTTGTATTTCATCCGTATCCATTGAATTTAGAGCATTATCTTTTGCTACTTGTTTCCCATTTTGGCTTTGGTATAAATTTTTATAGTATTCCGTAGCAATTGTGAGTATTTCTGGTCGTTTGCTGGTTTTTCCTCTGTTTTTAGTGTTCATATTTGGAATCCAGTCCTTTTTGTGGGTCATCTCTTTTAACGCTTTTTTTATACCTCCCGTTCTTTCAATGTGTTTTCTCAATGTAATTAATCTTTTTGTGTTTCTTTCCCTTCTAAGTTGTTCGCTAATCTTTTTGCTAATTTCTGCTATTTTTTGGCGATTAATTATCTTTCCTTTTTGTATAAGTTCTTTTCGTTCTTGTAATAACTCCTTACTTTTAGATGATGTTACTGTCTTAGCCATTACGTTAACTTTAGCAGTTTCTGTTTTTAATTGATCAAGAAATCTGTTGTATTTTTCTTGGGTTGATGTACATTCTTGTTCTTCACGTTCCAAGGATATTTTTATGTTATTGAGGAGTATGTCAGCACTACCCGTACATTTAATGGTTTTTATTCTATTGTGAAATGGTCTTGCTCTTTTTACACGTGCACCTGATAGTTTGGCTCTAACTAGTCTATGATCGGAATTAAAATTAAAGTTGTTTATAACTGACACATCCTTAAAAACCTTTCTATTATTCGACATAATATAGTCGATTTCGTTTTTGACCATGCCATTAGGTGAAATCCATGTCCATTTCTTTGATGGTTTCTTTTTGTAAAAGCTGTTAAGGATGCTTAATTTATATTGTAAAGCAAAGGATACTAATCTTGAGCCGTTCTTGCTTCTGTTGCCTAATCCATGACATCCTATGTTATATTCTTCTCCTCTTTTTTGTTTACCAATCTGCCCATTGAAGTCACCCATAACTATTATATTTTGGGATGCATTTTCAACAGTGGATCGCAAATCTTCATAAAATTTTTCGATTTCCATTATATGTTGTTTTTTATTTGATTCGGTAGGCGCATACGTTTGAATTATTGACCATATTTGACTATCCTCGCCCTCTACAGGTAGTTCTATGTTGAGAAAAGCGATCCGTTCCGAAATTCCCCGTATTTCTTTTATGTTCTTGGCAAGGCTTTTTTTAATTATGAATCCGACTCCGTAAAGCCCAGGCGTTTCCCCTATATGGTGTAATATGTATTTACCATGGTCTTCTATGCTCTCCCCAAATCTTCTCATTTCACTAATGCCCATTATGTCCCATTTTATTTCTTTTAATGCTAATTCTAATTCTTGTAGTTTTTCTGAAGTTCTCAATGATCGACAATTTATAGTGGCTACATATATATCAGTGTATTTCTTTTTGTTGTTCTTCTTCTTGTTATTTTCATTTATATTTTTTCTTTTATTTTTACTTTTATTTTTATTTTCAATCTTTAGAGGGTCGTGGTCATTTTCCCCCACGAGGACCAGTCGTCTTGGGGGAGATTGGCAGTTTTTTAATAATTTTAATTCTGTGTTCCTAAGTTGTTGATTTTTCCGGTTGCCGATTGCTGATTGTTATTGTTTATTGTCTGTTGGATTGGAGGAGAGGGAGTTGGATCGGCCTCTCATGACGTCAAAAGCATTACGTCTGGTATGCTGTGCTCGCGTAGACATTTGTTGTTTTTTTATTTGTGTATTCTCTTGTGGAGATCCTGATATCTCTCTTTTCCTTTTATCATTGGTTGTATTGTTTCCCTTTACTACAAGCTTATCGTATTTAATATATGCTAGGTTTCCTTTGTTTCTTTCTTCTTTTAATTTAGTTTGCAGCATTTTCCTCTTCTCCAGCACTTCTTTTGTATAATCCTCAGTGATATACACGTCTTTTAAGTTTTTCCGAACTTTCATTACTTCATTTTTCTTCCATATGTTCACAAAAGAGAAAAGTATAGGTCTGGGCTTTCCGTCTGATTTTTCCTTTCCTATACGATATATGTTTTCTATTTCGTACTCCTTGATGTTTACGTCCGCATCTTCCTTAAATATATTTGTCACCTTTTTAATAAGTTCATTAGTAGATTTTTCCTCTTCTTTTAATCCAAATATAATTACGTTCTTTTGCTTTTTTGTTCTTTTCAAATATTCTATCTCTTTTTCTATATTAGACAATTTTATCTTTAATTCTTTATTTTCTGCTATAATCGACTTTAATTTTCCATCCAGTTTTTCCATGATTGTATTAGTTATAGACTCTTTCAGTTCGGCTGTCTGTTTCTCCATTTCAATCTTCATGTTGTCAAATAAAATTCGAAATTGATCTTCCATTTTTAAGATTTATTTCTCTGCGTAAAATGAATCGCAATGATGGAATATACAAAGATATTATAATATATTTGGGAATATATGTTTTTTTTTTTGGCAACACTGATGTGATGTATGTCACTCTGTCGGCGATTGACAGTGACAACTCTGACGTTTCTGATTTAACTTCGTGACACAATTTCTAACCTAAATTTGTTATTGGTTTTTATTTCGTTGTATTTTGTTTTATTATCACAATATTACACCAGTATCAATGTTCCACAGTTGCACGGCACTTATAAACAAAATTATAACATACTAAATTTTAGAACACATACTAAATATGTTCGAATATTTTGTGCGCACCGGCCGCATAATTGGCTGACTCGTTCTAATTTGTCGATTATTCTTTTTTTCAATTCCACGACTTAACTAAATTGGCACAAAAACAAGAACTTTAAAAGAAAGCATTGAATCAGGAGCAGTATCCGCTAAAACTTGACAGTTATGTACTTGTATTGTTTGAGAAACTCAACTGCGTATTGTTTTATATTCATGAACTTTATTTTAAAATCATTCAGCCATGTTTAGATTTACGTGATGCTTTCCGAAAAGCGATGCGTAACTAAAAGGTATTGTGTCAACTTAACGATCTCAACACACGATCAATTCAGCTTCAATAGGTATACAACATTTGCATACAAATCGGTTGTTATTGTACCTCAATTCCATTAGAAATATTTGTATAAAAGCCTATAATAATACGGTCGCCTACGCGAGTTACGTGTCCTGCCTACACCGAATATGCTGAGTAGCGGCGTGATGCAGTTTACTTCACACACTTATATTTCATAATACGCAAGTGTCGTAATTGCTGAGCTTGTACCTCGTGTCGCCGCCCCGTGTCGCCGCCTCGTGTAACCTAGCACCTACTTCATTATTGCTGACAGAAGATGTGCGCTTTACCTTTTTCCCACATTCGTTATAATGTAATTATTAATATGTATTTCACTTCGGTACCACCATCGTCCGAGTCTAGACGCTAAGTTCAAATTGTAATATTCAATTTTTATATTAATTAAAGTATAAGTATAATCATCTGGGTTATTTTTAAACCCTCTGGCTGGCGTATTCGTATGTGGCGCAGTCGGTCGTTCTTCGGGGCAGTTTCGCGGCGCGTAGACCTTCAGAAATCGTTGTTCTGCTGACTCCGTATAGTCGCTGCCTGCATTCTCCAGTGCTTCACCGAAGAGTCGAATCTTAAGAAGACTACACCGGCCGAGGGCGTATTAAATAATCAATACAAGAAGAAGACCAGATATGCAGATTTTTATGTAAGTACTTTGAAAGTTTTTCTAAGTGTTGCTTCCTTGTCCCTCCTTCAAAATTTTCCATCCACGGAGAACCGGAGAGACACCTGTCTCAGATCGACAGGGCCGTAGAAATAGGTATTTAGACGAGTCTAGAAAATTGGACTCTAGTGACTTAGAATTAGATACTTTATTTTATAGTGACTTAGAAATTATGTCTTTTAGCATAGACGAAATATATAAGGCCGTGAGGGCAGTGCCGGAATTTGATGGCAACCCAAACGTTTTGACTAGGTTTATCGCAGTATGTAATACGTTAGTTGAGGCCTACGTAAAAGAAGAACCGAATTTTAGATTAACCAATATTTGTTTAATAAATTGCATTTTAAATAAAATTGTTGGCCCTGCAGCTGCGACAATTAATTCAAATGGTATTCCGTCCAGTTGGCTAGAAATACGTTCATTATTAATTAGCAATTTTGCCGATCAAAGGGATGAAGCCGCCCTGTACAATGACATTTCTATGTCATCCCAAGGAAATAGCACCCCGCAGGAATTTTATGACAGATGCCAAAACCTTTTCAGCATGGTAATGACGTATGTTACCTTACATGATGAGTTAAATAGCACTATCCTCGCAAAACGCGAGTTGTATAAAAAAATTAACATTAAAAGCTTTTATTAGAGGTCTTAAAGAACCTTTAGGGTCCCGTATCAGATGCATGAGACCCGAATCAATGGAGAAGGCTTTGGAATTTGTCAACGATGAACAAAATGTAATGTACCTACAGCAGAGAAGTGAGCCGGTAGCCGATAGGCGCAACGCACATTTAGCGCATTACGCGCAACAGCCGAATTTTTCGAGATCTGCAGGTACTGTACATATTTCACCTTCCACTTATTTAGGTCCGAGTTGGCACATGCCTACACAAATGCAGATGCCATCACAGCCCCCGCAACCCCCGCAATGGAAACCCGCGTTTAAATTTAACCACCCGCCAGGGCAACCGCAATCGCGAGCCCCTATGTATAATCGTACTCAACAAATATTTCGCGCACCTCCACCAAATTACAACCCCCGTAGTAACGTCTTCAAGCTACCCCAAAGAGTTGAACAACCACATTCATCTGGGCCCAAGCCGATGAGTGGTGTCAGCCATTTTATTCAAAAACCCTTCCACCAACCATTAGAGGACATGATTGGCAGAAATTTGGCAATCCGCCACCCACAAATTATTTAAAATCCCAACAACTTAATTTCAACATGACCGCTGACCCTAATGACGACTTATTATACCATCCCGACTACTATGACGAGAACGGTGTCGAGTATCTTTCTTGCGACGATAACAATTATATGGACAATTATAACCAATACAGTCAGGATGACAGACAGTACGATATGACATATGACGACTCGGATTTTCACAAGGCTTTGACGAGAACCGAACCAGAATAGAATTAAATTTACAAACGAAACGGGAACTTCGTTATATACAGATAGCGGACCCCCCACTCAAATTACTGGTAGACACCGGGGCAAACCAGTCTTTTATAAGCCCCGAGGCTGTAGAAAATTTTTTTTCACACATCCCCTTAAATGTTGACCCCTTTGAGGTAACCAGTTCTCGTTCAACTACTGTACATGATTTTTCTATAACGTTGCCTAATTTTTCCGAATTTAACGAACAAAAATTAATTAAGTTATTCGTCTATAGATTCCATAATCATTTCGATGGACTTTTAGGGTTAGATATTTTAAATAACTGTCAAATAGATTTAAAACATAACTTTTTAATCACAGAAAATACAAGCATACCTATGTTACTGTATAAGTGTAGAACTTTAAATTCTCAGGAAATCATTCCTGCCCATTCTAGTAGATTGGTAAAAGTACCGATGTATAACTATGACGGTGACGTATACGTGAACGAGCAGATCATGTGTCATTGCATTGTTCATGAATGCATTACTACTGTTACCGATGAAATAGGTATCTTAGAGTTAGAAAACCCAACGAACCGCGATATAATTATATCATGTGAACATTTTAATTACCCTTTGCAAGCATATTCGTTTAATACTGAATGTGCGAGTACTGAGTTAGACCCCCAACGCGTAATTAGGGTATTATCGAAATTACGAACTGATCATTTAAACGCCGAGGAAAAAGCTAATTTGGAAAAGTTATGTAGTCGTTACGCCGACGTATTTTATTTAGATAACGAGCCCCTTAGTTTCACTAATAAAATAAAACATCGTATTAGGACAACCGACGAAATTCCTATTCACACCAAAAGTTATCGCTACCCTTACGTACATCGAGAGGAGGTAAAAGACCAAATTGCTAAAATGTTAGAACAAGGGATCATAAGACCCTCAGACTCCGCATGGAGCTCACCCATATGGGTAGTTCCTAAGAAAATTGACGCGACCGGAAAACAAAAGTGGAGACTTGTGGTTGACTATCGTAAACTAAATGACAAGACTATTAGTGACAAGTATCCTATCCCCAACATATCTGACGTTCTTGACAAGCTTGGTAGATGCCAATATTTTACAACGTTAGACCTTTCTTCAGGTTTTTATCAAATTCAGACCCATCCAGAGGACATTTCTAAGACAGCATTTACTGTCGAGCACGGACATTTCGAGTTTTTGAGAATGCCCATGGGTTTAAAGAACAGCCCTTCAACGTTCCAGAGGGTGATGGACGAGGTACTCCGTGGCCTTCAAAATGAAATTTGTCTTGTGTACCTTGACGATATCATCGTTTTCAGTACTTCTTTACAGGAAATGATGATAAATCTAGAGAAAGTTTTTAATAGATTGCGTGATTCTAACTTTAAAATACAGATGGATAAGTCAGAATTTTTAAAGCTTGAGACACCATATTTAGGCCATATAATAAGTAGGGAAGGTATTAAACCTAACCCTGAAAAAATTTCAGCCATTCAAAAATACCCCATTCCTAAGACACCACGGGAAATCAAACAATTTTTAGGACTACTAGGATATTACCGTAAATTCATACCAGACTTCGCTCATATTACTAAACCTATGACTAAATGCCTGAAAAAATCGAAGAAAATTGTAATAGACTCTGAATATATAAACTGCTTTGAAAAATGTAAGTTCCTACTGACTAATGACCCTATACTACAGTACCCAGACTTTTCTAAAGAATTCATACTGACTACGGACGCTTCAAATGTAGCAATTGGAGCTATCCTCTCTCAAGGTCCGGTGGGATCAGATAAACCCATCTGTTATGCATCCAGAACTCTCAATGACAGCGAAGTAAATTATAGTACCATTGAGAAGGAGCTTTTAGCTATAGTATGGGCGACCAAATACTTTAGGCCATATCTTTTTGGTCGTAAGTTTAAAATTATCACTGACCACAAGCCGCTTCAGTGGATAATGAATTTAAAGGAACCTAACTCTAGATTGACCAGATGGCGCCTTAAACTAAGTGAATATGACT
Organism: Pseudoips prasinana; assembly: GCA_951640165.1. NCBI lineage: Eukaryota > Metazoa > Arthropoda > Insecta > Lepidoptera > Nolidae > Pseudoips > Pseudoips prasinana. Next base: position 7,520,014 of record OX621249.1, read on the forward strand.
ATACAATAGTGTACAAAAAAGGGAAATCTAACACAAATGCCGACGCATTGTCCCGAATACAATTAAACAACGAGGAAACCGAATCACTTATAGTTAACCCCACTGAAAAACCTCCATCTCAATCAGGTTCTACGACAGTTACCGTCCATACTAGTGATGAAAACCCCATCCTAGAAATACCCATAACAGACGAACCATTAAATAAGTTTCATAGACAAATATGTTTCACGATAGTAGGTGACATTAAACGACGTCCGACCGCTACAAAACCCTTTGACATGCACACGCGTACCTTTATACAAGTTTCCGAATCTAACTTAGAACATGACGTAGTAAATGCAATAAAAGAATACGTAAATCCAAAAGTAAAAACTGCTATTAAAATTACACCACCCTTAGGGATGTATTCAATTATTCCGATTATTCAAAATAATTTTAAAAGTTCATCTATGAACTTAGTTCTCACTAAAAACGAACTAGAAGATGTAAAAGAATACTTAAAACAGCAGGAAATAATGAAACATTACCACGAAGGCAAAACCAATCATCGTGGCATAACTGAGTGCTATCTCGCTCTATCCCGTAGATATTTTTGGCCTAAAATGAAAGAGGAAATCACTAAATATATTAATGAATGCACAATATGTGGGCAATAAAAGTATGACCGCAATCCAATTAGACCCCAATTTAATGTAGTTCCACCCGCAACAAAACCCTTAGAAAGAGTGCATTTAGACCTTTTTACTGTACAAAACGAAAAATATTTAACATTTATGGATGTTTTTTCGAAATATGGGCAAGCGTACCATTTGAGAGATGGTACGGCTGTCAGTATTTTACAAGCCCTATTGACTTACTGTACTCATCACGGACTCCCCATGACTATTATCACAGACAATGGTACGGAATTTACGAACCAACTTTTTTCAGAATTCGTAAGACTGCATAAAATAATACATCACAGAACTTTAGCGCATTCACCGAACGATAACGGAATAATTGAACGGTTTCACCTTACATTGTTAGAGCATTTGCGAATTTTACAACTTGAGCGAAAAAATGAACCTATCATCAATCTAATGCCTTATGCATTACTAGCGTACAATAGTTCAATACATAGTTTTCCGAAATGTAGACCCCACGATATAATTCGAGGTCATTTTGACCCTCGTGACCCCCTAAGTTTAGATTTATCCGAGCACTTAATGCAACAATATATTTTAAATCATCGCGAGCAAATGAAGACCGTATATAATTTAATAAATGAGTCTTCTTTGGAAAATCGCACTAATTTAATCAAAAACCGTAATAAAACCCGTGAACCAGAAATTGAGTACCAACCCGATCAACAAGTATTTATTACCAACCCATTGGCAAGCCGACAAAAGACCGCATCCCGTTATACGCATGATACCGTGCTAGCTGACTTACCGATACATATATACACGTCTAAAAAGAGAGGCCCCATTGCCAAAAATCGACTTAAACGTATCCCTAAATCATCAAAATTGTTACAGACTACTTCTGGTAACTTGGACCGTCCACCTGACGAAGACACTCGAAATAAGACTTGACTACTTAGGCGATGGCCCCGGTTTGCTACCCTTTAACCTTGGACCGACTAAACTCATTACTCATTACCATTCGTTCCTACATTATTTAAATTTGACTGAAATCGAAAATAGGCTTAACTCAGTAAAGTGCCAATTAGAATTATTCAAATCTAAATTAGATACCGAAAAGTTTCCATTGTATGAAGCTCAAATTAATTATATATCAAATAAATTAATGAAAATTCAGGAACAAGTTGATAGTTTAGAGCCTCATCGTAAGAAGAGAAGTCTCTTTGACGGCTTAGGATCAGTAATAAAAGAAATTACAGGAAATTTGGACTATAAAGATGCTCAAAAGTATAATTCTGCAATTAAAATATTAGAAAATAATGAAAATATAATTTCATCTGAATTGAATAAGCATATTAGTATTAATAAGCAATGGATGACTCAGAATGATTTATTACTCTCGCAAATAACAGCTAATCAAGAAAAAATTAATAAGTCATTAGAATTAGTCATACATAATAAAATGTATGATACTAATTTGTTTCAGTTTGTTAGGTTTAATCAACTTTTAGCTATAATAAGTGAAAATGCTGAAGATTTGTTAACAGCATTAATTAGGATAGAAGATAGTTTAGCTTTTATTCGTGCATCAAGCACACATCATAGTATGTTAAGGTTTGATATTTTAAGGGGAATGGTCGACCACTTGAAATCTATATATAGTCAGGATCAAATACTATGTACAGATTTGAGGGAATACTATAAAATCATAATACCTAGTTATTTTTATTCAGATAATAGAATAGTTTTTGTATTTAAAGTTCCGGTTATTTCTCCATTTACTTTCCAATTATATAAATTAGCCATTGTCCCTAGCAAGTCCTTCCAAAGTCTTATTCCCCCATATCCCTATATAGCAACCGATGGGAAAACCTTCATGTACATGGAGGCTGAATGCCCGAAGTTTAACCAACATCATATCTGCGAAGAAGCAATCAACAATCGCCCGAGAGAGCAACGAGACTGCATACAAAACCTTATAAGCAACCAAGTTATCGACAAATCCTGTTCGCTAACTAGGATAACGCTGAGTAGACAAGCTATGGAACAGCTGGACGACCAACACTATACTCTCGTACTCCCGAAACCTGCAAAAGTCGAGCTACAATGTGATAGCCATGAATTCGTCATTCTTAACGGAAGTTACCTCGTTACAGTACCGAAAACATGCTTGCTCCGCACCGAGGAACTTACGATCGTAAATCTAAATGACGTAGTAAAGGGACAACCTCTTAAGATAACGGAGATTTCGCCAGACTTTGATGTCAACCAATCTACAGTCATTCCACATTTCAAGCTGAACACCATAAACCTGAAAAATCTACATAATATCGAAGACAAGATCTTACTTCAGCATCCAATACACATAAAACCCGTAGAGCAGAAAGAAACACTATACCATACAACTATCCCTTTCTACGGAGTGTTATTCGGTGCAGCCGTACTCGTATTCGTCATCGCTGTTCGCCGCTACAGACAACGCACTAAATTAGTTGCTGTAGAATCTAAAACAGATGAGATCACCTATGATACCCAAAGTATATCTAATCCAGAGAGGAATATTCCAGCAACTTTCTCGCTCAAAGTTCTCGAATAGTTGCTGTTCTGAGGGGGGAGGAGTTACGTGTCCTGCCTACACCGAATATGCTGAGTAGCGGCGTGATGCAGTTTACTTCACACACTTATATTTCATAATACGCAAGTGTCGTAATTGCTGAGCTTGTACCTCGTGTCGCCGCCCCGTGTCGCCGCCTCGTGTAACCTAGCACCTACTTCATTATTGCTGACAGAAGATGTGCGCTTTACCTTTTTCCCACATTCGTTATAATGTAATTATTAATATGTATTTCACTTCGGTACCACCATCGTCCGAGTCTAGACGCTAAGTTCAAATTGTAATATTCAATTTTTATATTAATTAAAGTATAAGTATAATCATCTGGGTTTTTTTTAAACCCTCTGGCTGGCGTATTCGTATGTCGCGAGTAAATAATCCGCCAGAGTGTTATGAAAGCATAAAATGTATCAGTATATGTGTGTAAACTATAGCCGTATTTTTGGCCCAGGAAGTATAACGGGACAAACCCATTAGATACCGTGGGTTTCGTAAAAGGCGACTAAGGAATACAGCAGCTAGTCGGACAGCAGCGCCACCTGTATAGCTTCCACTTAACTGCTGTCGCCTACTCCTTTCACGCGGTGACTACGGCAAGCCCCTCCTCCTTGGGGTAAACCTACCTATGTCCAGCACATCAGTAGATGATGTCAGGCTGACAATAATGAAACTATAGTTGCTAAATTAAGTAAAAAACAGTTGTAACTAAAGTAAACGATGTACTGAAACCAGTATTATCATTTTTATGATGTATTTTTAAATTACTTAATACTTAAATATCGTTTTATGCCATGAAATTTGTCTCGAACAGATTTGAAACACAAACAACGAGAAGTTTCTAATATAATTAACCTTTAAGTCATTTATACGAATGTATGGATGTTCCCAAAGTACACGATATTGTTCAAGTTTGAAGTTTACTGTATACTTAACATATTTGTATTTTCATTTATATATATATTTCTGAAGTAACAGATATCATTGTAATTTTTGTATCCCATGCATTAAGAAGTAACAAAGTACTGTGTAACGTGACCGGATACTTAAGGCTTAAGCGCTCTCTTGGTCAAGCGCCTGATTCCACCAACAAACTGCATACCAGCTGTTACTGAGAATTTTATTCACAAAAAATATAAGCCAAATATAGAAAAGCTTTTGTTCGCAGGTCAGTTTACAGTAAGTTATACACACTAAAGGATCACTCACTTTTCTGGTGGCGGCTATGTCCAGTCTTCTGAGGTCCTGGTGCCACAGCCTCCAGCGATAAACTATTGTATTCATAAATACATTGCAGAAAATTTCTACAAAAGTGGCGCTATGAATGAATATAGGTGTTGGCTAATTAAATAAAACCATGTTTTCAGTTAAATTTTGCATGTGTGTTTTCTGGAGAAAACAAGAACGGAAGGAGTACAACATATTTTCGTCGATGGTTTATTCAGACATGACATGAGTTGTAAGCTTAATTTGTTTATGGTCAGAATCAGAATCGTTTATTTGCTAGAACATGGTAACATTGGTGTTCTACATATTCTGTCATCAATATATGACGTGCAAATTTAAATACATCTATTATTATACATACATTCAGTCAAAAAAGTATCGGGAATGGATGATTTGTTTATGGTTCCAAATTCAAATTTATGATTTTTTTGTTGTTGTTAGATTGGCACAACTGTTTTCCATTTTGGTGCGGAGTTTGAGTTGTATCTGTTATTTATATTAAATATAGTGCTGGTTTTAGTAATATCATATATAGTGTGTATTGCGAATTTCATAATGGACAAAAATATCGAATAAAGAGTTTGTCTTAAATTTTGCATCGCTAATGGAATTTCGTGTTCGGAGTAACTGAAAATGTTACAGAAGGCTTACGGTGAATCGACTTTATCAAAAACTCGTGCTTATGAGTGGTTCAAAGCGTTCAAAAGCGGTCGAGATGTGATGAAAGATTTGCCTCGCTCTGGTAGGCCATCAACGTCTGCAACTGAAGTTAACGTTTATACGACGTGCATGCCCCACTTCAAAAAATTAGGGTAAAACATCTCCCCACACCGTGGTTAACGCCTGAAATAAAAAGTCTCGTAGCTAAGAAAGCAGCAGCTAAGTCGCGTTTCGCTAGTAGGCCCAACGATATAAACCGTCATAGATATATTTATCTTCGAAATCGCTGCAATAAGGTGTGTAGGTATTCACAACGCCAACACATCCACAACTCGGTTGAGAGTGGTGATCCAGCTAAAATATGGAAATTTCTGCGTTCATTGGGAGTTGAGAAAGCTCGAATTGAAACTATTCCTAACAATTTAGACATAATTCACTCAATTTGCACTTCTCAACTTCGCTCATTTTTGACAGGGCAACAAAATTAAACACCTTAAGAGATCTATCATTAGTTCCCTCTCCCAGCTATTCTCCCTTTTCTTTGAGTCAAGTTTCTGATTGTGACGTTAGGAAGAGTGTTTTATCCATCACTTCTAACGCAGTACGCAATGACAATATCTACCTATCCTCAACGAAATTCTTCCCACTATTACTCAAATCTTAAATTCCTCCATAAGTTCCGGTATCTTCCCAATGATATGGAAAGATGCCCAAATAATTCCCCTTCCAAAAAAAGCCAACCCAGCATCCTTTTCCGACTACCGTCCTATTTCAATCCTTCCGTTCCTGTCCAAAGTACTTGAACGCCTTGTCCACAACCAATTAAGTACTTTTCTCACAATAAATAACCTCCTTAATCCCTTCCAGTCTGGTTTTCGTCCTGGCCATAGTACTACCTCAGCCTTGGTCCATATTACAGATGACATTAGAGCTGGATTGGAACGTGGTCATCTAACAGTGCTAGTCCTGTTAGATTTCAGCAATGCGTTCAATTCTGTGGATTTTGATGTGTTGCTGGGGATATTACGCACTCTTAACGTATCTCCAACAGTTATTGACTGGTTTTGTAGTTACCTGTCTGGCCGCAGGCAATGTATTCGTATTGATAATTCCTTTTCTTCTTGGTGTAATACTATTGCAGGCGTGCCTCAGGGTGGCGTTTTGTCTCCACTATTATTCGCAACTTTTATTAATTCTGTTTCTAAACGTATTAATTCTTCTTACCACCTTTATGCAGACGATCTTCAGATTTATAATCATGCTCCGTTAAATAAATTGGCAGAACCTGTGAATAATTTGAATACCGATTTAGATAACATCAGTGAGTGGAGTCGTGCTCACGGACTACACGTTAACCCACAGAAGACTCAAGTGATTGTTGTTGGTAGCTCAAGGATGTTGGCTAAGGCATCTTTGTCACAACTACCACAACTTCGTTTTGGAGGCAATGTTTTACAAATAAGTCGTGAAGTTAAAAACCTAGGCATATTCTTTGACAGCTGCCTTTCCTGGGGCCCTCAACTACAAAACGTCAGTCGAAAAATTTTTGCATCAATTGGATCCTTGAGAAGACTTCGTAACTTCCTCCCAACTAGCACCAAAATTGCGCTTGTTCAATCCCTTCTTCTCCCAATACTAGATTACGCAGATATCAGCTATCTTGATCTTACAGAAGCCCAACTTGATAAACTTGAGCGTCTCCAGAACGTCTGCATAAGATTCATATTCGGTCTTCGCAAATATGATCATATCACTGAATTTCATAACAAGCTCAAGTGGCTACCCATTCGCTTTCGCCGGAATGCCCATATTCTCTCACTTCTATACAATGTTTTGTTTACTCCTTCAACGCCCTCTTACCTCAAAGCACGCTTTTCATTCCTTTATGAATCACATTCGAAACTTCTGAGATCATCGAATAATTTAAAATTGGCAATGCCAGCACATTCCACAATCTTTCTGGACAAATCGTTTGCTGTGCAAGGAGCTCGCTTGTGGAATGAATTGCCATTGTCAGTACGCCAAGCTCAATCTCTACGCAACTTTCAGAGTCTAGTGAAAGATCACTACCTGTCCCTGCAGAAAGGTACGAAATAATTTACTTTCGACTAGTTTATGAACTTCAGCAACGGTTCCTACTTTAGTTTTGTTGTATGATAATGTATGTATTTATTTATGAAATATAGGTACATATAATATAGTATGTAGGTTAATATATAATATATATGTAATTTATCTTAAATGACTTTTGACATTTTTGTAATGATACCAGTGCGTATCATTTCTATACTCATGTGCACTGACAACTACCCTATCTCGGTTACTCCATACTCCAATCCCTGCCTAGATTGCCTAGAAGAGATCACATTTAGTGATAAGGCCGCCAATTGTACCATTTTTAAATGTACGCTATTGTATTCTATATTATGTAATATAAGTATTCTCATATTCTGTAATGTTTAGGTGTACAATATTACAGAATATAAGTATTCTTATATTCTGTAATGTTTTGGTGTACAATAAAGAGTTATCTTCTGCTTTCTGAAAATCCTCATTTAACTCTGAGAGAGATAGCCGCCGAACTGTCTGTATCTCACGAATCGATTCGTACCATATTAACTAATCCCAAAAGATCTGAATTTTCTCCAAAAACTCAATCGCATGAAAGTCGCTGAGGACATGGTAGAACGAGTCAATTCCGACCCAACATTCATGAAACGCATTATTACTGGTGACGAGACGTGGGTTTACGAGTTTGACATGCAAACTAGTCAACAAGATTCGGAGTGGCGCCTTCCAACTGAACCGAAACCGAAAAAACCACGCCAAAGTCGATCAAAAGTCAAAGTCATGTTGACTGTTTTCTTTGACTATCGCGGTGTTGTGCACTCTGAATTCTTACCGGAAAATCGAACGGTAAATAAAGAATATTATTTGAGCGTTATGCGGCGTTTAAGAGAGCAAATTTGACGAAAAAGGCCAGATTTGTGGAAAAAAATTCTTGGATTTTGCACCACGATAATGCGCCTTCGCACAAGGCCATCATTGTGAACGAATTTTTGACCAAACACTCAACAACTACCATCCAGCAACCACCATATTCACCAGATATGGCTCCAGCTGACTTCTTTCTTTTTCCTAAACTCAAATTACCACTTCGTGGTACCCGTTTTCAATCGGTAGAAGACATAAAGGAGAATTTGCGGTGAGAACTGAACTCAATTCCGAAAGCAGCGTTTAAAAAATGTTTTGATGATTATTCGTTGGCGTAAGTGTATCGTTTCTGAAGCATACTTTGAAGGTGATAAAATAAATTTGGATGAATAACAAACATTTTGTATATTATTGATCTTTTCCCGGTACTTTCTTGACAGACAGAGTAGTATAATAAAATCGTAGGAAAGTCAAAACGGTACATTGAATATTTATTTTTTAAGGAAACTTGGGGCGTGATCAACTATCGATATCGAAGCCAAAAACATAGTTTTTAGAATTTCTGTCTGTTTGTCTGAATGTATTTCCGGGCAAAACTCAAAAAGTACTGCATGGATTTACTTCAAGTTTTCCATGAATATTTAAGAGGTCGGGTCAACATAAAGGTTACATATTATCACGCTATCACCTACGAGGGAGGAGCTGTGATCATTTATAAAATTTAACGCGGGTAAAACCGCGGAGCACAGCTAGTAGTAAAATAATCTGAAGCTTACAACTTACAATAAAGTAGGCTATACAAGTTTGCGTTCCTATATTCCATTGCGCTAACATCTCCCTAGGGCGGGAAATGATGGCCAAGGTCGGTGTTACGTTTAATCAACAGTGTTTCATAGTTACAGTACCTATTCATATACAAGTGGATTTACAGTCTTTACTCATTTAAATACACAGGTACCCGAAAATGCAAAAGTATTTCAAGGTCAAGTTCAAGGTCAACCATCAGAAGAAAAATGGCGCTCACGAGTTGGATCTAATGAAATCAGCAATTTGTTCGCCACTTTTATTCTGTGGGGTTATTTTTCAGTGACTAGCAGTAGGCTCAAAAGAACGTAGTAATAAAAAGGTAAGGACCGCCAAAGTTTTCTTACTCAATATTCAAGAGACGTAAAGTAATAAATCTTAAAATATTGCCCTGTCTAATTCAAGAGCGTGTACGACAAGGCTTTAAAACATTAAATAAACTTTTTAATACTTACCTCCAAAGTTAACAGTTTCGAGTTTCGACTTGTTAGTAATTAAATTATATTAAGACTCGTAATCTTATTAAATTAGTTGAGATACGCGAACTTACTTAGAAATACGTACTTAGCCACCTACTTTTAATTCACAAGTCTAGAACTCTAGTGTCTTGAACTTACGGAGTATGAATTGGATTCAAGATCTAGAAAGTTTTATTCATTTTTATTGAATTTTACTTCTATTTAGGATTATGTAGTACTAGCTGTGGACCGCGCTTTTACCAGCGTTAAATTTTATAAATTATCACAGCTCCTCCCCCGTAGGTGATAGCGTGATAATATGTAGCCTATATGTTGACCCGACCTCTTAGTAATATTCATGCAAAATTTGAAGTAAATCCGTGTAGTACTTTTTTAGTTTAGCCCGGACATACATACAGACAAACAGACACGCAGACAAAAATGCTAAAAACTATATTTTTGGCTTCGATATTGATTGCAGATCACGCCCCAAGTATCCTTTTCAAAAAATATTCAATGTACAGTTTTAACTTTCCTACGATTTTATTATTATGTAGGTAGTATGTAGTATTGACTAAATCATAGTAGAGAAGAGTTGAGTGGGCGTTTAGAAATTTTGGGTTTATGAATAATCATGGGTATTGGCTTAAGGCTTAAGGCTTTGAGAGACAGAATTCGAAATACTGATGTAAGAGAGCGTTGTGGTGTGAAAGAGGATGTAGTCACAAAGATTTGAAAAAGGCATGCTGAGATGGTTTGGCCATTTAGAAAGGATGAATGAAAGAAGATTGACAAAAGAAGTATACCTGGCCTGTGTGAATGAGACAACCGGAAGGGGAAGACCACGTCGAACATTCTCTGACCAAATTGGAGATGTTCTCAAGAAAGGGCAGGTCAGAAGTACCCTAAACCGGCGAGCATGTATGAAGAATATAATGACAGTAATCGAGGCAAAAGAAGTATGCAAAGATCGTGACAAATGAAAATCCGTTGTCTCTACCTACCCCTCTGGGAAACTGGCGTGAGTCTATGGGTATTGGCGCCCAATGGCGGCAGTAGTATTAGATAATATTTGTTACACTTAATACTCAAGTTGCTGTGTGGTGACGGCGGTGAATATCAGAATATCTTCCCCTTCTATCTACTATCTACCCTTCTCATTCCTTAGGGTGCCTAGAAGTCGACCCGAGGGAATATCTACCAGATGACGGGCAGCAACTTCTTTCTAAATACTATGACTATCTTACTGCGATCGCCAACCCGTTACGCCAAGCGTGGCGATTATGGCATTTCCAAGATGATTCTTGGGAGAGGCTTGTCGAGCAGTGGACTCGTTTCAGCTGTAATGATGATGATGATGATGAATACTCACGCAATTTAGACTGTAGCAGCTTGGAGAACTACAATATATATATATATATATATTCCATTCGAAGGGTATTACGAGTTTAATAAAATTAATTGGCCGCTACGTCGCCGCCGTAACGCGCCGGAGCGCCGGGTCGTGAGTGCAGGAGAGGTGGAAATCCTGGTATAAAAAATGATGCGGCATTGGGAAGAGTGTACAGCGTTCCTCCTGAGTGTTTTTTCCTCTGGGTACTACTTCGTCGTTCCAGAACTTACCTAATATCAGTTGACGGAGTTACTTAAGAAACTTACCACGCCGCTTGCCGAGATAGAGGTTTACGTTATGCCAAAATGTTTAAAAAATAAATTTCCAACCGTGCGAAGCCGGGACGGGCCGCTAGTGTTTAGATAAAGTAGTGTATGCAACTGCATATAACGTCCTCCCGGCCAAATTTCGGTACGGGCGGCGACCAGTTAAAATGGATACTAGTCAACTGCGCAGGACATTTTATAGTGCACAAGTGTGTGCGCAAACGCAGGGGAACTTTTTATTCCATCACTCTTACTATCTGATGGGACGACTAGTGACACGACTGGTAAGAGGTCTGGTATACGACCGACAGGGTTTACGTGCTCTCCGAGGCGTAATACAGCCAACTCCCAGACTTGGGGCTGATACTGAGAAATTTCTTTTTACAGAAATATCCCACAATCACTTTTTAGCGCGACCCGGGATTTGAACCCAGGACCTCATTATCTACGGTTGAGCACGATACCGCTAGACTAATTAGGCACATAAACGCCTGTTGGCGTAGTTGGCAAATGCTTGCTTTTCACGGAGGTCGTGGGTTCGATTTCCGCCCAGGCAGATATTTGTGCGCATAAGCATGTTTGTCTTCAGTCTGGGTGTAATTATCTATATAAGTATGTATTTACAAAAGAAAAGTAGTATATGTAGTATATCAGTTATTCAGTGTCCATAGTACAAGCTCTGCTTAGTTTGGGATCAGATGGCCGTGCGTAAATAATGTCTCAGGATATTATTATCCTACTAATATTATAAACGCGAAAGTTTGTAAGTGAGGAGTGATGGATGGATGGATGTTTGTTTAGTCTTTCAAGTAAAAACTACTGAATGGATTTTACACTGATACAATAATATAGCTTATTCATCAGAATAATACATAGGCTACTATTTATAAAGATAATGTAATAATAATAATAATATGTAGGGACAATGTCACACAGATCATCCTAGCCCCAAACTAAGCGAAGCTTGTACTATGGGTACCAGGAGACGATATACATACTTATATAGATAGATAAATACTTATATACATAGAAAACATCCATGACTCAGAAACAAATGTTCGTACTCATCACACAAATATTTGCACTTACCGGGATTCGAACCCAGGACCACCAGCTTCGTAGGCAGGAGTACTACCAACTAGGCTACGGTGACCGTCTGGCGATAAATGTCAAGTAACTAGGAAATTGTCTACCATCTGCGAGCTATTCCGGCGTGCTCTGCCAAAACCGCTAGACGTACATATCCTAGGAATATTATTAATGCGAAATTTTGTGAGTATAGATGTATGGATGTATGTTTGTTACTCTTATACGCTAAAACTACATTAACGGGGGTGAAACCGCGGGGAATAGCAAATTTTAAATAAGAATGACCTAAGGAAATGAAAATAATACAAAAATAAAAACAAAACAGAATCTACCAGTGGCAAATAAATATGTTATTATGTGCCAGTAATACAAACTAAAATTATAAACTCGTCGATATTATTTTCGTCTTTAATGTCGTTAGTTAATTTAGTATACTTTATTGAACATTTATAAGTGAGGAAAATATCTCAATCTTTAAATACTTTAATAATGTATTCAAAATATTCTACTCAGTTGATAAGTTGGTCTACCATGCCGTACATCTCGCATGTATTACCTCGGACTTATAGTTATACTTTAAGGAGTATAACATTCAAAAATTGAAGTCATTGATCTTGTTACTGGACTACTGTCAAATTCAGTACTAAATCGTCGAGCGAACCGAGGCCTGTCCTGATTGTGAACGAAACCATTGCGACATCTAACTCGACGGTACAGCGCCATCTATGAATTCATAACGGAACCAACATTTGTTTAATGTATTTACGCTTTTTCGGTTTAAGCATCTTTATTTCTCATAAGAATAACATTCACTTACAAGAGACACTTATACTTATAATTTTGTTACATTTAAACGCTTACGCACTAGGTACAAGTAATTTAAATATTTGACTAAACTAACTAGTAGCTTTATATTGAACAAAATGATTTCCTTTACTCCTTATACAACAATGAGGTGTTAAACATTTTGAAAGCTACAACTGTGTGTATGTTTGTGGCGTCTTAACTCAGAAATCGAGATAATTTTTTCTTTAGACCCAGGCAAATTTCAAAGCGGTTCCATTGAAACTTTTCTTCAATAGCGCGAAATATTATATGTTTGTACACCAATATAAATAAACAAATACGGATAAGTAAATTCAATCTATAGGTACATATAATAAAATCGTAGGAAATTCAAAACTGTACATAGAATATTTTTTTAAAGGATACTTGGGTCGTGAACTAGTATCGATATCGAAGCCAAAAATATAGGTTTTAGAATGTTTGTTTGTTTGTCTGTATGTATGTCCGGGCTAAACTCAAAAAATACTGCATGGATTTACTTAACTTATTGATGAATACTACAAAGAGGTCGGGTCAACATATAGGCTTTTAGGCTAACTAGGAGCTTATTATCACGCTATCACCTACGTGGGAGGATGTGTGATAAATTTATAAAATTTAACGTGGGTAAAACCGCGGGGCACAGTTATTATTATTTATAAACACGAACCTTAGTGTGGGAGAGTAGAATGTTAACGAAGAAGACGTGGGGATCCTTCATTATATCAGCTGGCAAAGTCCTCAATTAACGGTCTGGCGCTACCAGCATCCAGCAGCTTCCAACGACCCTCACAAGATCATTGGCCATCTTGTAGGGGGCCTGCCCACGCTGCGTCTTCCGATTCGTGGTCGTCACTCGACAACCTTTCTCCTCCAGCGGCATCCGTTCTACGAGCTATGTGCCCTGCCCACTGTCAGTTCAACTTGGCAATTGTTCCGGCTATGCAAAGATCCTTGCGGCATCAAATTTAATTATTTCATTCTGAGTCTAAATACTAAACAGCCCATTAAAAAGTGGGTAGACTAGGAATGACAGAACCATTTTTATATTTTTTTTTTACAATCAGAATCTTTATTTTTTAACATAGGTCAAATTACAACATGTTGTGAGATGTTACAGACAGGCTGATCCTATATGTTATGCCAAGAGGCGTACAAATACTGTATTTAATTAACATTAATGAATACTTTAACTTATTATATTACAGACACATTAGTTAAAATAATTAAATTAAATATAAAAATGTCAAAATATGTATTGCATATTAATTTTAAAGTCTAGTAAATCAATAATTGTCAACGTTGTTAGTAACATTTACTTATCAAAATTTTAAATTATTATTTTTTGAAATTGTCGAGATTTAACGTGACTGTGATCTGGAGCTATGTATTGAGATACTTTTTTGATATCTTTAGTACATATTATTCCGTCAAAACCAACACTATTTGTGTTTCGTAGTGAGTTGATATGGTTGTTTATGTCTTGGGGTATGGTCGGCTCCATAAATTTTAGCTTACGTTGATTTTTCGTATGGTATTTATTGGTTTGGTAACTTAATTAATATAAAACTCTCAGGCCTTTAACAAAGGCCTGAGCAACTTGTAGAGGGTTCGTGATGTTTTGTGTTTCCGTTTGAATTTGTGTTATCGGTTCTTTAGAGAAGCAAGTCTTTGAATTATTTGCAACGGTCCATGCTGCTTTAGATTTATTTTTGGACGTCTCGATAAAGTAGCTATTGCGCGATTTTTGTGTTAACGTTATAACTCTGTTCAACCTTGCCGTGTAAGTCTTAAAATATTCTTTATTATTTTGAGTACGATTTATTCTATATTGCCATAACAAATGCCGTTTCTTTTTGCTGCATTTTCTTATACCGTTAGTAATCCATTCAGCTTTTTTTGTAATCATTTTGTTAATATTTGGAAAGGAAAGCAAAGATTGTAAAAACATCGGAATAAGTCAAGATTGTATGTGTATGTGGTAAAACAAGGAAATAATAACAGCGATTAGACCGCCCATTATTAAAATCCCTTTCACTTGAAGTGCACTCAGACTAGCCGACTGAAAGAAAGAAAAGAAAATATTATTTATTTTTGCTCAGAACATCGGCGCTTATAAATACACAGCGTATTAAAACAAATTGTGATGAACTTATAAACTACTTCTTAAAACAGTACTAACAAATATAATATGACTATTCTTATAAACTACATGTCATCAATAATAAGCGCATCTTACATAGTGCGCCGCTGCGGAACTAAAATAGGGTGCGGTTCAGTTTGGGTACCGTGGCATTGCATAAAGCAGCACCAGCGGAAAACTGATTTTCAACCACAACCTGAGAGTGACAACTTTAGCGTCTCCTCGGTGGAAGACCTATAAAATCAGTAACAAAAAATAAATAATTTACTTCTAATAATAATAAGCCTAAATGGTAGAAAACATTACTAAAATGTTTCTTACAATACTAAAACACGAATATAGAAAGTGCAGCAAAATATAATAAATTGTATTTGAATAACGTTTTCGCGGGTAGGTGAATAAAAAGTTAAGACGCATTTCCAAGTGTTATAATTCAATTTAATTATAAATATTGAGTTTTAATATATTTATACATCAAAATCTTGTGCCCTAAACCTTTACTAAGAGGTACTTACATTTGTGGTACATTTTATGTAATCCAAGCACTATAACAACACCACCTGCCAGCTCAGCATCACAACTACACTATACTTGAATATAGTCACTGTACACTACACAGGAACAACATGTCTAATCTCTCTGAGGTTCTGGCCACACAGCAGAGGCTTGAGGAAAACGTTGGAAAGAGACTGGATGACCTTCAAGCACAGATCCAAAGCGCCACCGTTACTGAAGGACAACGTGGAAAGGACACTGTGGCTAAAGTAGCTGAAGAACTCCGGACCTTCAGGGAAATTATTTTCAGTGTCTTGAGTCTGCTACGTCAACAGATACGCGAATGTTCTAAACAAGCTGATGACTTGGAGACTAGGAGCCGACGCAAAGCTTTAGTTTTCTCAGGTCTTCCTGAGAAAGATAAGGAAGACTGCACTAAGACCATTTTGGACATTATCAACCAGAAACTTGGTCTCCATGACATCTCCACAACTGCCATCAAAGTGTGTCACCGGCTAGGTTCGCTCAGTAAGGAACATCATCGCCCCATTTTGGTGAGATTCTCAAATTTGGATATCAAATCATCGGTCTGGAGGGCCAAAGCTAAGTTGAAGGGAACATCAGTTTCATTAAAGGAGTTCTTGACGAGGGCCAGGCAAGCAGTGTTCGTTAAGGCCCGGTTGTACTTCTCAATGCGGATGGTGTGGACGCAGGATTCCACTATCTTTATTAAAACGTCTGATTCGGTTCGCCACAGGGTCACAACTGATGAACAACTGACCCCTCTCTTCGCCAAGTACCCAAAGGTATCGGTGGTATCGACAACTTCAGCCGGCAGCAGCGATGGTGAGCTGAAAAGATAGTGATAGTTAGTTCAGTGCATGTACACTACACTGGCTGTATTAACACTTTAGTGCATAATACTCCACGTAAATAGAAAGTATGTGTAGCTTTTACTTACCTTTGCAAACTCATGTAAATCGTTTGTTGAACTTTTTATGCCATTCTGATGCTTTAGGTACTTTCAAATATTACTTCCTAATAACCCATTTACCTCAGATGTTTTGTAGTCAATTATTTTAAAATAGTGGGTTGTTGATATATTATCTTTTCATTTGTCTCATAGTCATTAGTCAATATTAATTATTATTATGTCAGTAACTCAAACTTCTTGAACGTCATAAGGTTGTCAACATGACGTACGTACGTCTATGAACATTATGGGATGCGTTCGGATACACTCACTACTAAAAGTAAACTGAGTATTTTTGTTTTGTAGATTGGGAGATAATTTTTATAATTTTGTTTCTCGCACCCAGTGTGTGTAGAATATGTATGTGTACTTTTAAGTATAGTGTTTAATTAAGATTGTATGTAGATACCAAGCTTGTACGCTGGCGGGTGGTGCAGAGTATACTAGTGTATATATTATTGCACTGCTTTAGTTGTAATTTAAATTAACAATTTTAAATAATATTTTATTATTTATTTATATTTTATATTATTATTTATTTTAAGTCTATGCCTAGTGATTCTGATGATTCATTTTATTCTGCCTATGATTCCTCAACATCTGCAAACGATAGCTTTTGCTCGTTCAGCGATACACTCGGGGATTTTCTGCAACTGACATTTAATCAAAACATTGTGAATCAATTAAACGTTTGCCATATAAATGCTCAGAGTATTCCAAGCCATTATTCTGAATGTTTAAATGCGTTCACTGACAGTAACATCCATGCCATCTTGATATCTGAAAGCTGGCTCAAACCTCCCCTACTTTCGACAACGTATCCTCTCCCCGGGTATATTCTCATCCGGAATGATCGAATTGGTAAGGGAGGGGGTGGCGTTGCAATTTATTTGAGAAGTGACCTTGTCTTCAAGATTTTATCTACTTCAACGAACAATAATTCCGTTTCTGCTGAGTATCTATTTCTTGAAGTATCCCTCAAAGGGTCCAAAATTATTATTGGTGTGGTTTATTGTCCCCCAAATGCTGACTACTTCACCGATTTCGACTTGGTACTGGAATCTATGGGTTCGGAGTATTCTCATCACATTATCATGGGAGATTTCAACACCAACCTCCTCGCTCACAACTCCCCTCGCTCTCGTAAACTCCTACAAATTGTTGAGTCAAGTAGCTTGCATGTTCTGCCTCTCCAAGCTACTCACCACAATATCAACGGCGAAGATACTTGGCTCGACCTTATCCTTACCTCTAACCCTTCCTTAGTTTCTTCTCATGGACAACATGAAGCTCCTGGATTTTCCCGTCACGATCTTATTTACCTATCCTACACCCTGAAGCCTCCTAAGCCTAAACCTAAGGTGTTGCACGTGCGTTCCTTTGCTAGGATGAATGTCGATAAATTATGTAAGGATGCGTCGGAAATTGACTGGTTGCCTTTGACGGAAGCTCTAACCATAGACGAAAAGGTCCATGTGCTCAATGATACCATCACTAAACTTTATAACGTCCATGCTCCGGTTAGAAAAGTTAAATTTAAGCGTCCTCCAGCGCCTTGGATGACAACCATGGTTAAGATGGCAATGCGGCGTCGGGACCTTGCATTTCGTAAATTTAAAAGGGAACGATCTGATCTCAATTGGAACCTCTTTAAGATTGCTAGGAATCGGTGTAACCTGATGATACGTAATGCTAAACGCCGTCATATTTGCGAAAGTATATCCTCATCAACTCCTGCTGGTATCTGGAAAGTCCTCGGAACTTTAGGTATCGGCAAGTCGCGGAATTTAGACCTTCCTAGCTCCATTGATTTAGATGATCTTAATCGTCATTTCACCACTAGTTCATCCGTAGATCACCTCACCATAATGCAAACAATCGCCTATGTAAATGGTCTAACGCGCCCCAACGTTAAACAGTTTTCTTTTTCTCCAGTCGATTTGAATGATATCAAGAAGATAATCCTTTCCATAAAATCCAGTGCAGTTGGCTGTGATTGTATCAGTCGCCGCATGATCACAGCAATATTAGATCACCTCCTCCCTGTGATCTGTCACGTTGTAAACTTCTCCCTCGATTCCGGATCATTTCCCTCCACATGGCGTAAAGCCTACGTCCATCCTCTCCCTAAGACCTCTAATCCCTCTCTACCCACTCACTATCGTCCTATTTCAATCCTTCCTTTTCTATCTAAAGTACTGGAGTCCTGTGTCCGTAAACAGTTCTCAAATTTCATACTTGCCAACAGCCTAATTAGCCCGCTACAATCTGGGTTCAGGCGTGGCCACAGTACTTCCACTGCTCTCCTCAAAGTGACTGGCGATATTAGGACTGCTATGGAGGATACCAAAGTCACACTGATGGTTTTGGTAGACTTTTCTAATGCTTTTAATACCGTCAGTCACGATATCCTGTTATCCATCCTTTCTTATCTTATGGTCTCGGACAACGCGCTGGAATGGTTTTCCTCTTATCTTCGAGGGCGCCAGCAATCGGTACGCGTCGGTGAAGCCTCATCGAACTGGTATTACCTTGACACTGGCGTTCCTCAAGGCGGTATTCTCTCTCCTCTTTTATTCTCTGTTTTTATAAACCTCTTAACGAATGATCTTCAGAGTGCGTATCATCTTTACGCCGATGACCTACAACTGTATACACATGCGAGCATAGACAGTTTGTCAGAAGCGATCAATAAAGTTAATCTGGACTTAGAATTTATAAAAAACTGGTCGAATAGGTTCGGTGTCACTGTAAACCCAGCTAAATGCCAAGCCATCATCGTGGGTAGTTCTCGTATGATGAGCCGAGTTGACATCCACAATCTGCCACCTATAATTTTTAACCAATCAACTATACCCATCAGCCGATGTGTAAAAAATCTTGGCCTGCACATCGACACAGCATTTAGTTGGCAGAACCAGGTTTCTAATGTATGTCAGAGGGTCACAAGTGTTCTGCGGAGTCTTTATCGCCTCAAATACTTCCTGCCCTCAAAAACAAAAGTAATGCTCGTGCAAGCCTTAATCTTTCCTATAATTGACTATGGTGATGTGTGCTACTTTGACCTGAATGCAGATCACCTCAATAAACTTGACCGACTTCTTAATAACTGCATTCGATTCATATTCAATCTTCGTAAATATGACCATGTGAGTGACTACCGAGCTCAGCTAAAGTGGTTCCCTATTCGTCAGCGCAGAACGATGAGAGCCTTAACTACCTTATTTTCTCTTCTACACTCGCCTTCTTCTCCTCTATACTTAACTTCTCAATTCCAATATCTTCATAACAATCATTCCAAAAATCTTCGCTCTTCTCACAATCGTCTTCTTCAATGCCCACCTCATCGTTCTGATTTCATCCATTCTTCCTTTTTCGTTCAATCCATTCTTCTTTGGAACTCTCTACCTACTGAGATCAGGATGGCAAAGAGTAGCTTTTCTTTTAAAAAGAAAATCCGGGAACATATTATGAAAAATATGGCAGAATCAGCCCAATAGCTCTTTTCTATTATAAACTTTTCTCTAGGTATATATTTATGTCTATGTATGTATATGTATGTATATTTATGTATATATGTTTATTATTTTATAAATATATATTATTATATTCTAGTTTTAATTTATGTAGTTTATGTAACTATTTTTATTGTAATTTTTAAGTATAAGATTTATCACCTCCACACACGACGTGTTAAGTGCACCTACTTTAGTTTTCTCTGCATCACCCTAAGGTAGACTGGTAGAGAATGCCTCCGGCATTAAGTCCGCCTCTGTACATCCATGTGCAAAAGTTTTAAATAAATAAAAAATAAATAAATAACGTAGAGTTATATATTTAAAAATATATATAGTAAAAAATAATATATAATAATATACAAAAGCTATTATTATTATAATTTACTATCATCATCATATCAAATGTGTTGGAGGTATAGATACTAGTGCAATTAGGTAGGCATTTGCGCTGTATTTAAAATTACTTTAACATAAAAAAATTGTCTTATTTATTCAGACCGTGTGAGGTACTAATTTTAAAACTGGGACTACTCGTGGAGTTGAGCACTCATAAAAAACCGTTTAATATGCAGTCTAAAGGTCTGCTTGGTTTTAAGGTTACGAATTGGTGGCGGGAGATCATTCCAGATCTTAGTTGCTGCATACTTAAAACACCCACGGAAAGCAGCAGTATGATGCCTAGGCACGGAAAGAGGGTTAGTTACAGATCGCACATGCTTTTTTGTTTGATCTTGCCTCCAAGTTAATTTATCGTAAAGATATCTTGGTTTCCGCGAGTTTATGATACCAAATAGCTGTGTAGCCAGGTGTATCTTTCTCCGAGCTTCCATTTTTAGCATGCCTATCTCATTTATGTATGGAGTGATGTGGGATCTCGATGGAACTTTGGTGCAGAAACGTGTGCATGCATTCTGGATACGTTGAATTAGTCGAACAGATCGAGCCAGTATGCATGGGCCATAGACAGTATCGCAGTAGTTAAGCTTGGCGAGAACAAGACTATCAACCAATTGTTTCCTTATGTTCAGACTAAGATAATCTCTTATGTTGTACAAGACTTTTAACCTGTAAAAACAATTTCGGACAGCTTTGCAAATATGGGCTTCGAACCGCAGTTCTGGGTCCATTGTGAGACCAAGATTACATACCAGTTCAGCTTTTTCGATTACGTCACTTTGAATGATAATCTTAGGTTGCTTTGATTCAATGGATTTTATACACTTTTTGCTACCAATTACCATGAATTTAGATTTAAGTGGATTCAGTAGTAGACAGTTTTTATTGGCCCATATAACAACTCTCCTAAGGTCTTCATTTACTCTTTGTACAGCTGTTATTGTATCACATGGCTTGAAAGAAGTATAAAGTTGAATATCATCAGCGTACATGTGATACTTACAGTTGCGAAAAGAGTTTGTTACGTCTGCACTGTAGAGTATAAACATGAGCGGTCCCAAAATAGATCCTTGTGGGACTCCTCTAGTTACGCAACGAGGTGGTGATATTGAAGATTTTCCATCTTCCTTCTGAATTTCCACGTACTGCGTACGGTTACTCAAATAGCTATCAAACCACCTGACTGTATCCACTGAAAAACCGTAATGGGACATCTTAGATAGCATTAATGTGGAATTTTATGCATCAAAAGCACGGGAAAAGTCCAGCAAGACTAGCAACGTACCTAGACCTTGGTCTCTGGCTTCTAATATGTTACCAACTATATCTGATAGTGCTGTAGCAGTGCCGCGACCTTTCCTGAACCCTGATTGTTGATCGGGAATAATATTGTTCTCCTCTAAGTATTGCAACATCTGCTCATAGACTACCTTTTCGAGCACTTTAGAGATACATGGAAGTAAACTTATCGGCCGCAGATCCTTAATGCTGCTTGGGTTGCTAATCTTAGGAATTGGTTTGATAATAGCGCCTTTCCACAAGTCAGGAAATGTGTAAGTGGTAATAGATGTATTAACTACATCTGCGATGGCTTGTAAGGTAGCAGGCAAGGTCAATGTTAACATATCCAAGTTTATACCATCCACACCTTGTGCCTTGGATGCTAAACTTCTTATAACCCTCAGTATAACATCTTCACTAACTGGTTTTAGCCTGAAATTGCTCTCCCCGTGCTTGTTAAACTCATAGAATGTAAGTAAAGATATGTTTGTGTCACAATTGCCTGGTACGTCAAGAAATACTCTATTGATCTCATCGGGATCCTGAAGATGTCCCGGAAGCTGTTTGCATTTATGTTGCGGAAGTACATCGTTTTTTAAATTTTTCCATAGTGTTTTAGCATTTTTAATATTGTTGTTTATATGTTGAGTAAAGTAAGCCTTTTTTCAGATACAAGAGAACTGCTGGTCTGATGTTTTAGCTGTAAATAGTATTGTTTATATTTTATTAATTTTAAATTGTGATACTTGAGTCTAGCTTGATTTCGGAGTTTAAACATTAAACGTATGTTTTGCGTAATCCATGGAGTAGGCCGGTCTCTAAAAATCTTGGTCTTTACGGGAGCATGTAGGTCATACAACTGTGTTAGGAAAAAGTTAAAAGTATATACCATATCGTTAACATGCGACAATTTACTCATCACTTGCCAGGGAATTAGTTCTAGATCAGCATTAAAATGCTCAAGTATGATATTTTTGATCGGGTGGTAAGTGACAAGCCTAGGTTTAGGCTTTACTTTTTTAAAAACAGAGGTAAAAGTTATAAAAGAATGATGGCCAATATCAATGTTGTGGTCCACCACAGTATCAGAAGCTGGGACATCAGTACAAATTATATCTATCAAAGTACTGCTGTCTCCTGTAAAGTGAGTAGGTGTATTTACTATTTGAGTAAGCGCTAAGTAGTCAAGGAACTCATTGAGATAAGCGGTTTTGGAGCTGTTATGGTCTAACATGTTAACATTTAAATCACCTAGGAGTACTATGTGATCATACGGGGCCAACGCAGTTATGGTTTCCGTTAATCCATCTAAAAATTTGGGCAGTTCGTACCAGGGCGGGCGGTAAGCGGTTCCTATAAGTAACATTTTACCGTTTATGTTTAAATTAAGCCAAAGTTGTTCGACATCCGTTTGTACTTGGTGTGACCTTATCCTAACATTAATGTTGTTTTTTACCCGACTGCGGGACGCAAAGGGTAATGTGTTTATCAGGCTATGTATGTATGTATGTTCCTTTGAAGCACTATACAGACCAAACGCCTGGACCGATTTTAATGATTCGCACGTCAATCGATTCCTTTCAGTCCGGAAAGTGTCACCAAAGACATGACGTTAGTGAAAATTCAATATGGCGACTACTGGACGCCATATTGTGAAAATTAAAAAAATTAAAGTCAACAAACTATGTCATGTGGGGTATCGTTGAATAGGTATTTAAAAAACATTTTTAGTTTTCTTTCAACATTATTCGATTTGACCGGCCGTTTAGGAGCTATATCGATTTAAAGTTGCGTAACAACTATTCTCACATGTAGGTTTTAAAACAGTAGAAATTTACGATGAAAAGACGAAAACTTCGTATGACTGTGCGTGTGAGTGTTGATGGACATATACTAAAGTATCTATTAGGTATATTGGACTACTTATGGCAGATCCCCTCAAATAAAGGAAACAATTAAACCGCGGCCCCCAGTCCCCGGTAGCCCTGCTATTCCCAGCCGTGGTAACAGCCGTGGCCACGGCAGAGCAGGGGGTGCTAAGAATCCTCGGTAGATTCCGCGTTACCAAAACCGACGACCTCTGGCCCTGGCAACATACAACACACGCACACTGCCAACGAGAAGATGATCAAACTGGAGGAAGAATTGAGCAGGTTACATTGGGACATAATAGGATTATCTGAAGTTCGAAGAGAGGGGGAGGACACAATAATCCTGAAATCCGGGAATCTGCTCTATTTCCGGGAGGGCGACCAACTGTCCCAAGGTGGTGTTGGGTTCATAGTACACAAGTCCCTCGTCCACAACATACTGAAAATCGGGAGTGTGTCGACTAGGGTTGCGTACCTTATACTCAGAATTACCAAGCGGTATTCGTTGAAGGCCATACAGGTTTACGCGCCGACTTCGACGCACTTCGACGATGAGGTTGAGGTCATGTATGAGGATATTTCTAGAGCCATACATACCTCAACTCTTATTTCACTGTGGTCATGGGGGACTTTAACGCGAAGCTGGTTTAACGATTCGGGAATGAGCTGAGAGTGGGGCAATTTGTAACTGGAGACCGGAATCCACGGGGCTAAATGTTGGCCGATTTCATGGAGAAGGAGGGACTCTTTATGATGAACTCCTCTTTTAAGAAGCCGGAAAACCGCAAATGGACCTGGGTAAGCCTCGACGGGGAAAAAAAAATGAGATAGACTTTATCTTGTCGACGAGTAGACAGATGTTCAATGACGTCTCAGTAATCAATACGGTTAAAACCGGGAGCGATCACCGACTGGTGAGAGGCTCATTGAACCTAAATGTCAAGCTCCAGAGGTTCCGACTGATAAAGTCTACGCTCTGACCTTTACCCATCTACATCTAAAACCCTGAACCCTTTCAGCTCGAACTGCAAAACCGTTTCAAATGCCTAGCAGATTGCGAGGAAGTGGACTCATACCACGACAGGCTCGTAGAAGCTGTCCATACGGCTGGGTCTAAAGTCTTCAAGGCCCACCGTACAAACAGAACCAAACAGATGTCTGACTATACCCTGCAGCATATGGACGAAAGACGGAAAATGGTTCTGACATCCTCTGATGATGCTACCAGATACCGGCAGCTCAACAGACAGATCTTAGTCTTTGACTCGCGATACGCGTCAATTTAATACAAATTGTATTAAAGAAGCTATTGAGCGGAACAAAGGCTCTAAAGTGTTTGCAAGAGAACTATCTGTTAGACAGAGCCAACTGACGAAGCTGAAGACTGAGGATGGCAGAATCGTCACGTCTAGACCTGAGTTGCTGGGAGACATCGTGAGGTTCTACGGACAGCTTTATACGAAAACCCAATCACCTGTCGATAGTTGTGCCTCAGATCCCAGAGCACGACTAACCCGACATTACACCGAAGACATCCCGGACGTCAGCCTGTACGAGATTAGAATGGCTCTCAAACAACTCAAGAACAACAAGGCGCCTGGTGTTAGGGGTCGCAAACCGTGATCCCGGATACCGAAAATACCGGGATCCCGGACCGAAAAGAAGCCTTTGCAATACCGGTATTGAATTTTTTAATACCGGGATTTACGGTATTCATCACAGAACGAACGAACGAGTAAGTACTCCAAATTGTTTAATTAAATTATTATATTAATACAGTTAACCGGGTTCAGTATCACTACGCCGTTCCGAAACACCTTCAAACACAGCATTAATTTTCAATGTAATGGTTTTTACGGGTTTTCACGTCTACGTCGCCTTTCGTCTCAGGTAATTACCTGCTGGAAGGCATTGGATTGTACCTACTGACTGACCTACCCGCCGTATCGTAGCGTGTGCAAATTCACAAGTTTTTCGTACCCTCACGCATGTCAGCATTCTATTATAAACCAAATATATTGTGATATATTTCTAGATAAATGGAAGAAGATAATCTTAGAATATTTCTGTTATTGCAAAAAGTATGTGCGGTGGTAGTGTTCATATACAATATCTAATTAGCGGTCCCAAGAATTGCTGAACCTGAGGTGTAGTAAACAGGGCACATAGCTGGTAGAATCGATGGCCGCTGGAGCAGAAACGTTCTCGAGTGGCGACCAAGAACCCGAAAACGCAGCGTGGGAGCGCTCCGATAAAATGGACCGATGATCATGTAATGATCGCTGAAAACCGCTGAATAAGGGTAGCGTTAAATCGGCAATGATGGAAATCTTTGGGCCAAATAGATATTTAAAGGTATTCAGAGGAAGGTCTTAAGATACTTAGTCTATCGAACTAAATTGGTTTGCAAATCTGAGGACTGTCTCGAATTGTGTGCAAAATTTCATTCTCACTTATCATTAATCATCATGATCGCAGATGTAATACTTTTTCCTAATCTTTTAAGTAATCAAGTCGATAGTCCTGAACTTCTTTCCCAAATTAACACCAATGTCCCCGTAGAGTCTACGCGTCATTACGTACCACTAGCATTAACATTACTTTGTGTCAACTAATTATCGCCAGAATACCTTTCTGTGGCGAGCAGGCGAGACTGTCAATGCTGTTTTCAAACAATATGATATTGATATATTGAATGTGAGTATAGCGTTAGTAAGGGGCTGTTGAGCGCTGAGTTTTTTAATAATTATCTTAATGATAAACTTTTCAACGTAGGCTTTATAATTTTACTTTTTGTTATTTACATTTAATAAGTAATTAAGATTTTACTTATGTTGGTGTAATCTATACATATAATAAAATCGTAGGAAATTCGAAACTGGACATTGAATATTTTTTTAAAGTATCCTTTTAAAAAAATAAAAATTGGGGCGTGATCTACATTAGATGTAGAAACCAAAAATATAGTTTTTAGATTTTTTGTCTGTGTGTCTGTTTGTATGTATGTACATATGTCCGCGTTGAACTCAAAAAGTACTGCATGGATTTACTTCAAATGTTGCATGAATATTACTAACAGGTTGGGTTAACATATAGGCTACATATTATCACGCTATCGCCTACGGGAGAGGAGCTGTGATAATTTATAAAATTTAACGCGGGTAAAACCGAGGGGCACAGCTAGTTTATTTATTAACTGGTAAGGTTTTTCTTATCCATATTCTTTAACTAGATTTGGAAAAGTGAAGACCTGTAATTGGCCGTGTGTTGCTTATAATAAGTATATTTTATGGTGTTGTTGCTGGTAGTAAGTTAGTAAATAAATAAATAAAAGCAATGTCTAGCATTGGACATCTTTCTCTTAAATGACGAAGACGGAGATCTAACTAGTATCAATAATTAAAAATATTTAAGCCGTGGCTGCATTAGAAAAGAATAAAAAAAATATTTTTCCAAGTAGCTATGACTCACATATGTTAGTAGGACTTACAGCTTTGTTAGTAACCTACATTATTATAACCCTGCAACCGTCATCCCTGCGACAAGCCTTGGGAGACGGCACAGCAACGACTTATTTAGGCGCATTCCAACGTATTTGCAATCATGTTTAGGATACTGTTAGAGCTGGTCCGCATGTTATTTTTTTTTATTCACGTAGACTTTAAAAAAGCGCTTGTAAATAGTCAGAACATGTTTGTAGTAATACAGTTATTATTTCTAGTTACAAATTACAGATAATTAGGTACACGGAATGTTAAAACATTTATACAATTTAATCTATAATGTTAGTGACATTTAGCTAGCTTGTTTTATGTTATTGTCAAGGAGATTAGTTTTAGTTGAAGTTTATAATATTATGTATTATGCACCAGAGAACCGCATCTTTTACGCATTGTTGTATAAAAACAATCTACATGTGCATCTGCGAACATTCCCGACGCACTACAGAAACGGGGCAGCCCTAGCAGCACCCTACAAATTATAGCAGCTTGCATCGCGTATATACAATTTACGTTTATTTCGAAGTTTAACTACTGTGAGTGTTTCTGTGCTATGGTTTTACTATCAATAACAATACCAAAACTAGTTCGTTTCCCTACATTTTTATGATACCCTAAACTACTTTGGGGTAAACGCGTTTTATTTACTTTTTACGTCTCAACGCGGACACAATATGTAGGCTTTTAGTTTTACGAGCATTAAAAACAGGCGAAAGGTAGGTATATGCAAGATGCTTACCTATACATATTACAACCATGTCTAATCGCATGTACAAATTGGAATCTATAATAATATGGATTAGCACATATTAAACCAAACTTCAAAACCCCTGAGTACAAATAGAAAATAAGAGGGGAGGGCACAGCGTTCATTCGCTCAACGAGCAGCCCGACTGGGGAAGTACCTCCACCTTACAAAAGACATTCTTTAATAATAACATTAATAACTTTAATGTTGTGTTTCTGCGTGTGAGTAAGGTCGCTAGAGCTCATTGGGGTGGGGGGACGGCAACGCACCCGTGACACCTCTGGTGTTGCGAGCGTACATGGGCGGCGGTGATCACTTACCCGCTTAATCGTTTGTCACGCTATGCCATAAAAAAAATTAAAAGTCATAACTATTGAATAGCTCAAAAGATTTTAATTAAACATAGTTAAAAATTCGATCAAATTTGCTTCATAGGTGAATAAATTAATTAAAAATGGTTAGTCGTTTAGGAATTATAATTTCACAGACATATACATTCAGTCAAAAAAGTATCGGGAATGCATGATTTGTTTATGGTTCCAAATTAGTTTTTTTCTGTTGTTTGATTGGCACAACTGTTTTCCATTTTTTTTTTTTTTTTTTTATTCACGTAGACTTTAAAAAAGCGCTTGTAAATAGTCAGAACATGTTTGTAGTAATATAGTTGTATACATTAGATATTATTTCTAGTAACATAGATATTTAGGTACATCTTGTATGAAAACATTTATAAAATTTATTTTATTACAGAAATGATATTTAGCTAGCTCGTATCAAGTTATTGTCAAGAGATTATGTTTAATTATCTAGTTTAAGTCTAATATTTTTACTACATATTGTCAATGGTTCTGTCTATATTAAAGGTATTATTATTATGACGGACCTTGTGTTAATAATGACGGTCGCGCTTTAATGCTACCACCGGATCCAATGCGCCCCAACTGAGAAGACCCAGCGAAACAAACTCAGTGGGTTCATCTACTACCGGTTTCAACACGACCCAGTTGAGACGGTCCGGCGAAACATACTCAAGCGGGCATGAACACGGGATTTGGTCCAATTAGAGTAATTATTTAGTAGGCAAACACAATATATGCTCGATCGGTTGTCTGAATGCTTATTATTTTAGATTATATTTAGGTATACAAAAGAAAAACTTCGAAACAATAACATTATTCATTTTGAGACAGAGTCAATAATTTTAAATTAAGTATATGATAGCAATCATTTACAGATAATTCACGTAACACAGCAGATCAGTCATGTCTATATGGCTACAAGATCTCCAGCGAGCAATGTGCAGGTAGGAAGTGAGAGCCAGACGTCTTTGTCATCGATGTACTCTTTAGTGGTGTAATAACCCCTAGCCATAAGTATACGTTTAACCTTTAACTACCGACCTATACGTCTCACAGACGTCATAGCTTTTAATTTTGAAATATTTCTAAAATCACGCCACCTTTAGCGTCGCCCTTCCCGCTACCTCCCTCCCTCCGCGTCGCAAGCCATCAGTCGACGCTGCGCCCGCGGCGAGTGCACACGTCTCCGTATTGAAGCGATCGACGTCTCACAGACGTAAGTACGGTGTTTATGTACTAAATTTCGTACGTCTCTTAGTCGTCACCTCGGTATTCATGTGTGGTAGCTTATAGTGTCTGATTGACGTCACATCGGCTTTAAAATTATACTTTTAATTGCAGAATGCCTAAAAGGAGAAACATCACGTCTAGTGAGCGGAAAAAACCTGCAAATGATGACGGTTCAGTTTCCGAGAAGCCTCCGAAACTGCGAAAACAGAATAGGCGTTTAGAAGATAAAGAGATATGTGAAAATCTCATAAACGAGAGTGACGACAACTGTAGTGATTTTGACGACGATGTAGGCGATCCCGATTTTATTTTAGAGAGCGATCACAACACGGAATCCGAACAATCCGATGAGGATGATGTTGAGGTCGCGTATCCCCATGTTGAGGAAGTTTACCACGGAGAAATCAACCATAATCACGACAATGAAGAACAAGAAAGAGAAGTACGAGCTCATGGAAGCCAGGACATTACAGAACAGATCGAAGAAGAGACAATGGTCAGAGAGGAACAGCATGGCGCAGCAGAGACTAGAATTGAAGAGATCGGAGAGGAGCAGTATAGCGAAGTAGACACGCGAAATGACCAGGGTAGTTAAGATCTTAGAACAGACCAGGAGCGAAATGAAGAATCAACAGGAGAGCTGCCGCGCTACTTTTACGGGAAGAATAGGTACAAATGGGCATCGGCGGAACCATCCCGAACAAGTCGAGTACGCACGCACAATATTGTCAATCTCAAGTAAGTACGATTGAATTCGAATCTTTCACGGAATTATGGAAACTGATGTTTAGTGATCGCATGATTGAAATGATAGTAACTTACACAAACAAGAAACTAGATAGCTATAGGGCTAAGTATAAAGACAGTAGCAGATCTGAACTAGGCTCAACGAATGAGACAGAAATAAAAGCTTTAATTGGGCTATTGTTTTATATATCAGTATTCCAATCAAATCACGAAAATGCAGACTTTATTTTTGCAACAGATGGCACAGGACGGGATATTTTTCGCTGCGTTATGTCCAAAAACAGATTTCTGGTTTTGTTAAACTGTTTGCGTTTCGATGATACTCAAACAAGATCTGAACGACTAAAAGACGACAAACTTGCCGCTATTTCAGAGTTATTTCACGAGTTCATCAGTAATTGCCAGAAAAATTACACCTTGGGTCCTTACATTTGTATAGACGAAATGCTTGTAGCTTTTAGAGGGCGCTGCAAATTTAGAATATATATGCCAAACCAGCCAAATAAATATGGATTAAAAGTTCTCCTGCTGGTTGACGCCCAAAGTTTTTATATATACAATGCTTACGTATATTATGGCACAGGATCTGATGGCAATGGTCTAATTGATGCAGAGAAACGCTTTTCAATTCCCACACAATCTGTCTTACATCTTTGTAAAGGGATCGAGGGCTGTAACCGAAATATAACAGCAGATAACTGGTTTACCTCGATAGAACTACTGCAAGCACTGAAAGATCGTGGATTTACTTACTTGGGCACTATGAAGAAAAACAAGAGGGAGATCCCACCAGAATTTCAACCTCACAAAGATAGAGTGGTTGGTTCTTCGTTATACGGATTCACCAAAGACAATACTATTCTGTCTTACGTGCCTAAGCCTAAAAAAGCTGTTTTACTGGTGTCGTCTATGCACCATATCAAAGAGACTGATTCTGCAACTAATAAGCCTATCATGATAATTGACTATAACAAGACAAAAGGAGGGATGGATGAGGTGGACAAGAAATGCTCGAATTACTCGTGCTCTCGAAGAACTCGACGTTGGCCTATGACTTTGTTTTACAGGTTGATAGATATGAGCGGTGTTAATACTTATGTATTGTACAACAAGTGCACAAACAAGGGCGACATCAGTCGTGGCCGATTTTTACTCCTGCTGGCACGTGAATTAGTCCTCCCGGAAATGAAATTACGCGTCTACAATGATAGGATCCCACGAGAATTGCGGCTAAGTATCGAGCGAGTTATTGGACCCGCCGATATGCCCGAGCCTCCACAGCCAAAAACTTATCAGAATCCAGATTCAGGTGTTAGAAAGACATGTGCCATCTGTCCCAGTCGGTTGAAAAGGCGAACGAAGTACTGTTGCTGCAAATGCAAGAAACCAATGTGCCTTACTTGCTGCCTACAAATATGCATTGACTGCAAACGTACGTAGTGAATGTACCAAATATTCGAGTGCTGTCATTATTTTTATTTTTTAACTAAGAAGTAAGATTTATGTTTTATTTTGATAATGGTTTATAGAAGATAACATATTTTAAGTTCATTTGTTGTTAATTACTTAATTTTAGAGAAAAACGAGACTGAAGTAAGTCCTTAAAATTTAGTGCCAAATAATTGTGATCTCTCGAATAAATGTTGATTTTACCTGAAAAATAGCGTGTATTTTTTTTTGAATTCTGTGGTTTGTTACCACAAACACCAATCTTTTTAATGTATAAAATAGAAAAATGTAGCATGCAAATTATATAAAAACACATTTTATTTCAAGTTTGACGTCTCTCAGTCGTCACGTCGGCGTAAGTGCTACGTTTAGACCAGGTCGGCAGCTAAAGGTTAATATGTGTTTTAAAACTTGTGTCAGGCAGATCAGTAATTTGAGTAGGAAGCTTGTTATAAAACCTAATACAATTTCCTAAAAATGATTTATTAGTTTTGCTTACTCTAAAGCCTGGCATTACATTACACACAAATACATTTTGGCGCGGAGTTTGAGTTGCATCTGTTATTTATATTAAATACAGTGCTGGTATTAGTAGTATCATATATAGTGTGTATTGCGAATTTCATAATGGACAAAAATATCGAACAAAGAGTTTGTCTTAAATTTTGCATCGCTAATGGAATTTCGTGTTCGGAGTCACTGAAAATGTTACAGAAGGCTTACAGTGAATCGACTTTATCAAAAACTCGTGCTTATGAGTGGTTCAACGCGTTCAAAAGCGGTCGAGATGTGATGACAGATTTGCCTCGCTCTGGTGGGCCATCAACGTCTGCAACTGAAGTTAACATCGCAAAAGTGAAGGAAATAGTGACTGAAAATCCTCATTCAACTCTGAGAGAGATAGCCGCCGAACTTTCTGTATCTCACGAGTCGATTTGTACCATTTTAACTAATCATTTGGGTTTGAAACATGTTGCCGCTCGGTTAGTCCCAAAAGATGTGAATTTTCTCCAAAAACTCAATCGCATGAAAGTCGCTGAGGACATGGTAGAGTCAATTCCGACCCAACATTCATGAAACGCATTGTTACTGGTGACAAGACGTGGGTTTACGAGTTTGACCTGAAAACTAGTCAACAAGCTTCGGAGTGGCGCCTTCCAACTGAACCGAAACCGAAAAAACCACGCCAAAGTCGATCAAAAGTCAAAGTCATGTTGACTGTTTTCTTTGACTATCGCGGTGTTGTGCACTCTGAATTCTTACCGGAAGGTCGAACGGTAAATAAAGAATATTATTTGAGCGTTATGCGGCGTTTAAGAGAGCAAATTCGACGAAAAAGGCTAGATTTGTGGAAAGGAAATTCTTGGAGTTTTCACCACGATAATGCGCCTTCGCACAAGGCCATCATTGTGAACGAATTTTTGACCAAACACTCAACAAATACCATCCAGCAACCACCATATTCACCAGACATGGCTCCAGCTGACTTCTTTCTTTTCCTTAACTCAAATTACCACTTCGTGGTACCCGTTTTCAATCGGTAGATGACATAAAGGAGAATTCGCGGCGAGAACTGAACTCAATTCCGAAAGCAGCGTTTAAAAAATGTTTTGATGAATGGATTATTCGTTGGCGTAAGTGTATCGTTTCCGAAGTAGCATACTTTGAAGGTGATAAAATAAATTTGGATGAATAACAAACATTTCGTATATTATTGATCTTTTCCCGGTACTTTCTTGACAGAGTAGTATACCTACTGTAGGGGCAATTTAATAGATCACGTTTTGACATCTGTCAGTTACTAGTAAAGTGAATTGTGAAATGACCTTCTTTGGTAATTATTACAATAAATGTAAATCGTAATTGTAAAAAAAAAGCAAATGTGCAGTTCTAACTACGAAAAAATAAATAATGTTCTATGCCCGCTGGTTAAGGTTACGTTGTTGAATTTTGATGAAGTGTCAAATGTGATCTATTAACTTGGCCGTTTTTTTTACGTGGTGGAATTGCTCTAGTCGCACGTGGTGTGGGGCTCGACCCACTAAAACCACCACGGTAGCCAGCCTCACAGTGCCTGTAGCGGGGGCTCTGGGTACGCGTGAACGATCTCGCCACTACCCCCGCTGTACACTGAGCGTCCGCGAGACTGTCACACAGAGAGGGGCGGGGCCTGAATGCCTCCCGCCCTCCCCAGTACGCACAAGCATGTTACCTGAGCTACAGCAGGTTAGCCTTCCCGGGACCGCTGGCCCTCAGAGGAAAAGCTCCACTCGTTCCCCCCTCCAAAAGCCAGCGGTCCCAGGGATTAACTTGGCCCTACTTTAAGTTAACCTCTGTTTTCGTAAAGGAGTTTCTTAACTCCTGACCCAAACAGAGGTTTGATTCTTTGATCATAAAATTATTTTCGTCAAGTCACTGAAATAATAGGTAGGTACTCGTGTGGTGACATAAAATGTGCCAAGAGATACAGGCCCGGAACTACCTTAGCCAATTTCAGTAAGGTCCGTAAGTGATCGGGGAGGCTAAGCAACTAGGCTCGCGGTTAATCCGTAGATGAGTACCACCAAGGTGGTTTAATTTCGAGCGTCTCCGTGTTTCAGAGGGCACGTTAAGTCATCGTACATCGTACATCGTTACGTCGGTCGGCTTGAACAACTCTGACATTAGGGTAACCACTGAGTTTTGTGAACTGGGTAATAAAGTCACTGATCATACTGTTTACCTACCTACGAAATTAAAATCAACGTTAAATTAACGCTAACGTGTGCTCAAACATTAGAGTTACGTTTTCAAGGACGCTTGTTTTAAATGTATATTTGTAATAAACATCCCGTGGGTGTCGTAAAATGCGACTAAGGAATACTGCAGATAATCAGGCAGCAGCGTCACCTGTGTCTAGCTACCACCTCGGCCTGCACCTGGCCCATTATTGCCAAGCGCGGTGACTACGGCAAACCCCTCGAAATAGCAACATTGTGGAAACCTATTGTTATTGTACTGTTAAGGGCTAAAGGGTTTAAAAATAAATCGAACTACTAATTAAAATTAAATAAAAAGCTCCTAGCTTACAAAAATAACTCTACTTTAAGCCAAGGACTTAAGATTCAACTTTGTTTGCATTGCATGTGGTTTACATTCTGTTCTTTCAATTGAAGGTTCGATTATCGTTTTCTTTTTCTGGTCTTTGCTTTAAAATCGAATTCAAAACTGTCTAGACTAATTTCCGCTTTTGTTGGTAACCTTTTTTACTAAACAACTTAGTTAATGCGAGAACAACTAGCTATAATTTAATTTACCAAGGTAATAAAAGACTAAGACAAAAATCTATTTTCTTAGTTTAACTTTTTAAAATAGTAAATTGATGTTAATAATGACGGGTACGTTGTAATATAATATAATAAATACATAATTTATTTACTATGTCTAAATGGACAGTTTAATGTCAATAAATATTTAGTAAACGTAAATAACTTAAAGTTAAGAAACGTTAAACAAAATTATCTCAAGGATTAAAATACTGATTAAATTTTGACGTATATAATTTTTCCTAGCGCTTTGCAATATTTTCAAAGTGCTCAATATTATTCGTCTGGACTGCATTAAGATTGTTTTTATATTTCAGTCATAATATACTTTAAGAAATCATTATAAGCAGCCAAGCTATTTTACCTGGCTTTCTATTGATGTAATAGAATTCGTTGACACCATTCGTTTCAGCGATGGGTTTTCATTATTATTATATTTTTCATTTAAAACTTTATGCACATAGTTATACAAAGATGTATAGGATTTTTCTCACAGGCGATCTTAAGGAGTTACAGAGATTTAAAAGTAGGTAGGTGCACTTAGTACGAATTAATTAGACCAATAATATGGGCGCGGGTAGAGCAAGACCGGCATTTCCACCAGTGGACGTCTGTCGGCTGATATGATATCATTATATATATATATATATATATATATATATGCCTGCTACCGTCCACTGCTGGACCTAGACCTTCCCCAAAGGTTTCTATAGCGTTGCCATTAGTTCCTTCCGTTGCCTTAGTCACCACGAGTTGGCCAACGCAGTTAGGTCGTAGTTAGTACACAGGAGGCTGCTGCCCGACTACCTGGTAAATCTCTTAGTCGCCTTTTACAACACCCACGAGATAGTATTTGGTGGCCCTGTTATTCTTTCTGAACTAGAAACCACAGCAGCCATTCACACAGTGAAATTCACTTCCTCTAGATAAAATAAAATAAAATAAAAATATGGTTTATTTCTCTCGTAAAAGTTCATATATAAATGACATTGCGATGTATAAACAATTTTTGCTTAATTAGAACTTTAGAGAGAGCTGGAGTCTGTACTAGGCTCCAAACCTGTATGACAGATCTCCAGGCATTCTCCAATCTTGCATGTCACGCAAGAATTGTATTATAATAAACAAACTTTAATTAAATTCTAAAACTGAGTTGCATACAAAAAAGGTTGAGAGACAGAAATAATGCTACTACAATACAGAGAAAATTAAATACTAATGACAAAAATTGAGTTTGAAGGTGTTTATGTGTTTAGAAGTATGTGGTAAAGTATGTGTGTGTTGGTATGTAATGTAATATTTTATTGTACTGTGTGAAGTAAAGTTTCTGTAGTAAAGTTTGTGTAGTTAGATAAATATATCGTGATATATACAAGCTATTAAAACATTTCGAATTAACATATTTTTATCTGTTTACACAGTTTCGAGCAATCGTCGAAAAACAAAACCCCCGCAGCTTAAAGTAAACATATTTACGAACGGAATAAACACTTATCATTTGCTCACGGGTCCTCATTTTCTTTGAATCGTTACGAAAAAACTAAATTCAGTACTTAACATGATAATTTAATGTTTATGTGTAAAAAAACTGGTACTTATTTCAATGTTTATTTAAAGACTAACGAAAATATCTGTTATAATTGTAAGTTTGCATAATATTTATTGAAATAAAAAACCGGCCAAGTGCGAGTCGGACTCGCACATGAAGGGTTCCATAGCAGCAAGTATTTCAGTTGATTAAATAAATGCAAATTGCGGTTTATGACGTATTAAAAAAAAACTACTCGCTAGATCTCATTCAAACCAATTTTCGTTGTTAGTTTGCGTGGTAATTAATGTACATCATATATTTTTTTGATTTATCATTCTCTTATTTTAGAAGTTACAGAGGGGGGACACTCTTTTTTACACTTTGGAAGTGTCTCTCGCGCAAACTATTCAGTTTAGAAAAAAGGGATATTAGGAACCTCAGTATCATTTTTGAAGACATATCCACAGATACCCCACATGTATGGGTGCGATGAAAAAAAAAATTGAGTTTCAGTTCTATGTATGGGGAACCCCCAAAATTATTATTATTTTTCTATTTTCGTGTAAAAATCTTAATGCGGTTCACAGAATACATCTACTTACCAAATTTCAACAGTACAGCTCTTATAGTTTCGGAAAAAAATGGCTGTGACATACGGACGGACAGACAGACAGACATGACAAATCTATAAGGGTTCCGTTTTTTGCCATTTGGGTACGCAACCCTAAAAAATCGGTGGATCCACTTATCGCTATGACCGCTTATGCCTTGATTTTTCCAATCAAATACAAGGTAATTATTCAAGCCCGTTACAGAAAATCTTGTACTTGCAACTTAACAAACATAAAACAGGCACTATTCAAGTCATTCCGTTCTTTTTCACAACCGCCTTCACAGCTCCTTACACACACGAAAAATCCTATTATTGCCTTATATTACTTATTCTAAAAGCAGATCCATTCCAGCAGCCGAATAACACATTCCACACCAAACGGCATCGCATTACATTGAAGTACTCACCAAGAAGATGGAAATACGAATACGTATAGGAACTTTTTTAATCAGTACATCTCCGGCTTATTCTCTTCAGATCCAATAAAGATTGAGTATCCGAACGCAATATTCGCACAGCCGATATCAGTGTACGAAATTCAATTTTAGAATATACTTATTCCAATTTCAAACGCATTTGGAACTTGATGGAGGTTCCGAGCGGTGGGTAGTCGTAAGTTTGCTCACAAGTAAATTCCCCAAGGATACCGAGGGATGTAGAATTGTAGATCTTTCAATAGTTGTATGCCTAGTCGATTTACGTTTTAAAAGTGGTCTTTTGAGGATATTTTATACTCTAATATAGCTTCATACTATATTTTTATCTTGTGACGCTCAGCAATCCTAAAACGGGCGAAGTGCGTTCATACCTTCAGTATGCTTATAAGTGAATCATTTATTATCTAAAAACTGAGAAGAATAATACAATTTTGAATATTTTTTTTTGTTAAAAGAATTAGAATTATCAAGAAGTTCCCTAAGTTTGTTTAGAAAGAGTATCTAAAGCGGCATTATTAGGGTCATACAAACATTGGCTAGGAAGAGAGGGGAACACTGAGAGACAGAGAAGGTGAACGTTGATGCATCACACGGGGCCCCCTTAGATCTAGGTCTGAGTCGCAAGTTTCAGACTCTGTCGAGTGTTCCCTCCTCAGCGTTCCCTCCCATGGAATGCTAATAATTAGGTCTGAGTCATGGATGTTTTCTATATATATACATCTATATAAGTATGTATATCGTCGCCTGGTACCCATAATACAAGCTTTGCTTAATTTGGGGCTAGGATTATCTGTGTGAAATTGTTCCTAGATATAATTATTATTATATATAACAAAATAAAATGTTTAAATCATAAAGTGTTGTTTCATAAGATGATATTCGTACTATTGGCTAATTTGGCTGATGACAACGTCTTTATTACCGCGCTACAACTACAGGTACTTGTTTGACCATATAAAGTCGTTATGAGGTTGCGTGTGTTTTGTGTCCTTGATATGCGCGTATACTTAGTCATTGTTTTCAAAAGAAAGAAATCATTTGCAACAACTTTGCCAATTTGGTCCAATCGAATTTATTTTCAGCACCTATGTCATATGACAAAAATTGCAGGAAACTCATTGTTACTGCTCTTAGACTCAGATCTGGACACATTCCATGCAAAAGAATGGCCTCTATGATGAAGAACTTCACCCAATTGTGAGGAATGTGGATGTATCGAGGACCTACAACATTTATTTATGGAATGTGTTCGATATGAGTCTAGTAGAAATAATTTAATACGGTCCCTGAACTTGAACAGAACTGATGTGGGCATGTGCCACAAAATTCTATCCCAACAAAATAGTGATGATGCGATGGGTTTGTGGTGTTCTACCACAAACCCATCGCATCATCACTATTTGGTAGACTCATATCGAACACAGTGCACATTTATTGCAATTTTATCACCACATATAACCTGTGTTATGCAAACGATTTGATTTGATAACTTTTAAATTGATTTTATGTTGGCGCGTGATCTATTATGTATTCTAAAAAACGTCCACTGCTGGACAAAGGCCTCCCCAAAGATCTTCACAATTACTGGTCTTGCGCTATTCGCATCCAGCAGTTTCCAGCCGCATATACATTATTAATATTATTTAATTTAATGCATTAACAGAATTAACTCACTCAACACTTTATTATTTCAAATCGAAATTTGAAGCCAGGACCTCATTAGTTGAAGAATCTACCACTCGACCATTGAGATAGTTCTTTCACGAGGTAATATGACGGTGTGTACCTACGTCACATGTCGACATTGCTCGAACTTTTCTTTCTTTATTTTCATTGCTTAGAATATTCAATCTATTTATATCTCAATCTCAGCACGTAAAGTTTACATTGTTTCGTAACAAAAACACGTTTTTATCCTTTTTCTCTTTCTTCCCTACATTTTCTGTGACCTTCAAAGCACCTTTTCTTACAAAGCACCTTGTTTACGTTCCTCCACGACATAAACACACTGCTATCTTATTTATCTGTGTACATCACTCGCGATTAGCTGTTTCTATTTATTTTACAGAAACATCAAAAGATTCTTAGATAATTCTTGTTTTCGAGCCTTTGTGGTACGTCTTCATTTACGAAGAAATTATTTATTTGAATTGAGCACTGAAATATATTATCTTTTCAGATGAAACTTATTACATAACCAGTAAAAATTTGGTTGGTAATTTCGTTCCTTTGATATATTTAGGTCTAATAATGAATGTTTCCCTAACGTGTTTACGCTTATGATTTTACAATACTTATTTACTTATCGTATGGGCTACCCTGGTGTCAGAGTTATTCAAGCCG
Organism: Pseudoips prasinana; assembly: GCA_951640165.1. NCBI lineage: Eukaryota > Metazoa > Arthropoda > Insecta > Lepidoptera > Nolidae > Pseudoips > Pseudoips prasinana. The sequence goes on from OX621249.1 coordinate 7,559,843, forward strand.
CCTATTAATGCCTTATGGTTACAACCGGGACCGACTGCTTAACTTGCGCAGTCGGTCCCGGTTGTAACCATAAGGAGGAGGCACGGAGATTTTTTTTTAAAGACCCGGCGTGCACTAGGGAATCTCATCCCTGGGTCGCGGGGTTCTTTACAAATATATAATCGACGGATACAAATTACATCCAGACTCCAAACAACTATTTATGGGTCACAAATAGTTGTCCGGCGCAGGAATCGAACCTGGGACACCGGGACACGAATCGGTGAGAGGACTGTCTTAGCCGCTGCGCCACACCTGTTGCTTAACTTTGCCAATTTTTATGGATCGGTGAGAGTTATTAGCCAGATGGCTATTTGCACCTCTTACAGTGATATTTGATGACACAAGTTTTACGTTCATCGGCAAAGGGTAAAACAGGACCCTATTACTAAGATTCCGCTGACTATCTGTTTTTTACCAGGCTGTATCTCACGAACCTTGATAGTTAGACAGTTGAAATGTTCACAGATGGTGTTTTGTGGTTGCCGATATAACAACAAATACTCAGAAACAGATAAAATTAATATTTAAGGGGGTTAGGGTCTAGAAAAAACCGCCAAGTGCCACGCCAAGAGTTCCGTACCAATATTTATAAAACGACTGGTGTTGCTGTACGGCAGTCATAATCATCTGCCAATAATAATATTTCTTTGGTTTCTATATTTTTTGCCTATTTCTTATTAAGTTTGCAATCTTTAATAAATTTAATCAGTCTGATCTTCTATTATCGGATATAATATTTCGTGGTTTCATTTTCGATATAAATTAACAGGTAGTCCTTTGACCTACAAAGCAACACTCGCACGCTTTTATTACTTAAATGTTAAGATTTAATCGACTAAAAAACTCGATTAATATTAAATCGATAACCGGACGATTAGTGAGTGAAGGAAGCTTCACTCACTAATCGTCCGCCATGACAGCTCATTCTTTTTCCGTGCGAGGCGACGAGTGCACGCGCTCTTCCACTCGAAAAAATTAAACTTTAGTGTTCCTACGATTTTGTCTCACGATGCCCAAAAGGTCTTTGGAAGATAAGATTGAACACTATATGAAAAAGATGGAAAAATTAAAAGAAAAACATCGCCGCAAGCGACGACGATTGGTATATTCCTCTTGTTCCGATCAAGAGGTAGTTATTTCCAACAATAAAGGTTAGTACCTAATCTTTAATATGTTAATATATCTACCTACTGTACAAGTTCTGTTCTAAATGAAAGTCTTGTTACGGTAATTTGCCATAGATTCAAAATAGAACGCGGCAAATATTAATATACCCGCCATAGATTCCAGAGCGAACAAGGCGTTTTAAATTAATGTACCCCCATGCATTAATTTATATAAACTTATCTTTTAGGAGACGATACGGACGTGTGCGATGTACTGAGCCACAGCCCGAAGTTATCGTAACTGAGCCGGAATACGGTCAGAACGGTGATCCGCCGCCAACTCTTCCGGCGCCGCAGGAATCGGCAGAGACCTCTGACCCACCATTGGATCCCGAAATCTTGTCTGCCCTCGGGGAGGCAACCGACCAGGGACCGATTTGGGGCCCTCCTATACATCAAAATTTATCATCTTTGTGGCAGCCGTTGCTTAAAAAAGGCATGGATAGGGAATCACGAGAAATAAAAATATCTGTGTCCAAGTAACTGCTCTCTACTCCAGGCGCCTAAGTTAAATGTAGAAATTTCTGCGGCTGTCGCGGAGATGGTAAGATTGCGTGACAAGAAGGTCGAAACTAGCCAACAGCAGCTTGGTATAGGTGTTACCGCAATAAGTAGGGCGATGTCCATCCTATTAACTACCGACAACAAAGTTGAGGCAGTAAAAATACTAAGCGATGGGTGCCGAATATTGTGCGACCTGCATAATAGGGAAACACAAGCTCGTATGAAGATGATAACACCCGGGTTGGCTAAACCTTTTTTGAACGTAATTCAAGATAGTGAGCGTGATGAAACCTTATTTGGTGCTAGTTTGCCAGAAAAGATAAAGGCATCTAAAACTATTGAGAAGCCGGGCTTACAAATTAAAAAGCTTGTACAATCGTTACAGCCCAGGCCGACTACGGCCCAACAAAATACAACATCCCGTCAGTCATTTCAGGGAAACTGGTCGGGACCTCCTCGTTACCCGACAAACAGGGGGGGGGGGCGAGGGGGTCAGAGAAGGTCAACGATGCGGCGATCAATAATGTCATTGCCACCAACAACGACCCAACCACGAGCGAACCAGGGCCGAACTCGTGCCCCTACACGCCAGTAGCACAGGTACATGCTGGCCGAGTTCAGTATTTTTATAATTGTTGGACTAATATCACAAATAATAAGAGTATTCTTGATTGGGTCCTGAACGGAGTTCCTATTCCATTTATTACGAAGCCATTTCAGTATTTCGTCCCTAAAACCACATTGTCTATAAGTGTACAGTATGACATGTCATTAGCTGTTGACAACCTGCAGAAGTTAGGTGCAATTATACAGGTTAAACCAAGTTTAGACCAGTTTGTTTCAAGTACGTTCTTAGCTGCAAAACCGAACGGTGGTAAACGATTCATTTTAAACTTAAAATGTTTAAATCGTTTTATACCTAAAATACATTTTAAAATGGAAGATAGTAGAACTGCTAGTAAATTATTACAGCCTAATTGGTTTATGGCAACTATAGATTTAAAAGAAGCGTACTTACTAATACCTGTACATAAAGACTTTAGAAAATATCTCCGGTTTCAATATATAACCCCAAATTCTCACGAACTTATATATTTCGAATTCACCTCGTTACCTTACGGACTTGGCATCGCTCCTAGGGTGTTTACTAAGATTGTAAGGGAAGTGGTTGCGTTTTTACGTGGTCGGGGATTCGAATCCGTTTGTTACTTAGATGATATATTATGTTTAGGGAGTAGTTATGACAAATGTCTACAAAATGTGAAGGAAACAATAGCATTGTTAGATTGTTTGGGTTTCGTAATCAATTACGAAAAAAGTAAAATGCAGCCACAAAAATGTTGTACGTTTTTGGGGTTTATCTATGACACTTCAGTAATGACCTTATAGTTACCATTAGATAAACGAAATAAAATAGCTAGTTTGGTTCAAAAGTTTTCAAAACTACCGACAGTTACAATAAGGGAATTTTCTCAATTAATAGGAGTTCTAGTATCTGCTTGTCCAGCGGTGCGATATGGTTGGTTATACACCAAACTATTGGAAAGAGAAAAATATTTATTTTTACAGCAGTATCAATCATTTGATGCGAAGGTTAAGCTCCCTCAAACTATTTTAAATGATTTAAATTGGTGGAGTGAAAACATTTACCAAGTACACAATTCGATTAAACTCCTAAGTTATGACTTAGAGATCTTTACGGATGCCAGTCTAACAGGATGGGGTGGATCATGTCGTGATTTAAGAGTCAATGGAATTGGAAAGTATGTGAACTTAGATATCACATAAATTATTTAGAATTATTAGCTGTATTTTTCGCGCTAAAATGTTTTATACGTGAAAAGTCTGGGTGCACCATATTGCTTCGTGTCGACAACACCACGGCTATTAGTTATATTAACCGCATGGGTGGAGTTCAGTTTCCACATTTGAATGCATTAGCTCGTGAAATTTGGCAATGGTGTGAGAGAAGAAACCTGTGGCTATTCGCTTCATATATTAACACGAAGGACAATATTGAAGCTGATAAGGAGTCCCGTAGAATTAACCCAGACGTAGAATGGGAATTGTCCACGTCAGCGTTTAATTTTATTGTCAAGAAGTTAGGCCAGCCAGAGATTGATTTATTTGCCTCTCGAACCAAAGCCAAATGCCGCGAATATGTCTCTTGGAAACAAGATCCAGACGCCATACTTGTTGATGCTTTTACAATAAGCTGGCACTCAAAATTTTATGCCTTCCCACCTTTTTCTCTGATATTAAATTGTGTACAAAAAATTATACGTGATCAAGCTACGGGTATTCTGGTATTCCCCATGTGGTCTGCTCAGCCGTGGTACCCACGACTTATGGAGTTGTTAGTGGAGTGGTTTTGAAACCACATCCCAAGTTAGTACTATCCCATTTCAGACAACAACATCCACTCCACAAGACGCTTACGCTGGGAGCAGCGCTGCTCTCAGGAGCGCGTTCTCCCGCCGCGGCACACCACCCGCCGCGCTACGTCTGATACTTGCTTCGTTATCAAATAGCACTTTACAACAATACGGTGTTTGTTACAAGTTATGGTGGCAGTATTGTTCTGAAAACAATTATTGTGTTTTTGAATTTTCTAGTGTCAATATTGTATCGTTTTTGACTGAGCAATTTGAAAAGGGTGCTTCCTACGGCACACTTAATAGTCATCGCTCAGCCTTATCTTTGCTTCTAGGAAAGTAATTATCTTCAGAGGATGCTATAAGCCGTCTACACAAGGGAGTATATAAATTAAGACCCGCTTTGCCGAAATATTCTAGCACCTGGGATCCCCAGATAGTCTTAAACCATATTACAGTTTGGGTACCTAATACTGAGTTAAGTCTGGAAAAATTAACGAAAAAACTAGTAGTTTTACTGGCATTATGTACTGCTCATAGGGTACAGACCTTTTCTTTAATCAAAATTAACAATATCGTGATCAATACTAATGGTATCGAAATTTTGATTACAGATATAATCAAAACTTCAGGTATTGGACGGGATCAGCCAGTATTGCATTTACCGTACTTTCGTGATAACCTATCTATTTGTCCAGCTACTACTTTGGAAGATTACATGCCGGTAACGAAGGACTTGAGACCTTCCAATATAGATCACCTCTTAATCTCTGTGAAGCGTCCTCACAAGAACGCGACAGCACAGACTATAAGTAGGTGGATTAAACAAACATTGCAAGAGAGCGGCGTCGACGTGTCAGTATACGGTGACCACAGCGCCCGTCATGCTGCTACCTCGGCGGCGCGCGTACTCAGCTGGGCTCAGCATTGATGTTATCCGTAAAACTGCTGGATGGTCCGCGTCCTCCCAAAAGAACAATGGCAAGTTCCCATACTTCATTTTACCTGACATCGAATCGTAGCGTCTATGTTGAGAAAAATATGAAAACTATAGGGCTTTCATTACTTGAAATAATCACCGTTTTTTTTTTTGTTTGAGAAGGTCACAGAAAAAATATATTAACATTTTTATATTTTGAGGTTATGATGTCAACATGAAAGTAAAATGCGCCCTGCCTAACCACAATTCAATATCTACCTAGAAACTCATACATTTCTAGCGTAACGCAGTCCTAAGCAAACCTTTATGCTTCGGGATATATTGAGGCCTACCTATATAACAAATCTAGAAGAGGGCATTAGTTAACGACCTATATGCAGTGATCGAATTATAGGCCTTATTTAAAGTGAGACTACTAATGATTTATGAAACAAATGCCCGGGTGACGCGCGCAACCAACGCGACGACGCGACGTGGCGACGCATGAGCCTGCTCAGTAACCTACGTACCTATATAGGTACCAGTAACATATGTATATCGTCTACCAACGCAGTTAGATCTAATTAAATCTAACTATTTATCGTTGGCTTTCACAATAGCTAAAAATATTTTTTCACACCGACTGGCATTTTCGCCGATTAGCGCCTGTAGACAAACGCTTTATTGTATTTGTTTACGAGTTAAAGTCAGTTTTATATTAACCACGATCGCATTTTTAAAGCAGAGCGGAGGGGTGACAAGGAAACGTAAACATAAGACTGACGAAAATTGTATTCCATTGGTTACTTTTCCTCAAGAAGACAAGACAAGAAGCCTAATAGAGGTTAAATAAAACAGACGTCAATATTTTAAATATATTTTATTCATCTTCTCTAACAACTATGTCATCCAAGAATTCTGCCGGAGCTGTTACATTTGTTTGATGCCTAGCCCATCCAAGATACCACACGAGCGTCATAACATGTGCGCAACAACCTACAGTACGCCGACCAACTACTTAAACAGTTGCAGCAGTATTCAGCTATGCCTGATCTGCCTGTATTATTATTATTTTCTATCAAAATATAGACAAAGTACTTCTTTCTCGATACATGTCTCGATTGTATTTTGCCTCTTATTAAAGTGGTTTCTCCATTGCCTCGTAAGCTGTATTCAGAGGAATTCAATCTTTCACTGCACACTTCAATCCTATATCCGCCATGAAAACGTATATGCTCGCCATAATATGAGCGGGCTTGACGTATTTGATACGTTCCCAAGGCGAACAATATTAAGTCTCTATAATCTAATGTAGGAAAGACCATTACATTATGTCGGTCTGCTGTGAGACTTTGGAAGTTGGCTGATCGTCGGTTCATATTATTAATTTCTACCACATTTGCCAGATTATTTTCCAAGTTAATTCTTTCGTTAATTATATTTAATATTTTATTAGCATACTCATTATTTCTTAGGCGAGCGCCAAACTTATTTAATAAAGCTGCTGCTATTTGGAAATTCTCCATCATGTGTGGTAGAGATCTATGAAAATACTCCTGCCTTAATATCTTGTAATCTCGTTTAATGTAACCATTTACAACCTCTACCACCCATCTACAAATGGTGATGCAGCGGCTTTGGTTAGCTTGAGATGTAGTCAACTGATGCTCACCTTCTAACAGGGAGTGTGGCATATATGTGCGATAACCACATTCCTCCAATAAGCTAATGCTGTCTCTAAATCCTCTGTCTAATATAAAAACATCATTCTCTCTGAAATACAGCCTTAGAGGAGATGTTTCAACACTAAATAAGGATGTCATTATGTCAGCATCTGAGGTTGTTGCCTTGTATGGGCCAAAACAATCCACAATATAACCATCACTAGCAACAATTAAGAAAGGTTTTAATAAATTCCTATATTTATGTAGTGAATAGGTGTCTTTTTGGAACATGTAATTAGAACTTTTATTTATGTATATATATATACCATCACAAATTACTATTATGTTATTTTCATTTCCATATAAACCAATTGGAATGATTAAATTATGGGTTAGCAACTGCTCCCGGGATAAATGTGTTATACCTAAGTATCTCGGCACAAAGTCTTGTATAAGCACTTCCCGGACTCGGTCCATCAGGGTTTCCAAGGTGCTTTTGCACTAAAGTTGCAATCCGTTCATCGGAGTCTCCAGTTCTCATCTTTATTAACAAAGACACAAGTCCTAGTCTTCCCCCTTTAATTTCTAAAATTCTTGGTACTTCTTCTAGAAGTAGATGGAATTTTTCTTTAGACAATCCTACCCAGTATGCGAAAATCCTTTCATCCATTTCTTGGAGGTTGTCAAAATCTACAGTAGGATTAAAAGCGTTAACGAATGAAAATATATGTTGAACATGTTCGGCATTAAATGTATTAATACTGTTTTCTGATTGATATAAACTGTCCCAAGAATTTCTAGCTAAATGGTCCCCACAAACACGAGCTAATTTTGGCAAATAATATTTGTGATTGCTCAAAATAATTGCACGTAATTGGTCAGAAATGCCATGCAATGTCCCAGTATTACTGCAATTGGTAAACACACAATGGTTACCAGTGTTGGCCGCCCTCTTATATTCTGGTAATATAATATTTTCTAGTACGTTTGGCCTAGCAGTTTCTTCAGTTTGTGGACTCTCAGGGGTTTCATTATCCTGTGGTATTTGGGGTGTTGCTGCAGGTGATCTCATTTCATCAACAATATTGATACGGAGAGCTTCTCTCTTAGTGCGCAACCAACAGGCATGACACACTATCTGAAGGTGTCAGCTGCAATGAAAGTAAATCAAAATTAGGAAACATGTACAGGTAATTCAATTACAAGATAAACAGAATTTGCTTTCTTTCTTTTTATAACCATTCAGGTCATTTCAGGTTTATAATTTTTATTTATATACTTCAAAAATAACATATATATTATTTATATTGAGCAAATACAAAATATGTAATAAGGAAACAGACCAAAGAAATATTTTTTTAAATTAATAGGACAAAGTCAAAGATCAATTCTTTCATACCTGTCGTGGTTCTATTTTCATTCGAATAATATTTATCATGTTCTGTTGCAGTTCTGTTGGGTTTTCTCTTAAAACTTTGTCATTTTGCTTTCTTGCAATTGAACAGCCACACAGAAGACACACATTAACATGGCCTCGTTGACTTGGTCCAGCTTGATTATCATTGGCAGTAATATTTTGCTGCAAATTCTGATTTACTGCAACCATTGAAAGTTCCCAACATGCTTCACAAACATAATCATCCTCAGTAATCTAAAAGTTAAGGAAAAGAATAATTATTAGCAATTAATGTAATTTAGCAATCTGTGTTGCCACCAGACTGGTGACTTGTGTTTGAGTTTAGTGCAAACTAGTTATATCTTAGACTAACACTGAAACAGACATTTACAATTTAGGAAATGAAAAAATATATCTGATTTTCTGCTATTTGGTACTTCTCCAGACATATATGCCAATGATGGCATTGATCTAATTATATTATGGAATAACAATAATAATCAGTTATTTATCCTCTCACAAAGATTTACAATACAGGAATGGTACCGTCCCTAAGAATACACACTGATTGTACATTTTGTTAATTTATCTAGAGACCTACTTTGTGAGAGGCTGGTGCCTGTTGTAGATTTATTTTTAAATCTAAGAGTACTAAGTAAGTATGGAAATAGCAAAATAAATATAAATAATACATACAGATAAGTATTGTTAAAACTTATGATTTGTGGATAAACCCAGTTGCAGAGCACGCTACAAACTCTTGTGTTTTGATCTAAGATCCGATATCGCCGCAGGGTGTTGACGCAAATGTTGCAATTCACGCACAAGATGCGTGTAGGCCTAAGACTATTCATTTTCGAGCACCCAACGATATACAAATCCTTAAGCACAATCGGTCCGTTTAGAGAAAGCAGTTGGTCGTTTATGCAGATAGGTAGTCCGTAAGAACGCACAAGTCATCGTTTGGGGCAGAGAATCAAGTCCAGGGGGTATGCGAGGGTCAGAAATACAAATAAACCAAAGAATAAAACAAAACAACAAGATACTCGTACTAAATACAATCAAGCACAGTATGTAGTTATCTATGGTGTAAATAGTACCGCGCTACACAGTTGTCAAAATGACGTTGTCATGACGAGAGGTGTTGCCATAACATTTTCTTTTATTTCAAATAATAATGGTGTTTAATAATATATAATATCAAATAATAAACCTAAACATGAAAAAAAAAATGTGTTAGTAAAAATATTTTAAATTAATTTGTCAATTTCTTCGATCTACTTACGCACCATCTATTTCAATCGGATTTTATATTCATTATTTTCTAATAACAAAGTACACGTTTCCTTTTTTGTGGCAACTCTGGTACTTCAAGCCACGAACAAAACCATCACCGGATGTGATTTTAATCAAATACAAGTTAATTAATTAAATAATTTATCCTCGGCTTTTACATGTAAAATGAATTACGTGCAAAAACTGAACTAATTAAATGATTAAGTTTTGCATAAGTCAGATTTGTAGACACTTCCTAAGACAGTCAAGTAAATATTCGCCATTGTTCTTTAAATACTATAAGCGGCCTATCATAGACAAAACGAATTTTGCTAAATCAGTTTGTTTACATGTCAATAATAATGATTGTTAAACATATCAATTACTGTAATGATTTTTCTGATTGATTCATTAAAATAAAACTAAATGGTAAAAGTTATACTACGCTCGTGTTTTACTTTAGTGTATCTAGATGTAGGATACCCAAAAAATACAAAACTTAATACTCTGAACATCTACCTGTTAATTTATATCGAAAATGAAACCACGAAATATTATATATGATCAAACGAACTTCAAAAGTGAAGTTCGATCAATATAATATGAGTGGTTTCATTTGAAGATATAAATCACCCTACCCACTCATAACCCAGTTTTGTAAAAACACGAGGTATCTAGGTAAACCTACCTAATTACTCTAAAAAGAATGAGCTGTCATGGCGGACGAGTAGTGAGTGAAGGAAGAGGTTATCGATTTAATATTAATCGAGTTTTTTAGTCGATTAAATCTTAACATTTAAGTAATAAAAGCGTGCGAGTGTTGCTTTGTAGGTCAAAGGACTACCTGTTAATTTATATCTTCAAATGAAACCACTCATATTATATTGATCGAACTTCACTTTTGAAGTTCGTTTGATCATATATTATTGGATACAATTAGGTAAAGTGTCTAAAAATATCCAATGGTTGCCGTCATACCCGTTGCTATAAATTAGCGATAGGCTCCGGTTACAATCTGCGAACTGATTTATTGACTCTAGGGGTTTGCCTACGTCCGTAAGCAGGAGTGTGGTACAAGCTACAAGTATATAGCGTTAATGTCTTATAGTAAATTAGATAAAAAGCTTACTTGTACGTAACGTACTCACGTAATAAAGTAACCGTTGTACGTTGTTTTTTTTTTTTAGTGAAGGGAAAGCGACGGGGTATGTCGGACTCCCAGCCAGATGGTAGTGCCCGGTTTACCGACTAAAATCCCACGGTGTTCCTCAGCCACCTAGGTATAGTCCAGACCACGGGATTCGCTCGCGAATTCACCGCAGTCTGGACAGGCGCTGGCCCACTATTCAGTGAGCCCCACTTCCGTTGGGGGCACTCTTCCCCCTCAAGAGAGGCGCGCGCGGAACACGGCGCGCCACCGTCTCAGGCCTATTCTGGTCGGACAGAAGACTGCCCCATTAGGCCATTCTGATGCTACTAACCTAACCTAACTTAATGAAGTATATCTTACTATCTTCGCAGAGGACACTGTACTAAATATAGTACAGTGTCCTCGTAATAACTCAGGCACCGGGCAGAGTGCCACCCACGACCATCACCAGACTTTTCAACGCTTAATAACTTATTGTTCAAGAAATGGAGCCTCATGGTGACTAGCACAAAAAGTGCCTCCGTGCTATATTCACGCGCACCTTTATCCTTTTCTTGATCCTTTCATCAATTAAAAATCAGCCTAAATGTATGGCAAGTCTATCCGTTAAGGGCCAAGTCCAGCCTTGACTGGAAGTTAGTTCTACGAGCATCTGTGTATCGTACGTAATTACGCTACATTTACTCTAAAGGCTTCTTCACCTCTTGAACATATCTTCCTAACTAGATGAAAATGTGCGTGTATTCAGTCTAATTTGCACTGAAGATGATTTTCCAAAGAGATACAAACAGTAGGCCCTTTTCACTTGAGTCACCTCTCTATGCCCGTTACATTAAAATAATTTTAATTTCTCGCATCAGTTTTAATAATAGATGATATTAACAATAACTTTATTTAAGAAGTAGTTAGTAGTAGCAAGAAAAAGTATTTCCAATTAAGGGTAAACATTTACATTGTAAGCGTTAGGATCCTTCTTCCAGTAAACGTATCAAGGTCATTTTTCATTTAAAAAGGAGGCCTGAACCTGTTGTCTCGATCTGGGGAGCCCGATCTCTCTGCTATACATAGCATACTAAATAAAAGTAAATAAATGTACAATTACAAAATATGAGTACCCGTATCAAAATACGGAAACTAATCTAAGGTATCTTAAATTTAATTTTAATATTGGCCTCTCATGGTTAATTTTAATATTCCTGACTGCTAAACCATAAGGCGTGGGTTCGATCCCCACTTGGGATATCATGATTATTTGTTCCGTGCCTGGGTGCAATTTATCTAAAAACTGTATGTATTTACTAACATATAAGTATATTTATCAATTATCTGTTGGCAAAACTATGCCAATAGTACTGGCTCTGCCCAGTCTGGCATGAGATGGCAAGACATTTATTTATTGTTATTATGTATATGATATACTGTATAATTAACTTATAGTATTCAAATTAATGGATCGAATATTTACAGCTACTTATTATTTTTAGTATTATGGTATTAGTCATTTACTTATTAAGTAAATGACTAATACCATTTCATATTCTCTTATACTGATATCAAACATGACTATCTACACGTTTAACATATACAAATTTTATTTTCCACAGGTTTTTTACAACAATCACTGTCAACTAAACTGGAAAACCATGGCTGCAAAACTAGCAAATCAATCACATGTTCGCTAAACTAAACCCATGTTACTAATACATGTTCTAGAAGTCGACGGGATTCACAGACTTGCACTTAACTTGTACATAGTCAATAAAATATAATAAGAGCAGTATACGTATATGTATGTTGCTACGTATGTGTGTACGTTTCTTTTTATCTAATAATCTAAATATAAACTACATTGCAGGTTATTTAAAATTAAGCTATTTGAATGGTTGAATGAAAATAATTTCTATAACATTAATGAATTCCTGGAACTGAAAATTTGCATGCCTTTGTTTTGAAGCAAAACATGTAACGGTCTCATTCTATTTTGTAACAGCTTTGTATTGTTTCTGGCAATCAAATAGGTGACTATGACCATAACTACACTTGCTTGATTGCCCTTATTGTTCAGAGAACTCGTGGCAGGTATGATTTTAACCCAAACATTGCCATGGCATTGTAATTATTAGGTATGTACCTATTGTAACAACAGGGCTCGTACCATCTGATACAAAGGGCAGGTCTTATTCCATAGAATGGCTCACTGTAAAATAGGTTAACGTAACCTAATAATGCCAGAAAATATTCAGCCCATAAAACTAATATCTAATTATACATAGACTCTCGCCTGTTTCCCAGAGAGGTTTGTAATGTAATCATAATTGAAAATAAAATAAAATGGTAGTATCGTTGTAACAGTCGGTTACCTCAATATATGCATGATCATAACAGATTTATAATTAAAAACATATTTGCTGGAGGGTAAGTATGTACTTAAATGTTTTGCTGACAGTCGGCATTTTGCGTTGATTCAATCGGCATTTTAAGCGCCAAATTTTGCTTCATATTGCTTCTTCGCGCACTTAAACTTGCCCATGTTTATAGGCCAATACAGTGATTCAGATTAAATGTCACTATAATATTATTATAACCCTTGTTTACTTAAAATAAAGTAAAAAGAATTAGTGTTTCGATGTCCGAACACTAAAAGTGAATGAGGTTTCAGCCGGCGGCGACGTGGCGCGCAGAGGGGGCCCAGTACTAGATTTTGTCCTTTTTAATGCTGCAAACTCTAAAAAAGTGTTCCATGTCCAGCACATTGAAGAGTGTACTACCTGTCTAATATAAAAATCTCGAGGATGCAGCGACGAAATATAATAATAATTAGTGTCATAGTAACTGTCAATCAATTTTATCTTAATGTTTTTTTAAGTAAATAAAAGCAAAATATGTATATATAGGTCCCAAAAGTGTGGTGGGTTGATTTTACACTCTGTAAATGTGCTAATGGATGTGGAGGAGCTAATCGTAGTGATGTGTAGGGTAGCCTTTGTCTTTAAGTGAGCGTCTTTTGGCTGATATGATGATAATTAAGCAACCTAATTTCCTATCACTTGGACCACAAACTTGCGTCATAGTTTTATTCTCAGCCACTACCAGCCGCTATAAAAAGTTCAGTATTTTCTTCATAATAACTTGATTTCTAAATAAATCCTTCTTCCTTAGAAGTTGGAGTTATTTGTAGAAAATATTTTATATTCCTTCGGCCATCGGAGATTGCAGCTTACCATAATTCAATTCCTTCTAAAAGAAAACTGTGTTACAAGTATTGACGTTTTTATTGCCTTATTAGCTTTAGCTGACGTTGAAATATTACGAAATGTTTAATGTTGTGGTGATTCCATTCTTTTTGAAAAATTGATCTAGTATATTTGATAATCTTAGAGTGATGACGTTTTGACCTATAAGAGCTCAACGGAGAAAGTATTGCTGAGAAGTAAGTTTTTTCTTTATTCATAAAATAATATCTTTTAAAATAAACAAAATATTATATAAATAAATATGTAAACAATAGAGCTCTTTCAACGGAGGGGATTCCCGCGCTAAGTCGGCGATGTTCAAGGCGACAGAGTACGGAAACTCCTCAAGCCAGCTGTTGCCAATAATGCTGCCTCTTGTATCTGGGCCCTGACTCAGTATTCCAGCGAGAGGATCTAAAAATTTGGTCGAGGCTCTTTCTTACGAAGTTGTTTACCGAAAAGATTATCGGGACAATTATTATTGAGTTTACATCTCTCATGGCAGTTATTTTATTTATTATTATTGTAGTACGGAACAATTTAGCAATATAGTCGTTTGTTTGTGTGCCGACTTACTTCTTAAGAAAAATTTCTTTATCGAACATGCTAAAATAAGATACACGGCAAAATTACACACAACAGACCAGATATTTTGACCATGGCTTCTGCTTGTAGCTATTATGATTGCGCTTATTGAAACTCACCTTTTAACGAGCGAAGATAAACACAGGTGGCGGTTTTATTTCATATTGTATGAATACTGGACCTAAATAATCTTAATTGGATTACCATATTCAAATATAATATAGTTGGTAAAAATAATCAAGAATAAATTAAGCTTGTCAAACACCTGATTTCAATTCAGCTACAACATTATTATTCCATTAGCTGAATAATGTATACACTACTTATGGCAACACAGAGAAGTTTTTAGAGTTATCAATCATTACGTTCGATGTATCCAGACATAAATGTCGCGTTACATTTCAAAGAGAACATCTGTAGAGTAAGATTAATGTAGAAAACTCCTTTGTTAGGAGTACTACTGTATTCTATCGAGAATTCTTGCGGGGGTACACACTTAAATGTCTGAAGGACTTTTTTTGAGATCGTGCTAAACTGGTAACCCAAACATGGACGGTTCGTTGCGAACTCAAATAAAATAAATAATTTGCATGAAACACTACCTAATTAAAATGTAGACTCCATCTTAGCAAATATTCTATTGATTCCCATGTATTTTCGGAGGATGTTCTCCCACGAAGTGTATTTATTGACGAGCACCCCATGTAGCATCTAACTAATGCATTTCCGCATTAGTAACTATACTGAGCCGAGGATTGAACCTTTTGGTGGAAAGGCAATCGTTCAGGATGCTCTTCTTCCACGGCTTTAAGAAGGCTACGGCTTTAAGAAGTGAGGGAAGTAATTAATTTAATTTATATTTTCAATAAGTATATGAAAAAATTAATATATAATTAATTATCAAGTTCAAACGAAGAATTTAAATAAATTTTGATTCCATGGATCTTCTATCAGATTCATGTTCGTAAATGAAAGAGTGCTCCAAATGTCAGGAGGTACTGAACTTTCACCATGGACTTTGAGAAATTGATGATTTTAACAACAAAGTTGTTTTAATTTTTTTAATATCCCGATCCATTTTTATTCAAAAAGTATTATCATTCGAACTGGGATCTTAAATCTATTTCTTGCAAGATCATTAAATAGAATATGAGTAGTAAGAAGAGTACTCATTTAATTCAGTAATTACTGCTTTTGTAGAATTTCGTAACAGATTAAAGGTATCCATTTTTTCAAATGATTTGAGAGCGATCAATTCCAATTTGGAATGGAGTCTCGTTTTTTAAAACAAATGAAATACGCAAAACAGTTTTCAACAAAGAGGCTCTTCCTAACAAAAGGAATCTGAAATTCCAACGGTATATCTTTTATAACATTTAATTTCTTGATGACTTCTTATGGGTAATACTTATATTTATATTACATTCGATATATATATATATTCCACTAGATTTTATCTGAAGAAATTATTGAATCAAGTTTTACACCTCTCTTAACTATTAAATTGAATACGTGAGCCAGGCATCTCACGTGTACAACATTCTTATAAACTTCAATAAATAATGTTAGAAGATGGATATATTTTATTGGTGTCGTATTGTTGATTATTTTGTCATTTACATAATCAGAAATATTTGAAGAACCTTGTACACGTTTAGTTTTATGAGGGTTTGGGATAAGAAGAAATTCAATTATCATAGACATTATTTCCTCGTTGCTCTTAAGTGATCAGTGATATAAATGTAAGGCTTATTCGTAAGTAATGTCCAGAAATGGAAACAGGTTTATATTTTAAAGATTTGATTTTATTGATCAAATAATTGTTTTTTGGACTAAATGTTAATTTATTTTATTATTATATATTTTCAAAGTTATATACCGCAGATAACTTACTTACCTTTATACTTTCACATGGGTCATAAGGGTTAGAAGAAGAAGAATACACTTTATTCCATACGGAATATACACAGTACAATATGCATAGAACAATTGGCGGCCTCATCACTAAAAGAAATCTCTTCCAAGCAACCTATTAGAGTAAGTATTTAGTGTAAGTATATATTTAAAAGATTTGATTTAATTGATCACTTCGTTGCAAGAAAAGAATGAAGAAATTTTGTATTTTGAAAAACAAGACATTGATTTAATTTTTAGAAATATTCATAACAACTTATAAATAACTACTAATTAGATAACTTAAAATGATATAAAATTTCAAATTCCTTCAAAATGATTAAAATTTTCACACAGGTCATGGGGGTTAGAAACAGTTTATATTTTAAAGATTTGATTTAATTGATCATCTAATTGTTTGCTCTTTACATTGCGAATAATGTTAAATTGAATGCCCCGTAAACGGCAATTATTATCATCAGCCTGATAGCCTCTATCGGGGGCTCTAGTATCGAAGGATTCATCAGAGGCCTACGATAGCAGGTGAGATGAGCATCTAAGCACTGGCCTGCAACTCATCTAGAAGATGGAAAACTCTGATCATAAATCCGGAACGGGGTCTCCGTTAGGTGCGAGTAGGGTCCAACCCGTAATATGCAGCAGATTTCTACACCTGACCTAGCTCCACACGTATTGGCTTGCCTTTCCTGTGGGCTCAGCTAGTGAGGCCTAAAGAGGAATGCAGGTGTTGGGCAACCCTGCGCTTCCTTTACTCCGTCCCAGGCGGTGATATCGTCCACTCCGGGATATATGTTTCACAAAGTTGCCATTTGGAGGGGTTTACCGTAGTCACCGCGAATGACATACGAGTTGGCGACCGCAGTTAGGTTGTAGTTATTACACAGGTGACTGCTGCCCGACGACCTGGGGCTCTACTGGCTAGGCGGCCGAACATCGATTTCTTAAATGGCGTTCAAATAAATAGACGGTCACCGTAGCCTAGTTGGTAGTGCTCCTGCCTACGAAGCTGGTGGTCCTGGGTTCGAATCCCGGTAAGTGCAAATATTTGTGTGATGAGCACGAATATTTATTTCTGAGTCATGGATGTTTTCTGTGTATTTAAGTATTTATCTATCTATATAAGTATGTATATCGTCGCCTGGTACCCATAGTACAAGCTTTGCTTAGTTTGGGGCTGGGATGATCTGTGTGACATTGTTCCTAGATAAAAAAAAATGACTTAATCAATCGTTAAATCGGCCTCAACGTTGACAATCGATTGCGGACTATTTATAACGTCACATGTGCTCATGGAAGCCAATATAACGATTGATTAAGTCATTTTTATTATCCTTTAATAATTTGAACGCCATTTAAGAAATCGATGTTCGGCGACTTAGCCGGTAGAGCCTCTGCTGTATCTTTTAGTCGCCTTTTACGATACTCATAGGATGTAATGGGGTAGCCCGAGCCGGGAACCATACTACTACATGGCATACGGCTAAACGGCTAAACGGTGATTCTACATTGAGAATCACCGTTTTCTCCGATTTTATAACAAACTTCCCAATGATATTAGAGAATTGTCTACGAATAAGTTTAAAAGAATTATTTAAGCCAAATTGTGTAATATTACAAAATATCAGATTATTTAAGTGATAAAAAAAGTACTTGGGAGTGAGTTGTTCTGAGTCAACACACATGATTGTAATTAATCTTAAGGATATTTTATTTTAAAAAAGGATTAATACTGAGTTTTCTGGCAGTGTTTCTCAGTAGCTGCCACGTCATGCACTGCACGGTAGGATAAAAAAATATGACGATTCCACATATTTTTTTGATTTTGATTGTCCTTTGTGGCCTAAGTTCGACCACGTCATTAAAATAAATGTTATATCTTCTCGTCTGGATGTCCTAATCCTTTGCACCTAGACACAATTCGCTTATTAAGCTACGTCTCTAAATCCCGAAAATTGGTGGTCGGTCGCCTAACGGCTTGTAGAATTAAGCCTCAAAGCCTTATGAAAAATTATATGTTTGGGGTTTATTTTGAAAGAAAGAAACAGTTTTATTTTCATAAAGTACGGAAAATACATTCGATTTTAAAAACAAATATTTAATTTTATACATTATTTATTTTATTCGTACTGGTATGAAAAATGGCCCTATCTCAGCTAGTAGGTACTGCATTTCTGCAGTGCTGATCTTCCGATAGGGCCAGTAGGTACTGGAAGCGTGATACCAGACGAATTTTGAATTTTGAATATTAGGATCATTCTAATTTTTAATACTAGCCATGTTTGAACAAATTGTTGTACAAACAATGCTATTATTACATTTACTGCATTGTGACCTGTCTGCACAATTAATGATACTGCAAGCACCAAAAATACCACTTACTCTCAAGTTACGTCTATCCATCTAAATTGCCCTTAATGACTAATACGTTATTAACCATGTCTGATATAGAATATCTTGAAATTGCCCGTTCTGTCGAATGTGATATGTCAGACCAGGGGCTCTACCGGCTAAGTCGCCGAACATCGATTTCTTAAATGGCGTTCAAATAAATAAAGGTTAAAAATGACTTAATCAATCGTTAAATCGGCTTCAACGTTGACAATCGATTCCAGACCATTTATGACGTCACATTTGCTCATGGAAGCCGATTGAACGATTAATTAAGTCATTTTTAACTTTTATTTATTTGAACGCCATTTAAGAAATCGATGTTCAGCGATTTAGCCGGTAGAGCCCCTGGACCAGTATACAACAGGTAACTTAATTAACGCACATCCTGAAAATAGTTTGTTCAGAATCGTTTACTAAATCGATTTATATCATTTTATATTTATTATAATACAGGTAATTTTTTATTCCAAAAATAATTAAAGTTACGGAAATAATTGTCATATTAACCCTGTACAGTCAAAACAAATTGAAATGAACCGTAAGTTAAAGTTATAAGACTTTTAAAATCGCAGTTTTATTTGTATTCATAGAAAATCCATCATTCAATACAAAATAAAGAAAAATACAGTGTATGTATTATAATTAAAACATAATATTCTAATTGGGATGGACACACACCCTGTGTTAATTACGTTACATGTTGTATATTGACAGTAATGATCTAACTATAATTTTCCTAAATATAATAAGTATTCAAGGTAAGAATGTATGCATTCTTAAAACGTATCCTACATTCAACAGCTATAAGTCTTATTTTACCTCACGTGAATTGGATCAAAATGATGGAGTAGTAAGTAAGTCTCTCGGCATCTCGTAAATCCAACGTCATGGAAAAAAATCCTAAGAATCCTGTCTCCAACTGGACTTAATAGTAGTATTCTGTGTGTTTATTAATATACCGTTGTATCTCCACTTGTAAACTCTTTGAGATTCTATTGATACATTACTCTGTTACAAAAATATCATCATAGCGGGGTATATCAATATAAATATTATGCCTAAAGAAAGTATATACAATACCAGACTGTACATTGAATATTTTTTAAAAAGGATACTTGGGCCGTGATCTACAATCGATATCGAAGCCAAAAATATAGTTTTTACGATTTTTGTCTGTTTGTCTATATGTATGTCCGGGCTAAACTCAAAAAGTACTGCATGGATTTACTAACAATTTTGCATGAATATTACGTACTAAGAGGTCGGGTCAACATATAGGCTATATGTTATCACACACAATGTTATCACCTACGGGGGAGGAGTTGTGATAATTTATAAAATTTAACGCGGGTAAAACCGCGGGGCACAGCTGGTATGTATATATTATTTTTCTGTGCTTATTTACTGAATAAACGTATTTACGTATTTCTTCTTCTAAATCTAGGGATCGTATTTCTATGGTACTTACAATAAGAAAATGTTGCGGGAAAACGAATTCAAGACTTTACAGAAATATACCTAAAAAGTGTTAAATCTCCGTCATATCCATTGCAAATTGTTATGAACTGACAAAGTAACATATTTTCCAATTCAAACTTTATCAAAAGAAATTGTAGTTGCCCTGGCGTAGTGCCAGCTAAGATAATCTTTTGGCAAAGTTAATGGAGAACTTTTTTCCAACGCCAGTGCTAGTTCCACCGCGGCTTCATTGTGGAATTCCTGCGATATGGTAGTATAAAAGAAACTTCTTGTTTTATATTGCTTTTATCAGCTTTAGTGGTGTCTTTTTCGCCACATTTGATACTTCTATGTCAATAATATAGAAGCAAATATTATTTGAAGTGAAAACTTCTTTAGGCGCGTTGAGCACTTTTTGGGTGAACAAAAAGCGTGAAACTCGCGTCATCGCCACATCACGCTCCCCATGAGCTATAATAATATTGTGTATACTGTGTATATATGTGTACTTTTTGGGCGAACAAAAAGCGTGAAACTCGCGTCATAGCCACATCACGCTCCCCATGAGCAATAATAATATTGTGTATACTGTGTATATATGTGTACTTTTTGGGCGAACAAAAAGCGTGAAACTCGCGTCATAGCCACATCACGCTCCCCATGAGCAATAATAATATTGTGTATACTGTGTATATATGTGTACTTTTTGGGCGAACAAAAAGCGTGAAACTCGCGTCATAGCCACATCACGCTCCCCATGAGCTATAATAATATTGTGTATACTGTGCATATATGTGTACTTTTTGGGCGAACAAAAAGCGTGAAACTCGCGTCATAGCCACATCACGCTCCCCATGAGCTATAATAATATTGTGTATACTGTGTATATATGTGTACTTTTTGGGCGAACAAAAAGCGTGAAACTCGCGTCGTCGCCACATCACGCTTCCCATGAGCTATATGTATAACTATCATATTCTAGATTATTAGATTAGAAGTGTAAAAAATTGTTTTCACTCACAAGACCGCATGTTTTTTTTACTCTCAGTACTCTAACGTCGTGACTCAGTTAGTAGAGAATATGTGCTCTGATCCAAAGGTTGCGAGTTCGATGCGGGCATAAACACATATTTGTGTTCATGGACTACTTGTCTTGGTCTGCGTGTTTTTTTAAGTATTTTGCTGACACAATATCCAAGGCTAACATTATAGTATACTTTCCTACCTTGCTTTGTATATATTTACAAAAATAAAGCAAATAAGTATTTATATCCGTTGTATAATATCCATAGTACAAGCTTTGCTTAGTTAGGGCTAGATGGCGCTTTGTGATATTTATTTATTTATTTAACTCTCATTTACATTTCAATACATCTATTGTCCATATTTATATATATTCTAGGTGTAAGTTTACTAAAGCAATAATGAAAATAAGGTTGTCTGTAAAAATCGAAGCTATATAATTTTGCTTGTTATGCTATGTTATTCCACTTTAGTAACTATTTTGTAGACAATAAAGAGTATTGCTGTAATAAAGCCTGAGAGTAAAATCAAATTGAAATGGCCTTACATCTTAAGAAATCATAAGCGTAAAAATCATCTAAACTAATATTATAAACAGGAAGGATTTGTCATTTCGTGTGTGATGGTTGAACACTAAAAACTTTTTACTAATATAATAAATTCGTTCATCCTTAGAAATAGTATGAGCTGCATATTATATGAAAAAAGGAATAAGTAAACCAAGGTATCAAGACTTTGCTAATTTGACAATCCCATGCAAAGTCCACACAAAAAAATAATATCATTCCTATCTCTATAGTCTGCATGCCCTTATCATGAAGCTGTATCGATTTGCCATTTTAACAGACTAGTATTAATTAACCTTTTTATTGCATTTAGTATTTCATTTAATTTTATTCCAACTGCCTTTTCTGCACTACTGGTCCATTTAACGGTTGCCTGGAAGAGATCGAAACTAACGATAAGGCCGCCACTAATACAATCTTGTAAAACATGTTCATATTTCATTGTACGTATTATTTTGGTGTTCAATAAAGACTTACTTGCTTACTTAGATAACTTTGAAGTGAATCAATTTGACGTGCCAGTTGGCGTGGTTGGTAAACGCTTGCTTTTCACCCCGGACGTCGTGGGTTCGATTCCCACCCAGGACAGATATTTGTGTGCATGAACATGTCTGTTTGTCGTGTGGCTGGGTGTAATTATCTATATATGTATTTATTTACAAAAAAAAGTAGTATATTAGTTATCTGGTTCCCATAGTAGGTACAAGCTCTGTTTAATTTGGGATCAGATGGCCGTGTACGAATAATGTCCTTGAATATTATTATAATATAACCATTCATAACTAGAACATAGTAGCATTGTTTGACCTTATTTATGATGGTATATTTCTAATATATATTTCAAACTATGGCGTGAAAATTAAGTTTATATTCCCTTTAGTACTAATATTTATAAATGTATGTATGGTATGTATATAACACAATTACGCGGCATCGTTTTCAGCGGCAGATAATGAGGTCCCGGGTTCAAGTCCCATGGTTGTAAAAAGTGATTATGGGATGGATTTTCATATTAAGATAAAATCTCAGTATCGGCCCGGAGTCTACAAGATTGGGATGTAACACCCCCGTGCCTCAAAGAGCTCGTAAAGCTGTCGGTACTATACCTGATCTCTTTCCGGTTGTGCTGGCTATCAGTCCCATCAGATCTTGAGTATGAGAGATAGAAAACACACATAGGATAGTGTAAACACTTGTGGATATAATATGTCCCACGCAAATGGCTAGTCTAAATTGAGATTGGCCGCTAAAATAAAACTAGGAGGAGATTATTATTTATTACCTTTGTAGTTATCAACCTTTTTACTGCTGCTTGGCTGTATTCTCAAAGTTTATATTTTCTGGAAAACTTTATATTCGTACTTATTTGACCTTTAAAACTATGTGGGCTGAAACAATTGGACGGAGTCTAGTAGAGCAGAAGAATCTATAAAAGAGTTTTTGACAAATAAAACTAATTGTTATCCTAATTTATCATCCACTTAACTTTTAATTTTAATATTTATAATGTTTTGACCAATTTAAAAAGCGTAAATTATACCATTAAAAAGAAACTTTCATTATTTTATTTTTCATACAGTCCATAATAAATGAAAATTACTGACCTCTATCATTTATTGTAGCCATTACAAAAACATACAAAGAGAAAATTATTCTGATAAATTGGGATATTAATCTCAGAAGATGACGGAGGCACATTCATCTAAATGCATATAATAATTTTATATACAACTAGCTGTGCCCCGTGCTAACTTTATAAATTATAGCCTTTGTGTTAATCCAGGGTGTCAGCTAATTCCATACAAATTTAATTAAATTCGCTCCAGCCGTATTCACACCAGCTGCGAAGAAATAACAAACATACACACTCACATATTCACATACTCACAAACTTTCGCCTTTATACTATTAGTGTGATAGTGCGATTAACCGTTAAAATGCGCGAAAACAAACCGGAGCGCTAAATGAACAGCCTTAAATATTGTAATGACCTAATTTTCATAAATAACTTAACTATCCCTTCTTCTTACTAAAAAGAACAATGTTTAATATTCTGTACAAATACAGGGCGCCCATAAAATTTGTCTGGTGGCCATCCCAAATCGAATTAAGGTAAAAGGTACCTAACTTTATTACTTTCCATTAATATCCATTTTGATAACAAGATTAAGAAAGTTCGTCTGGAAAGTCAACTTGTTAAGTCAACAGCAACTCTGAGGTAACAGTTTTATTCAAAAATAAGCCATATTACTAGCGCATTAAGGTGGTATTCCTAGATATTGGTGTAAACAAATGAGAATTAAGCTAGATCAAGAAAGAAATTAAAGTTGAAATAAAGTTGAGTACAAGATTTGGATACTTAAATCAAAAGATTAGAATACAGAGATTTTATGTAATGAGGCAGAAGGAAGACAAAAATGACGTAAGTAAACATTTTTGGAACGAAGTATTATATCATTAAGTTAAATTTTATAAAAACTTAAATGAATCAGAATGGATTCTGAGTATTAATTGGCAATATTTGTCTAAGCTTTAGTTAACTATGATTTACTAAAACACTACCTCTCTTGTTGTTGAAATTTGTTGACGTTTAATCACAGTAAAACTATCAAATATTTTCGAACAATAAACGCGCAGAGTGATGAAAATAATGTATATTTTCATTGTTTTCATGTAAAATGTTCTTTTTTTGCACAAGTAAATATATAAAATAAGAAAGCGCTTGTAAAAGTCAGAACATGTTTGTAGTAATATAGTTAAGTATACATAATTATTTCTAGTTACATATAGATATTATGGTACACGGATTGTTAAAACATTTATAAAATTTATTTTGTAATAGTAGTATTTTATTTAGCTGGCTTGCATTAAGTTATTTATAAGGAGATTATGTTTAGGTTTAATTATCGTAATTTCATTATTATGACGGACCTTGTGTTTATAACGACAGTCGCGCTTTAATTCTACCACCGGCGTCATCCAATGCGCCCCAACTGAGAAGTGGAAAACAAGAAAGTGTAATTTATTTATTTTGTAACTTACACCCAGGAACTGAAAGTAATCGTGGTCATCACACAAAGATTATGCCAAGCTTTACTATTGATTTTTGAAAGTTTCTGTTTACAGGGCTTTTAAACATAATAGTCCAAGAGCTGGCACGCATTTTTGGGTAGGTATTTGAGGCAAGCTGAAAACTTGTCCTATAGCTCTTCAGACACACCCCAACATGGAACTGCAGACCTGGCAGGCGGGTAGCGGGTCTAAACCAACCCCTAAATTTTTGAATTTTTTTTATCCAAAAAATGTTGTAGTTTAATGTTTATACAATACATAAATAACATTCGAGTTGCCTCAAATACATTTTTTTGCAAAATATTTTTGCACACGCCTGGCAGTGCTAAAGACCCGACAGAATCGCCTGTCTTTTTTTTTGAATTGTATAAATATTAAACTACAACATATCAAAATTTCAGCTTGCCTCAAATACATTATTTGGTTAAAAAAAAAATTAGAGATTGGTTTAGACCCGCTACCCGTCTGCCAGGTCTGCAGTTCCGCGTTGGGGTGTGTCTGAAGAGTTATAGGACAAGTTTTCAGCTTGCCTCAAATACCTACCCAAAAATGCGTGCCAGCTCTCCTACTATAAATGAAACAGATGGGTACTGTCGGGGTAGATCCTTATATTAATTAACAAAATATTCACTCCTTTATAAATCCAAAAAAAAGAAACATACGTTTTTATGGCTAGATGTGACCTAGTAACTGCTCTAAAGAAATAATGTGTTGTTGTTTAAATTTATACGAAGTGATATTTCAATGTGCGTCCTATTTTACACCGAGCTTTTCTCCCTACAAAAGTTTAGTTTAGAATTACCTACGAGTTGAGTTGAGGCGTCGACGCCTATCTCAATTTCTCGGATCGCTGGGCAATATATTATACGGCAAACCTAGTTTCCACAGCTCTTTACTTACTCTTTATAAGTAAGTAGTAGGATGCTTATAGACTAGTACTTAAAAATGACTTACACGGCATTATGTGGTAACGATTACTGTTTATGTTGACTTGGTATTTGGGAGCATTAACGATATGCTGCACTGCACGTGTGGTGCACCGACTAAGACAGTCGCCTCACCGCTTCATTTCGCGGGTTTAAGTCCCGCGCCGGACAATTATTTGTGTGAACCATAAATAGTTGTTCTGAGTCTGGATGAAATGAAATGAAATCTATTCAGCACTTGGGTATTAACATACACTTGTACTTGTCAAGCTCACAATGCAGTACATAAACATAGTGGATAGCATAAAGGTTACAAAAGAAATTAATTAGTCCGTCCGTGCGGTTTGTTTCATCGCATATATATTTTCTGAAATCCTTAAATAAATGTAATTTGTGTCCGTGTATTATATGTTTGTGAAGTACCCCGCGACACAGGGACTAGGTTCCCTAATGCTGGCGTTGTCCTTAAAAAAATTATAATAAGATTTATATCTTAACAGGTAAGATGGGCTACCCATGCTTCGAGAAGTGGGTGTACTTTACCGTTGTGTTCCCGTTGTGCATTATGTTCTTTATATCCAATGTATTTTTGTTCTCAAGAAAGGACAGGTCAGAAGTACCCTAAACCGGCGAGCATGTATTAAGAATATAATGACAGTAATCGAGGCAAAAGACGTGTGCAAAGATCGTGACAAATGGAAATCCGTTGTCTCTGCCTACCCCTCTGGGAAACAGGCGTGAGTCTATGTATGTATCTATGTATTTTTGTTCTTTTTCCGTTTGAGTGTTTAAAATAAAATTATTCTATCTATCTATATTTATCATAGTGACATGCATGTTAGTTTAGCGGTTAGTGACCCAGGGATTGGATGTTCGATCCCCATCCTGGAATTATCATTGTATGATGGGCATGATTATTTGTTCTGTTTGTGGGTGTATGTATTTAGAAATATATAACTATGTTTATCAATTGTCTGGTTGCCATATTAAAGGTTCTGTCTAGTTTCGGATCAGATGGTTAATTGTGATGAATATTTATTTATTTGTATAGACGTAAAATCAAAAAATCAATCGTCATTTATTCCGTTAAAATATTACATTTGTGTGGAATCGTCAATTTTTTTTACACTACCGTGCAGTGCATGGCGTGCCAGCTATTAGAGATTAGTAGAAAAATATATCTCGAACTTTAAAATGTACAAACTTAAAGAACCATTTTGGCAATAAATTCAAGAAATTAGACTTAAAACTAAACCATAATTATCATTAATTAGGTTATAATGCCATACATATATAGACTCACGCCTGTTTCCTAGATGGGTAGGCAGAAACTACGGATGATCTCTTTTCTCTTTTGCATCGTTTACTGCCATTATATTCTTCATACATGCTCACCAGTTTAAGATACTTTTACCTAGACTTTCTTGAGAACGTCTCCGATTTGGTTATAGAATGTTCTACGTGGTCTTCCTTTTCCGGAAGTACCACTCACACATGCTAGGTACTGTGACGACCTTCTTGGTTGCACACCTTCGTTCGTCTAAACGTTTTAAAAAGAAATAATTAAAAAGAAATCGTTTGAAAATATTTCAAACTAAAACAAAATTCTTTTCTAACAGTCAGTCTGCGAGAGAACTCTATAGGGTAGGGAGCCCGGTGACCTGTTATAGTAAAAGTGAAGAAAATATATAACCAATTACCCAAACTTGAGTATATTATTTTCAATATTAAAATATCCCGAAGACGTCTGGAGTAGCAGAACGTTATAGTACCTATATTTCTTTTGTCAATTATAATTCCATTAATTCCGTATGTGATAATGAATACAAATCACGACCTGACAATCTATTTGCATCTAGAATGAATGAATTAAGTAGTCGTTAATTTGTGATACTACAATTATTATTAATGTTATTATATTTGCAAGCGCTTGAATAAAAACCGTTTTAATTTATTAAAACTAATAAATTAAAACGGTTAAAGCGCTTTCGACGCCACGTCGTAGTTACCGACGTGGCGTAGAAAGCGCTTATAAAACTAATAAATTAAAACGGTTATTTTTACCTCGATAGAGCCTTTTATATTTTAGTGGAGTAGTACAGTGAGTTCAGAAAGTTATACAGTTTACCAGGCTAGGCAATATCAAAAGAGTTATCATTAGAGTTTTCATGCGGCGGTAATAAAAATAACCCATTGTGTTTTGAAATGTAGACTTCTTTTTCAGTGCCAACTTTCATGCAAATCTGTTTTCGCATTTAGGTATCAATGCGTTTTCCTTTAGTATTATGAATATTATGTAACTACTAGCTGTGCCCGCGACTTCGTCCGCACATTTTGTAATGAATCCGTAAATGTTTCATCACAATATTTCTAATACTTTGTCTCTTAATGAAAGACCGTAACTAAAACGTAAAACTCTGGGAGCATGCTGCTGAGAGCGGGCGATTGATCATCAGACATCCGCGGCACCTAAAGGAGAAGTGGGGCACAGCGTTCATTCGCGCGAAGAGCAGCCCGACTGGGGAACTACCTCTAATAACTTAATCTTAACCTTCTGTAAACCTTACAGAAGATTAAGTTATAATGCTATATTAAGGAATGACCTATATTACTTAATAATAGCATTAATAACTTAATGTTGTGTTTCTGCGTGTGAATAAGGTCGCCAGAGCTCATCGGGGTGGGGGGAAGGGTCAGCAACATTTGTTTGCTGACTCTTAAAGGCCGCAAACGCACCCGCGACTCCTCTGATGTTCCGAGAGTCCATGGGCGGCGGTGATCACTTACCATAAGGTGACCCACTTGCTCGCTTGTCGCCCTCTAATATATAAAAAAACTGTATTCGGAACCATGAAGATACTTACTGTCCCAGCAATGTTGTGCCTCCAAGGGGCCTTATTCGCTAAAGACCACCTGCATGAGTACTTGAGGCGCGGTGTATGCAGCGGGCGTACCAGATGAGACCAGTGCCACGAAGACGCCTGGATAAAACAACCAGGCTGGTGCATGCGGTCTACAATCATTTACAATCGTCTGCCTGAAGATGTGAGAAATGCCAGCTCTAGGAACTCATTCAAATACCGAGCAAAAATAAAAAGATAATTTAGCAGTCATTGTATTTTTAATGAATTTATAAAATCCAGTTACTAATATCATTAATACAATTATTTTATTCATTGATATGGACTGTTATTTTCATTTAATTTTGACGTTAAATATTATATCGACATTATCTGTGATTACTTTTGACTTGTACACACGGCTACATATCAAGCTATACAATTCCTAAATAAGCTGACCTCTCATTGTATGGAAATTCTGTACATCGCGGGATCAGCTTATACTGGAAATGTATAGCTTGATATGTAGCCGTGTGTACCATCTTATATTAGAACTAATGAAAATTATAGGTATTGTTACATTTATTTTCATTTATATTAAATTTATGATTTTCTAATTATGATATTAGATCAACGCCTTGCATTGTGAATAACAATATTTTTTTATTTTTGATTTATTATAATCATAGCTACTTTTACTGTTTAGCTATGTTACTGTATATTTGCATAACTACTTACTGTTTAAATTATCATAAAAATGGCTTTCTTTATAGCTACATGATAAACAACTTATTTCAGCATAAATATCTTTGGATTTACTTATTAATTATATGTGTATATGACATTAATAATGTGGTAACATAACAACCTATTTTCCTCTGAATAAATTTAGTTTGGCCTTCTGTATTCATTAATACGTATTCGGAAAGTTAAACCAAAATAACCAACATCATAAATAGGTAGCTAACTATTGTCATTGCTGCATTATAAATAACTTATTTCAGAATAAATTCCGTTTGACCTTTTGTATATATATAGATACATAACAAAGAATCACACATTTTATCCATTCCCAAAGCGACAGCCCTTAGTCGAAAATATAGACCTTATTTCTGAGCTTATTTCGTATCTTTGTGGTCACGTTCAACTGAATCGCAATAAAATCTACCCTATATAGCATACACGTGTAATAACATCGCAGAATGTAAGCAGTGCACAAATTCGTTATTAATATTATTGACTTAGACTGCCTCGTTGGTCTAGCGGTAGCGTGCAGAGAATGAGGTCCTAAGATCAAATCCCGGGTCAGGCCAAAAAGTAATTTTGGGACTTATCTGTAAAAAGAAAAATTTCTCAGCATCAGCCCGAAGTCTGGGAGTTGGCGGTATTATACCCCCGTGCCTCGGAGAGCATAAGGGCGTTGGTCTTGTACCGGACCTCTTTGCGGTCGTGTCCTTAGGCGTCCCATTGGATCATTAGAGTGACGCAATAGAAAGTGCATCTGTGTTAACGCACACACTTGTCCAGTATAATATGTCCTGCGCAGATGGCTAATTATTGAGACTGGCCACCGCCGTGGCCGAAATTCGGCTAGGAGGACAATAATAATAAGACTTTATTTTCAGACCAACTTAGTGTCCAATAAGTAAGTAACAATTTTATTATAAACTAGTGTTAGTAATAAGTATTTTAAAATACGTAACAAAATATGTGTATTATATTATTATCCTAGGACATTTTTCATATACGGCCATCTCATTCCAAACTAAGCAGAGCTCGTACTATGGAAACCAGATAACTGTCATATTACATATACTACTTTACTTTTGTAAATACATACTTACATACAGATAATTACACTAAGCAACGAGGAATAAGATGCCTGTCTTGTTTCTTCATATTCATCAGTCTATTGAAGTTTCGCGTGCCATTATGTGACACATGATATTGTAGTTTGTTCCGGGGCTTTCGCTCTGGTGCAATATGCCGCTGTGGTTAAGGTTAACAGATAAATAGATAACAATAAATCGTTACGCGTCGCGAGCCCTTTCCGTCCTGTGGATTAGGGACCCAAGGGTATTCCTACGTTTAATGTAATCTCTAAGTCGGTACACGTGGGATTTACCTTGATCAAAATATTATCAGTTAGATCGTCGTTATGTTGAAATTTCTTTCGTAAAGTAAGTAATTTACGTAAGAAATGATTCTTTAATACTTACGTAAGAAATGTTTTTTTTTTTCAAATCCCTAAGTGGGTACGAAAATATACTTTAAAGAACCAGCCACCTGTCTTACGTTTTGCATTCTTACTATTTTTAACGTCTGAGTTCTGCGTGGTCTGTCAGAGTTTGTGTGTGTGTCTGTGTGTCTGTCTGAGGCATCGTAGTTCTCAAACTGATGGAGCGATTTCGATGCGGTTTCATTTAGAAGCCAGTTCCCTTGCGGTGGTTTTTAGCTATGTTTGGTTAATATCGGTCCAGCAGTGTAAGATTATCTAGCTCTTTTCCAAAATGATGACATTATTGTTTGAGACGGAGGTTTTCTAACAGTTGGGTTATTTTAAAATAATAATTTTAATGCATATACAGTTTTGCACATCACTCCGTGAATTCCCTAGCATAGGAATTTTATGAACTGCGGTGGCAGTATGAGCAGTGTCCTCTTTTGCCGCCACGTGCAAGCAGCTCCGGGAAGACAGAGATAGTTTGTGGTGCAGTCGCTGTGCCGGACTGGCAGGAGTCGGCAATAGGGGAGGGCAATCACGAGCCCTCCCGGGGCACGTGCCCCGACAATCTGGGTCATGGCGCAAAGGCTTCTGCCATCAGGCGCCAAGATAAGTCCACGGCAGGTTGGTTTAGTCGGTGCGAGTCCGCAGACAGTTTTTGTCGGTGGCATCTATAAGAATTCTACCTGCCTCACCAAAAAAAGGAGTTATATGAAATAACGATATACAACCAGAGAACTTAGTCCAAGAATATGTAAGTCGATACTATTACTTAGCCAAGTGGAGCACGTGTAACACGCACGGACGGCTTTCGGGCTCTGATACAGATATATTAGATGCTATATGATGTGCGATTGAAGGCTCCAGATATGTACACTGAATAAATCCAGAGGACTAGTAGACTTCTAAGTCGATATGTATGATTTTTTCGATTTCTGAAATAATGTCCATCTGGTTGGATTTCGGCTTTTGCGGCCAGTCATAATGAAGACTCGCCATCTGCTCGCAAATACAGGGGTGTTTTCGATCCCATGACTCTTATAATCCGATGGGACTATTAGCGGTACGCCTGAAAGAGGCCAGGTACAGAACCGACAGCTTTTCTTACTCTCCAAGACACAGAGGTGTAATACCCCCTACTACTACTTCCAGACTTCGGTCTGATACTGATAAATCAAAAACAAAAAAATCACGTAATTACGTTTTTGGCCTGACCCGGAATTTGAATGCGGTTGAATATCCTACCGCCAGACGAACGAGGCAGTCTATTTTTTTTTAAAGAAGTCCATTTACGCACTAAGGAATCTAATCCCTGTCGCACGGGGTACTTTACAAACATATAATAGACGGGTACAAATTACATCCACAACTATTTATGGGTCACACAAATAGTTGTCCGCCGCGAAATTCAAACCCGTGACATGAAGGGGCGAGGTGATCGTCTTAGCCGCTGCGCCATACATTTATATTTCTACAGACATATATATAAGGGTACTGTCTATGAACAAGGGTCAGGGTCCTCCGCGGTGAAATCAAACCACTGCTCTGCACTTATAATTTATTGCACTACAAGTAGCGCCCCGGTGCGGTAGCGGATGAAAACACGAACTAAATTAATTATCGTCGATACTTATATGAAAAATGTGAACGAAACCATATCGACTTTTAAGCGGACTGAACAACGCCATCTAGGGACACGGAAAGAAACTAAACAAATTAATTCTTGTAAGCCAATATGATTTCATTCATCGCGTTTACGATAACATAGACATTCCGCCCACCAAGGACATTTTTCATACAATGTCCTTTATTAACCGCCCACCAAAGACACTCTAATTTTAAGTAATCTATACATATCAACAAGTTAACTTATACTAAATATCTCATACAGTTAAGAATAAACTTATTAACTTAGGCACTAACTAACTTACTTACATACATTAAGATAATACACATATCTTAGTTAGCTTAGCCGCTGACTTAATTAGTTAATTACATAAAGGCAATATACATATCTTAGATATTGGTCTTTTAAAGACTGAATTTTGTGTACGGATAGTCACTACTCGAGTGATTCCATCAGGACCAGGATGCTTGAGTTCGATTCGACCCATTAACCACTTGCCTGGCGGAAGATCGTCCTCCTTAATTAACACTACGTCACCTATAGATGGTTCTGGGTTTTGCAGTGCCCATTTGTGTCTTTGTAAAAATTGATTAAGATAATCACGTGACCAACGTCGCCAGAAAACTTGCATCATTCTTTGATGAAACTGCCATCTTTGCAAGCTATGAATATTAGACCTTTCAAAATTCAAATCGGGTGCTACTACAAGTGATTCCCCGACCAGGAAATGACCAGGCGTTAAAATTGATAATTTGTCTTGATCCTCTATGTATGAAAGAGGTCGCGAATTGAGGCAAGCCTCTATTTGAGCCAATACCGTAGCTAAGTCTTCGAAGGTTAGTGTGGAATTACCGACTACCCGTTTAAGGTGGTATTTGGTTGACTTTATTCCTGCCTCCCACAATCCTCCAAAGTTTGGCGCATGAGGGGGAATAAAGTGCCACTGTGTACCATTGTTCATGAGACTATCAGCCAATTCAGCATTAAGGCAGGACTTCTCCTCATCAAACAAAAAAAGTAATTCCCTAGCTGCTCCCGTAAAATTTGTCGCATTATCGCTATATAGCTCCTCACATCGCCCACGCCTTGCAACAAATCTTTTGAACGCGGCCATAAACCCTTTAGTAGTTAGTTCACTGACTGCTTCCAAATGTATTGCTCGTGTAGACATGCAAATAAATAATGCTATATACCCTTTATACGATTTATTACCGCGACCCTTTGACATCCGAATATTAATAGGTCCAGCATAATCTACTCCACTCCTGAGAAAAGGTTTATTTGACATGACTCGAGCTGTGGGTAACTGTCCCATGAGTTGAGTTCTCGTTTTAACCGAATATCGAATACATGTCACACAGCCTCTTACATATTTTTTTACCAATAATTTAACCCCTATAATCCAATATCTCGAACGCAAAAAAGTAACCATAAGTTGAGGCCCACCATGCATAGTTTTTTGGTGTGCTTTGGCAACCAAAAGACTTGTTAAAAAAGACTGTTTAGGTATGAGTATTGGATGTATTCGGTTGTATTCCAACTGTGACATTTCCAGTCTACCTCCAACCCTTAAAATCCCCTTTGAATCTAAAAAAATATTTAATGATTTTAAATTGTTTGTCTTTCCTAGTAATTTATTCATCTTTAGCTCCTTCAATTCCTCCGAGAATTCGTCTTCCTGACATTTTTTAATACACAGCTCCATTGCCTCATTTAATTCTTCTTTATCTAAGCTCTTAGTGTGATGTTTTCTTGTTGTTTGACTTCTTAGATGTAAAAACCTTCTACAATAAGCGATTACGCGAATCAACTTTGACAACGAAGAATATTTGTTCCAAAATGAATTACTAACCGTAGTTGTATGAGATGTTACTTCTTCGATATTAGTTGTTTTAGGTTGCGGTCTCTTAAGTTCAACTACTGGATGCCTTAAAAATTCTGGACCGTCCCACCATATTGAAGCACATGAAAGGTCAGCTGGAGGTATACCACGCGAATCACAGTCTGCTGGATTATCCTTTGAAGACACGTGGAACCAATGTTTGTTGTCTAAAATTGTCAAAATTTCAGACACTCTGTTCGCAACAAAGGTCTTCCACCGACTCGGATGGCATGCCAACCACGCTAATACCACTTGGCTGTCCGTCCATGCGTAACAATCTACTAATGAAATATTTAAAACCTTGCTCACTTCCTTCATCAATTTTGCCAACAGTACTGCTCCACACAATTCCAACCGTGGTATGGACACTTGCTTCACTGGAGCTACCTTTGTTTTCGAGGCTATTATAGAAACATTAACATTACCGGAATCATCTACGACCCTGAGATAAACAACAGCCGCGTAAGCCATTTTTGAGGCATCAGAAAATCCGTGTAAATTAGATTTAAAGTTTCCAGAAGTAGTAGATATCCAACGTGGGATCTTTATATCTTCTAGAGACAATAAACTATTATGGTAAGTGGCCCATTCTTTATATAAAATTTGTGGAATTTCTTGATCCCAATCAATTCCTGCTAGCCAAAGCCTTTGAATGTATATTTTTGCTAAAATTATACTTGGTGCCAGCCAGCCCATTGGATCAAACAATCGTGAGATATCTGATATAATTTTCCTTTTAGTAGCTTGTTCCGGCAACGATGGGAGCGCAACAGAATATTGGAAAAAGTCACCAATTGAGTTCCAGGTAAGTCCCAGAATCTTCGTAACATTATCGACCTGTATTTTTAATCCATTATCTTTACCCTTTAGCTCATCGTTAATAGCATCTAGCAACTGTTTGCTATTACTCATCCACTTTTGTAGTGGAAATCCTCCCTTCGTTAGGACTGTATTTATTTCCGTATATATTTTTAACCCCTCTTCCACTGTCTCCGCCCCTGTTAACAAATCATCCAGATAAAAGTCGTTTAATATGATATCTGTTAATTTAGGGTTATCGTGACACTCATCATATTCTACTTGTTGTAATGCCCGTACAGCTAAATACGGGGCAGAGGCAGTGCCAAATGTTAACGTATTTAATTCGTATTCCTTTATTTCCTGTTTCGGACTATCCCTCCAAAGAATACGCTGATAAACAGTATCCCTCCTGTCTACCATTACTTGCCGATACATTTTCACTATATCTGCAACCAGACATATTTTATGTGTTCTCCAACGCATGATTATGTGACGGAGATCCGCTTGTAAAGTTGGACCTATCATTAAGTTTTCATTTAGGGATGTACCATTGGTACCTTTACAGGAAGCATCAAACACCACTCGAACCTTCGTGGTGACTCTATCTTCCTTGACAATGGCATGATGAGGTAAGTAAATTGCTGATTCACTATTATTATTCTTATTTGTTACTAGTTTCATATGATTAAGATCTAAATATTCTTGTAGAACCTTTCCATATTCTTCCTTTAACTTAATGTTTTTTCCTAGCCTATTTTCTAAACTATTTAGTCTTTTTATTGCTATTGCCTTTGTTTCACCTACTTTTTGTTTCAGGTCCCCGTCCCGAATTGGTAATCTTACAATATACCGCCCGTTATCATTGCGTTTCGTTGTAGACTTAAACAATTCTTCACATTTCATTTCGTCTTCCGTTAATATTTTTATATTTTCAGATGGTTCAGCTTCCAACTCCCAAAATTTTTTCAGATATTCATCACATGCAATACTGGAGTGCATAACTGTAATGTGAGAATTAACCACGGAACTATCTAAACCGACTACACCAGACAAAATCCAACCGAATTTAGTACATTGTGCCAACACGGTTCCACTCAAGTTCTTTTTTATACCCACTTTGATGATCTGACTGTACTCGTATATATCCGCACCTAATAGTACATCAATTTTATTGGGACGATAATATTCCGGATCAGCTAAATCATCCTCCGTCAAATCTATCCACTCAACTTTTGATACTTGAGCTGCGGGAAGAAGTGATGTTACTGACTTGAGAACATGAGCCTTGACCTTAACCTGGTAAGTCGGATCAAGCCTGGAGCTTAATGTTATGTGGACAACGTATTTTGATGTTACACTTTTCTCTCCTCCTACGCCTATAACTGTTCCTTTAACCGCCGACCTTTTGATCCCTAAGTATTGAACCATTGATTCAGTTATAAACGAGGCCTGAGACCCTTGATCCAGCAAAGCTCTAATTTCCCGATATGTCCCGTCCCTCGACTCAGCTTTTATCATAGCCGTGCTTAATAATACGGTTTTATGACTCATACCTGTCGAAAAATAAGAGACAAGTGGCTTACTGGACTTTTCCTCTTGGGTAACATCTTTGGACTTTCCATCACTCACCGAAGAGCCTATAATCTCTGACGTTGATGGAGTCTCTTCAGTAGTTTGAGAAGACCCAGAAACATCTATAGTGTGAATTAATGTATGGTGGCGGCGTTTGCATATCTTGCAACGCTGTGCACTTTTACAAAACCTGGCCGAGTGGTTGTTGTTCAGACAAATAAAACATAAACTACGTTCCTGAACCAAAATGCGCCGTTTTTCCACGGATTCCTTATTAAATTTGGGACACGAACTTATTTTGTGGTCGGCGGAGCAATATGCACATGCACTAGGTACTTTGATTTTATCCTTCATGACATGAAAAGATTGAGTCGTTTTTGGAGCCCGTTCCGACTTATTATCTAGGTTTTCCAATCCCCTAAACCGTCCCATTAAAAAACTTATAAATTGCTCAAGAGTGGGTAGATCGTCGTTGGGTTCTGATGACACTTTCAATTCCCAAGACTTTCGGGTTTCCTTGTCTAATTTTGCACTTATTATGTATATCATCAAAATATCCCAAGACGATATATCCACTCCCAATGTTTTGAGAGATTCCAAGCAATCGTTCGTATTGGTAACGAGTTTTTTAATTTCAAAGGCTGATTCACTAGCTAGTATCTTTTGACCCATCAATCTTTTTAAAATGGAGTTTGCTAAAAACCTCTTATTATTATACATTCCGTCCAACTTTGACCACGCTGTCTTATAGTTGTCAGCCGTAACTGGAAGGTTTCTTAACAATTGCTCCGCCTCTCCATGTAAATGACCCTTTAAATAATAAAATTTTTGTGCATCATCCAGAGACTTATTTTGGTGTACTAAGCCTACATATAAATCTCTGAATGATTGCCACTCCGTATACTTTCCCGAGAACATAGGAATTTTTATTTCTGGTAATTTAATTTTACTGCAACCTTTAATTTGCCCTTCAGTAGATGAAGTGGAAGACGAAGTGTTATTGGCATTCTTTAGTAATAACATTTCTTTCATTTCACATTTGTACTCAATGTAAATTTCTTCTACCTTATCAAACACTTCATTTTTATAATATTCGGTATTATGCAACTCAGTTTTTCCCATACCGGTTATAATTTTAGTATGACTACTAGAAAAAGTACTCCATAGTTGTTCTAAGTTTTCAAGTCTGATTTCTAAATATGTGACAGTTAATCGCTCCTTAGGCGATTTTTTAAAATTAGTTTTCTGTTTTGCAATTTTGTGGGCAATTTCATCTTGAAGGTTAATTAAAGGTTCCATTTTGATCTAACAAAATTCGTATGTTCCGAAATTAAAATATTCTAAACTTCCAAACCTGACCCTTCCCCGAAGGAGGGAAGTTGCGCGGGGGGTACCTCCGTTGGCCTGCTGCGCGGAGGGCTCCTCCAATGTCCTGCGCGGGGGGGGCTCCTCCGATGTCTTGCGCGGGGCTCCTCCGATGTCCTGCGCGGGGGGGCTCCTCCGATGTTCTGCGCGGGGGGGCTCCTCCGATGTCTTGCGCGGGGGGATGGCTCCTCTCCGATGTCCGGCGCGGGGGGCTCCTCCGATGTTTTGCGCGTGGGGATGGCTCCTCTCCGATGTCCGGCGCGGGGGGCTCCTCCGATGTCTTGCGCGGGGCTCCTCCGATGTCCTGCGCGGGGGGCTCCTCCGATGTCCTGCGCGGGGGGCTCCTCCGATGTCCCGCGCGAGGGGCTCCTCCGATGTCTGCGCGGGGGGCTCCGTCGATGTTCTGCGCGGGGGCTCCTCCGATGTCCTGCGCGAGGGGCTGCTCCGATGTCCTGTGCGGGGGGCTCTTCCGATGTCCTGCGCGGGGCGCTCTTCCGATGTCCTGCGCGGGGGCGAAGGCTCCTCTCCGCTGTCCTGCGGGAGGGGCAGCTCCGATGTCCTGCTGCGCGTGGGGGCACCTCCAGTGTCCAGGGCTACTCCTCTTCCGGGGTAGCGGAGCTGCTCCTCTTCCGGGGTAGCGGGGCTGCTCCTCTTCCGGGGTAGCGGGGCTGCTCCTCTGTGGCGGGGGCTACTTCCTCTTCCGGGGGGGAGAGGCTGCTCCTCTTCCGGGGCGGCGGGGCTACTCCTCTTCCGGGGCGGCGGGGGCTGCTCCTCTTCCGGGGCGGCGGGGGCTGATCCTCGTCGGGGGTACCTCACCGTTGATCCGCGGCCCTTCGTCGTCTTGTGGGTTAGCCTCTTCCGTATACTCCGCCGTCGTCTTCTGCTGCGACCACCAAATTCTTTTCGCTGCGTCGATCTGGCTCGTTCAGGACCATGAACAAGGGTCAGGGTCCTCCGCGGTGAAATCAAACCACTGCTCTGCACTTATAATTTATTGCACTACAAGTAGCGCCCCGGTGCGGTAGCGGATGAAAACACGAACTAAATTAATTATCGTCGATACTTATATGAAAAATGTGAACGAAACCATATCGACTTTTAAGCGGACTGAACAACGCCATCTAGGGACACGGAAAGAAACTAAACAAATTAATTCTTGTAAGCCAATATGATTTCATTCATCGCGTTTACGATAACATAGACAGTCTACTTGTATCGATTGACATTAATTTACTCATGACCATCGGGGTTACCGCTTTAATGCGCTTTCCGAAGCGCCCCCTCAATCAACCCACAAAGCATATCTTTCTAGAATCGATTTTAAAACAAGATTGTACTGGGCGGGTATCGTACCCGTGACACACAAACTCTTCGACTGGATGGCTAACTACTCTATAACACGGAAGTCTACTTTAGGTAGATATTGCCATAATGAAATATCAGCCGCTGAAACTGTGAAGGAAAAATTACCAATGCGCATGACACTTTTTTTATTAAAACTGACAGTTTCCTTATAGATTCAGTAATTGCGTGTGGAAAACACAAAATGTTTCGTTACACAACATTTATAGGCTACTAAATACCAATGGTTATTTTCTTTTTATCTTTTAACTTTTATACAATGTTAGATCTTTGGTTTTGTGATAATATTCATCATCATCATCACCTTAACAGCTGTAAGAAGTCCACTGCTGAACAAAGGCCTCCCAAGAATCATCTTGGAAGGATATGCCATAATCGCTTGGCAGACGAGTTGGCGATCGCGGTATAACGGTCATAGTACTCAGGAATACGCTGCTGCCCGTCCTCTGGTAGATATTCCCTCGGGTGGACTTCTGCGCAATCCACAGGATGAGATGGGGTGAGGATATTCTGATATTCTTCGCCGTCACCACACACCAACTGTGATAATACTGGCTTTTGTCAATGACTTTTTTTAATACTAGCTGTGCCCCGCGGTTATACCCGCGTTAAATTTTATAAATTATAGCCTATGTGTTAATACAGGTTGTCAGCTAACTCCATACCAAATTGGATTAAGATCGCTACAGCAGTTTAGACGTGAAGAAGTAACAAACGTACACACTCACAAACTTTCGCCTTTATAAGGTAATGATTTGCCTAAATCTTTATCGCGATTGAGACCCGTGTCCACAATATATAAAAATGTGTACAAATCGCGAAAGTTTAAAAAACATTTATAATATTAGTAGGATAAACTGTTTGCCTGTTCTCCTACATAATAATAATAATAGAGCGGGAAACGAGCAAGTGGGTCAACTGATAGTAAATTATCACCGCCGCCTAGAAGAGCCGCAAGTGCGCTGCCGGCTTTTAAGAAAGGTAATAGGGCTCGCTTCTTGAAGCTTTCCATATTATACCGGATCGGAAATATCTCCGCAGTTAATTGATTCTACAGAGTAGTAGTGACCTTAAGTATTCAAAAGACGTGTCCATGCTCATTTGTTTATTTTGTTGAAGTATGAGTAAAAGGTGCTCGAGTGGCGACCACGAACCGGAAGACGCAGCGTGGGCACTGGGCAGGCCCCCTACAAGATGGACCGATGATCTTGTGCGGGTCGCTGGAAATCGCTGGATGCGGTTAGCGGAAGACCGGCCATTGTGGAGATCTTTGGGGGAGGCCTTTGTCCAGCAATAGACGTCTTTCGGCTGATATGATGATGATGATGATGATGAGTAAAATTACTATACCTACAAATAAAAATACGCTTCCACTTCAACTAATATACAATTAAATTCGTGACCATGGAACATCCCCAGTTACCTTAAAAGAATTGTCAATATCTAGAAAAACTTTTTAGCAATCACTTAATTTACTATTAATGAAAAAAGAATTGATGTGTCTATTCTTGACGGGCCTGTTGGCGTGGTTGGCAAATGCTTGCTTTTCACGCCGCATGTCGTGGGTGCGATTCCCACCCAGGACAGATATTTGTGTGCATGAACATGTCTGTTTATCCTGAGTCTGGGTGTAATTATCTATATAAGTATGTATTTACAAAAGAAAAGTAGTATATTATGATGTAGTAAATCAATTATCTGGTTTCCATAGTACAAGCCCTGGGTAGATTTGGATCAGATAGCCGTGTGTAAATAATGTCCCAGGATATTATTATTATTTGTTTATTTTGTTGAAGTATGGGTAACCCAGTTTCATAGAATGATCCGACGAATTTTGTATCCGTTAATTATATTTATTTTGTGAAGTACCCCGCGGCACAGGGATTAACTTTCCGAGAGAAGGCGTTGTCTTTAAAAGAAAAATACAGCGAAAATATTCTTTTCTATTCCATATATTATCATGTACCTACATACGTTAGTAATAGTAGTTTTACGTAAAACTCGTTATGGATGCCTATATTATTTTCAGTTAGTGCACACAAATACGCATATGCAATCGGTTTAGCAGACTCCGGAGGAAAACAATCATACCAACAAATCATGAGTAGACGTGCGTAACTTCAGCTGACATATACGATGCGTCAAAGGATATCCTTAAAAATATACAAAAATGCACGCCTTTATGAATATGTTCGTACGTTTCTGTTTTTACAAACAATTTTGTGGGAATGTCGTTGATGTGTGTCCTGGGTCAACATTTTATACTTTGAATGATGAAACCCCTATTTTAGCTTACGGTTTAAAAATTAGAGCAATTTTGGACAAAGAGTTGGATACGAAAAGCTGTGTAATTTATATGGAAATTCTCTCTGAGAATGTGTGAGGTCAAAACTAAGTAGATACTTTAACAAAATATGTGGTAATTATACAGTATTTTGTGTTTGCCTGCCCTTTGGGGATAGACGTATCGTGTGAACTGCAGTTTTAAACCCCAAAATCAGTACTACTTTTTGAAACATCAAAAAGTAGTACTGAGTTTTTTATGAAAATAAAACCATACAGTTCTAGCCGGGAGTTTAAAAGTCGATGGTTTTGTATAACCTGAGCCTCGAAGAGTACGTAAGATTATTCAGTCAAATAGTTTGTCCATCCAATTATGAGAGTGAACGAATAGAGAGTGTATTTATGCACACACTGCTGCTTCGTAATGTGTTCTACGTAGAGACTGGCCGTCTTTGCTGACATTCGGCCAGGAGCGCTATTATTAACCCATATACTACGAGTATCAAGACGAAACCTCTTGCGAGTTGGTTGTTTCTTACAAAATCTTATCGTAGTAGCAACCCTTCGGGGCTGCGATGGCAGTATAATAAGTGCCCTCTACCGCCGCCACGTGCAAGTAGCTCTGGGAAGACAGTGATTTGTTTGTGGCGCATTAAGTTGTCCCGGACTGACAAGAGTTGGCAGTAGGGGAGGACAATCCAGAGCCCTCCAAGAGTACGTGACTTAACTGTTAGTCATGGCACAAAAGGGGAGCATCGGAACAGTATACCCCCGTTCCCGCGCTCCTCCCATCAAGCGCCAAGACATAAATGTATACATAAAAGTATATCTACCTAATAGAGACAATGGCAAACTTTTAACTACACGTGTGATGCAGTAATTAAGGTAGTCATGTTACTACTAGGCACCCCCGTGTTAGGAGTTCAATACTGGTACAGATGCCAGCATATACCGCTACCCCAATCTGTCAAATTTCTTTTCTAGTTTTTCAACTTTATCACAAAAACATAAGGTTCACTTTCAATTGGGGAAATTTGACAGATTGGGGTAGCTTGATGTGCTGGTCTGAACAAGAAAACTATTTGTATGACCCATTTATAGTTGTTTTGAGTCTGAGTGTGCTTTGTGTTCGTAAATTTCATGTTTGTAGTTTAATATAAATACTCGTGATATAGGGTTGCCTAGTGCCTTTTTATTAACGAAGTAAAAATACTAAAGAGTTTGCTATATAATACTTTTACCCTCGATTTGATTATGAGAACAATTGTGGCTATGAATAAACAAAATAAATAAATATCTTTGGACACCTAACACACTGACATGTGATCCCACCTATAGAGCCTGTACGATGGCAACCAGACAATTGAAAAACGTACTTATATATTTCTAAATACATGCATGTCATATGTAGATACATTACACCCAGACACAGTACAAATAATCGTGTTCATCACATAAAGATTTGTCATGGATGAGAAATGAGATTTGTTTTGGCAACTCCTGCTGCCCGATACGCTTTTAATATTCAATTGGGTTTGATGGAGTTGCCGAGGCGATGCCGTGGCAAGGCGCTGGAATGCCGCGATATCTAAGCGGCTAGTGTGCGCTGACTTACGGCAAAATCTCTTGCCATGCCGTCCCAGTCTGCGTAGGCCTTAAAAAGGTTACGAAGCGTGGTGGTATATAGTTTTTGTCCTAACCAACTGTCATAACTAGTATTTGATGATTTTCCAGGTCAAAAGTTTTTCGATTTGGTGCTCCATTTATTTTATTGTAGTTTCGTCAGTTTTAAACAACTGATACTAACGCAAACAATTACGAACGCTATGATTATACAGATTGATGCTCGTATGACGGTATATGTATAAGGTAATATGATGGTTGGGGTAGAGGCTTTGTTGCTTGTGATACTAGGGTTCCGGTAGAGGCTTCATTACTACCACGCTGTTTCGCTTGCGATCCCCGCACAGGGCAATTATTTAATTGACTCATATACATTTTTTATGCTTGACCACAATCCTGATGATAAGTAAATAATTGTCTTGGGATAACTAACACACCGCCTTCTGATCGCAAACTAGGTGGAGCCTGTGCTATGCCCACCATACATACATGTTACAGATAAATTTAATCCAGATATTGAGTGAATAATCATGTTAAAATAAAAGAGTGAATAATCATGTTCATGACATAAAGATTTGTCAGTCTGGCTCAATAACTATAAAAAAAATAAAAAAGGTTTTTACTCACGTAGACTTTAAAAAAGCGCTTGTAAATAGTCAGAACATGTTTGTAGTAATATAGTTGTATACATTATTATTTCTAGTAACATAGATATCGTCCCCGTAGTTGGAAAACTAAATAACTCTGATTTTGTAGTTCTGAGATAAACGCGATTTAGTGTTTTTTTTTTAGTTATTGTTCATTTGTAAGAAAATGTGGGACAATTTTGCTGTCGGCGATTTTACATTTTGTGGACCTGATAACCTTTCACATTATGCTTTAACAAACTGAACTCTATCTTTACCTATAACTAAATAACAAATAAAAAATCAAGTTGTTTAATTTTGCCACAAC
This sequence comes from Pseudoips prasinana, assembly GCA_951640165.1. Classification (NCBI taxonomy): domain Eukaryota; kingdom Metazoa; phylum Arthropoda; class Insecta; order Lepidoptera; family Nolidae; genus Pseudoips; species Pseudoips prasinana. The sequence goes on from OX621249.1 coordinate 7,604,035, forward strand.
TGTTTTTATAACGTAACTGCAATTAGCTACTTATTTCGGCTATTTATTTAGTTTTCCTACAAGCTAAATACATGTGGTAGAGTCAAATTAGGTGAAATAAGTGCAGTTATTGAATTTATCATACTCGAAATATTTTTAAATGTAAAATTTAGTGGCTTTGTATGTTATTATTACTTTGATATTTTTTTTACCTTTTGATGGGCACATATGAAATAAACGCTGTATTATGATATTAATAAAGTTATATTAAGGAATAAATAGAAAAGTTTATAAAAGGTGTATTGTTATCAGATACTTATCATGCCACATCCTTAAAAAATATACATTATCATCTTTATCATATCAGCCGAACTCCACAATTGCCGGTCTTGCGCTATTCGCACCCAGCGACCCGCACAAGATCATCGGCCCATCTTGTAGGGGGCCTGCCCACACTCTCTCCTCTTCCAGTTCGTGGTCACCTCTTGAGAACCTTTTTGCCCCAACGGCCGTCGGGTCTATAAACTATGTGCCCGCCACTGCCACTTCAGTTTTGCAATTCTTCGGGCTATGTCGATGATTTTGGTTCGCCTGCGGATTTTGACACTTCTGATTCAATCCCGCAGGGAAACGTCAAGCATAGCCCTCTCCATTGCTCTTTGGGTGACCTTGAGCCTTCTAATAAGGCCCATAGTGAGCGACCACGTCTCTGTTCCGTAAGTCATCACTGGCAACACACACTGGTCGAAGACTTTCGACTTGAGAAACTGCGGTACTTTGGAAGAGAAAATGTTACGTAGCTTCCCGAACGCTGCCCATCCGAGTTGGATTCTACAATTGATCTCCTTTTCGAAGTTGGACCTACCTTGTTGGATGGTATGTCCTAGTCTCCAACCTTCAATTGAGTGGGTGCAATATGGACGTTTGACATGATTTTCGTCTTATCCATGTTCATTTATCAGACCCACTTGTTGAGAAACTCTGCTGAGGTCATCGAGCATTGTACCGAGATCTTCCATGGTCTCAGCCATGACTGCTGATTGGCAAATCGATGGTGAGTGATGTAATCGCCATTGACATTGCTAAAGCCTTTCCAGTCCAGAAGCTTGAAGACATCTCCCAATGCAGTGGTGAACAGTTTCAGAAATATACCATCTCCCCGTCTCACGCCTCGCTGTAAGTGGATAGGTTTCGAATTGTAGTCCTGGTGTCGCACTGACATAGTGGCGTTTTCATACAAACACTTTAATACCTCGATATACCGGTAGTCGATTACCACCGTTGGAGAGACCTGAGCACGGCCCAGGTTTCGATAGAATCAAAGGCTTTCTCACACTCCACAGACGGTAAACACAGTGGCTTGTTATACTTTTCGGCCTTCTACACAACTTGCCCCAGCGTATGTATGTGGTCTATGGTGCTAAAGCCTTTTCAGAAACCAGTTAGTTCGGGAGGCTGGAAGTCATCAAACCTGCGTGCGAGACGATTCGTAATGACCCTCGAAAGCAACTTGTAAACATGGCTCAGCAGTGTCGGCCTATAATTCTTCAATAGGGTTTTGTCACCCTTTTTGAAGAAGAGCACCATCACACTTCGTTGCCATGCTTGTGGAGTTGTTGTTAGTTTGACCATCTAGTATGACGGAGTTAAATAAGTTCTGATGGGCCCGTAGGATTGGTGTACCACCCGCCTTCAGAAGCTCTGCTGTAACTACATCCTCACCAAGCGCCTTGTTGTTCTTATGTTGTCTGAGAGCCATTCTAATCTCGTACAGGCTGACTTCCAGGATGTCTTCGGTGTAATGACGGGTTAGTCGTGCTCTGGGATCCGAGGCACTTTAGAGCCTTTGTTCCGCTTGATGGTCTCTTTCATACTAATTGTATTAAATTGACGCGTGAGGCGAGTCAAAGATTTTGAGATCTGTCTTTTGAGCCACCGGTATCTGGTAGCATGATCTGAGGAGTTCAGAACCATTTGTCTTTCTTCCATAAGTTGCAGGGTAAAGTCAGAGATCTTTTTAGTTCTGTTTGTACAGCGGGCCTTGAAGAATTTAGACCCAGCCGTATGGGCAGCTTCTACAAGCTTGTCGTAGTATAAGTCCACTTGACTGCATGTGTGGCGTGGTGGCTGAGACAGTCGCCTCGCCGCTTCGTGTCGCGGGTTTTAATCCCGCGCCAGACAGCTATTTGTGTGACCCATAAATAGTTGTTCTGAGCCTGGATGTAATTTGTGTCCGTCTATTATGTTTTGTAAAGTACCTATAAGATTAGATTACCTAGTGCTAGGCATTCGAAACGGTTTTGCAATTAGAGCTAAAATGGTTCGGGGTTTTGGACGTGGATAGGTAAAGATCGGAGCGTAGACTTTATCAGTCGGGACCTCTGCAACTTGACATTAAGGTTCAATGAGCCTCTCACCAGTCTGTGATCGCTGCCGGTTTTATCCGCATTGAACATCTGTCGTCTCATCGACAAGATAAAGTCTATCTAATTTTTGGTTTTACCATCGGGGTTCACCCAGGTCCATTTGCGGTGATCCGACTTTCTGAATAAGGAATTCATCATTAAGAGTTCCTCCTTCTCCATGAAGTCGGCCAACATTTGGCCCCGGGGGTTCCGGTCTCCAGTTCCAAATTGTCCCACTCTCAGCCCATTACCGAATCGTTTGCCCAGCTTCGCGTCAAAGTCCACAAATGACCACAGTGAAAGGGTTTTAGAGCTATGTATGGCTCTTGATATATCCTCAACCTCACCGTCGGAGTTCGTCGAAGTCGGCGCGTATACCTGTATTACCTTCAACGAATACCGCTTGGTAATTCTGAGAATAAGTTACGCCACCCTGGTCGACACCCTCTCGATTTTCACTACGTTGTCCCAAGTGTTTGTCCCAAGGTGACACCACCTTGGGACCGTAGGTCGCCGTTGGTTCTGGAAATAGAGCAGGTTCCCGGATTTTAGGATTATCGTGCCCTCCCCCTCTCTTCGGACTTGAGACAATCTTATGATATCCCAATGTAACCTGTTCAGCTCCTCCTCCAGTTTGATGATCTTCTCGTCGGTCCGCTGTATGCGAGTGTTATATGTTGCCAGGGCCAGAGGTTGTTGGTTTTGGTAAAACGGCGTCTGCCGGGGGTTTTTAGCACCCCGGTTTCTATTGTCTCAGCGAAATATAGTGTTCCATGATTCTTTTTCAGGGTAACCCGGTGAGACTTGTTAAATAAGGGTTTCAATAATTGCTCGAATTGTTATAATATTACTTGTTTCATCTTCAGAATCTCTCGACAAAATGGGGTTTATTCGTTCAAATCTCTTTACTCTTTTTTTCTTCTTATCCAATGAAATATTGATGTCTATTAAAGAACTAAGTTTCGTTTTTATTTTCTTCTTCTGTGTCCGGAATCCATGTATATCCAGAATCAGCAAAAGATTCTTCATCTGTTGAAGGTGGCGTTGGTTTGATACCTGAAATGGGACTTGAACCTCTTATTTCCTTTGATGACAACTTAAGTTATTTAATTTTATTTGCCTAGCATCTTATAATTAATCTTCATCTTGTTGTAGAAGAATTAAATAACACCAAATATTTATAAATTAGATACGTTATATCAGAATTCTGGATAGCAGAATTAAATAAATAGAGTTATTTAGTTTTCCTCGAACTAAGTTAATTTTGTAAAAAAAAATTAAGTTGAGGAAAAATTCAACAACTCAAGTTATTTAACTTATTCGACATTCATCTTGTCATTGACCAGAGTTATTGATTTATTTACTGAGTTATTTAGTTTTCCTTTAAAAAAATTGTGTTTGTCTGAAGATATTTATTATTCCATCTGTCATGACCTGTCTGACAAAAATGGCTATATCTTTGGAACGGAATAAGATATGAAAATGCCTGTAAGGCTCAAATATGCGGCAGGTTTTAGGTGTTGTGAAAATAGGAAAAAGTCAAAATCGCCAAAATCGGACTTATTTAGTTTTCCAACTACGGGGACGATATTTAGGTACACATTGTATGAAAACATTTATAAAATTTATTTTATTATAGCTATGATATTTAGCTTGCTCGTATCAAGTTATTGTCAAGAGATTATGTTTAATTATCTAGTTTATGTCTAATATTTTTACTACTATACTAACATATGAACCCAGGACATCATTTTCTATCTTTCATACGCTACCGCTAGAGCCATGAGGCAATCAAACAAAAATACTAGATAATATAGACAGGACCATTCGACAATATGTAGTAAAATATAGCTTCATCATCATATCAGCCGAAAGACGTCCACTGCTGAACAAAGGCCTCCCTCAAAGATTTCCACGATTGCCGGTTTTGCGCTATTCGCAACCAGCGGTTTTCAGTATGCAGCAGCGGTATTAAAAATCATCATGGCCTTGAAAAGTACAAACAGTGTAGGATACGATGGTATATGTACAAAAATTGCACTAACAGCTCTACAACAGATGCAGGGATTGCACTAATAAAACATATATTTGATGCATGGGAGAAGTCACAGAATGCTTTTGGAGTTTTTTGTGACCTTTCAAAAGCGTTTGATTGCGTTCACCACGACACGCTATTACTGAAATTACGACACTATGGCGTAAGGGAAGTTGCGCTTGACGTTTTATCCTCTTACCTTAATCAGAGAGTTCAGTGTGTCGACGTAAGTGGAGTTAAGTCAAATGATCTACCTGTCACTTTAGGCGTGCCACAAGGGTCCATTCTTGGTCCCTTTTTGTTTTTAGTGTATATTAATGATTTACCACATTATTTAAAAAACTTCTGTGATGTAGTACTTTTTGCGGATGACACTTCTCTTATCTTTAAAGTAGATCGAAACAGAGATAACCTTGATGAAATAAATAGTGCTCTCACACTGATTACCGAATGGTTTACGGTTAATAACTTAGTTCTAAATGCCAAAAAAACGAAGTGCGTTAAATTCACCACACCTAATGTGAGTAATGTTGGTCCAGATCTGGTAATGAACAATGATGTGTTGGAATCTGTTCAAACTACTACATTTCTGGGCTTAACTTTAGACAGAAAACTTCAATGGGGTACTCACATATCCGGCTTGGCTGGAAAATTAAGCTCTGCTGCTTATGCTGTTAGAAAAGTTAGACAACTTACTAACATAGATACTGCGCGCCTGGTTTATTTTAGCTACTTCCACAGTATTATGTCTTACGGTATACTACTGTGGGGTAAGGCGGCTGACATCCACAGTATCTTTATTCTACAAAAACGTGCAGTACGAGCTATTTATCAGCTAGGTGCGAGATTCTCCTTAAAAGAGTTTTTCAAGGAGATAAATATATTAACGGTATCTTCGCAATATATTTATGCTAATATAATTTATGTGCGGCAAAATTTGAATTTGTTTCAAAAGAGAAGTGACACACACACAATAAACACTAGAAATAAACACAAATTGTGTGCAGAATCCCATCGTTTACAAAAGGTTCATTGTTCTTTTGTCGGACTGAGTATCCGAATTTATAACAAAATACCCACAAATCTTCAGGAACTGTCCTATGCTAAATTTAAATCAGAGATCAAGAATATTTTAATGAAAAAGGCCTATTACACTCTAAATGATTATTTAAGCGACAAAAACGCTTGATCGCTTGGTTAAACAAGAGCAACATCTTAGTGTTATGTTAAGGATATACATGTATATGTTTCTCAATCGACTATAGAAATAATGCTGTAATAATTTAACTTTATAGATTTTTAGACCTATTATTAAAACAAATGTGTATTATCTTGAACATGTCAAACGCTGTTCGGCCGAAGGCTGTTAACGACTTCAATATGAACTCCCCTTTGTAAGCTCGTCATGCTCCCATTGTCTGTTAATGCTTGCGGTGGCGTTGTGGGTCGGGTCGTTTCCTTCCCTCTAATATGGCGAGGGAGGCGATGGCTGGCCCACACGTCATACTCGTGAACGGGTGCTGCTTGCGGTAACTGGTCGAACTGCTGTTGGGGTACTCATTTTTTTTCTTTTTGCCTCTGGTAGACTTCGTTTGACTTGTTAATTTTGTAAATGTACGCGGATGCACCCACCGTTTTTTCGTCTAGCAAGAGGATATTCTAAGTGCTTGAGTGAAATTGAATGCTATTGCTTATTTATTTTATTATGATTCACTGAATGACAACGGTTCTGTGCGTGCATTAGCCTACATAACAACCAATCACAATGTAAGTAAAATACATGACATTTAAAAAATAAAAATCGTAAACTGAAAGCAAAAGAAGACGAAAAAAGCAAGCCCGGAGTTTCTTTGTGGCTTTCTTCTCCGGGTCGTCCACCTAGGCAGCTAGAGAAAGCCGCAGGCTAGCTATGGTAGGTTCCTCAGCGGCGAGGATCGCTTTGGCCCATTAATGCGTGATCGGTGATCCCGTGCATGTGATCACACCCTCACTTAGAATTTCGTCTTTTTTTTTAGTCTTCAATTCTTTAATTTTAATATAGTAGAACTAAATTTCAAAATAATAGATTAGTACATTGTTATTTATTTAAGGATTTCAGAAATTATATGCGATAAAACAAACCGCACGGACTGACAGATTTTTTTTTTTTTGTAACTTTTTACTATCCACTTTGTTTATGTACTGCATTGTGACCTTGACAAGTACAAGTGTATGTTAATACCCAAGTGCTGAATAAATATTTCATTTCATTTCATTTCATTTCATTGTTAAGTTGGTGGCACATGAAATCAGTAGCCCCATAAGTCATATTATTAATTTAAGCATTAGTGTAGGTATATATCCCATGGCGCTAAAAAAATCTATTGTAAAACCACTGTTCAAGAAACAAGATAGGGAGCTAGTGGAATTTTACAGGCCCATATCATTAATACCAATAATGACAAAAGTTATCGAAAAATATATACATAAGGAAATTAATAAATTTTTTGAAAAAAAACATGTACTCTGTGATGAACAGAAAGGATTTAGGGAGAAAAAAACAATTCACTTAGCTATATATGACTTCTTGCATAATGTTATGACAAATATGGATAAAAACACACCAGTCTGTGCCATTTTCTGCGACATGACACAGGCATTCGACCATGTACAACATAATATACTCCTAAATAAACTTGATGCATATGGTATAAGGGGAAATATATTAAATCTAATACAATCGTACCTGCATGACAGAAAACAAGTAATTAGTAGAATAAACGTGGACACCCAACGCGAAGAATTTTTCACGTCATGTGAGCGTACCGTGCCTCATGGAGTTCCGCAAGGTAGTGTACTTGGACCAACCCTTTTTACTGTCTATATTAATGACTTCCCTAAAGCGATTAAACATCCTATGACTCTGTTTGCAGATGACAGTACGATAACTATACCATGCCACAATAAAAATAATTATGAATCGGACATAAGAAATACATTAACTGAAGCAATAACGTGGCTCAATAATAATAATTTGAAAATTAATATAGAAAAAACTTTGATAATGCATTTTAGCCAACGATCATCATTATACTCTAATACTAACATCGAATATAATAATAATAATATACAGACAGCTAATAGTACAAAATTTTTAGGTCTAACAATCGACAGACATTTAAATTGGAAAGAGCATATTGAAGCTCTAGCCAAAAGAATAAGCAGTGCGGCATATGCGTTATACAAATTATCGCGAACTCTAAATACAGAAGCGCTACTAACGGCTTACTATGGTTTGGTTGAATTTGTCATTAGATACGGCGTTATCTTCTGGGGTAACTCAACAGATAGGGATGTCATTTTTAAAAGACAAAAATACTGCTTGCGATCTATGTTTAATCTCAAAACTACCGATAGCTGTAAAAATTACTTCACTAAATATCGTATATTAACATTACCTTCACTGTATATATTAGAAATAATAATGTTCGTAAAATCAAATCCACATTTGTTTCCACGTAGGGCAGACCGATTTCCAAGAAATAGACGTGATGATAGTCAACTATGTTTACATACATCAAAAACTGCACTTATGCGCAAGAGTGTTTTTTGCATGGCACCATTTTTCTATAATAAATTGCCCAAAAGTTGGAAAGAACAAACTATTCCTAAACTTAAACAAACAATGAAATTGTTTTTGGCACAGAAAGCCTATTACAATATTGCGGAATTTTTAAATGACCCCGTGATTAAAAAATAAATAAGTAGGTATAAGAATTAACACTGTCGTTATTAAGGTTGTTGTAATATGACTATATAATTAATATTATTATAATTGAATGTTATTAAATATATTTAAAATCACATTCATTGTAATAATTAATTTGGATTATAATAATAATAAAAAATATATAATTTGATAATGTAAAATATGAAATTGAATTGCTGATATTTAATGATATGTATTTAGTAATAATTGTAATTAGTAAAAATTGTAAATGTATTTAGTAATAATTGTAATTGTAATACCCAAGATATTTGCACGCCATGGAAAATGGCAGATATGTCACGAGTCACTTTTATTTTAAGATCTTGCATGCATTTATTTTTTAAATTCTGTATGCATACACATGTTTAAGCAAATAAAATTTCTTATTCTTATTCTTATTCAGCGACACTCACAAGATCATCAGTCCATCTTGTGGGGGCCTGCCCACGCTGCGTCTTCCGGTTCGTGGTCCCCACTTGAGAACCTTTCTGCCCCAATGGCCGTCGGTTCTAAAATATAGCTTAAACTATAAATTTCGATAATTAAACCTAAACATAATATCCTTGACAATTAAATAACTAAATACAAGCTAGCTAAATATCATTACTATTATGAAATACATTTTATAAATGTTTTAACAATCCGTGTACCTAAATATCTATATGTAACTAGAAGTAATTATGTATACACATACTTAACTATATTACTTCAAACATGTTCTGACTATTTACAAGCGCTTTTTTAAAGTCTACGTGAATAAAAACCTTTTTGTTTTATTTTATACTGTACAACTGTAGCAGCTACTTTACTGCCACATATTTCGTCTCAAGTATGTACTAAGTTTTAACCTTACACGCTTCCACACTTTCAGAGAGAATTTACATTTAAATTACACAGCTTTGCGTGTCCAACTTCTTGTGGAAAATAACTCTAATTTTTAAAACGTAAGCTGAAATAGGGGTTACTTTATTCAAATTATAAAATATTGATCTAGGACACACATCACCGACATTTTTACAAAATTGTTTGTACAAGCAGAAATTTACGAGGAAATTTACATAGGAGCGACTTTTTCAATATTTTTATGGATATCCCTACTATGACGTATCATAATATGAGAGCTGAAGTTATATGATTGTTTGTCTCCCAAGTATTCTGATTGCGTGTCAATCTGTATGCATTGACAGTTTTTTTTATGCGATAACAAGCCAAACGAACTAGTGGAACACCTGACGGTAGGTAAGTGATCACTGCCGTCATTAGACACTTGCAACACCAACGCCGTAAGTGCGTTGCCAGCTTATAATAAAGAATAGGCTCGCTTTTTCAAGGTCTTAATGTCATACCGGAAATACCTCCGTAGTTATTTGATTTCAGTGGTAGTGTGCGGTAAAAACGTTCATGTGAATCGTCGTCCAGTGGCTCTACCGGCTAAGTCGCCGAACATCGATTTCTTAAATGGCGTTCAAATAAATAAAGGTTAAAAATTACTTAATCAATCGTTAAATCGGCTTCAACGTTGACAATCGATTCTGGACCATTTAAGAAGTCACATGTGCTCATGGAAGCCGATTTAACGATTGATTAAGTCATTTTTAACCTTTATTTATTTAAACGCCATTTAAGAAATCGATGTTCAGCGACTTAGCCGGTAGAGCCCCTGATGATATTAATGAAACTTCCACCTCTGAACAGAGGGTACGTTCTGCCACATGAAAGTACATGTTTTATTCTTATTCTTTATTGCACACAGAAAATATAGATTTTTACTTATATACCTGTAGAAACACTATTCTCGTCTAGATACCAATTTAACTAAATTATACCTTGCATTTTTCTCTAAGTGCAATAGGTAGACATTATGTATTACTAATTAATTAATGACAAAACTTACAAATGCAGCCATAATATTAATCAGAAACTTTAAACTTCCTAATCGCACTTCGTTAACTCTTTTGAAAATATATTAAATAAATTAGTATTAGTTCAAAACACATTAAACATACAAAAATATTTATGTATGGTTATCAGCAGTTACGATAAAGTTTTCCAACATTTTCACCCAACAACAACCAGAAAAAATACCAAAGGTTATATAAGTGAAGAAACAATTCATTCATATCGTAATAAACATTACATTGATATCATATTTTGGGGATATTGTAACCTCAAAGAATGATATATGGTAATACTAAATGTAATATCTGTATATCAATAATGATATTAAAATACCTGTGTACTGTCCTGTCTCAGTGTTTATCTAAAATTTGTGGATATCAAAACTAACAAAGTACGGCACCCTGGCTGCCCGGCACGGTTGTTCTTAGCTGTATCATTTCGGTGGATTTATTTCATTCCGGTGCACAGTCTATCATTTCGGTGGTCATTTTTATCATTTCGCTAGACACTTTTCATTTCAGTGGACTCTTAAAAATTCATCCTTAAATATCTATGTCAGTTTTTATGATATTTGGTGTCCACTCACGCACAATGTTATAAAATAGGCTAAAGTTTAATTTATCACTAAAAATATGTAAATAGCATTGAAATCAAAAAATTCCACCGAAATGATAAATAAAAATGACTTGTTGAAATTCACCCTTATACCAATTGGGTTTATATTTATTGTATGCTTGCTGTGCCCCGCAATTTCACCCACACTAAACTAAATAAATAATAGCCTATGTGTTATTTGGATATTTAGGCTACAAGACTACAAAGATTTTTCAAAACTGTTCCGTAGTTTTTGCAGGAAAGAGTACATCACAAACTTTCGCATTTATAATATTAATTCCTAGGGCTCTTATCTGTCGTTTTACATGCAGTTATTTAACGACCGCTGTAACTGAGTTTGAAATGAACCTGCTTTCTGATCTAAATCTGATCTTCGGTTGCAGGTTCGATCCCCGTACAAGGCCTAAATAAGCATTCATGTACTTGTCTATTTGTTTTGGTCAGGGTGTTTTCTGTATGTTACAAAAAAGTATTTAAGTATATCTATTCGTTGTCTAGAATCCTTAGTATAAGCTTTGTTTAGTTTGGGCTAGATGGCGCTTTATGATATTTTTCGGATATTTATTTCTTCACTTCTTTTTTAATTCAGCCAGGCTTTCTCATCATCAACAGCCTGATATCGTCCACCGCTAGACATTGTTGCCATTTGGAGGGATTTTCCTTAGTCACGCAGTTACTGGTAACTAGTACACCGATGATGCTGCTACCCGACTACTTGGTGTATCTCTTAGTCACCATTTATGATACCCACGGGATAGTATGGGGTGGCTCTGTCATTCTTTCAAGGTCGGAAACCACACCCCTAATGGCCGCCATGACCTTCCCAGTAATGAAAATGAACAAGTGATTAAATTTATCATTTATAGTACATTCCATAAATGGTAGGCGACCTAATATTTCCCAAGGTTTCTATTATATATATATTGAAAATATCGGTCTCCAACGGGTGCTTCGTTGAATAAATATTACCTACGTGTTCGGGGCCGATGCCCAGAGATTCATTTAGTTCTCTAGTACGAAAATATCGGAATGGTACATAACAGCTTAACTGAATACAGTTATATACAGTAAAATCTTTTATTTCATCGTGTCTGCCTATTTAATTGTCATCCATATCGAGACTTAATTACTTGATTTGACTTACATGACTTCAAAGATATACTTGGTCAATTATATTGGGTATATTTATTGATGCGTTACAAATAGCTTGTTATAAACACCATATCTTACAACTACGTTGGTAAGTTCTCTTCAATTCTTTTGAATTTGTCCAGCAGTGGACAAATTCACGATACCATTTTTTATGTAGTATGATTTGCTCCCAGTATCGGGAGACTTATAGGTGACCATTATTCTGCGATCGCTAATCCGTCTGCCATATTTCCAAATGATGGCCAAATCTGAATTGTTGAGATCTTTTGGGGAACCCTTCTAGCAGAAGACGCTATTCCACTGACGCTATGATATATAATATCAACAACAACTTTTCAAATTTAATAAAGAAAAATGGTTGGCATACCTAAGAATAAATATCTACTAAGACATCACTTCATACATCCAGTGCTACGTATATACGCGCTCGTAGCCAGTTGTTAAGTCGATCTATAAGCTATCGGTGAATTTAGGCACCTAAGCTTGCCATCATCATAGATGGATGACCATCAAAGCGCTTTAATTTCTTAGCATCTCAGAGCTTCGGAGAGCACGTTAAGCTTAACTTCTGTATTGATCTGTATTTAGAATAGCTCGTACGGACTCGATACTCGTACAATAAAACTGGCATGTAATTTTAGATTTAAAGTATATTTTGCGAAAGGTATAATGAGTATAGTCGCTGTCTGTACTACTGTGCCATTGGTCCATAGCCGCCGCTCGTGCCCCGCACCTTCCTCCGCCGTACCCGCAACGATGAAGCGCATGCGCCGACACTGTCATTTAACAACAATCGTTAAGCTATGTCAGTGACGTTCAGGACTGCTTAAACAACGCTAACACTGCCAATTCAACATCTCAACTGGGCCGTGTTGAAACCGGTAGTAGAAGAACCCGTTAAGTTTGTTTCGCTGGGTCTTCTCAGTTGGGTCGCATTGGTTCCGTCATAATAATAATATTGAATTCGTACCAATTGAACCGTAATATAGACAGAACCATTCAGACAATATGTAGTAAAATATAGCTTAAACTATAAATATTGATAATTATACCTAAACATAATCTCCTTGACAATAGCTAAATATCATTACTATTGTAAAATAAATATTATAAATGTTTTAACAATCCATATATCTAACTATCTATATGTAATTAGAAATAGTTATGTATACTTAACTATATTACAACAAACATGTTCTGACTATTTACAAGCGCTTTTTTCTAGTGAATAAAAAAAATCTATAAAGGAAATCACGACAATTTCGCAAACTGTATGAAACGTTCGCAATCGTAATACTCAAAAACGAATACGAAAGAGATCGTGAAATTTAAAAAATCTTTTCGTTAAAAAATCTCCCTATACCAATATGCCAATCAGTTGACGCACTATTTGCATTTTATTCTTTGCGTTTTTCAACATTTTCACAGAAAAAAATCCGCTTCAAACGGATTGGGGTAAAACTCGTTTTAAGAGAATTTTCGAAGCATTGTCGAAGCTTCAAATTAACGAAACGTAATTGAACTTTATGAGTAAAGGTCATTACACATATTATTTTAAACTTTACGATGTTAATAAAGTAATATCAAGGAAACTATAGTTTAACCATAAATTTTAATTAAATGAAACAGTACAAAAAGAACACAAATTTACAGAACATCACCATTAAATATTTAAATAAAATGTCCTAACCTATACTTTATACATAAAATAAAATTTACTTAACTATAGAAAATATATAAATCGGGAATTAAAATTAGAAAAAGACTAGTAATAGAATAATATCCTGGGACATAATTTACGGCCAGCTGATCTCAAATTAAGCAGAGCTTGTTCTATGGAAACCAGATAACTGATATACTACTACTTTTCTTTAGTAAATACACAATTATGTAGATAATTACACCCAGACTCTGGTCAAACAGACATGTTCATGCACACAAATATCTGTCCTGGGTGGGAATCAAACCCACTACCTCCTGCGTGAAAAGCAAGCATTTGCCAACCACGTCAACAGGCCCGTCAAAATTAAAATTAATATGTACATAAATACTACTAATTCGCACCATCACTTTCTTTTCATTCTAGAACAATCTTATGTCAATTTTTCCATGAGAATTCTGTATTTTTCGTCAGTTATCCTTTTTCCTTTATTCTGTAAATTCGCACTGTCTCTTTCTTTTAACTCTAGAACCATCTAATGTTATTTTGCATTAGGAATGTTTTGTGTCTCTTTCATCAGCTATCCTTTTTGTTTCATTCTTGAAATGTAAAAAAATCACTAAAGCTCTAACTGGTACTGGGATTCGAATCCCTAACGTGACAATACTTTGGGTCTTTAAAAGGGACCGCCTGGCTTTTCTGCATTGCATTAATATGCCTTCTATAAAAATAACAGCCAAATCCTGTTATATGCCAAACTAGTACGTACAGAATGAAATATAGTAACGGGTAAATCACGTAATTCATTTTATGTTGGATTAGGCCAACAGTTTCGACTTCTTCAGGAAGTCATCTTCAGTGCGAATGCGACCCGCACGATGTCGCGTCCCGTCTCAAACTGCGTGCGTGCGAAGGCGCGTGTGACGACTCGTTGCGGTAGGGCGAGTGGGGGTAAAATTAATTACTTGAGTTACCCGTTACTATCTTTCATTATGTTAATTCCTCACGTCAGTTTTAATAATAATAGTACGTATAGGTCAAAATCCCCACATATAATGTAGTGATAAGTATACAACATGTAACTTAATTAACGCACTTCCTGAAAATAGTTTCTTCAGAATCGTTTACTGAATCGATTTATATAATTTTTAATAAAGGTTAATTTTTATTCCAAATTTTACACTCAAAACAAATTGAAATGTCAAAGTACACTGACTTTAAAAATCGCAGTTTTATTTGTATTCATACAAAGTCCATCATTCAATACAAATTAAAAAAAATAAACTTTATTCCAAGAAACTAATTTAGTTAATAACAATGCATATACATGTTAAATTTAAAATTCAGTGTATGTATTATGATTACAACATAATATTCTAATTGGGGTGTTTGAGGGTGTGCGTTAATTACGTTACATGTTGTAGATAAGTTTACTTTGTGAAGAGATGAACAAACAAAATTGTGTTGGTATAAGCCACAAATCGTCTATAATAAGATAAGGGATTACCGCCTCGCCTTAGCCCGAAAGGGTTACAACACATAGATATGTTTACTAGACCTCATGATATTTCTGCTAAAAACTTGTTCTTAGTAAAGAAGCTGCTCTGTTTCCTACAAAATTAATTATCAGACCTAAATCCAATCCCAAATACACGCAAAATACGCCAATATCAATTCGAAAGGGTTTAGCTGGTCCCAATTAATTGGTGGAAGTAAGTAAGGATTTTAGGCTCTAATTAATTAAATCGATACGAGAATTTTGGCATGTAAAAGTACCTTCCGTTCTTATTGTTACCTAAAAGAACGAAACCAGCCTGGTTTATCATGAAGGGTCGGGTTCAATAATTGGGAGGAAGTGCTTGTAGATCAAAGTCAGACCGGCGCACATACGTCAATTTTTGAGATCTATGCGGCCAAAATTGAATTTTAAAAACTTACGGTAATCATATAGAATTGCACATGCAGAGCTAGAAGAACGTTTCGAGAATCATAACTGACCCCCACCACCTACCTGGGGTACATCACGACCGAACACAGGTAGTCGGTACTTGACCGTCAACCCGTGCGCTCGTTTTTGTTACTTAAAGTTATAAACACAACAAAAGTTACAACATCAATATTTTTTTTTCTGTGACAGTTTTTGAAGTGAAAGTTATAGATTCCATTAACCCAGGTATGATGCTTTATTTTTATTATTGTTTACTTACCCTAAATGCACAATTCGAATTATTAGGCGGTTTCAAACACATGGTGCCTTTTTATACAAATTTTTAAGTAATTTTCAACTTTAAAGGTAAATTTGTTGTATTTCACGATGACATACGATCATCATTCTTTTTTTATTTTAAAGTAAAATACTTTGACTAAGAGAGAACACAAAACTAGCTGCGGAAGAGTGCGGATGACAAGACGGAGGCCCTTTTTAGTCATTAAGATTTTATATGAAAAAAAATATGTTTTTTTATTAGTTAGGTAATCTTTACTTTTTGTTGTTGTAGGTACTTCAAGCACATCAGGTGTGAAAATTGTTACCCGGAAATATCTTTATCAAATTATGAAAGATGAAAATTTACCGAATATCGATGCAAAAGTGAATTACTTAGAAAGTCATTTATTATTGAACTATGGCAATACAGATGAGGACATAAAAGATATAAAATTAAGATTTTCTTTATTTAAATCAGTCTTAAAGGACAAATGGGCAAAAAGCCACAGAAAAGAAGAGGTTTTTTTTAAAAAACAATGAGAATTGGTTAAATAGAACTTTTCAACTACCTGTAAAATCGTTGAATCGGCCGGGACGGCCCTCGAAATCGTTTGACGAATTAAGTGAACGAAGCAAGCGTCGTAAAACAGAAGAAATTCGAGCAACTGTGGGAGATGACGTCATCGTTCACGCTTCACAAACATCCTTAAGAGTACACGGAAAAAGAGATGCGTCGAAAATCCTAAAAGAAATAACAAATTTCCCTAGTCGAGCGAACGAATACAGAAAAGCAGTAAATGAAAAAGAAAATAAAGATAGTGTTACTCCTCTGACACCACCACAAGCTTTAACTATGTTTGTTGAGGCTGATCTAACAAGATGTCAGTACGAGATTATTCGGAACACCAACAAGGTATTTTATCCTCCATATTATCTATTGTTACAAGCAAAACAAGAATGTTATCCACCAAAGGAATGTCTACGGGTCACAGATATCTGCGCGGAAAGCAGCTTACAAAGTCTTATTGACAATACCGTAAACCGGTTATCAATTTTCTTGGAAGAAGTGCTATTGACGCTTAACGAAGAACAAAGAAATTCTTTGAATATAATTTGTAAATGGGGTTGCGATGGCTCCCAGCAAGCACAATACAAACAAAAATTTAATAGTGATGGTGAATCAGATGTAAATATATTTTTGAGCTTGTTTGTGCCTCTTAGAATAGTATGTGAAAAGGATAAAAATAAAGTTATGTGGCAGAACCCCACGCCTTCGTCCCCACGATTCTGCCGCCCAATAAGGTTTCGGTTTGTAAAAGAGTCTACTGACGTGACAAAAGAAGAAATAAGATACGTTGAAGAGTCTGTGAAAGCACTGAAACCCACAGAAATAAATTTGAACGAAACAAAATTATCTTTTGGACATTCTTTTGAGATGACTATGGTAGATGGAAAAGTATGCAATGCTGCAACCGGAACAAAGTCAACTAGTCGGTGCTATATTTGTGGTGCAACATCGAAAGACTTCAACAACATAATGGATAACAAGGAAACATCAAGTTTTAAGGGTGTTAACTTTGGGCTTTCTGTATTGCATGCCAGAATTAGACTTTTTGAAAGTGTTTTACATTTGGCATATAAATTACCAGTAAAAAAATATAGGGAAAAGAGGTCTCAGGAAGAAAAAGAACTAGAAGAAAAAACAAAGAAGCAAATTCAAGAAAGATTTCGGATTGAAACTGGGTTATTGGTAGACATGCCCAAAACGAATTTTGGAAATACTAATGATGGTAACACCAGTAGAAGGTTTTTTGAAAATCCACATCTGGCAGCCGATATAACCGGGATAAACTACGAACTGATTTACAGATTAAAAGTTATATTGGAGACAATTTCAAGTGGACATAAGATTGATGCACAGAAATACGATTGTTATGCCAAAGACACAGCAAAATTATACGTCAGCCTATATGGATGGCACCCTATGACTCCGACCATGCATAAAATATTGACACATGGTGCCACTATAATAGAAAATGCTTTGCTACCAATAGGTCAGCTATCAGAAGAAGCCGCAGAGGCCCGGAATAAACACTTCCGTGTATATCGCGGAAACTTCGCCAGGAAATTTTCCAGAGAACATTGTAATATTGATGTGTACCATAGATTACTACTAAGTTCGGATCCACTTATTAGCAGCCTGAGGCCCAAGAAGAGATCTATCTCCAGAACATTTAGCCCGGAAACAATAAACATGCTAATGGCAGAAGATACTAACACCAACGAACCAGACTCAGATAGCGAGCAGCAAGATGAATCTATTATGTAATATTTTTTTGTGTAGAATTTCTCATAGATTTGTTGTAAAAAATTCGTTACATATGTTGTATACTTTGTTATATATTTTAATTTTATCGTAATAAATACAGAATTTGTTTTAAATAGCACTATAGTGCTTAATTTATTGTTTTTCAACCGTTGTATTAACGTGTGCTTGTAATATTGTACAAATTTTGCATATTTAGTGTGTGTTTCTTTGGGTATAATAAATAATTATGTGAGTTTAATGTGATTTTTTTTACCTTTATTTACAAAAAACTTAACTAAATTAAAATAAATACTCTTATTAGACATATAATATCATGCAGGCAAGATTTAAGTGAACAAATAATTATGGCCGCGTAAATGTTGAATTTTGACCTATGTGCGGCGTTGAATTTGAGGTCGATTCGTGTGTTGTTTGCTTTAAATCTGTTTGGTTAATCAGCTTTTAAATAATGGTTAATAGAGAAATGTTTCTATACAGTTAATTTATTTACATGCTAAATGTAATAAATAACGCAATAAAATTTAAAGTAGATAATAATTTAGTATAATATAATTGAACAATACAATGTAAATGACATATTTTATAATGCTGTATAAGTTATAGCATTAAATATCTAATGTAAATTGACATTATAATATAATAATAATAAAAAGAAAAATTTCACATCATCAGCCTGAACACACAGGCAGGTTTTCGGAAAGGAATGGGATGCACGGATCAGGTCTTTTCTCTGCGAAGCATAGTAGAGAAGTTTTTGGGCAAAAACCAAAAGGTTTACTGTGCCTTCGTAGACTTAGAAAAGGCCTACGATAGAGTGTTGAGGAGTGAACTATGGTCGGTACTGTCCATGTATGGGTTGAACGACAACCTTGTTCAAGCACTAAAATCTCTTTATAGGGATTCCAGAGCTTGCGTGAGGATTAACGGGTCATACACCAAGTGGTTTAGCATCCAAAAGGGTGTTAGACAGGGATGTGTAGCGTCACCGTGGTTGTTTAACCTATTCATGGATAGCTGTTTAAAAGATTTGAAAGAAAGTGAATGCGGTGTAAGGATGAATGAGTTACTCATCAAATGTCTGCTTTACGCTGATGATCAAGTTTTACTTGCATCATCGGCGGACGAGTTGCAGGTGATGGTAACAAGCATGCATGAATCTTTTGAAAGGAAAGGGATGAAAATGAATGTAGGTAAGACGAAAGTAATGGTATTTGAGAGGGATGAATACACGACAACGTGTGATATTGTGATTGGAGGAGAGAAAGTCGAACAGGTGAATGAGTTTGTATATTTGGGAACTTTGTTTACGAGAGATGGGAAATATGAAAAAGATATTGTTAGAAGAGTAAATGCGGGGAACAGAGTGAATGGGGCACTACACGCCTTTATGAGTAGCCGGCAAGTATCAAAGAAGGCTCGACTAGCCGTGCACGATGGAGTGTTAGTGCCAACTTTAATGTATGGAAGTGAAAGTTGGGTATGGCAGAAAAAGAATGAAAGTAAAATAAATGCAGTGGAAATGAGAGCTCTGAGAAGTATGTGTGGTGTGACTTTGAGAGACAGAATTCGAAATACTGATGTAAGAGAGCGTTGTGGTGTGAAAGAGGATGTAGTTACAAAGATTGAAAAAGGCATGCTGAGATGGTTTGGCCATTTAGAAAGGATGAATGAAAGAAGATTGACAAAAGAAGTATACCTGGCCTGTGTGAATGGGACAACCGGAAGGGGAAGACCACGTCGAACATTCTCTGATCAAATTGGAGATGTTCTCAAGAAAGGGCAGGTCAGAAGTACCCTAAACCGGCGAGCATGTATGAAGAATATAATGACAGTAATCGAGGCAAAAGAAGTATGCAAAGATCGTGACAAATGGAAATCCGTTGTCTCTGCCTACCCCTCTGGGAAACAGGCGTGAGTCTATGTATGTATGTATGTATCAGCCTGAAGTCTGGGAGTTAGCGGTATTATACCCCCGTGCCTCGGAGAGCACGTAAAGCCGTCGGTCCTGTACCTGACCTCTTTTCGGTCGTGTCGCTAGGCGTCCTATCGGATCATGAGAGTGATGGAATAGAAAGTGCTCCTGTGCCCTTGCGTACATACTTGTGCACTAATATATGTCCCGCGCAGATGGCTATTCTCTAGGAGGACATTACCCAGAAATGGAATAAAGTATATATTGTTGCCATGCCTGATAGGGCGACTAAGTAATAAGTTCGATAGTACATTTAAGACCTCATGTAACACTTAGGCCGCAATAAAAATCTTAAAGGGTTATTTATATTTTACCACAGTTTGTTTTTTAGCTGTTTGAAATGATGAAACTGCCAAACCAATATAAAACGGCTCCCGTTGATATTTAAAAACAAAATCATTGACAAGGACATTTAAAGGGAACTATGAGAAATCATTAATATTAGATAAGTGATCTAAAATATTTAATAAAATAAAATAGGTTTTTATTCACGTACACTTTAAAAAAGCGCTTGTAAATAGTCAGAACATGTTTGTAGTAATACAGTTATTATTTCTAGTTACTTATTACATATATTTAGGTGCACGGAATGTTAAAACATTTATACAATTTATTTTATAACAGTAGTGAGATTTAGCTAGCTTGTATTAAGTTATTGTCAAGGAGATTATGTTATGTTAATTATTGAAATTTATATTTTACTACCATGTCTACTACTATCCATGTCTGATCTTAGTCAGAGTTACCATCAGTTAGACCGCACTTAAAAAAATAGTAAAAGACAATACCTCCTTAATAATTGTGGGTAACGGATATTGGTATATGGTGATACATGGGAAGACGTACGAATACGTGCCGAAAAAGGCTTAGCTCAAATTTCTAAATGGTTATCTTCTAATCTTCTCACTCTTAACGCAATAAAATCTTATTATATCTGTTTCTCTATTAATAACACTTCCCAACCCAGTGCGGCCTATGAAATCAAGATTCATAACTGTGGAAATCATCAAAATATAAGTTGTAACTGTCCCGTAATAAATAGAGTAAAAAGTGTAAAATACTTAGGCATAAATATAGATTACAGATTGACTTGGTACTCACATTTAGACTTGTTGAAGACAAGAATAAGAAAATTAATTTGGATATTCAAAAATTTATGACATGTAACGACTAGAGATGTGATTAATAAAATATATGTTGCACTCGCTCAACCTATATTAACGTATTGCATTCCAGTTTGGGGTGGAGCGTCATAAACAAAGTTTTTGGAACTTGAGAGGGCACAAAGGTCACTTCTAAAAGTCATGCATTTTAAGCCGTATCGCTTTCCAACCACAGAATTATATACTTTTAGTAACCTGCTCTCAGTCAGGAAAATGTATATATTATTTACACTACTAAAACTACACAGTACCTTAGTATTTGATAATGAAAAGCTCACAAAAAGAAGATGTGTTATGGTAGCCCCCTGCCATCTTGTTACAAGCACATTTGCACGTCATCAATATAATAGACAATCTTCTTACCTATACAACAAAATAAATAGACTCTTGAATATCTACCCAATGAATATATACAAATGTAAGGAAGCAATAACCACTTGGTTAAAAACGCTAACATACGACGAAACTGAATCCCTCTTGACCATCTTATCGTAAAATAACCAAAATAGCACACTCATACACAAATCTTCACATACACACCCTCACATACACACACCATCACTCACACACTCGTAAAACAATTTCGCAACTAACTTATGCGATTGCCTTTATTTTTTCCTTTGTTTTTTTTTTTTTTTTGTAATTAACTATAACTGTATTTCTTTTTTATGTCTTTGTTTTTATTATTATTTTAAAACTTACGCTTTTTAATCTGTTATGAGTTACCTGCATGTGGAAGAGCGGGGCTTCCTAACACAGGCAATGTTATGCCTAAAAGGTATGCCCCAACAATATTGTAATTACATTAAGTTGAGTTAAAGAAAATAAAAACTATTTTATTTTATTTTTTTATTAATATTTAAATTCCAAATTCTGGTAATTGAATTAAGAGGCTGTATAACACCCAATTTAATCAAGATTGCAGTATTATGAACATAGTATAGACGCCAGCACATCCAGCTACCCCAGTCTGTCAAATTTCTTTTATAGATTTTCAACTTTATCACAAAAGCATTAGGTTCACTTTCAATTGAGGAAATTTGACAGATTGGGGTAGCTTGATGTGCTGGCGTCTGTACCTACACACGAAGACACTGCTTTCCGTCCTCTGATATTTATTCCCTCTGGACGATTTCTACGAACCCCCCAAGAGATGAGAATGGATATATGTATTTGATATTATCGACGGGCCTGTTGGCGTGGTTAACAAATGCCTGCTTTTCACGCCGGAGGTCGTGGGTTCGATTCCCATGGCAGATATTTGTGTACATGAACATGTCTGTTTGTCTTAAATGGGTGTATATATATTGTGAGGAATTTTGAAGATGGGCGATGAGTGACGTCGGACTTTACCTATTTAAGGCCCAGTCAACCGGTGCGTCTCCCCGCTCACCCCTACTGTCCGGTGAAGCAGCAAAAGACGAGAGGCTAACTGCACGCGTCAAATAAAAAAAAAATAAGGTAAATATATATATAAGTATGTATTTACAAATGAAAGTAGTATATGTAGTATATCAGTTCTCTGGTTTCCATAGTACAAGCTCTGCTTAGTTTGGAATCAGATGGCGTGTGTAAATAATGTCCCAGGATATTATTATTATTATATTCTTTGCTGTCAGCCACAGAGTTATAATTTATCGAGGTAATTTTTAAGCATATTTTAGAGGTGACTTTTTATTGACCCAGTTGAGGATCGGGGAGGGCATCTGAATAAGGCTATTAGGTGTTTAATTAACCTCTATATAGAGAATCCCAGACGTTCGCCCTTAACGGAGGTACTGGAATTTAAAAATAAAATACTACTTAATAATAATAATATCTAGGGACAATTTCACATCGATCATCCTAGCCCCAAACTAAGCAAAGCTTCTACTATGGGTACCAGGCGTCGATATACATACTTATATAGATAGATAAATACTTAAATACATAGAAAACATCAATGACTCAGAAACAAATATTCGTGCTCATCACACAAATATTTGCACTTACCGGGATTCGAACCCAGGACCACCAGCTTCGTAGGCAGGGGCACTAGCAACTAGGCTACGGTGACCGCCACTGATCTAGATGGTTGTACACTAGATCCTATCTAACTTTCGAGCCCCACCCAAAATATTTTTTTATGTGATGGGCGCAATTATTTGTACGGTGTCTGTGTGTAATGTCTCTAAAATATGTATGTAATTAGAAATATAGTACGCACGGCTACTTACCAAGCTATACAATTCCAATATAAGCTGACCTCTCATTGTATGGAAATCCTATACAACGCGAGATCAGCTTATACTGGAAATTTATAGCTTGATGTGTATCCGTGTGTACAGGCTCTGCCTAGTGTGGTATCAGATGGTTGTGTGTCAGTTGTCCCAAGATATTTAGGTATTTTTTTTATTTTATTTTACTTATTAGGTTTACCAACAAAAGCAACAATATTTCACTTACAGATGTAGTATACAGTAAAACTTAATTCTCACCGTAGCCTAGTTGGTAGTGAACCTGCATACGTAGCTGTTGGTCCTGGGTTCGAATCCCGGTAAGTGCAAATATTTGTTTCTGAGTCATGGATGTTTTCTATGTATATAAGTATTTATCTATCTATATGTATATCGTCGCCTGGTACCCATAGTACAAGCTTTGCTTAGTTTGGGGCTAGGATGATCTGTGTGACATTGTCCCCAGATATTATTATTATTATATTATTAATTGCGCGTCTAATTTATAGGTAAACACCACATTTTTAGATACACTCTATAGGTAGTAAATTAATCTATATTATTCTTACATATTTTATAGGAAAATATTATAATACAAATACTTACTTCTATTAAAATTATAAATAAACAAGGAAACAATCAATAATAGTTATAAATATTATTAAAGAACTAAATTAAATTAATTACTAGAAAATTTCTATGAGTCTGACTCTATTTCAAATATTATTTTACGCAGTGCACTTGATTTCATGCTGAAAATGTCTATTGGCCCAGTACAATACCTGTTAAATTGTTTTATTTTCATATGAAAACATACCGTTATTGAACCTATTTGTGTATCTACTAGAACTCTGATTCTTAAATTGCGCAACCGAAAAGGAAACCTTAAAAATATGGATGGCAATAAATATTGCGAAGGACATCAGACGCGACTTCTAAGAAAATAAACTGAGCTCCCTTCATTTATCATGGTAATAGTTAATTTTGTACGAAAATAAGGAAGGCAGGAAAGAAGGAAAATTGTATCCAATTTAAAAATGATTCTTTTTTGAAATAGGGAGAAAATCACGTGGTAAGCTTTAATGGATGATTTACATATTGTAAATATATGTAAATCATCCATAGGTTTAACATTAGTAGTGGACCTATGAAATAAAATTATTCAGCACTTTAGTATTGACATACATTTGTACTTGTCAAGCTCACAATGCAGTACATAAACATGGCCAAATACAATAATAAGGTAACAAAAATATTTTGAATTAGTCCGTCCGTCCGACTTTTTAATCTTTAAATTAATAAAAAATAACAAGTTACTAAACTATTACTTTTAAATATAGTTGGCATGCAGCATGCAAGCAGGCCTGCAGCATCTAAGCAGGAATGCAGCAAGCAAGCAGGCATGCAACATGCAAGCAGGCATGCAACATGCAGCAAGCATTGTTTCTGTCACGGCTCCGGCGCTGCGGGGTTTGGGCGGCCCCACGCAAGCTTAACGTCGCAGATGGTTTTAACGCTCTCCACCGCAGCTCCGGCTTGCTGGCGGGCTGAGCCGGCCAGCCTAAGCCGCGGCGGCGGGCCTTCAAGCCACCTGCTCCTCAGCTCGCGGGCTGCCTCACCCCTCCGCGCCTACGCGGGCTTAAATTACACTCTAGGGTATGGCAGACAAGACTACGTGAAGTCGGTTTTGCAGCGATTCGTTTCTGCCACAAAATTTTGTAGCACAACATGTTTACTTTTAGTTTGTTCGAAGTATTGAAATTCGGTATGTCGTTTTTCGGACCGAGAACCCTTCGAGCATTTGGTTCTTAGAACGTATGAAAATCGGAAAACTAACAAATCGCAGTTACGACTTTCGGTAAGATACTTTTCGTGATATTTAATAATAGACAATACAATTTTTAGGTATTATGAAATTCGGACTTTTGAAAAATCGAAACATCAAAATTCGGAATAAAATATTTCGGAGTATTTGGGTGTTCCTATACACAATGCAATTTTTAAGATATATAAAGAAGTAGTATAATGAATAGATGAACAATGTACTTAAGAAAGTATTGTAACATAGGTTACTGAAATTTATTCATAACATCGTCGAGCATTTACTGATGTGGAAATCTTGACATTTATTTGAGGATATTTTGTTTGTATTTCAATAACCGTCTTTTAAGAATCCAAGCGTAAATTAGAATTGATATTACGAATATTTGAGTAATTAAATACCGACCATCCGACA
This sequence comes from Pseudoips prasinana, assembly GCA_951640165.1. Taxonomy (NCBI): domain Eukaryota; kingdom Metazoa; phylum Arthropoda; class Insecta; order Lepidoptera; family Nolidae; genus Pseudoips; species Pseudoips prasinana. The sequence continues at coordinate 7,629,650 of OX621249.1, forward strand.
TGCAATCATGTCCCATGTTGTGCAATATTCATGGGGATCAAGAAAAGAGATAGATCGTTTGCGAGTTCTTCGAACGATTCCAGATACTTCTCACATCAATGCTCCTTTATCTAAATCATACGGCAAAATAGTATACAAGCCCAAAAACTTTTACCGATACGCCAACGGTTATCAAAAGAGGCTCTGAAAATTCATATCACGTTCATCAGAAAATCAAAACAGATGTTGCCGGACAGTACGTAGCTAGAATAGATATATACTAGGGTAGCCAGATGTTTTAATTCTCTGGGATAAATCTTGTCCTAATTTTGGCGAGGCGCCCCAGTTTTCAGAGGTATGTCTTGATTGTACTTTGATCGGATGGACAAATCTCAATTAAAGTTGTCCCTTTATATTATTATTATTTTTGTCTGTTCTTTATTTTCTCGAAATATTTTTTCGGTTAGTAATGATGCCTACGGGCTTACGCCAAGTCAGCATCATATTCTTGCAGGGATTCGTTATTGTAGGTGTCATCCTGTAAAAACTTTCGCACAATTCGGCAAGTGTTAAGAATTGCTGCTTTTTGCATAGTTATGTATGTATTTTCTGGTAAATCTAACAAACGGAGTGAGTGATGTAAGTATTTTGGAATGATACCAGTACTGGAGAGCACCAATGGCACAATGAATACTTTCTCCATTTTCCATATTCTTACTACTTCTTCTTTTAAATCTGTGTACTTCTGTATTTTCTCTGTAACAGTTTTTTGGACGTTATGTGTGTTAGGAACGGCAATATCAATCAAATATGTTATTTTATTGGCTTTATCTATTAAAGTAATATCAGGTCTATTATTATGTATTGTTTTGTCTGTTAGTATGGCTCTGTCAAAATATAATTTGTGGTTGATGCTGTCCAATACTGGTTTGGGAGAATATTGGTAATAAGGCGTCAGATTTCTCTCAATTAATTTGTGTTTAACAGCAAGTTTTTGGTGAATTATGTATGCTACTTGGTTATGTCGATGGTAGTAATCCGATTGGGTAAGACTCTAGGGCAAGCACTCGTAATATGTTGGATTGTTTCTGAGTGTCGGTGACATTTACGGCATTTATCAGTTTTTAAATTAGGGTCCTTCAGAATGATTTTTTTATAATTATTTGTATTAATGATTTGGTCTTGAATAGCAACGATAAAGCCCTCTGTTTCTGGAAAAAGATATCCAAGTTTTAACCACTTATTAGAAGCTTGTAAATCAATATGGTTGTTTTCAAGATCCTGCAGGTGTCTACCGTGTAACTCCTTACTACGCCATTTCGTTAATTTTATTGTTTCATTTTCCTTACTTGAACTAAATGTGCGATCTGTGTTTATTAAGTTTAATGGCGTAAATTTTTTATCAGATTCTACTGTAGCTAAATGTATTTTACTTTTTTCAGCCTTACTATAAAATAATTTTCTAAGATTGTTAACCTGGTTTTCCCAAAGAGCTTTGATATCTATAAGCCCTCTCCCACCCATACGCCTTTGGATCGAAATACGTTCTATTGCGGACTTTGGATGTAGATGTTTATATTTCGTTAAAATGGTGCGGATTTTAATTTCTAATTTATTTATATCGGTAACTGACCACTTGATTACTCCAAAGGAATAAGTCAGAATTGGAACAGCGTAGGTGTTAATAGCTTTAAATAGATTTTTGGAGCACAATGGTCTCTTACAGATTTTATGTATCCTATTAGTAAATTCTTCACTCAGACCTTTTTTTAATTTAGTGTGGTTAACAGACTTCCCTTCGTGCAGACCTAAATATTTATATGTTTCGCCTTCTTCCATTGTAGTGAAAAAATCATTCTGCTTATTCTCATTAGTTATTTTACCTGATTTCAATTTAAGCATTTTACATTTATCTAATCCAAGAGTCATGTTAATATCTTTACTAAATTGAGCAGTTATTTGTATTAATTTATTCATTTCCGTCTCAGATTTAGCGAATAATTTAAAATCATCCATATACATATGATGATTAACAGATACACCTAATGTTAGTTTATATCCTAAATTTGACCTGTTGAGTATGTTAGATAATGGATTAAGGGCCATACAAAACCATAGGGGACTCAGAGAATATCCTTGGAAAATGCCATTTGATATTGATATCTCGTCAGTTGTTACAGAATTATTACCAATTTTTAAAGAAAGTGTGGTTCTCCAAGTTTTCATGGAATTTTTCAAAAAGGTTATTATATGATTATCAATTTTGTACAACTGCAATACTCGTATGAGCCAAGAATGAGGGACACTGTCGAATGCTTTCTTATAATCTATATATGTGAGGTATAAGTTACGATTATGAGTAGTCGCATGTTTAAGTATAGTAGAATCTATTATCAACTGTTCTTTGCATCCCATATGGTTTTGACGGCAGCCTTTTTGTTCTTCAGCAAGAAGGTTGTTTTGAGAGATGTGTGCATTAATTTTTACAGTAATACATGAAGTTATTAATTTATAAATCGTCGGTAGACGTGTAATGGGACGATACTGAGACGGGTCAGCAGTATTACTGCTTTTTGGAATCATAAAAGTTATTCCTTTAGTGATAAACGAGGGTAGTGTTACAGTTCCTCTTATAATATCTGTTATAACCTTAGCGAGTCTGCAGTGTAACCTAACAAATTTTTTATACCAAAAATTATATATACGATCAATGCCGGCAGCTTTCCAATTCTTCATTCTCTTTGTTATTACTTCTATATCTGTTCTGCTGATTTCTGTAAATTTCATCGCTCCAACATTTTCTGTACTTTCTTCTTCATTTTTTATCCACTCAGCTGAATTATTATGGTCATCTCCTTTTTTCCATAGGTTGCTCCAATAGTTTGTAAGTTCTATATTTGAGGGTAATTCAGCATTAGCTCTCGTATTTTCGTGTGTAGCTTGAAGTGATCTGTAAAAGCCTTTCTCATTTGTTGTAAATAGTACGTTATCTACTTTTCTTTGAAGCGATTTCTTATATCTTGCCAACCTTTGTGCCTTGAGTGTTACTTTTTGTTTTAAAGTGTCCAAAAATTCTTCTGGTCGCCTATTATTTCTTTCATGAGATGAATGCAATTTATATGTTTTAAAAATTTGGTCGACGTGTTTTTGTAATTTAATATGTCTATTGCCATTTATGTAATGTGTCAATCTCGCGATATCTGCCCGCAATTTCTTAATGTCATTTTCTAATCTCATAAGCCACGCTGGTTTAATATTATCAAATCTCTGTTTATAATGTTCGGATTCTGAAAATATTTTATAGCGCAGCTCTTTTGTTATTACAAATGCGCAACAATAGATTAGTGTGTTTAATTGTGTTATGTCAGATTCTATTGAATGAAAATTATCTAAAATCTTTTCATTGAAGATGTGTAGCAATTCATACAGTTGCCTATTTTCCCGTAATCGAGGTAGTTTAGGGCGCGAAGATGGGTCGGTGCCTGTATATAGAGTAATAGCATCTTGGAGTTTACTTGATAGATTTAGAATATATAAATCTTCCGGTTCAGTAATTGTTGGTAGAGGGATACTAGCTGTATTTACTTGCGTAGGAGTTAATATGCATTCTGAAACCTGGGAATGTGAGAACCAAGAATGATGCAGTGTTATGTCATCATTATGTGTATCTGTAAGTTGACTGCGTGTATCAGTGTGTGGTAACGAATTTTGATCTACAGAAAGTCTTGATGGTTCAGAATAGGTGATGGTGCTCATTTCTCTTTCTATCTGTGCTGACACTTCATTTCTTAACCTATTAATAAGATCTTCCGATAAAAGGTTATTTCTTATAATGACCCTTCTTTGATCTGCTACTCTTTGTGCAGTGACGTTAAAATGAGGGTATTTTAATTAAAAATGTTCGAATAGTTTACTACAATACATTGTCTTATCAGTATCTAATTTAGTTATATATAAATATGTACGCATGATAAATATATTTATATCCTTGTCCCATTTCATGCGTACTCTTGGTTTGCCAGCTTTGGTGGTCGCAGGTTGGTGGACAAATTCCTCTTGCGAAACATCCTCAGCCGGATTAGCTGTTGGAAGTGTATGATGGTTTAATTCACTATCGTCAGTTTGTTGGTCAGAATATTCGGCAGTAAATGTGTAGGTCGAAACCCGCCTGTTCAGTTTCGGACCACCGATGGTTCGCATGCTGTGACACCCAGCACCGGCTCCAGGTGTACCCTGGCTGCTACCCCCAGGAAGTGCTTCTACTTGAGATTTAGTTGTAGAACGGAGATTGTATAGCCTTTCGACAAATACAGGTATAAAATTATTGGTCTGAAAATTTGAAGTGTGATAGGGTGCGAAGCTTTGGTATTCTGAAGAAGATGGGGATGGTATGAAGGAAGAAGTTGATGGGCTAAATGGTTCCACTGTCAAAGGACTACTAGAGATTGAAGCTGCTAAAGCTTGAGAGTGAAAAGTTGTCTGCGGTACGTTGCCCCCCCCAGAGTACGAAGGGCTGCCCGAGCTAGGCTCGGGACGGGATTCTCCAGTGGGGTTACCACTGGCACCCGCCTGGGGACGTCTTTTTCTTGTAAGTACCATTTTCATACCGCAGATAAAGAGTTAGCCTTGTTGGCCGCGTAAGTTTCATCAGTACGCGTGTCCGTCCCCCACGTGGCCAGATGGTCGGCACGGACGTAAGGTAGGGCTTTGGGGGACTTATTATTATTATTATTATTATATACGGGTGCTTTCAAAATCCTTAACTACTCAACGTCTAGTTACTAATTATTCAATTAAATATTGTTTATTCAAGTTAGAAATCTGCGACGAAAAGGCAGAAGTTCGATGTTTACGTTAGCATCCACACAACGTATCAAGTAATAGCACTGCGCTTGGCTCGCCTACGCACTATCACGATCGCCCTCACTGACGGCCGGATATAGACTGAGCCCCATTCGGCCCGCCACTGTGACGTATGCGCTCAAGACAAATAATGAGTATACCCACATACACTACAACCACCCAGGACAAATCTTTTAGTGATGAGCACGATCATTTCTTTTGTGACTGTGTACAATAATTTATCTATCTATAATATGTTTGTAGTAAGAAATATATAAGTATGTTTATCAGTTCTCTGATTGTCTGCCATCTAATCCCAAACTAGGCAGAACCTATACTAGTACTAGGGCTCTGCCTAGTTTCTGATTAGATGGCAGTATGTTAGTTATCACAATAATATTTATATATTAATCATATCATACATTTAGAAAACCGGCAGGATCAAGAACCTGTATTTTTTATAAACCCTCTAGGCAAGAAATTTATCAGTAATATAAATGAAATATAGATGCGCTTAAACATATATTAATCATGGCGTCAGTTTTGAATCGCGGTGGTTTAAAGCAGAAGTAAGATTAATATTTTTCAATAATTGAGTGGCAGGCGGAAATTTTAATAATCCGGTTTAAATCATTCTCGGGAAATATTTCATGTACCTAGTGAGGGGTAAGAAACGTGATAGGCACAACTTCTTTTTTTATATAATTTTATTAACTAAAATCAAACAAAATTTACATATTTTTATATACATATAACCCTACATCTTCCCTTTAAAAATAATTATAACAAAATATTAAATACACCATAATATGTTTATATATTAACATACCATAGTTTTCTTAGGGCACAACGATATATTCCGGCAATTTGCAAAAGTGCCTAAAATAACTCGTTTTCAGGTGCGAAATAGGGAGTCGTAACTTTCCATCCAACTGTTCGGCGAAGATTGCGGGTTCAATCCCAAATAAATATTTGTATAACCCAAAGATATTTACCCTTCCGCTGAATGTTTGTGTTAGGATTGGTTTGCAAAGTTATTTTATTACAACTTATAATAAAAGCAGTATCCAGAATTCTGGTGTTTGAGTGACTTTTAAACTCTGCATAGCAAAGTCACCATTTGTGTAGTTACATTTTAATCTATATTAATTAAAGCGTTTCCTGCTTGGCCGGGTTGCGTGGTTGGTATACTTGCTTTTCACGCCGCAGATCGGGGTGTCAATTCCAGTCCAAGACAGGTATTTGTGTGCATGAACATGTCTGCTTGTCCTGAGTCTGGGTGTAATCTATATAAGTATACAACATGTATCTTAATTAACGCACATCCTGAAAATAGTTTGTTCTGAATCGTTTACTGAATCGATTTATATAATTTCTTATATAGGTATTTTTTTATTCTGAAAATAATTAAAACTACGGAAATTATTGTCACATTAACCTTGTACAGTCAAAACAAATTGAAATGGACCGTAAGTCAGAGTAATAAGACTTTTAAAATCGCAGTTTTGTTTGTATTCATACAAATTCCATTATTCAATATAAAGTAAAGAAAAATAAACTCTATTCCAAGAAACTAATTTAGTAAATAACAATGCATATACATGATAAATAAAAAATTCAGTGTATGTATTATGATTATAACAATATACCTAATTAGAATTTTAATTCTAATTGGGGTGTTTGAGGGTGTTAATTGCGTTAGATGTTGTATATTCGTAACGTAACACAATAAAGGACATATTACGTTAATTGATAACTAGTGATGATTTAGAATGTTTTACCAGAGGTCGTGTGATCGAACCCCACCATAATATAGCATATAGTGGTCACCGTAGCCTAGTTGGTAGTGCTCCTGCCTACGAAGCTGGTGGTCCTGGGTTCGAATCCCGGTAAGTGCAAATATTTGTGTGATCAGCACGAATATTTGTTTTTAAGTCATGGATATTTTCTATGTATTTAAGTATTTATCTATCTATATAAGTATGTATATCGTCGCCTGGTGCGCATAGTACAAGCTGTGCTTAGTTTGGGGCTAGGATGATCTGTGTGACATTGTCCCTAGATATTTCTTCTGTGTCAGGGAGTAATTTATCTAAAATATGTATTTAGAAATATATAAGTATGTTTATCAGATGTCCGGTTGCCATAATACAGGCTCTGTCTAGTTTGGGAACATATGTCAGCATGTTGGTTGTACTAAGATATTTATTTAAAATGATGATGAAGCACTTTATTATGTAAAAGAGGCATTTAGAATTAATACAGTCACTGCTTTGACTGAAGTTTTCGTTGCAGTTGAAAGTAAATCAAATTATGAACCTCGTTCAAAGAGACTTGTTGTTCCGTGTTTTAAAGTCCGTCAGTGCAGCAAGAAGTTGTTTTCCGCTCGGAGAAACAAACAAAATTTACTCTTATTCAATTGGACGGGCCTGTTGGTGTGGTTGGCAAATCCTTGCTTTTCACGCTGGAGGTCGTGGGTTCGAGTCCCACCCAGGACAGATATTTGTGTGCATGAACATGTCTGTTTGTATGGAGACTGGGCGTACTTATCTATATGAGTATGTATTTACAAAAGAAAATTATTATATGTAGTATATCAATTATCTCGTTTCCATAGTACAAGCTCTGCTTAGTTTCGGATCAGATAGTGTCTAAATAATATCCTAGAATATTATTATTATTATTCAATATATTAGGGTAGCAAAATTTTAATTACTTGAACAACAAACAATTAATTGAGTTAAATTCTAAATCCAATAAAATCAAAAACAACTATTTATGGGTAATCAGAAACATTTATTAGTTTTGATATGCATAGGTATAAAATATATTGGTATTATTATAAAATATCATTCCGCTATGTATTGCCGAATCTAATCGGCCTACAAACACAAATAGTTGTCAAATATGGGAATCGAACCCAAGACACGAAGTGGTGAGCCTGCGGTCTTGAACGCTGCGCCACACGATTCGTAATTGCGCCATATTCATCATCATCATCATATCAGCCAAAAGTCGTCCACTGCTGGACAAAGGCCTCCCTCAAAGATCCCCACAACTACCCGTCTTGCGCTATTCGCGTCCAGCGGTTTGTAGCGACCCGCACAAGATCATCAGTCCATCTTGCGCCATATTACAAGTATAATTTGTTTGAACTAAACTAAGTTACAACTGGAATAAAATTTGGCACGTACGATATATCCGATTGTGAAGATTGCACGAGAGTTTCTAATAAGCTTGTTTTGTAATAGGAAGTCGTGATCTTGTTATCCAAGTCGTCTATGTAATCTAAATGATTTTTATAGGTTATGAAACAGGAGTAGGTTTTGATCGTCACTTACTTATTTACTTATCGTATGGGCAGTGGTAACAGTGGTCAGAGTTTTTCAAGCCGGCCAGCAGGCCTCTGACATGGCTTAACGTCTGTTGCCTAATGGCTACAACCGGGACCGACAGCTTAACGTGCCCTCCGAAGCACGGAGACGCTCAGAAATCACTTTTGTGGTCACCCATCTATGGACTTACTGTGAGTCTAGTTGCTTAACCTCGCCGATCACTTACGGACCAGTGAGAGCATCTAGCTATGAGCGCCTCCTCGATCGTAACAATAACCGTAATTTTATGGTAATGTTGAAATCATATATAACACCAGAAATATTATGTATGCCTAATTATCTACTCACTGACCGCGATAAGGTCATTTATTATACATTCATGTTTTTAGGACTCTTAACAACCGAAAGAGGTCAAAGTGATGCCTATTCTAAAGCCTTCGCCTTCTGTCTCTCTCATTCAAGCTCGTATGATTTAGGCCTTAATATGAAATTATATTTTAATTTTGCACGCATGTTTCGGTGGATAAGGTCACCTCATACATCCCCTATTGTAGGCTCTTAGGGGTGGAATTTCCATTTTTTATTTTTAACTGAAAGGCCAAATACCAATTTTCATGCCTTTAACTACAAAAATTACGGATTTTCATACAAACGTTTATCCTCTATTTTACCCGATTAGGGGATGAATTTCCAAAAATCCTTTCTTAGTTCGGGGTTATTTATATATAGGGGTTCCTTTTATAGCTCCCCTACGTTATAAAAGGAACCCCTGCGCAAAATTTCAAGTTTCTAACCCTTATAGTTTAGGCCCTGCGTTGATATATACATACGAATATTATTATGTCAATGAGTTAGGTTTGCCTTTTATATATATAGATATACCCGTAAACACATTTATTCAGTTTCACGCGGGTGAAACCGCGGGGCACACCTAGCATAATATATTTTTCAACCTTGTAAAGGAGTACCTATAAAAGCGTGTCTGACAAACAGGGGTAAGGGAAGGTGGCATATATTAAAGCCCACAACGTCATATTTTACCGTCACGACGTCGCTCGGTGTCATGTACAAAGCAAACTATTACCTTGTTATCTCTAAGAGGTAGAGGTGCAGTATTAATAATATGTGCAAATCTCTACCTACCTACGTAATAGATAGGTTTAAGAAACTACCGTCTGAGGTATAGATCAACGGTACTAGACTAACAGTATTAATTGTCTAAAAGTCTCAACTGGGCCGTGTTGAAACCGGTAGTAGATGAACCTGCTGAGTTTGTTCCGCTGGGTCTTCTCAGTTGGGGCGCATTGGATCCGGTGGTAGCATTAAAGCGCGACCGTCTTTTTATACACAAGGTCCGTTATAATAATAATACTGAATTCATTACTTAATATAGACAGAAACATTCAGACAATATGTAGTAAAATATAATTTCAATCATTAAACCTAAACATAATCTCCTTGACAATAACTTAATACAAGCTAGTTAATTATCACTACTATTATAAAATAAATTGTATAAATGTTTTAACATTCCGTGTACCTAAATATCTGTAATATGCAACTAGAAATAATAACTGTATTACTACAAACATGTTCTGACTATTTACAAGCGCTTTTTTAAAGTCTACGTGAATAAAAACCTTTTTTATTTATTTTATTTATTTAATTGGTATATCGTAATTTGCTAATGTAGGAACTTAATCGAAAGTTTTTACTGGTATTCTTGGATATTAATTTAGTAGAAGGTGGCTAAATTGTGATATATTTTAACTTAGACAACATGTATAGTGATCACCTCCAAAACCAGTAAAGAAAATAATTAATTTCATTTCCAACAAAATATTTTTTTTTTATTTTGTTTATTGGCTCACCAACAATTGTTTACACTAATAGTTAGTTAGTTAGTTGAGTAATTACAGTAATATTAACAACCCTAGTGTAACAATTACTAACAGGTAAGCACAGGTATATAATAATAATATCCTGGGACGTTATTCACACACAGCCATCTGCTCCCAAACTAAGCACAGCTTGTACTATGGAAACCAAGTAAATGATATATTACATAAACTACTTGTTTTTGTAAATACATACTTATATAGATAACTAGCTGTGCCCCGCGGTTTTACCCGCGTTAACTTTTATAAATTATCATAGCTCCTCCCCCGTAGGTGATAGGGCGATAATATGTAGCCTATATGTTGACCCGACCTCTTAGTATTATTCATGCAAAATTTGAAGTAAATCCATGCAGTACTTTTTGAGTTTAGCCCGGACATACATACAGACAAACAGACACACAGATAAAAATTCTAAAAACTATATTTTTGGCTTCGATATCGATGTTAGATGACGCCCCCAATTATCCTTTAAAAAAAATATTCAATGTACAGTTTTGACTTTCCTACGTTTTTATTATGTGTATAGATTACATCCAGATTCAAGACAAACAGACATGTTCATGCACACAAATATCGGTTCTAGGTGGGAATCGAACCCACGGCCGGCGGCGTGAGGGGCAAGCATTTACCAACCACGCCAACCGGCCCGGCAATATAAATAAATTGTATATAAGTAGATAGTTAGCTAATCGATTTTAGTTGTTCCAACCTAAATTTCTTTAAGTATATTGCTCATTCTGAAGAACATAAGCGACGAGATAGGCGGTTTTAATAGCCGGACGGCTATAAAACGGCTATAAATAGTTTCTAGCGGCTTATCACATCTTATTGGCCTTATTTGGTATCTTTTTCAGATTCAACCTCAATAAAAAGCTGCTATAAAGATAGGTATTATTTATTTTACACGTAAGTAAAAATAGCTCACGTTATACGTTCATTGAGCGGTTTGGGGTCGAAACGCTTGGCCCTTGGGGTCCAAATGCGCGCACCCTATTTCGGGATATTGCAAAATTGACCATTGACACCTCACGTGACCAGAAGGCTGGCCTTTATTTTGGTCAAAGAATCAGTACTGCCATACAACGTGGCAATGCTGCCAGTCTTCTGGGTACGTTCCCATACAACGATGAGGAATTTTTTGACGCTGTTTAGATTTAGTTTATTTTATATCTATGTAGGTTTAATGTAGTTTTTAATTTTTACTTATATTGTAATAGCTAATATATCTTTAGGAACTTATTAATTATTATAACGTTTATAAGTAAATGTGTAGGTATTATTCGTAAAAATTGCTCACGTTATTATGTTAATTAGTAAATGTGTATTATTCTTTAGTGCCATCGTATTATTATTCTACTGCGACTGCCTCGTTGGTTTAGCGGTAGCGTGTTCATCCGCAGAGAACGAGATCCTGGGTTCAAATCCCGGGTCGGGCCATAAGTGATTTTGGGACTTTTCTGTAAAAAATAAAAATTTCTCAGCATCAGCCCGAAGTCTGGGACTGTCCTGGTCCTGTACCTGACCTCTTTCCGGTCGTGTCGCTAGACGTCCCATCGGATCATGAGAGTGATGGAATAGAAAGTGCTCCTGTGTTTGCGCACACACTTGAGCACTATAATATGTCCCGCGCAGATGGGTAATCTCTGTTGAGACTTGCCGCCGTGCCCGAAATTCGAGTAGGAGGACATTATTATTATTATTAATAACAATAAACATTTATTTCAGACAAGGTCCATATTTTGTTAGTATCAATGTGCTAAAAAAGCTAATGTTTTTATAGGAAACAAAAAATTTACTTCGAAATGAAGCCGCAGCTATCTTTCCAGTATGTGGGACTCCCACCGATTAAAGAAAAAAAGTAAAGTATTGGTACTGCAACGAACGCGAGCTCATCGTAATGCGACGTCCTGCGTGAGCGATCTAGACGCGACCGCAAAGCGGCGCGAAAACAACCAACAGTCAAAACCTATTGAAGTGGCCTACGTGACAAAACGCACGTGAGTTGCGGTGCGGAGCGGCGCGAAATGAAGCGATCGCGTATAGTTGGCTTGATATTTTCGCGCGATCTGGATGGTGCCGTCGTGTTGTTGTTTGGTTATTATATCGGAAATAGAAATTTTAATTAATGCTATCCAAAAACGTCGTATGTTATGGGATGTAAGTAATAAAAAATATTATCCTCAACCGGTTATAATCGTACCGAGAATGGAAGGATTTGGTCAAATTAACTGTAGACCAGGGTCGATAATTTTTAAAACCAAAAAAAATAATAGTAGGATGAAACCCATTAGAAAAGGAGGGGAATGTTATAAAAATGAAAGGAAAAATAATTTACGGGCGATCTGAGGTTGGGAAGGGGATGGGGGTGAGTTTTTAAGGGTACAAAACGGTTTTTCTCGGTTTCCGGCAAAACTAAAAGTCCTATCGAAAAAAGTCATATGGCAAAGTTGTAGGTAATAAAAGATCTAAAACTTTTGTATTTAAACTTTTTTCACATAACCTCAAAATGTATGCGAAAACTTCAAAAAACCTAGTTTTTGGTTTTATATTTTTATCTTTTACAATTTTTTTTATTTTTTGACGAAATTTGGTGAAAACTTTCCTTTTTATGTCCCAAATACGCTGTAATTTATTTGATCAAAAATATTTATTTTTTCAGCTTATTTTTTAATTAATATCGAAAAAGCACCCTAATTTTCAATCGAAAAGTCACCCGTCAAAATATCAGCTTTTTACAAAAAGTTGATATGTTTTCTGTTCGTTGAAATCTCTACTTTCCGATGGTGAAAAAAAATATATATGATACTATAGTAAATCTTCTCAGAAAAAGCCAAAAAAAAATATATTTTTGAATTATTATAAAAAAATTTGAGCTATTTATTAAAATTAACACTTTAATTACTCGAAAAACATTACATTTATATGTTACATTGATAAAAAAAACTTGCAAATAAAAATATACTACTATAATAAACAAACAAATAAGTTAATAAAATTAATATTTAATAAGACATCTACAATATTTGGAGAAAGTTGTCGAATCTTCTTTAAATTATATGCGTAGATGTCTATTTATATTTTAAGATAAATTATATACCTGAGTGACCTACGAAAAATAGTAGCCCAGGTATTTCATGGAGAAGTGGGGAAGAGGCTAGGCGGGTCTGGTCTTACTACATTCATACTAATAATAATCTCCTTAATTTTGCACAAACAAATTTAGTTAATCCCATGAAAAAAAATATATTTCAAAATACATAAAAATATATTAAAAATATATAAAATATATATCGTAAATATATTTTTAATAACAAACGTTTAGCCAATTTTCATATATATTTTATACATTTCAAATATATTTCAGATATATTCAAAATATATGAAATATACATGAAAATCAGCCAAAAGTTAGTTATTAAAAATATATTTACTATACATATTTTTTATATATTTATAAATAGATTTCTTCATTTTTCATTTTAAATAGTGTTTTTTAATATATTATTGTTTAAAATATTGTAATGAATAACGTAATCAGAATAAAGTATCTACATTTAATTGTACGATTTACATTTATATATAATGAGATTTTCTATGACATAAATGTAATTAGCATTTAATAAATCAACTTTTTAATTGAAACAAATTGCAGCAATCACATTTTTAGATGATTTTTTTTATAATAATTAAAAAAATATTTCGAATTCGAGTTTTTTTCGATTTTTTGCATTTTCTGAGAAGATTTACTATAGTAACATATATATTTTTTTTCACCATCGGAAAGTAGAGATTTCAACGAACGGAAAACATACCAACTTTTTGAAAAAAGCTGATATTTTGACGGGTGACTTTTCGATTGAAAATTAGGGTGTTTTTTCGATATTAATTAAAAAATAAGCTGAAAAATAAATATTTTTAATCAAATAAATTACAGCGTATTTGGGACATAAAAAGGCAAGTTTTCACCAAATTTCGTTAAAAACGAAAAAAAATTGTAAAAGATAAAAATATAAAACCAAAAACTTGATTTTTAGAAGTTTTCGCATAAATTTTGAGGTTATGTGAAAAAAGTGTTAATACAAAAGTTTTAGATCTTTTTATTACCTACAACTTTGCCATTTGACTTTTTTCGATAGGACTTTTAGCTTTAAAATAAAATAAAATAAATTTTATAAATGTTTTCATACAAGATGTACCTAAATATCTATGTTACTAGAAATAATATCTAATGTATACAACTATTTTACTACAAACATGTTCTGACTATTTACAAGCGCTTTTTTAAAGTCTACGTGAATAAAAACCTTTTTTATTTTATTTGCCGGAAATCGAGAAAAACCGTTTTTTACCCTTAAAAACTCACCCCCATCCCCTTCCCGACCTCAGATCGCCCGTAAATTATTTTTCCTTTCATTTTTATAATATTCCCCTCCTTTTCTCATGGGGTTCATCCTACTATTTTTTTTTTTCACTTTTACTATTTTTAAAGGCTTCTACCCTGGTCTACTGGGACTACCGCGACTTGAGTATTTGATATTTAAGAAATGAATTTGCCAATAATATTCGTTTCCGTTCTCGTTCCCGTTCTCAATTCTTTATTCCATTCGAGAATACCTATGTCTTACGTGCACGCGCATAGCCTCGCGCACCCGCAACCGGCGACGCTGCCGTTCTGTGCATTTGTTATGGACGGACGGAAACGACAATTATTGGAATATTCATATAAAATTCATATACATAGCCGCCGCGTCGCACCGCATCGCATTGAATTCGCGTGTCGCCGCTACATAATCGCGTTCGCTTTGAACCGCATACCTAGGACGTAGCGTAACTATAGCGGCAAAACCATCTACCCGCGCCTCAGCAAACATCCCTAACTGCACTAGGCCTTAATAAGTCCTTGTATAACGTTGTTCATTTATAAACATGCGATTTACGTACACAAAACACACCCAGACTCAAAACCTCTATATATTGACATTTGACCATACAAATAGTTATCATATTCTGAGATCGAATCCGAAAGGGAGGATGGCAAAACACGTGACTACCTATTTAAATTACTTAATATCAAGTAATGTTCGGAAACTTCTTAGAACAGATGCCAGCACATCTAGCTACCCCAATCAGTCAAATTTCTTTTATAGATTTACAACTTTATCACATAAGCATAAGGTTCACTTTCAATTGGGGAAATTTGACAGATTTGGGTAGCTTGATGTGCTGGCGTCTGTACATTCCCTTATTTGCTCGCTCGCTTCGTGAAGGTTATCATATCATATCATCCCACAAAGAGGTAGTCCGCGGTAAAAAGTTTCTTGAGAAACGCACGGTGGTAGACGACCATTCCACTTCCGGTGAGAAGGGCTGTGGCGAAACGTGGCGGTAGGCTTTTTTTGGCGCCTTTATCCCAATGGATACGCCAACCCCATCATGCCTTACTTAAACATACTACTACAACAGATTGCCTTAAAATGAATTTAAAAGGAGAATCTTAATCAGTATTATCAACCAACCGGCTAAATCTTTTCGCCACATCTGTCTTTGGTTGTGCTAAAATTGTTTGAATGTAACCTTTTTTTTCTGTTAAGGCAGGGGGAATGCCTACGCATGCCACCCGCAAAAAGTGTCTGCGGGTGGGTATGTCGGACTCGCACCGACTAAACCTAACCTGCCGTGGACTTCTTCTGGCGCCTCATAGGGGGAGCCCCGGGAACGCGGGTATGCTGCTCCGGTGCCCCCCTTTTGCACCGTGTCCCAGATGGTCGGGACACGCACCCGGGGAGGACTGTGGGTTGCCCTCCCCATTTGCCGACTCCTGCCAGTACGGCACAGCGACTGCGCCACATACAGTTCGCTGTCTTCCTGGGGCTGCTTGCACGTGGTGGCAGTTGAGGACACTTCTCATACTGCCACCGCAGCCCCGAGGGGAGTTGGGCTAACGGCTGCCACCGCCACCCCGACGCCTCCTCCGCCTACGAGCGGGATCGGCTCGTTCCCGATCCCGTTCGGCGGCCTCCTTCTGCAGCAAAACTGCCTCACAGAAAGAGACCACGGCATCCTATTTGGTGGAGTCGCCAGCCAGCGAAAGATCCCGTCCGATCTCAGCGACCAGGACTCGTCTCTCGGCCTCCCAGGCCGGGCACTCCTCCAGCGTATGCTGGGCAGAGTCCAGGTCGCTCCCGCGATGGTGACAATGTGTCGTCACTTCTCGGTCGATCCGGCACAGATACTCACCGAAACACCCGTGTCCGGTGAGTATCTGAGTCAGTCTGTAGGTGACGTAACCGCCCTTCCTTCCCACCCAGGCCTCGAGGTGAGGCAGGATAGCACCGACGGCACGTTGGCGCGCGTTCAGGCGCAACTCCAGTCGTGCGCGCCACTGTGTTAGTACGGTTTGAATGTAACCTACCTGTAACATATTTAAATTTAACTCATTGATTAAAACTCTCCTTTCCTCTTGGTTCTTGACACAATCCATCAGCAAATGATATATAGCTTCAAGAACACTGCATGTGTTGCAGTTGGGAGAACTAACTTTCTTCATGAGAAAGTGGCGGTAGTTATAAGTTCAAATAATTTTTTAGAACACTCCTAATAATCGTAATAAAAGCGGATATAATAAAAAGATTAATGCAGGGCATAAAAAGATGGGTGGCGGCGACATATTAAGATATTCTAGGGAGAAATATCGTTGGTATCAGATTCATAATAAGTGGGTTAATGAACAAAAATTCTGAGAAAACAGGCATTGGAATTGATCGTTACATAGCTAAGAAATCCCAAAGGCGTCTGTCTAATCCATCAATCTAGATAATATCTATTACCTACACGATAAAACAGAATGGCTAGTTCATAACAAATGTATTATGTTACAACCTAAACTAACCGTTAGAAAAGTAGTACTAGTGTAAAAGTTCAGCTCTTTTCTAAAATGATGTAATTATAGTTGAAGTTGGGGGGTTTCAAACTATAATTACATCGTTTTGGAAAAGAGTATCTTACAATACTGGACCAATATAACCAAACATAGCTAAGAACCACCACAATCAGACCATCAGTTTGAGACCTAGGATGCCATAGGCACACACGCACACACACTGCGTGTGTGCGTCTGTCTGTGTGTGCGTGTGTGTGTGACACACACAGGCAGACATCGACATCAAACTTAAAACACCCATTTTTTGCAGAGGGGGTTAAAAATGACAATGGCTACATCATTAACTCCGAAGTGCACCAAATTCTATTAATACGTGACGACAATAGTTAAACCTGTGTCATCATAATTATTTATGCCGCGAAGGCTTTTGGCATGGCCTAACTAAAAAGGCAGAAAAAAAATAGATTCACGCGTTGATTTTCAGTAAAATCTAAGGGTTAACTCGTCAAATAAAGGAGCGAGGAACGATCCACACTTTGCATATAACAGGTACAAGTATTAACATTTATTCATGGTCGTATTAAGTTCACGTCACGTACAAAGTTTGCCCCAAAAAGTGTCTCGGATTCCTCAAGTTAAAACATTAAGTCATAAGATACCCGTTGTAGCAATGCAAATAAGACTTTATTATGCTAATGTCAAAGCTCACTTTGAAATAAGATCAGTCGACAGTAAATGGGCGGTATAATTTCTGATACTAGAGTGAGTATCCTGGTTTAATTATTTTGAGTATAACAGCATTTTTTTTTAATAAGAAGAATTTTTATAATGCAACTCGGAACAGATGCTACATAATTACTGATTTAAAAACATAATTGGATTAAAGATTTTAAAACAGTCAAAAACTTATTTTTATAGGAAGTTAATTAAGTGGCAGGCGACCTTTCATCCAAGTGATATGGATGTCTATCAAGTCAAACAGTGGGATCCCCGTCGTTAACGAGGATTTGCACTGCGCGACGTTAATGCTATCAAATGGAATTAATTAATAATGTGGTGGCCCAGCCCAGAGGTGGCAGAATTATTCCATGTGCAGCCGTATTATATAATTGGAGGTGGAGCAATCATCAGCCTAATATCATTTGCTACTGGACATAGGCGTGACCCCAAAGGTTTCTATAACGTCGTCGTCTGGAGGGGATTGCCGTAGTCACAACGCATGGTATGCGATTTGGTGGCCACAATTAGGTTGTACAAGTAGCTATAGAACACTGGTGGAGCTGCTGCCCGACTACCTGGTGTATCCGTTAGTCGTCTTTTATGGGGTAGCCCAGTTGTTCTGTCTAGGCTGCAAGTCCACGTTAAATACCACCTCGGTCTGCCAAGGACACCTAGCTTTCTGGAGACCAACTTGCCTTTGTCTTCCTGATGACTGCAAAATTAGACGTCATTCTCAGCTAAGCATATTTCATCCTTACGGTATTTTTTGGGTTAAATGTCTTTTATGGATTTAGAGATGGAAAGTTTTGCTGGACAGCATATATTCCATCAATATTCTACTATTATTGTTCGTATTAATATTAGAATATCCAGAAAATCATATGATAAATGAGATTTTTAATAGACAATTTATTAATTACGTTTTAATCTTCTTCCACATATATTCGAAAATCCATTAAGTATTTATGTTAAAATTGTTTTAAAATCAATCGTTGATAATGTTTGTTTCATTTTGATAAATGTGAAAGTTTAAAGCTTTGCGGTTGTAGGCAAAGCGTTGTAATTGATTACGCCGATGACAAATTGATTGCACATTATTAGTTAATTACGATGTTTATTTCAACCATGGTGATTCCATACATATATAAATTATTAGGTGTTCCACATTATTTATTACATTACTTACTTAACACACATTTATTAATATAAAATTTATATATTAATTAGAAGCGAAATTAGTTCTTTACTTTCGCTTCTTCTTAGTTATATGTCCAAACAACAATATACAGCCAATACTTTTATAGCACTTATAGACTCTTCCATCAGGTCTTTCTGTGACGGGGCACCATAGTGGCACTGCATTTCACCAACCATTCCTCACTTGATAAGATTTTTCTTGCAGCGGCGTACTTGTGAGCGCAGTTTTCTTGTAGCGGCGTTCTTGGGAGCGCAGTCTGTTGAGTGTTTTCCAGACCGGTTAAGAAAAGTTGTGACCAGCGGGAATTTTTTTGCTGACTCTATATACCCTGGTCGAGGAGATTTCTAGTACGTCCTCCAGCGGGAGATCTTGAGATCTAGGCGAGTGAGAGTTCTGGATAACGCATCGGATTACTTTCGTAATAGTTTAGCTTCCGCAAGGTACGTATTAAGGCCATGGTATTTATGCGATACCTAGGCTTGGATGATAGGTACAACGTATCAGTACATAAATTATTTACCACTTTATTGGTTTAAATTTTAAACAGTTGTTAAGGTCCTTTGAAGATTTAGCACTTTAACAATTTCTTAGTATTGGAAGTGAGAATCTAATGAATATATACTTACATAGTTCTATAAGTTTAATTGTTACCCTATCTATGTAATAATTTTCTGAAATAAAAGATTATTATTATAAAGGTAAAATAATATATTGAACCTATAGGAATCTACACATTATCAACGAGTTACATGGGCTGTAAAATCAATGGACCATCTATAGAATTTAGGGTATGGAATAGAAGAATGGTTTTTGTTTATCCTGCTGCCTGTTTACACATGCAAAGTCAGGCGGATCGCTAGTATATTTTATTCCTAACGAAGGGTAGACACCATTGTTGAACTATTTTGTCTGTAATATGTAAGTGGTTTATATTATGCAAATACTTATTTAAGACAACAATAATCTTTAAATTAATTCTGTACGATCTAAACAAATGGCCATCTAGCCCAAACTAAGCAAATAGAAATAGATTATTATTTTTATTTATTATTATTATTATGGATTCTAGACAAAGGACAGAAATACATAGTTACCCTAACCAAAACAAATAGACATGTTCAATGACCAACACAAAAATTTGTCTAGTGTGAGAGTCGAACCCGCATCTTCAAATCAGCAGGCAGGTTAACTGAGTCACAGAGGTCGTCATAAAAGAACCTACAGTTAAAAACATATTGAATAATATACATTTTACTGAACTAAAGCAATATTTATTTTATTATGATTTATTTATTATGTAGTTAACAATAAAATTAAATGTAAGACAGCATATCTGTCCACTCCGAAGCGGCCGAGGGCCTGGTGATCTGTAATACAGGTTCTATAAGAAACCTACTTCAGACACCAGCTCTCACAAAGGAAAATGTATAGATATTAATAGTTGTAAGTATTGTAACTACCTTTGTGGAGAAATAAAATAAAATAATTATATTATATTGTTATTATTATTTATTTTATATTAATTACAGTTTGTTGTTTGTTTTTAATTCCGTTTTACGGCTCTGGCATCTTTGGCCTTATGAGCCTTCAGTAAATATCTTTCTATATCATTTATTTCCGTCATTGTCAAATAAAGTCCGTCACAGTCGTGTCACACATAGTCCTTGTCCAACCCCAGTAAAGCAGTGGAGACTTTACTAGAGGCTTTTATGGAGTTTTGATTACAACACGGAAAATCACAATTCACGGCAATATCGCACTTTCCTCCACTTGTGTACGTTGTCGAAGATGTTATGTCTAATAATAAATAATCCACCATATTTACACATAAAAACTCGAATTTACACCAGTTTTTGAAAATAAAACATAGCCTCGATGCGTCTTTTTCCGTGTTGGCGCCAAAACTCTATTAATTACAGTATCTTATAGTTATTTAGTAATGAAATAACAATTTGATATATGGTTGATGTTGAGCCTGACACCGTTCACTGCGGGAGTTAGGCCTGCCCCAAAGGTTTCTAACGGTTCCATTTGAAGGGGCTATAGTCTCCGCGCTTGGAATGTGTTTTGGCGACCGCAGATATGTGTTAGTTAGTACACAGGAGATGCTGCTGCCCGACAACCTGGTGTATCCCTTAGTCGCTTTTACGACACCCACGAAATAGTATGGAATTGTCCCGTTATTTTTTCTGAGCCGAAAACCACACGGCTATATATGATTACCAAAAGAATATACTCTCTTTAAGTTTGATCAACATGTTCTGACTCTCATTTTGTATACACGTGATATTGAAATTGAAGTAGTTTATATTATTAGTTAGTAAAACGATGCTTAAGTAAGTAGTTATATAAGTATTGCTTCAGTAAATCAAGTAGCTAAGTCCAAACACAATATTGGGCATCGCAGATAAAACTCAATCCCAAAGGATGCCTATAATGACGCAATAAAGGAGAGTCGTAAAAGGTGACGTTAAACTTTCTCTGGCTTATCCAGCAACAAGTAAGCGTCTGTTACATTGTATCTAAACTATGTTTGAATCATAAAAATGGAAGAAGATATTGAAAAAATGGTACAAACAAAAACACCGATTTCAAAAACGATTAAAAGTATATAATCATTTCATAGAGCCGATAGGGTAGGACATGCCCTATTGCAATGAACGGTGGAATAAAGCTCCTAGGAACGCGATCTGTCTATAAATGTGTGACCGCCAAAGTAGTTTAATATCTGAGTGTCCCCGTGCGTCTAAAGCACCTTCAGCTGTCAGTTCCGGAGGTTGTCATTAAAATACGTCAGAAGCTTACTAAGGCTTAAACAACTTTGAAACCAAGGTAACCACCTACAGTTAACCTACCTAATAAACAAAGATATATATTTTAATATACATACATGTGTATAGGCACAAAATTATGACGTTTGAATTTGGTGCTAAAGAATTATATAGTTATATGACGGATTTAAATGAATCTACTTCTACAGTTCTACCGCCTGTTAATGCAAGATTATTGGAGGGTATAGGTATTTCCGATCCTGTGAGGCTTTAGTGAGCTTATTATTTTCTTAAAGGCCGGCAATGCACTTGCGGATCCTCTGGTATTGTGAGTGTCCATTAGCGGCGGTGATCACTTACCATCAGGTGTAGATTTACCTATGCGCGAAAATAAAATTCACCGAACTTCATTTACCTATTTGCTCATATGGCGGCAATGGACGGAAAGGGCTTGTGGAGCGAGACATATTAGAAAAGTGAGGGATAAGAGCGAGTAATATAAGCCACACTAACATACGCACAGTTAAAATTGCCTTACATATTCTTAGACCGTTAAGGTAGATACCAGTTAACAGTCTACTTACAACTACTATTCAACTAAAATTGGGTTAATGAAAAAAGATTTCCATTATCAACGACCTATTATTTATTCTGCTTTTCTTCCGGGAAATGAATGAATATTTGTGTGGTCTAATAAAAAAATATGATAATTGTTTTACGATCAGACATATACATATTCTTGAAGTAAAATATTGTAGTGAGTGGTGGGTCAGGAGATTGGAAAACCAATTAAGATCGCGGTATACACTTAGACACTTAGAGTGCCGGCAGCAAACACTGGGTGAGGGTTCAAACGTGGCGCTCTTACAGGGTCCCCGCGATTGTACTGAGCGGGAGTCCCGACGCACCCGGTACACTTATCATTATCATTGGAAAAAAAATACCAGATCGGCGATTTCAGAGCGAGAAATACCTCGGACCAGATTTATTTTTCAAAATTCTCGAATATTTTGAACAAAACAAGCATATAAATATATTTCTAACAATGTATTGGTGAAGCTACTGTCACGACCTTTTTATTTAGACATACCTACGATATGAGATTACGATATGAAAAGACGAGTAACTTCATCATATCAGCCGAAAGACGGCCACGAATTCTTATAATTATTAATTATAGTAAACAAGCTCCCACCTGAAGCTTTGCTTGGATATTCTTGCTGGGAAATCCAAACATATTTTTGGCGCAATTGCAGCCAATATAATTCTCCGAATGAGGATGCGTGTGAAATTGTAAAAATAAACAAATTTATAAAAGCTTTTATCCAAATAAGCGATTTCAATATTAAAAATAATATTTGTAACGACTTTCAACGTTAAAGCCGATCACGATTACCAGCGAGTTAGGCGGTAGCCCCCAAACTCCATACAGAACTTTAGCATAACTCCTGCTCTAATCCTTCCCACTCATCTCTCGGTTTACTTATATGCTCTCGCTCCACTGGCCCTTTTCCTCTAAAGCAGCAATGAGCAAGACTAAAAAACTAAACTAGTTGAAATTTATTCTCGCGCAAAGTTTAGAACAGAGATCAACCATAGCATTCATCAATGCTTTTGTGAACCTACTTTTGTTGCGTACGGTATCACCTGGTTGGTTCCTCTGAAATATTCGCAGTTATTCCTGTTACACGCTATATTATATGTAGTTTCCGTATTTCATACGTGACAATAAGAATATTCTCTCCAGTATTTTTGTATGGAGTTTTTACATTAGACACACAAAAGAAAATCCTACTACTTTTGTTCGTTTGTGATCTTATATAGTTACGTGACATGTCCCTTTGGGGTAACGCGAAGAATAGGGGTGAGTGCAGTTTTATTTAGGCTATAGTTGTATAAGAAATGGTTGTGATAATGTTGTTTTGGTTGGCTCGCGTTCATTTTGTGCTGGGGACCAGTTATGGGCTATTTTCATTCATATTTATTTGCGGAACCAAATAAAGATTTGTGGTGCGAGCAAGAAAGGCTCTACTTTGAAGAATATAAATAGAAAAGTTTGTAAAGAAACATTTCTCCATAAAATAATGTTGATATGGGGCCCATAATTTTATGGACAAATTTAAACCCCTATATTGGTTTTATATTATGGAGAATTTGAGCATCATATTTATTTTAGTAGCTGTGTGGTTTGCGGACCAGAAAGAATAATAGGGTCACCTCATACTTTCTCGTGGGTGTCGTAAAAGGCGACTTAGGGTCAGCGCAGACCGAGAGGAGCGCAGCGGAGAGGATTTTATTAAGGCACTAGAAAATCAACTTTAAAATTATTGAAATAAAGTGCATGTATGCTTGAACATTAAAATGCGCGAGACTGCGCGAGCATTTTGTCAGGTTCAAGCATATATGCACCTTATTCCTATAGCTCTAAAGTTGATTTTCTAGTGCCTTCATTATCTGCGCTGACCCTAAGGGATACACCAGGTTGTCGGGCAGCAGCGCCTCCTAACCTCGGTCGCCAACTCGCATGCCAAGCGCGGTGACTAAATATACAACTGACTAAGTATACAACATGTAACTTAATTAACGCACATCCTGAAAATAATTAGTTCTGTACGTTTACTGAATCGATTTATATCATGTCTAATATAGATAATTTTGTATTCCAAAAATAATGAAAACTACGGAAATAATTGTCATATTAACCCTGTACAGTCAAAACAAATTGAAATGGACCGTAAGTCAAAGTAATAAGACTTTTAAAATCGTAGTTTTATTTGTATTCATACAAATTCCATCATTCAATATAAAGTAAAGAAAAATAAACTTTATTCCAAGAAATAACTAAATAACAATGCATATACATGTTATTGAATGAAAATTGAATATTGATTCTAATTGTGGTGTGCGTTAATTATGTTACATGTTGTATATTCGTAACATAACACAATAAAGGACATATTACGTTAATTGATACCTAGTGATGATTTAGACTGCTATACCAGAGGTCGTGTGATCGAACCCCACCATAATATAGCATATAGCGGTCGCCGTAGCCTAGTTGGTAGTGCTCCTGCCTACGAAGCTGGTGGTCCTGGGTTCGAATCCCTTTAAGTGCAAATATGTGTGTGATGAGCACGAATATTTGTTTCTGAGTCATGGATGTTTTCTATGTATTTAAGTATTTATCTATCTATATAAGTATGTATATCGTCGCCTGGTACCCATAGTACAAGCTTTGCTTAGTTTGGGGCTAGGATGATCTGTGTGACATTGTCCTTAGATATTTCTTCTGTGTCCGGGTGTAATTTATCTATAATATGAATGTATTTAGAAATATATAAGTATGTTTATCAGATGTCTGGTTGCCATAATACAGGCTCTGTCTAGTTTGGGAACATATGTCAGCATGTTAGTTGTACTAAGATATTTATTTAAAATGATGATGAAGCACTTTATTATGTAAAAGAGGCATTTAGAATTAATTCAGTCACTGCTTTGACTGAAGTTTTCGTTGCAGTTGAAAGTAAATCAAATTATGAACCTTGCTCAAAGAGACTTTGCTTCATTCGTGTTTTTGAGTCCGTCAGTGCAGCAAGAAGTTGTTTTCCGCTCGGAGAAATAATTTACTCTTATTCAATTTGACGGGCCTGTTGGCGTGGTTGGCAAATGCTTGCTTTTCACGCCGGATGTTGTGGGTTCGATTCCCACCCAGGACAGATATTTGTGTGCATGAACATGTCTGTTTGTCCTGAGTCTGGGCGTAATTATCTATATGAGTATATATTTACAAAAGAAAATTAGTATATGTAGTATATCAATTATCTCGTTTCCATAGTACAAGCTTTGCTTAGTTTGGGATCAGATGGCCGTGTATAAATAATGTCCTAGAATATTATTATTATTATTATTCAATATATTAGGGTGGCGGAATTTAAATTACTTGAACAACAAACAATTAATTGAGTTAAACTCTAAATCCAATAAAATCCAAACTAACTATTTATGGGTAATCAGTAACCATTTATTAGATTTGATAAACACAATACATTGGTATTAATATAAAATATCATTCCGCTATGTTCTGCCGATTACAATCGGCGTTGTCAAATATGGGAATCGAATCCAAGTCACGAAGTGGTGAGGCTGCTGTCTTGAACGCTGCGCACACGTTTAGTAATTGCACCATATTCATCATCATCATCATATCAGCCGAAAGACGTCGACTGCTGAACAAAGGCCTCTCCCAAAGATCTCCACTATTGCCGGTCTTGCGCTATTCGCGCCCAGCGGTTTGCACCGACCCGCACAAGATCATCGATGTATCTTGCGCCATATTACTAAGTTTATACATATTTGTTTAAAGTTTAAATTACAGTAAGTTACAACTGGAATAAAATTTGGCACGTACGATTATCGGATTGTGTAGATTGCACGAGAGTTTGTAAGAAGCTTGCTTTGTTATAGGAAGTCGTGATCTTGTCATCCAAGTCGTCTATGTAATCTAAATGATTTTTATAGGTTATGAAACAGGAGTAAGTTTCGATCGTAACTTACTTATTTACTTATCGTATGGGCAGTGGTAATAGTGGTCAGAGTTTTTCAAGCCGCCCAGCAGGCCTCTGACATGGCTTAACGTCTGTTGCCTAATGGCTACAACCGGGACCGACAGCTTAACGTGCCCTCCGAAGCACGGAGACGCTCAGAAATCACTTTTGCGGTCACCCATCTATGGACTGACCGTGAGTCTAGTTGCTTAACCTCGCCGATCACTTACGGACCAGTGAGAGCATCTAGCTATGAGCGCCTCCTCGATCGTAACAATAACCGTAATTTTATGGTAATGTTGAAATCATATATAACACCAGAAATATTATGTATGCCTAATTATCTACTCACTGACCGCGATAAGGTCATTTATTATACATTCATGTTTTTAGGACTCTTAACAACCGAAAGAGGTCAAAGTGATGCCTATTCTAAAGCCTTCGCCTTCTGTCTCTCTCATTCAAGCTAGTATAATTTAGACCTTGATATGGAATTATATTTTAATTTTGCACGTGTAGCTCGGTGGATAAGGTCGCCTCTCAACTACCATGGCGCCCTCTTATCTTGTTTGGGGTGTACTTCTGTACAGCACTTCGACCCTTCAGGATCTTTTGTACTATCCCCCAATGGTTTTATTCTATCCCTAGAGCCCTGAATGAAGTCTACACGTAATCCAGTACGCTCCTTAGAGGTAGATCCTTGCAGTCACCTGGTTCTGGATATGCCAGCCCCAGGATTGCCATTCTGTGTCTTGCCAATGCATAGCATTTGCATATTATATGCAGCATTGTTTCATTTTCTTCCCCACAGGTCCTGCAGATCGGGCTATTCGACAGTCCCAGTTTGTGTAGGTGGTAGTTGGTACCGTAGTGGCCCGTGAATACTGCTACTATTAGTCGTAGCTGGTTTCTGCTGTATTTCCAAAGCTTCTTGGGCCAGCTCTTGTCTACTCCTTTAATGAGTTGTTTGGAGTGTTTTAGTTCCTTGGTTTTGATCCACATTTGGTTGTGTTTAATTGTGGATTCATTTTTGAGGAATGCTCCTATTACGTTTGGAGGAATCCCTACGCACGGTTCTGGTCCACAGAACTGACTTTCAGATCCCTTCCTAGCCAGTGCATCTGCTTTTTCGTTGCCTTCTATTCCCGTATGGCCTGGTACCCATACGAGTTTGACTTTATTTTTAGTGGCAAGTTTGTTCAGAGCCGTTATACAGTTCTGGGTTAGTTTCGATTCGATTTTGTGTGACATCAGGGCTTTTAATGTAGCCTGGCTGTCACTAAGTATGTAGATGGTCTTACCTTTCGTCTCCCTATCTATGATTGTCTGGGCGCATGTTATTATCGCATATGTCTCAGCCTGAAACACTGTCGTGAAGTTGCCCATGCTTTTGCTGATACTGCAGGTTTCATTATAAACCCCCGCACCTGTGCCGGATTTCATTTTGGATCCGTCTGTATACCAAATTTGACTTTGTTCGTTTTGTTTACAAAGTCCCAATTTCCATTCCTCTCTGCTAGGGATGTATAAATTATATTGTTGTTCAAATGTATAGGTTGGTTGCATTTTATCGCTGCCCATCCCTATTACATTGTCATGATGTTTCCAGTTTTCTATCTGCGCGTGCTTGGTGGGCATACGATCGTAAGATGTATGTCCCAGGGCAGTAAGTCTTTGGAGTGTTTTCCTTGCCTCTTCTTGTACTTCAATGTGTAGAGGTACTAGGTCTAGGATTACTTCCAAGGCTGCTGTTGGTGTAGTGCTAAACGCCCCTGTCATTGCTAAGCAGGCAGTGCGTTGTATTTTGTTCAGCACTTGTTTACAGGTTTCTAGTTTTGTTCTTGGCCACCAGACGATACTACCGTACATCAGTACCGGTTTTATTATCATTCTGTATATCCAGTGAACAATTCTGGGTTTCAGTCCCCATGTTTTGCCATAAGCTGCTCGGCACATGCCAAATATTCTCAAGGCTTTGTTTTTAATATTTTCTACATGTTCTTTCCATGTGAGCTCCTTGTCAAGTGTTACACCTAGGTATTTCACTTCTTTTGACAAATCAATGTTTGTATTGTATAGTTTCAGAGTTCTTATTCCCGATAGGTCCTTCTTCTTTGTGAATGGTACTATAACTGCTTTATGTGGGTTTATTGAAAGGTTATTTGATTTGCACCAGTCCTCTGTCTCTTTTAAGGCTTGTTTCATAATATCCGATACTGTGTGAGGGAATTTCCCACTTATTAGTATCACAATATCATCTGCATAACCGACGGTATACCGTGGCCCTGTGTTTAGGTCTATCAGGAGCTTGTCCACAACCAGGCACCACAGTAGCGGTGAGATGACTCCGCCTTGTGGGCATCCTCTGGTTGTCGTTGCATATCTGATATCCCCGAGCAGTGTTGACTGCAGTTGCCGTCCTTTCAGCATTTTGTCTATCCATCTGCATAGAGTGGGTTCTATGCCATGGTTAGTGGCGGCATTTTGTATAGTTTCCCCCCTTCCCTCCGGATCACGAAAGTGTTTAGACGTGTGCATCTATGTAGCTTAAATTAATAAAAAAACACATTTAAAATTCAAAATATTCTAATAAATAAATTCTTAAAGTACTAGGCGCGCATAACGTATCAAGTGACGCACGGTGCTAGTGTGAGTGGGATAACAACACGTGTGACGGCAATAGTTACCGGAGGTACGAGTCACACATACCACCTGTCAAGCCACTGACATCTGTCAACAGTGTTACCAGAGTAAGAAAAGTTTTTTTAGTAGAAGTTAAATTAAAATAAATTTCTGCACGAGTGAATCGAGTAGCATGCCTCTTCGACGTTCTCCACCGCCAGCCCCGGTCGCTTCTGCGCCCGGATCTATGCACTCTACGGCAACTATACATGCACCAGTGACTTGTGAGTCTGATACAGCATCAGAAAGAAGCGGCCGTGACAATGTCAGTATTCGTAAGCGGAGACGTGACGACGAAGACTTAAAGGATCTCAAAAGTCTGATCTCGTCATTGACAACGAAGGTTGATCAAAACTTCCTTGAAATGAAGCAGAGCAATGAAGCGCTTCAGAAAAGTGTGAAGTTTATGTCGGAAAAATATGACACAATCCTAACTACGCTTCAAAGCCTAAAGGAACAAAGAGCAGAAGACAAGAAAACTATACAGAAGTTAGAAGAGAAGATTGAAACTTTTGAACGTAAAAATAGGTCTGCAAGTTTAGAGATACGAAATGTGCCCATCAACTTACAAGAGAACCAAAAATATGAATCTAAGGATGATGTTAGTAGAATTGTGCAAGGCTTGTCTAAAGTTGTCGACGTCGAAATACAGGACGGTGATATAAGAGATATCTATCGAATCCCGACCCATAGAGAAGGGAGTAAACCTATCTTAATCGAACTCAACAGTGTCATGAAAAAAGAAAAATTGTTACAAGCGGTCAAAAAATTTAATAAAAACCAGAGAGATAAATTAAACACTACGCATCTAAACATTCCTGGGCCTGCCAAACCAGTGTACATATCTGAAGCCTTAACTCCCAATGCTCAAAAACTGTTCCACGCTACTCGGCAGTTTGCTCGAGAAAATAGTTATGCCTACTGCTGGACTTCACGAGGTGCTATATACCTCCGAAAAACCGAAGGTGCGCCTCAAACGCGGATTGAGTCTGAGTCAAGCCTTAGGGTTCTTATCAAGAAGTGACTAGTTTGCTTTTACAAATGGCAGCTGAATTTGCTGATACATTGCTTGATAGCATTGTGTTGCCTATTTTTTATGTGTAGTCTTATAAGTATTTATACTGCAAATGCATGTCTTAATAATCTAGTTATAACTTTAGCTATTATTCCTTTTTGCCTATATTTTGAATATGTTTACATAGATATTATTATTATGCTTTTAATCACCCTTGTTCAAATTATAATATATAGGACAAAACTTAAATTTATGTATTTAAATGCAACTAATGGCAGTAATTACAACTCACTACCACAATTACAGTTGCAAAACCCACCCATTCAATCTAAGCACAATAATACACACAAGTACGGGTACCCTAATATAAAGACTAAAATAACAATCTATCCCTACTACTATATTAACCTTTATCTAATGTTTAATTCAATGATGCCTTGTCGTATTAATTTACATCGGTCATTTTTAATTACAAAGCAAATTCGATCGTGACAACTTAAACCAATTTATGGATTCTGTTGAATCACTTGATATCTGTCGGTCATATGTGAGTTTACCTAACCAATGTCTTAAGCATCTACAGACTTCCAAACCAACTTTAAACATATTGCATGTCAACATACGAAGCTTAAATCGCAACTTTGACGGTCTCGTAGTCTTGTTACAGTCCATGGATATAGTGTGTGATATTATTATTCTTTCAGAGTGTTGGTTAAGTAAAGTTACAGATATACCCTTCTTAAGTGGATTCATGTCAGTTAGATCTTCATTCAATAACCAGAACGATGGTGTGGTTGTCTACATAAGTACGGCATTAAGCTATAGGACAATTCAGCCGGTAATCATAGATGCTAACTGTCTCATTGTGAAGCTGAGTGCAGATACAGCCATTGTAGCAATTTATCGCACACCTTCAGTCAGAAATATAGACAATTTCCTTAACTCCGTAAATAATATTCTAGAGTCCCTATCATCACTACCGACGGTAATAGTAATGGGAGACCTAAACATAAATATTCGACCCGGTAATACTGACACAAATTCAGAGGACTACCTAAATGCATTGGCTTTCCATGGGCTCCTGCCTGCTCATGTACTTCCTACTCGGGTAGACAACTGCCTGGATCATGTCATTCTTAGAACTAACAAATACTCCACAACGCTGGTTCTGGAATCTTCTATTACTGATCACGCCCCCATTCTATTCAGCATTGAACGCAACCTGCTACACGCTATTAAATCTAGAAGTGTGACTCGATATATAAACATTCCTTCTGTCATTAGTTGTTTAGAAAATACAGATTTTTCCGATGTTTTAACTTGCACCAGTCCTAATCAAAGCGTGGAACTACTTATTGCTATCATTTCAAAAACAATTAACCAGAACAGCTCTGAAAGAAAAGTGTCGCATAGGAAACGTATTATTAAGCCATGGGTGACCCCTGGCTTACTGAGGTGTATACGAAATCGTGATCGGCTCCACAGAAAGACAAAAAAAAATCCCAATAACCCTACTACTAGACTAATATATACCAGATATCGAAATTTTTGTAATAATTTATTAAAGAAAATTAAATGCGATTTTGACAAAAGTATGCTTCTCAGGGCCAACGGTAATCCTAAAGCAACATGGGATGTAATAAGGGAGATTAGTTACAAAAACACTTCACGTGTAAACAAATCAGATGAACTCCTAAACATCTGCAACGATCCAAATTCGTCTGTAAATTCTATTAATGAGTTTTTTGCAACCGTTGGACCTGACCTTGCTCAGCAAATTACGCAAAGACAGCATTTTGGACGATCAAATTTTGAATTTAACTGTTTGATTAATCCGTTAGGTAATTCTTTAGTATTCCTTGAAACTGATTGCTTAGAAATAGAAAGCATAATCACAGCACTTAAATATGACTGCGCCGTTGGCCATGACGGAATTCCAGCTTCTATCATCAAAGCAGCCAAGCATGTTCTTGTTCCAGCAATCACCCATGTCTGTAACTTATGTATAAAAAAAGGCACCTTCCCTGATACTTTTAAGAAGGCATTAGTCACACCGGTCTTTAAGGGCGGGGATGGAGATCGTGTCGAAAACTATAGACCAATTTCTGTGCTCACGGTATTGTCCAAAATTATGGAGAAGATTATGAATAAAAGATTGCTAGGCTATCTTGAACGTAATAGCATCATTGCTGCAAACCAATACGGTTTCAGAAGAGGTACCTCAACAGAGGATGCAGTTCTTGAGCTGACGAACCAAATAGCTGCAAATCTTGATTCACGGACGAAAACCATAGGCATATTCCTAGACATAGCCAAAGCTTTCGACACGGTCTCTACCCCCAACCTAATTCGCAGCTTGGAAAGTTTGGGTATTAGAGATATTAGTCTGAATTTATTTCGTGATTATCTCACAAACAGAAGCCAACGAGTTAAGGTAAATAATTACATCAGTGATGAAGTGAACTTAACTCATGGCGTGCCTCAGGGAAGTGTACTCGGTCCGACCCTGTTTCTTTTATATATAAATAAATTCTGCCAACTCATAATACCTAATTGCAAGATCTTCGTTTACGCAGATGACACTGCGCTTGTCATAAGTGCTAAAACATGGGAGTCTGCCCATCGTGCAGCGGAACATGCCCTAGGGATAGTCATGGACTGGTTTTCATCTAATCTGCTTTCAATAAACGTGTCTAAAACTCACTATGTCCCTTTCTCAGTTAATACTGTCGCACAACCTAATCTGCCCGATATTAAGATCCATAGCTGCCTGTCAATAAGCACATCTTGCAAATGTCCATCTTTACAAAGAAGTTCATTTGTTAAATACCTAGGTGTTTATATTGACAACACACTGGGTTGGCGGAAGCATATCGATGCGACAGTGTCACGAGTTCGCAAATTAATGTTACCCATGAGGAAATTAAGACGAGTAGTTGATGGCACTCTATTGAAAACCATTTATTATGCTTTAGTTCAGTCATTATTTGCCTATTGCATTTCTGTATGGGGTAGTACATTTAAGACCTACTTATTACGACTGGAGAGGGCGCAAAGAGCGGTTTTGAAGGTCATGCTTTACAAACCCTATCGCTATCCAACAACCCAATTATTCCAAGACTTATCTGCCCTCACTGTCCGACAACTCTGTGCGCTTAAGATCATCTTGCGAGTGCAGTCATCTTTAACCTACGACCCTAAGCTAAATGAGCATAAACGACGTAAATATCTTGTATGCCCAACTATAGCTGCCAAAACAGATTTAGGCAGCCGAAGTTACCCAACTGTTAGCGCTCGTCTATACAACACTATAAACAGATTATGCAATATATATCCTTTGCCTAAAGTGAAATGTAAACTTGTGGTCAATGATTTCTTACAGAATTTAACCTACGAGGAGACTGAGCAATTATTTTCAAAAAAACCTTCATAACTCCTATGTAAAATTGAACTTCAGCCCGGTGATATACATACTCACCAAAATTTACATAAACACACACGCAATCCCACACACACACACGAACACAAATAGACTCAAATAAACTTACACACACCTCAAACACATTATTATCTATGTATATTGCAGTTGTACGATATTTTAGATGTCTTAATCATAAGTTTTATTTACTAAATATTATTAAAACTGCAACGTCTAAAATTTGGTATAAAACAGCAACTCATCAATACTAAGACTATTTTTATCACATAAATTGTAAGAGGAAGGCGCCAGTGTCTGTAACACAGTTAATACTATCATAGACACTGACGTTCACTCTATCTCTTTATTTAAGCATCATTGTATATATTTGTGCATTTATGTGTAGATGAGATGGAAAATTTGTACTTGGCTTTTGATAATAAATTATTATTATTATTATTATTATTATAGTATTGAATGCCGTATTGTCAAAAGCACCTTCAATATCTAGAAATGCCGCAAGGCATATTTCTTTGTTTTCTAAGGCTGCTTCCGCCTTTTTCACTACATGGTGTAGGGCTGTCTCTGTAGATTTTCCTGCCTGATACGCATTTTGTTGCCAGTGTAGAGGAAATCTTTTTAGAGGCCCTTGCCTAATGTGTATGTCTACCATTTTTTCTAATGATTTGAGAAAGAATGATGTGAGGCTTATCGGTCTATACGATTTTGGTGATTCATAGTCCGACTTTCCTGCGGCCCCAGCAATCATGTTCCCTACGGAGAATCTCGGCGCGGGGTCAGGTGTCTCCTCTAGAAGGTCCCACAGTAGGACTTTAGGAGGATCCAACGTTTTGGGGTCCAGCTTCTCCTCCGGGTAGTTCGCATTAACAATTACCATCCGGGTCCCAGTTAGGGCGTCTCTGTAGGACCCCTGGGTTTTTGCCCTTTTTGGTATGTTATGCGTGCCCGGGCTCTCGTCACTGACTTCCCTCTCTCTCTTTTGAGGCCCTCCTGATGGAGTTCCCCCTTGAGTCGCATCTTGCCTCTCTATAGCTCTACGGCGTTTTTGAGCGCCGCTGAGCCTCCTTTTCCCCCTAAGCTCGCCCACTGGTGCCGGTCGCTCGGAAGCTATTCCGCCGTCAGAACTGCCCGCGGATGTGCCCGGTGTGGGTGACATACGGGGTGGTACGCTCTGATTGCTGGAGCTGCCTTCGCCCGGTCCCAAGGGTTTTCCGCTATGGGACAGATTGGCGGGTTTGCCAGTTTCATCCACCGGCCGCCCAGTGACATCCCGCCGCCGGATCCGAGTCCCCTTACCGGGTTTCTCAGCTCCAGCAGTGGAGGCCTGCCCGGGTACGCCAGTGTTTGTCACGGCTTCCCTCGTTTGTGTTACTTTAGATGTCCCAGCCCTCTGGGGCAGGACATCGAGTGACTCCACCTTTTGGGTGGGCTTATCGTTCGTAGTTTTATTTTGGTTCTTGTCCATAACAAAATCTCATTGGAGTTTCATCAAACCTAGCTCCCCACCCTCCATCGAGCCCTCAACTGGGGATACTTTCAAGCACCAGGTTTACTAGGTCGATATAGTGCCGAACCAGAAAAAGGGGAAAGAGAAAAGAAAATATACTAATATATAAAATATATGACATATACTAAATAGATAGGTTGGTTTTCTCCTTTCCCCTTCTCTAGTAACTCGCGGGTTAGTCTGGGCAATTTACGAGTCCGCAGTATGCGCCCCGCTGGGCACCTAAACTACAGCGCCCAGGGTTCACTCACCCGACTGCAAACCCACCCAGACCCGACACTCACCTGACGGCCGTCAGACCGGACGTCGTCAGCCGATTGATCGTGGTTGGTTAGACCCCGACCTCCCGTGTCGGTAGAAATCCAGACCAAAGGGGCGTGTTGCTCGGAGGGAATAACTACAGCCCGATTCCCCCCAGCTCAACCCCCAGGACTCCTTCATCCTCCCTTACGGGTCCCCGCGCACGGCACAAACACGCGGGTGGTCACTGAAAGCCGACCATTGCTGTCATTTCTGCAATAGAAGGCCCGCCGAGACATGACCACGGATCTCGGCAGCGGAGGGGTAGGAGATAGAGATTATATATAAAGGAGGGTTATGGGAAAATGTTTGGGGTACGTCTGATGGTTTCAGTTTGTGAGTGCATCTACCGCTGGGGAGCAGAGGATGCAGACACGTAACAGGCGGCAACCACGTGAAGGATTACACACCAGACTTGTCTTGGGGATCTTAACGACTGTTGCGCTCTCCCCCAAAACCATTCGCCAACTTAGTTGATCGGACAGATAACTAAGTTAGAGCTAGGTCTCAGTCCACATCAGCAGTGAACTAGACCACACTCCGCCCCACACAGCCCCACTCCGCCCCCGGGGACAATGTCACACAGATCATCCTAGCCCCAAACTAAGCAAAGCTTGTACTATGGGTATTAGGCGACGATATACATACTTATATAGATAGATAAATACTTATATACATAGAAAACCTCCATGACTCAGAAACAAATATTCGTGCTCATCACACAAATATTTGCACTTACCGGAATTCGAACCCAGGACCACCAGCTTTGTAGGCAGGAGCACTACCAACTAGGCTATGGTGACCGTCTAATATTCTATTCTGATGTAATTTTTGTACTAACCCGAATAACATATAGGCTATTATTTACTAAGTTTAACGCGGGTGAAACCACGGGGCACACCTAGCATAATATATTTTTCAACCTTGTAAAGGAGTACCTATAAAAGCGTGTCTGACAAACACGTATAAGGGAAGGAGGCATATATTATTAAAGCCCACGATGACATATTTTACCGCCACGACGTCGCTCGGTGTCATGTACAAAGCAAACTATTACCTTGTTATCTCCAAGAGGTAGAGGTGCAGTATTAATAATATGTGCAAATCTCTACCTACCTACGTAATAGATAGGTTTAAGAAACTACCGTCTGAGGTATAGATCAACGGTACTAGACTAACAGTATTAATTGTCTAAAAGTCTCAACTGGGCCGTGTTGAAACCGGTAGCAGATGAACCTGCCGAGTTTGTTTCGCTGGGTCTTCTCAGTTGGGGCGCATTGGATCCGGTGGTAGCATTAATGCGCGACCGTCTTTTTATACACAAGGTCCGTTATAAACTTATAATAATAATACTGAATTCATTACTTAATATAGACAGAAACATTCAGACAATATGTAGTAAAATATAAATTTCAATCATTAAACCTAATCATAATCTCCCTGACAATAACTTAATACAAGCTAGCTAATTATCACTACTATTATAAAATAAATTGTATAAATATTTTAACATTCCGTGTACCTAAATATCTGTAATATGCAACTAGAAATAATAACTGTATTACTACAAACATGTTCTGACTATTTACAAGCGCTTTTTTAAAGTCTAAGTATGTGAATAAAAACCTTTTTTATTTATTTTATTTATTTAATTGGTATATCGTAATTTGCTAATGTAGGAACTTAATCGAAAGTTTTTACTGGTATTCTTGGATATTACTTTAGTAGAAGATGGCTAAATTGTGATATATTTTAACATAGACTACATGCATGGCGATCACCTCCAAAACCAGTAAAGAAATTAATTAATTTCATTTCCAACACATAATATTTCTTTTATTTTTATTTTGTTTATTGACTCACCAACAATTGTTTACACTAAGAGTTAGTTGAGTAATTACAGTAATATTAACAAACCTAGTGTAACAATTACTAACAGGTAAGCACAGGTACATAATAATAATATCCTGGGATGTTATTCACACACAGACATCTGATCCCAAACTAAGCACAGCTTGTACTATGGGATCGAAGTAACTGATATATTACATAAACTACTTGTTTTTGTAAATACATACTTATATAGATAACTAGCTGTGCCCCGCGGTTTTACCCGCGTTAACTTTTATAAATTATCACAGCTCCTCCCCCGTAGGTGATAGGGCGATAATATGTAGCCTATATGTTGACCCGACCTCTTAGTAATATTCATGCAAAATTTGAAGTAAATCCATGCAGTACTTTTCGAGTTTAGCCCGGACATATATACAGGCAAACAGACACACAGATAAAAATTCTAAAAACTATATTTTTGGCTTCGATATCGAAGTTAGATGACGCCCCCAATTATCCTTGAAAAAAAATATTTAATGTACAGTTTTGACTTTTCTACGATTTTATTATTAAATTAAATTAAGATTATCCATTATCCAGATTCAAGACAAACAGACATGTTCATGCACACAAATATCGGTTCTAGGTGGGAATCGAACCCACGACCGGTTGCGTGAGGGGCAAGCATTTACCAACCACGCCAACTGGCCCGTCAATATAAATAAATTGTATATAAGTAGCTAGTTAGCTAATCGATTTTAGTTGTTCCGACCTAAATTTCTTTAAGTATATTGCTCATTCTGAAGAACATAAGCGACGAGATAGGCGGTTTTAATAGCCGGACGGCTATAAAACGGCTATAAATAGTTTCTAGCGGCTTATCACATCTTATTGGCCTTATTTGGTATCTTTTTCAGATTCAACCTCAATAAAAAGCTGCTATAAAGAGAGGTATTATTTATTTTACACGTAGATAAAAATAGCTCCCGTTATACGTTCATTGAGCCGCTTGGGGTCGAAACGCTTAGCCCTTGGGGTCCAAATGCGCGCACCTCACGTGACCAGAAGGCTGGCCTTTATTTTGGTCAAAGAATCAGTATTGCCATACAACGTGGCAATGCTGCCAGCCTTCTGGGTACGTTCCCCGACAACGACGAGGAATTTTTTGACGCTGTTTAGATTTAATTTATCATATATCTATGTAGTTTTTAATTTTTAATTTTTACTTATATAGCTAATATAATTATCTTTAGGAACTTATTAATTATTATAACGTTCATAAGTAAAAGTGTATTATTCGTAAAATTAGCTCACGTTGTTATGTTAATTAGTAAATGTGTATTATTCTTTAGTGCCATCGTATTATTATTCTACTGCGACTGCCTGGATGGTTTAGCGGTAGCGTGTTCATCCGCAGAGAACGAGGTCCTGGGTTCAAATCACGGGTCGGGCCAAAAGTGATATTGGGACTTTTCTGTAAAAAAGAAACAATTCTCAGCATCAGCCCGAAGTCTGGGAGTTGGCGGTATTATACCCCCGTGCGTCGGAGAGCACGTAAAGCCGTCACTCCTGTACCTGACCTCTTTCCGGTCGTATCGCTAGGCGTCTCATCGGATCATGAGAGTGATGGAATAGAAAGTGCTCCTGTGTTTGCGCACACACTTGAGCACTATAATATGTCCCGCGCAGATGGGTAATCTCTGTTGAGACTTGCCGCCGTGCCCGAAATTCGGGTAGGAGGACATTATTATTATTAATAATAATAAACATTTATTTCAGACAAGGTCCATATTTTGTTAGTATCAATGTGCTAAAAAAGCTAATGTTTTTATAGGAAACAAAAAATTTACTTCGAAATGAAGCCGCAGCTATCTTTCCAGCATGTGGGACTCCCGCCGATCAAAGTAAAAAAGAAAAGTATTGGTAGTGCAACGAACGCGAGCTCATCGTAACGTGACGTCCTGCGTGAGCGATCTAGACGCGACCGCAAAGCGGCGCGAAAACAACAAACAGTCAAAACCTATTGAAGTGGCCTACGTGACCAAACGCACGTGAGTTGCGGTGCGGAGCGGCGCGAAATGAAGCGATCGCGATTAGTTGGCTTGATATTTTCGCGCGATCTGGATGGTGCCGTCATGTTGTTGCTTGGTTATTATATCGGAAATAGAAATTTTAATTAATGCTATCCAAAAACGTCGTATATTATGGGATGTAAGGAATAAAAAATATTATCCTCAACTGGTTATTATCGTCCCGCGAATGGGAGGATTTGGCCAAATTAACTGGAACAACCGCGACTTGAGTATTTGATATATAAGAAATGAATTTTCCAATAATATTCGTTTCCGTCCTCGTTCCCGTTCTCAATTTTTTATTCCATTCGAGAATATGTCTTACGTGCACGCGAATCGTCTCGCGCACCCGCACCCGGCGAAGCTGCCGTTCTGTGCATTTTTTATGGCCGGACGGAAACGAAAATTATTGGAAAATTCATATAAAAATCATATACATAGCCGCCGCGTCGCACCGCATCGCATTGAATTCGCGTGTCGCCGCTTCATAATCGCGTTCGCTTGGAACCGTATACCTAGGACGTAGCGTAACTTTAGCGGTAAAACCATCTACCCGCGCCTCAGCAAACATCCCTGACTGCAATAGTCCTTAATAAGTCCTTGTATAACGTTGTTCATTTAAAAACATGCGATTTACGTACACAAAACACACCCAGACTCAAAACCTCTATATATTGACATTTGACCATGCAAATAGTTATTATATCCGGAGATCGAATCCGAAAGGAAGGATGGCAAAACACGTGACTACCTATTTAAATTACTTAATATCAAGAACTTCGTTTATATTCGGAAACTTCTTAGTACAGACGCCAGCACATCTAGCTACCCCAATCAGTCAAATTTCTTTTATAGATTTTCTACTTTATCACATAAGCATAGGGTTCACTTTCAATTGGAGAAATTTGACAGATTTGGGTAGCTTGATGTGCTGGCGTCTGTACATTCCCTTATTTGCTCGCTCGCTTGTTGAAGGTTATCATATCATACCGGTTTGGATATAACTTTGATCCCACAAAGTGTTAGACCACGGTAAAAAGTTACTTGAGACACGCACGATGCTAGACGACCATTCCACTTCCGGTGAGAAGGGCTGTGGCGAAACGTGGCGGTAGGTTTCTTTTGTTGGCGTCTTTATCCCAATGGATACGCCAACCCTATCATGCGTTAATTATACTACTACAACAGAATGCCTTAAAATGAATTTAAAAGGAGAATCCTAATCAATATTATACACCAACCCGCTAAATCTTTTCGCCACATCTGTCTTTGGTTGTGCTAAAATTGTTTGAATGTAACCTACCTGTAACATAATAATATTTAAATTGAACTCATTGATAAAAATTCTCCTATCCTGTTGGTTCTTGACACAATCCGAATGATATATAGCTTCAAGAACACTGCATGTGTTGCAGTTGGGAGAACTAACTTTCTTCATGAGAAAGTGGCGGTAGTTATAAGTTCAAATAATTTTTTAGAACACTCCTAATAATCGTAATAAAAGCGGATATAATAAAAAGATTAATGCAGGGCATAAAAAGATGGGTGGCGGCGACATATTAAGATATTCTAGGGAGAAATATCGTTGGTATCAGATTCATAATAAGTGGGTTAATGAACAAAAATTCTGAGAAAACAGGCATTGGAATTGATCGTTACATAGCTAAGAAATCCCAAAGGCGTCTGTCTAATCCATCAATCTAGATAATATCTATTACCTACACGATAAA
Source organism: Pseudoips prasinana (assembly GCA_951640165.1). Taxonomy (NCBI): domain Eukaryota; kingdom Metazoa; phylum Arthropoda; class Insecta; order Lepidoptera; family Nolidae; genus Pseudoips; species Pseudoips prasinana. The sequence continues at coordinate 7,670,398 of OX621249.1, forward strand.
ACAGAATGGCTAGTTCATAACAAATGTATTATGTTACAACCTAAACTAACCGTTAGAAAAGTAGTACTAGTGTAAAAGTTCAGCTCTTTTCTAAAATGATGTAATTATAGTTGAAGTTGGGGGGTTTCAAACTATAATTACATCGTTTTGGAAAAGAGTATCTTACAATACTGGACCAATATAACCAAACATAGCTAAGAACCACCACAATCAGACCATCAGTTTGAGACCTAGGATGCCATAGGCACACACGCACACATACTGCGTGTGTGCGTCTGTCTGTGTGTGCGTGTGTGTGTGACACACACAGGCAGACATCGACATCAAACTTATAACACCCATTTTTTGCAGAGGGGGTTAAAAATGACAATGGCTACATCATTAACTCCGAAGTGCACCAAATTCTATTAATACGTGACGACAATAGTTAAACCTGTGTCATCATAATTATTTATGCCGCGAAGGCTTTTGGCATGGCCTAACTAAAAAGGCAGAAAAACGCGTTCACGCGTTGATTTTCAGTAAAATCTAAGGGTTAACTCGTCAAATAAAGGAGCGAGGAACGATCCACACTTTGCATATAACAGGTACAAGTATTAACATTTATTCATGGTCGTATTAAGTTCACGTCACGTACAAAGTTTGCCCCAAAAAGTGTCTCGGATTCCTCAAGTTAAAACATTAAGTCATAAGATACCCGTTGTAGCAATGCAAATAAGACTTTATTATGCTAATGTCAAAGCTCACTTTGAAATAAGATCAGTCGACAGTAAATGGGCGGTATAATTTCTGATACTAGAGTGAGTATCCTGGTTTAATTATTTTGAGTATAACAGCATTTTTTTTTAATAAGAAGAATTTTTATAATGCAACTCGGAACAGATGCTACATAATTACTGATTTAAAAACATAATTGGATTAAAGATTTTAAAACAGTCAAAAACTTATTTTTATAGGAAGTTAATTAAGTGGCAGGCGACCTTTCATCCAAGTGATATGGATGTCTATCAAGTCAAACAGTGGGATCCCCGTCGTTAACGAGGATTTGCACTGCGCGACGTTAATGCTATCAAATGGAATTAATTAATAATGTGGTGGCCCAGCCCAGAGGTGGCAGAATTATTCCATGTGCAGCCGTATTATATAATTGGAGGTGGAGCAATCATCAGCCTAATATCATTTGCTACTGGACATAGGCGTGACCCCAAAGGTTTCTATAACGTCGTCATCTGGAGGGGATTGCCGTAGTCACAACGCATGGTATGCGATTTGGTGGCCACAATTAGGTTGTACAAGTAGCTATAGAACACTGGTGGCGCTGCTGCCCTACCTGGTGTATCCGTTAGTCGTCTTTTATGAGGTAGCCCAGATGTTCGGTCTAGGCTGCAAGTCCACGTTAAATACCACCTAGGTATCCCAAGGACACCTAGCTTTCTGGAGACCAAGTTGCCTTTGTCTTCCTGATGACTGAAAAATTAGACGTCATTCTCAGCTAAGCAGCTATGGAAAGTTCATTTTTTGGGTTAAATGTCTGTTATGGATTTAGAGATGGAAAGTTTTGGTGGTCAGCATACATGCCATCAATATTCTACTATTATTATTCGTATTAATACTAGAATATCCAGAAAATCATATGATAACTGAGATTTTTAATAAACAATTTATTAATTAAGTTTTAATCTTCTTCCACATATATTCGAAAATCCATTAAGAATTTATATTAAATTTGTTTTAAAATCAATCGTTGATAATGTTTGTTTCATTCTGATAAATGTGAAAGTGTAAAAGCTTTGTGGTTGTAGGCAAAGCGTTGTAATTGATTACGCCGATGACAAATTGATTGCACATTATTAGTTAATTACGATGTTTATTTCAACTATGGTGATTCCATATATATATATATGGGTCTTCCACATTATTTATTACATTACTTACTTAACACACATTTATCAATATAAAATTGATATATTATTTAGAAGCGATATTAGTTCTTTACTTTCGCTTCTTCTTATTTATATGTCCAAACAACAATATACAACCAATACTTTATAGCATTTATAGACTCTTCCATCAGGTCTTTCTGTGACGGGGCACCATAGTTTCACTGCATTTCACCAACCGGCTTTATAGCATTTATAGACTCTTCCATCAGGTCTTTCTGTGACGGGGCACCATAGTTTCACTGCATTTCACGAACCGGCTTTATAGCATTTATAGACTCTTCCATCAGGTCTTTCTGTGACGGGGCACCATAGTTTCACTGCATTTCACCAACCGGCGTACTTGTGAGCGCAGTTTTCTTGTAGCGGCGTTCTTGAGAGCGCAGTCTGTTGAGTGTTTTCCACACCGGCTAAGGCAGTTGTGACCAGCAGGAAGTTTTTCTGCTGGCTCTATCTACCCTGGTGGAGGAGATTTCTAGTACATCCTCCAGCTCGAGTTCCGGATAACGCATCGGAGTACTTTCGTAATAATTTGGCTTCCGCAAGATACGTAATAAGGCAATGGTAGTTATGCGATAGCTAGGCTTGGATGATAGGTACAACGTATCAGTACATAAATTATTTACTACTTTATTGGTTTAAATTTTAAACATCTTATGCAACAGTTGTTAAAGTCCTTTGAAGATCGAGCACTTTAACAATTTCTTAGTATTGGAAGTGCGAATCGAATGAATCTATACTTACATAGTTCTATAAGTTTAATTGTTACCCTATCTATGTAATAATTTTCTGAAATAAATGATTATTATTATTATTATACAGGCAAAATAATATATTGAACCTATAGGAAGCTACACATTATCAACGAGTTACATGGGCTGTAAAATCAATAGATGGTGAATTTAGGGTATGGAATAGAAGAATGGTTTTTGTTTATCCTGCTGCCTGTTTACACATGTAAAGCCGGGCGGGTTGTTAGTACATTTTATTCCTAACGAAAGGCAGACACCATTGTTGAACTATTTTGTCTGTAATATGTAAGTGGTTTATATTATACAAATACTAATTTAAAACAACAATAATCTTTAAATTAGTTCTGTATCCAATCTAAACAAATGGCCACCTAGCCCAAACTAAGCAAATATTGTTTTATGGATTCAAGACAACGGATAGAAATACGTAGTTAACACCCTGACCAAAACGAATAGACATGTTCAATGAACAACACAAAAGAACAAAAATATTTGTCTTGTGCGTGGGTCGAACCCGCAGTCTTTAAATCAGAAGGCAGGTTCACTATTAACTGAGTCACAGAGGTCGTCATAAAAGAACCTACAGTAAAAATATATTGAATATAATAAAATCGTAGGAAAGTCATAACTGTACATTGAATATTTTTTATAAAAGATACTTTGTGTGTGATCTACAATCTAAATCGAAGCCAAAAATAAAGTTTTTAGAATTTATGTCTGTTTATCTGTATCAATCTGGGCTAAACTCAAAAAGTACTGCATGGATATAATTAAAATTTTGCATGAATATTACTAAGAAGTCGGGTCAACATATAGGCTACATTTTATCACACTATCACCTACGGGGAGGAGCTGTGATAATTTGTAAAATTTTACGCGGGTAAAATCGCGGAGCACAGCTAGTATTGAATAATATACATTTTACTGAACTATAGCAATAATTTATTTATTTTGTATTCATTACAGTATCATATTATTAGAGTTATTTAACTATTTGATATATGGTTGATGATATGCTATACCCTTGACGACCTCGGTACAATGCTTGATGGCCTCAGCAGTCTCTCAACACGTGGGTCTGAAAATGAACATGGATAGGACGAAAATCATGTCGAACATTCATGTTGCACCCACTCTAGTTAAGGTTGGAGACTCTGCACTCGAAGTTGTAGAGAACTATATTTACCTAGGACAGACCATCCAACTAGGTAGGTCCAACTTTGAAAAGGAGGTCAATCGCAGAATCCAATTCGGCTGAGCAGCGTTCGGGAAGCTACGTAATATCTGTCGTCCCAAATACCGCAGTGTCTCAATTCGAAAGTCTTCTACCGGTGTGTGTTGCCAGTGATGACTTACGGAACAGAGACGTGATCGCTCACTATGGGCCTTAACAGGCGGCTCAAGATCACTCAAAGAGCTATGGAAAGGGCTATGCTTGGAGTTTCCCTGCGAGATCGAATCAGAAATGCTGAGATCCGGAGGCGAACCAAACTAACCGTCATAGCCTAAATAATTGCCAAACTGAGTTGGCAGTGGGCAGGGCACATAGCTCGTAGAACTGACGGCCGATGGGGCAGAAAGGTTCTTGAGTGGCGACCACGAACCGGAGGACGCAGCGTGGGCAGGCCTTCTACAAGGTGGACCAACGATCTTGTGCGGGTCGCGGGAAGCCGCTGGATGCGGGCAGCGCAGGACCGGCTACTGTGGAGATCCTTGGGGAGGCCTTTGTCCAGCAGTGGATGTCTTTCGGTTGATATGACAATGATGATGATGATGCCTGATATCGCTCACTGCGGGAGTTAGGCCTCTCTCAAAGGTTTTTAATTGCCATTTGTAGGGGTTCGCCCTAGTCACAGCGCTTGGCATGCGCGTTGAGTTAGGTGGTAGTTAATGCAAGCAAGGTGCTGCTGCGCGACACCCTGGTGTATCCTTTAGTCACGTTTCGCGACACCCACGGGATGGTTTGGAATGAAATCATTTTTTTCTGGACCGGGAACCACACGGCTATATATGGTTACTAAACGAATATGCTCTCTTTGAGTAAGACCGACGCGCGACGCGTCGTGTTTTGACTCATATATACGCGTTAAATTGAAATGGAAGTAGTATATATTATAAGTTAGTAAAACGATACTTAAGTAAGTATTTATTTAAGTATTGTTTCAGTAAATCAAGTAGCTAAGTCCAAACACAATATTGGGCTTCGCAGATAAAACTCAATCCCAAAGGATGCCTATAATGACGCAATAAAGGAGAGTCGTAAAAGGTGACGTTAAACGTTCTCTGTTCTATCCAGCAACAAGTAAGCATCTGTTACATTGTATCGTAACTATATTGGAATGATAAAAATAGAAAAAGATATTGAAAAAATGGTACAAACAAAAACACCGATTTCAAAAACGATTAAAAAGTATTACCTATAATAATTAGCAGATGCACTGGCTAGGAAGGGATCTGAAAGTCAGTTCTGTGGACAAGAACCATGCGTAGGGATTCCTCTAAATTTAATAGGAGCAACTTAAAAATGAATCGACAGCTAAACACAATCAAATGTGGACCAAAATCAAGGAATTAAAACACTCAAAGCAACTCATAAAAAGAGTGGACAAAAGCTGGTCCAAAAAACTTTGGAAGTACAGCAGAAACCAGCTACGACTGATAGTAGCAGTATTCACGGGCCACTATGGCACCAACTATCACCTACACAAACTGGGACTGTCGAATAGCCCGATCTGCTGGACCTGTAGGGAAGAAAATGAAACAATGCTGCATATAATATGCAAATGCGATGCATTGGCAAGACACAGAATGGCCATCCTGGGGCTGGCATATCCAGAACCAGGAGACTACAAGGATCTACCCCTAAGAAGCGTACTGGATTATGTGAAGACTTCATTCAGGGCTCTAGGGATAGACTAAAAACCAGTGGGGGATAGTACAAAACATCCTGAAGGGTCGAAGTGCTGTACGCAAGTACACCCCATCAAAGATAAGATAAGACCTATAATAATTTCATATGAGCATATAGGGTAGGACATGCCCTTTTGCACTGATCGGTGAAGTAAAGCACCTAGGAATGGGATCAGTCTATAGACGTGTGACCGCTAAAGTTGTTTAATATCTGAGTGTCCCCGTGCTTCTAAATCACCTTCAGCTGTCGGTTCCGGAGGTTGTCATTACGATATGCCAGAGGTTTACTAAGGCTTAAACAACTTTGAAACCAAGGTACACCTACAGTCAACCTTCAAACGACAAAACTATATACATATTTGAATATACATACATGTGTATAGGAACTAAATTATGACGTTTGAATTTGGTACTTAAGAATTATATAGTTATAGAACCGATTTAAATGACTCTACTTCTGCAGTTCTACCGTCTGTTAATGCAAGATTAATGGGGGGTATATGTATTTCCGATCCTGTCAGGTATTAGTTAGCCTATTATTGTCTTAAAGGCCGGCAATGCACTTGCGGATCCTCTGGTATTGCGAGTGTCCATTAGCGGCGGTGATCACTTAGATCAGGTGTAGGTTACCTATATGCGAAAATAAAATTCACCGATCTTCATTTACCTATTTGCTCATATGGCGTCAATCGACGGAAAGGGCTTGTGGAGCGAGACATATTAGAAAAGTAAGGGATAAGAGCGAGTAATATAAGCCACACCCACATACGCAGAGATAAAATTGCCTCGTACATTCTTAGACCGTAAAGGTAGATACCAGTTTACAGTCTACTTACAACTACTATTCAACTAAATTTGGGTTGATGCAAAAAGATTTTCATTATCAACGACCGAGTATTTATTCTGCTTTCGGGAAATGAATGAATATTTGTGTGGTCTAATAAAAAAATATGATAATTGTTTTACGATCATATGACTGATCGTAAAACAATTATCATATTTTAATTAACATATTCGTTACAATAAAATATTGTGGTGAGTCACCACTCACCACAATATTTTATACCCACCGGTCAGGAGATTGGAAATCCAACTAAGATTGCGGTACACACTTAGACACTTAGAGTGCCGGCAGCAAACACTGCGTGAGGGCTCAAACGTGGCGCACGTGCAGGGTCCCCGTGATTGTACTGAGCGAGTGTCTCGACGCACCCGGTACACTGATCATTATTATTGGAAAAAAATTACCAGATCGAAGATTTCAGGGCAAATCTCTACTCCAAAATTCTCGAATATTTTGAACAAAACGGGCATAGTTTGATCTCTTAAATATTTTTCTTACAATGTATTGGGGTCGGGAGTAGAATTTTTTTTCATAAATGGAGCTTATTTTTCGTAAATGGAGCTGTCATGGCTTTTTTTATTTGAGACATACGACATGAGATTGCAAAAAAGACGAGTAACGTCATCATATCATCCCAAAGACGACAACGTACTGTGAAGATGTCCCCTGTACGAGGTAACGAGGCAGAAGATGATGGATGGGATCTCGCGCTTGGAGGAGGGCCCCGTTTACCACGGGGACTTGGTGAGTTCGGAGGAAAATTTCTGGCGGCTACGTGACTTCGCACATTCCTGGTGCGAAGCGAAGAGCGCGGTGGGGAGGGAAGAGTGGACCCAGGAGCGTGAGTCCGAGGCTGCAGCTGCTGAAGCGGAAGAAAACGACGTGGCTGGACAGGCGGCGAGTTCGTTGTTTGTGCGTGAAACCCAAGATGGGACGCGAAGATAGAATCAGCCCCAAAACGGGGAGAGTGGGAAGGGACGCGTTAAAGTAACTTGTAGGGAGACAAGAAATTGCATGCGTGAAAGAGCCCCGAGCAAGTAGCGCATGCAACTCCCGTGATTCGCTCCATATAACCACAAGGTTGGTGAGAGCATGGGAGGTGGTGGGAATACGTGTAGCCTTTTTCCTGTAAAGCAGCAACGAGCTACACTAAAAAATGAAACTCGTTGAAATTTATTCTCGCGCAAAGTTTAGAACAGAGGGCAAACATAGGTAACACAAATGTACATACATAGATTCATCAATGGCCTTTAATTTTGTGAACCTACTTTTGTTGCGTACGGTATCACCTGGTTCGTTCCTCTGAAATATTTGCAGTTATTCCTGTTACACGCTATATTATATGTAGTTTCCGTATTTCATACGTGACAATAAGAATATTCTCTCCAGTATTTTTGTATGGAGTTTTTACATTAGACACACAAAAGAAAATCCTACTACTTTTGTTCGTTTGTGATCTTATATAGTTACGTGACATGTCCCTTTGGGGTAACGCGAAGAATAGGGGTGAGTGCAGTTTTATTTAGGCTATAGTTGTATAAGAAATGGTTGTGATAATGTTGTTTTGGTTGGCTCGCGTTCATTTTGTGCTGGGGACCAGTTATGGGCTATTTTCATTCATATTTATTTGCGGAACCAAATAAAGATTTGTGGTGCGAGCAAGAAAGGCTCTACTTTGAAGAATATAAATAGAAAAGTTTGTAAAGAAACATTTCTATATAAAATAATATTGATATGGGGCCCATTATTTTATCGACAAAAGAGAATGGCAGAATTCGTATCGCATACTTCTGTTGTTGTTCAGCTATATAATTTGTACCACTTGTTAAGACAACTAAGGTATTGATTTTAATGTAAGTATAATATTTTTAGAACTTGGAATTAATTAATAAAATCAAAAAGAATATTTCAATTATTTTCAATAAATAAACGTAATAAAATCGTAAACTAAACGCAGTTACGTTTACAAAAATTGCCATGTGTAAAATAATATAAATGTCAAAATTATAATTAATTATTTATAAATGGGAACAACATTACATATAAATCATATAATAATATACTTATTTATTATACCTAAGAAAGCACAGTAGTTGCATTAAATCGTAATAATTAATGATTTAGAATAGGAACGATTTTCGTCGTCAGTATTTTTTTTTTTGTTCATGGTAATTATTTATTGACAGGCAAAGACAATCTGTCAGGTATTTATTGCTGTTGTTTTGATACATGTCATCAATTTAGCAAATAATCTTGCAGATATTGATGAGTGAGTGAGTGAGTTCAGTATCAGTTCCTCCGTGCTATAATATATATCTGTTGACAGTGGATTCACGAAAGGACGCTTTATCATTTAATTAAAATGACGAGTTTGCAATGTGTTAATTGCAACATTCGTTTGCCCCGTCTAAGAAGACAAACATTATCCGAAGAGAGTGAAGTTCTCAATAAACCCAATGTTGCTTTGTGCTATGTGATAATTATTGTTTGGTACTTATATGAAGATATTCTTAGATGAAGTAATACTTAGGATAAATTAATAATAATATCAATAAGATTAATGTAGTTACAAAAAACAAAGAATCTATTGTTTTATTAATTACCTCCACTCAAAACCTCATATATAACCCCTCGCAACCTCACACTATGTAATTAATGGCAATAAAGACCTTTTCATTATTTCAACAAATAATAGCTTTTTGCATCTTCCTAACCTAACTCGCGACCCGTTTAGGGTTTTCAGGGCAGGTTCGGAATAAATCACTGTAAAAAACTATAAAAAGAGCTACAACATTTACTTTATCACCATAACAATGTTTATGTAATAATAATAAAAATATCTAGGGGCAATGTCACACACATTATCCTAGCCCCAAACTAAGCAAAGCTTGTACTATGGGTACCAGGCGACGATATACATAGGTACTTATATAGATAGATATATACTTAAATACATAGAAAACATCCATGACTCAGAAAAAAATATTCGTGCTCATCACACAAATATTTGCACTTACCGGGATTCGAACCCAGGACAACCAGCTTCGTGGGCAGGAGCACTACCAACTAGGCTACGGTGGCTACGGTGTAAATATAATACGTAACAATCTTCATTGGTACACTAGTTAACACTAGCATTTCATTGCCACATCAGTAGACACACTTTGATATTTACAGTATCTTTATTACTTAGGCAGTAAGAGTGATTTTTGAACTGCAATGTTTCCACGGTTATGGGGTTGACCCACAGATTACCAAACGTATCCTTAAAATAAAACTGGCTATAACTTTTATATCCCAACTTCTAAAAATCTAAGAAATTAAAAATGCCTTTTCTATCGCATTAACCACCAATTAAAACATAAAATATCCCGAAACACGAAATTTTACTAGCGGTACAAAATTCTCAGACATTCTTGCCGTTTACCTTTAAACCCCTATATCAGTTTTATATTATGGAGAATTTGAGCATCATATTTATTTGAGTAGCTGTGTGGTTTCTGGACCAGAAAGAATAATGGGGTCACCCCATACTTTCTCGTGGGTGACGTAAAAGGCGACTAAGGGATACACCAGGTTGCCCGACAACCTGGTGTATCCCTTAGTCGCCCAGCAGCGCCTCATAACAGTGGTTGCCAACTCGCATGCCAAGCGCGGTGATTAAAGCGATTCCTCCAAATGGTAACGTTATAGAAACATTTGGGGAGGCCACTAAGCGTGTAAGGTCACTAGAGTTTATCGGGGAGGAGGTAGGATCGGCACGCGTGAGTGATGCCATGTATGTAGCTATTCCAGCAATCGTATGCTAACAGCCATTGGTAGTATTCAAAAAAATGTTTAAGGTTGAAGTAAAAATATAATTTATTTTAAAGGCGTGGTTACGTCAATGAAACCTTTATCGTAGTATTTGCACCAAACATCCACTTGATGTCCAGAGTGAAAACCACGGAACAAACTATCAATAACCCCGCTTGCGTTTAGCTCTCGATGCATGCCCTAATAAACCTGATGAATGAACTATAGCGTGCGACTTGGCACATTCCACTATTCAGGTCACTAACTATAAGGGCCTGTACACAGCGGTTTTAGTTAAGTGCCTAACATTTTTTCCGCTTTCCTAATAAGTATTAGGAAAGCTTCGTAGTCCTTTTATAACATTATTCGCAATGCAAAGCGTATCTGATGGGTAATCATAAATTGAATCGTATGTATCGTTCGTAGCTTAACGCAGAGCGCCTACCTAGGATTGGTAGATGATGCGGGGTCGAGACCCGCCCATAGAGATTGTAGTACTAGTCCGTTTAAGAAGATGTTTTATTTAGTTTTTGTTTTTTCCTTAATGTACAGACGCCAGCACATCAAGCTACCCCAATCTGTCAAATTTCCCCAATTGAAAGTGAACCTTATGCTTTTGTGAGAAAGTTGAAAATCTAAAGAAATTTGACAGATAGGGGTAGCTGGATGTGCTGGCGTTTGTAAAATGGAGGGCTAGGGTACGTCATATGTTGCACTATAGGAAAAATTAAATGAGAAATTCTACCACAAAATTTGGTAAGTGGGGGGAAAAAAAATACTCTGAGATTAAAAGCCTGGATGAAGTTGAATGTCATTTTTAAGATATTTTTTTTTGTTTACATGATGTTTTCTCGTGTAAGAATAAGAACTTCTTACACGTGAAAATATCAACAAATTCTATATACGTTTTTGAGACTCTATACACGTGTTCAGTTGCGTAGAATTCGTTGCGTATATTTTTATATTTGAATTTTGTAGCACTATTCGCAATGCAAAGCGTTTATCTAATCTCAAAAAATGCTTAACGCAGAGCGCCTACCCCGGATTGGTAGACGGTGCAGGTTCGAGACCCGCCGGACGACTAAATTTATGATTTTCCATTTTTGAGATTCGTTGCGTATACTCTAGAATAATGACCGTGAAAAGTTACATCTTTTAACGTGCATTTGAATTTTAAATTGAATTTTAAAACTTCGGTCCACTTATCTTAGCTTTAAGGTTCAATTTTAATATTTTTTGCCAAGTAGTGAATAGTTTACACTAGTAGTTATGACGTGAAGTAGAAACACGCATTACAAAAAAGTTAAGATTCATTTTGAAGAAATAATTCATTTTTAAATTAATTAATTAAAAGTCAAGATATTACTGGCCAGAAATATCCTAACTTTGCGATATCAATATTCTTCCAAAAACATTTAATACTGGGACATTATTCACACATGGCTATATGATCCCAAACTAAGCAGACCTTGTACTATATAGCTCTGCTTAGTTTGGGATCAGATGGCTTTTATTTTGTAAATACATACTTATATAGATGATTACGTCTAGGCTCAGGACAAACAAACATGTTCATGAACACAAATATCGGTCTAGGATGGGAATCGAACCCACGACCTGCGGCATGAAAGATAAGTATCTACAAACCAGAAATATTCAATGTACGGGTTTTATTTCCTTGCTTTTGTTTACAAAATACAGTTTTCTGTGTAAGAGTCGTTCAATTAGTAGTGCAACTCAACAATGTTGTTTATATTTACATTCGAGTGCCTCATTGGAAATCAATTTTAGCACAACAAAAGTCAGATGTGGCGCAAAGATTTATCGAAGTGGTGTACCATATTGATTAAGATTCTCGTTTCATAGTATACAACATGTAACTTAATTAACGCAAATCCTGAAAATAGTTTGTTTAGAATCGTTTACTGAATCGATTTATATCATTTTTAATATAGGCATTTTTTTATTCCAAAATAATTAAAACGAAAGAAATTATTGTCATATTAAGCCTGTACAGTCAAAACAAATTGAAATGGACCGTAAGTCAAAGTAATAAGACTTTTCAAAATCGCAGTTTTATTTGTATTCATACAGATTCCATCATTCAATACAAAATAAAGAAAAATAAATTTTATTCCAAGAAATAAACATGTTATGTTTTATAAAACATATATATATATATATACATATATATATATATATATATATATATATATATATATATATATATATATATATATATATATATATATCCTGACCGTATTCGGCTATTGCGACTGGCTACTAACTATTGAAAGCTTCGTTTATGTGTTCTCAGGTGACTGACGTAATTTATCTTTACAAGTCAGCACCCCTCCGACATAATTATAATATATGGCCGCGGGTCCGACCACCCGCCTTATGCCTTGAGTTCGTCTCGTTTAGCATCGAGCTCTTCTTTCCGCTTCTTCTCAAACTCGAACACCTTAGTGTATACAGTGCGCCTCCACCTTGGTCGGTATAAGACATGATAGGGCTGGCGTATCCAATGGTTTAAAAACCTCAATTAAATTAAAAAAATATATAAAAAATGCCTCATTGGTATAGCCGTAGTTTGTTCAACCGCTTATAACCTGGTTCTGGGGCCAAATCTATTTCAATAGTGTTATTTGGTTTTTACCGTCGAGAAATCCAAATAACACTAGTAGCTTTATTTTTTTTGACGTGTTAGCCTAGGGGGCTTTCACTACTTCACCGGACTATAGAGGCGAGCAGAGGGCTCAAGCCGTCTAGCAATTAAGTAACCCGCGCCGGAGGGCACCCCCTGTGGGGTTCGAACCTCGACTCTGGGCGATTACTGGCGGAGAGAGGGCAGAGATCATCATTTTAGGCAATCGAGGCATGTGTCTAGTAGTACATATTATACTTATATTTTAGTAAATAAATATGAAAATGTAGAGGTAAGAGATACATTAAGCGCTATAGTAGGATACTATTGTTCTTGGTTTGTGGGAAAAAGAACTGTAGGTTGTTGTGTGCATATATGGGCACAGTGTGGTATTTGAGCTGGGCACGTTATAACAATGTTAGTGTTCCAGCTATATTTTTGGATAACGTATTTTTAGAAGAATAAAATACAAGTTTAAGAAATAATCATTCTTTTATTTATTGTATTTAGTGTTGTGTGTTTTTCCTTCGCTTTCTACTTACAAAGACCATTTAATGATACCTGCCACATCTATGGTTTGGGTAGGATCTAGATATAACACTGAGCGATATCTTACTAATGATTTATTCCGTGCTTTTCAATGTCATGAAACGCGTGAATAAGATTTAAAAATGCGCAAAATCTAAAGCAGTACCTAAGTCTTAGTGAGGTAGACACAGGTGTCCATCAGTAACTGGCCACCCGACATAGCTAAACCGTTCCAGATTTTACACAAATATGCTTCAAAGACATCAAGCTCACCCGTAAACCCATTCAGCCCCTTTTAAATTGCTTTTTTCAACTAATTTTTGGTCGAACATAACCTCAAAATAGTAATTTAATTTTTGTAAATGTCTCGGAAATCCCATTATAGTTTGTGTTCAATCTTTTGAGGTAGTATTTAGACATGCCATTGAATATTTTAAAGATGATTTGATGAAGTGTGTCTTCATTCTGTCAATGTTGAATTGAGTACATTTGTCCATAGCGCCGTGGGCATTCTCCTTTTTAAAATCGCACCAGCCGTTTAGACGTGAAAAAGTAACAAACATACACACTCAGAAACGTTCGCCTTTATAATACTAGTGTGATCTACTTTCTAATTTGAATTATACATATTTTCTTGATCTTTTGGCCAGTCGAGAAAGGCCGCCGTGGCAACATATATTAACACAAGTGCACTCTTTATTCCTTAACTCTCATCATCCGATAGTACAGGCAAACGGACACTACCAGAGTTTCTTTTTATATTTTTATTTCTTTAACAGACAAGGCCCACACAAGGGAATCTAATCCCTGTGTCGCGGGGTACTTTACAAACATATAATAGACGGACACAAATTACATCCAGAGTCAGAACAACTATTTTTGGGTCACACAAATAATTGTCCGGCGCGGGACTAGAATCCGCGACACGAAGCGGCGAGGTGACTGTAATAGCCGCTGCGCCACTCGTGCAGTCAGTTGTCAGTTGAATCCGATGCGAGGCTGACGGCTTTACTTGTTCTTCGGAAGATAGGGGTGTAATACCGGTCACTTCCTGCCTCCTGCTACTAGTGCCAAAAACATACTTTGACTCGGCCACTCACCATCCAAACCATTTGGTGGTAAAGGCGGTCAAGTACACCCCATCGCACTTCTCACGTAAGCACCGTCGTCCCAGGATCGTCTTGGCCGAACCGGACGACGAGATTATTGCCTACTTAGAACAAATTAAAGTCATTAGAAACTCTCGTGACACTATACACAAACCGATTATTCGTACTCGTCGGACGAGAGTACAACCGCGAACGCGTCGCGACCACCAACGCCCTCCATGACCCTTACTTTGCATATCGTATCGATAAAAAGCCCCCTCAACGAGGGGGCCGCGTCATGTCATTAACGTAGAGCGAGAGTTGCACAAAATTCCCTAAAATGATGATCTCTGCCCTCTCTCCGCCAGTAATCGCCCAGAGTCGAGGTTCGAACCCCACAGGGGGTGCCCTCCGGCGCGGGTTACTTAATTGCTAGACGGCTTGAGCCCTCTGCTCGCCTCTATAGTCCGGTGAAGTAGTGAAAGCCCCCTAGGCTAACACGTCAAAAAAAATAAAGCTACTAGTGTTATTTGGATTTCACTACTTGAGGGCATAGGGCAGAGATCATCATTTTAGGGAATTTTGTGCAACTCTCGCTCTACGTTAATGACATGACGCGGCCCCCTCGTTGAGGGGGCTTTTTATCGATACGATATGCAAAGTAAGGGTCATGGAGGGCGTTGGTGGTCGCGACGCGTTCGCGGTTGTACTCTCGTCCGACGAGTACGAATAATCGGTTTGTGTATAGTGTCACGAGAGTTTCTAATGACTTTAATTTGTTCTAAGTAGGCAATAATCTCGTCGTCCGGTTCGGCCAAGACGATCCTGGGACGACGGTGCTTACGTGAGAAGTGCGATGGGGTGTACTTGACCGCCTTTACCACCAAATGGTTTGGATGGTGAGTGGCCGAGTCAAAGTATGTTTTTGGCACTAGTAGCAGGAGGCAGGAAGTGACCGGTATTACACCCCTATCTTCCGAAGAACAAGTAAAGCCGTCAGCCTCGCATCGGATTCAACTGACAACTGACTGCACGAGTGGCGCAGCGGCTATTACAGTCACCTCGCCGCTTCGTGTCGCGGATTCTAGTCCCGCGCCGGACAATTATTTGTGTGACCCAAAAATAGTTGTTCTGACTCTGGATGTAATTTGTGTCCGTCTATTATATGTTTGTAAAGTACCCCGCGACACAGGGATTAGATTCCCTTGTGTGGGCCTTGTCTGTTAAAGAAATAAAAATATAAAAAGAAACTCTGGTAGTGTCCGTTTGCCTGTACTATCGGATGATGAGAGTTAAGGAATAAAGAGTGCACTTGTGTTAATATATGTTGCCACGGCGGCCTTTCTCGACTGGCCAAAAGATCTACAGAAAATATGTATAATTCAAATTAGAAAGTAGATCACACTAATATTATAAAGGCGAACGTTTCTGAGTGTGTATGTTTGTTACTTTTTCACGTCTAAACGGCTGGTGCGATTTTAAAAAGGAGAATGCCCACGGCGCTATGGACAAATGTACTCAATTCAACATTGACAGAATGAAGACACACTTCATCAAATCATCTTTAAAATATTCAATGGCATGTCTAAATACTACCTCAAAAGATTGAACACAAACTATAATGGGATTTCCGAGATATTTACAAAAATTAAATTACTATTTTGAGGTTATGTTCGACCAAAAATTAGTTGAAAAAAGCAATTTAAAAGGGGCTGAATGGGTTTACGGGTGAGCTTGATGTCTTTGAAGCATATTTGTGTAAAATCTGGAACGGTTTAGCTATGTCGGGTGGCCAGTTACTGATGGACACCTGTGTCTACCTCACTAAGACTTAGGTACTGCTTTAGATTTTGCGCATTTTTAAATCTTATTCACGCGTTTCATGACATTGAAAAGCACGGAATAAATCATTAGTAAGATATCGCTCAGTGTTATATCTAGATCCTACCCAAACCATAGATGTGGCAGGTATCATTAAATGGTCTTTGTAAGTAGAAAGCGAAGGAAAAACACACAACACTAAATACAATAAATAAAAGAATGATTATTTCTTAAACTTGTATTTTATTCTTCTAAAAATACGTTATCCAAAAATATAGCTGGAACACTAAAATTGTTATAACGTGCCCAGCTCAAATACCACACTGTGCCCATATATGCACACAACAACCTACAGTTCTTTTTCCCACAAACCAAGAACAATAGTATCCTACTATAGCGCTTAATGTATCTCTTACCTCTACATTTTCATATTTATTTACTAAAATATAAGTATAATATGTACTACTAGACACATGCCTCGATTTTATTCATCCTCTTACTAAATAATTATAAGTTCCCAATATGTATATACTAAAGGTAATTCCTCCTCATAATCTTCCGATACTTCAATATGGTATATATATATATGGTCTCATGTGCTCGCCATAGTAGGATCTGGCTTGTTTAATTTGATACGAGCCTAAAGCAAATCTTTTAAGTTCCACTTGCCAACAACAATCGACAACATGCGTCTGCTCCTAAGTGGCGTTAATATCAAAGAGCAGTTGAGACATTGCATAACAGTCGCACTCGCCATGATCACAACTCAAAAAGTCCTGTCTTTAGTAATAAACAACACACATGGACCAGCGGCGTTAGAAGTATGCTTATTTTCAATGGGTTGGCAGCAGTAACGGGGGAACTAAAAGGCTCAAATCGACGCACAACGTACCAAACCAGCAGAAATAACAGTATTGTATTGCAAAAATATGTCAATAAATGTCAAATAGGTTGTACCCATACTGATGAATGATCCTTTTTTGATCGATTTCCGTAAACCAGCCAGTGGTATTTCACGAATACCACTTGGCTCCGATGCCGCCGTTTACAACCACTGATATAAAAAATACGAGCAAAACGTGTGATTTAGAACTCTATTATTACGTTACACACAATTAATAATCAATACAAAGTCGATATCATTTTATTTTATGTAGGTAGGTTTCGCACAATTCCCGCAATAGAAAAATAGACATCCCTATGCTGTATTGACAGCCGAGAGTAAAAATGGCATACTATAACATCGGAAACATAAAAGTACTAATTATTGTTCAAAAAACTATCCCATTTTAAATATTGATTGAGTTTATTTTAGTAAATATATTTTTATTTTACATATTTCATGCCGTTTAACGTTTTGAGACACAAGTAATTTATCAAGAGTACTGTTCCTGGGCAATCTCTTTTGGTATGGAGTTACCTGAGACCCTGGATTAACACATAGGTTACAATTTATTAAGTTTAACGCGGGTTAAACCACGGGGTACAGCTAGTTAGGTTAAATTTAAGTTTTCTATGTATTTTAATATATATATTAATGGCTATATTATAATTATTATTATGTTGCGACACTTGCGACGGAAGTTTACACTCGCCGCGTATGTGGCATTTCGTGTTGATACTTGAGTGATACCCATCTTTAATCGGGTGACCGCTTTTCTTGATAAGTGTTACCGTATTCTAGATACTTAATATAAATCATAAGCAATTTTCGGTGACCCCATTGCCCAATACGCATAACTCACTACTATCATAAATGCCAAAACTCGTGTGGCTCAGGGTTAGTAATTTGGTTATGTAACGCTTACTGCTTACTTATCGGATGGGCGTTGGTTATAAACTAGCTGTGCCCCGCGTTAATCTTAATAAATTACTAGCTGTGCCCCGCGGTTTTACCCACGTTAAATTTTATAAACGATAACGTGATAATATGTAGCCTATATGTTGACCCGACCTCTTAGTAATATTCATGCAAAATTTGAAGCAAATCCATGCAGTACTTTTTGAGTTTAGCCCGAAGGATACTTGGGGGGTGATCTACAATCGATATCGAAACCAATAATTTAGTTTTTAGAATTTTTGTCTGTGTGTCTGTTTGTCTGTATCATACATACAGACAAACAGACACACAGACAAAAAATCTAAAAACTATATTTTTGGCTTCGATATCGAATGTAGATCACCCCCAAGTATCCTTTAAAAAAAATATTCAATGTACAGTTTTGACTTTCCTACGATTTTATTATATGTATAGAATAACATGTGTGTTATTCGAATACCTATATAAGCTTATCATCATTATCATCATCATGTCAGCCAAAGTACGCCCACAAGCCACCGTATGACAAAAGCCTCCCCAAAAAATGGGGGTGGAATGAAATTTATTCAGCACTTGAGTATTTACATACACTCGTACTTGTCAAGCTCACAATGTATTACATAAACACAGTTTAAAAACAGTAATTAAAGCAACAAAATATTTTGAATTAGTCCGTCCGTGCGGTCTGTTTCGTCACCTATATTTTTAATATCCTTTTGTTTATGCCATAATCGCCACGCTTGGCATTGGCGATCGCAGTTTGATGGTCATAGTTTACAAAAAAAAAGCTGCTGCCCGTTCTCTGGTAGGTTAGTATTCCCTCGGTCGATTTCTACGCCTCCCACGGGATGAGATGGGGTGATGATATTCTATGCCGTCACTACATATAAGCTTTATTACTAAAAATTTTCATAAATTCGTTTAGTAGTTTTTGCGTGAAAGAGTAACAAATATCCATACATCCAATCTTCTGTACATCCATACTCACAAACTTTCGCATTTATAATATTAGTAGGAAGTAGGATGTCGAAGTTTTGAGCAGATTATTAAAATAACAAAAAACGCCAGTGGTAAAATATGCTAAAGGAATATAGGGAATGAATGTTAAAATCATTACCCTATTTTCCACGTTAAATTAATTATTGCTTAGCAACAGTAACTTTTCATCTCCAAATTCCATAAATCACGATCAACAAAACGCTCCGTTTGCAAAACACAAACGTAAACCCGATCGTCACCAACTTCATTATTGGGAAAGTTTTCCCAAAAACTTTTTATTCACTTCATCAATCACCCCTGTGTCCTTTGTTTTTCCCTACTGAACAAAATTAATTATTTTCACTCCAAAATTGTTTTGCTGTGTTGACTCAATGGTCAAACTTCGATCTTTTACGTTATACAGATATCCACCCTGTTTTCAATAAAAAATCTTTTTTATTGGAGACAGGGTGATGTAATAATAATGTCATATTAGTTAATTAGTTAGTTGGACGATTGGTTTCCGCACTTAGCCTCCTAATTGGGCCATTGTACGTGAACTTATTTGGCTACTCAAACCGTTTTAGTTCCATCCAGAAGTCCAAGAGGCCTCGAAAGCTTGGCTTTAGTACTTCCTGCAGTGTCTTCGGATCGTTTAGGAACTTTGCCCGTTGGCTGGCAACGCTATTGCAGTGTAGCAGTACGTGTGCCGGTGTTGCTTCAGATTCAATGCATCCTCTGCATAAGGGGCTGTCTGTGACGCAAATGTCATATTGAAATGTTATATTATAGGCGGCGATTATCAGAATATTATCATCCCATCTCATCCCATGGGAAGCGTAGAAGTCGACCCGAGGGAATATCTACCAGAGGACGGGCATCAGCTACCTTCTGAGTACTATGACCATCTTACTGCGACCACGCTAATAGCCAGATGCTCTTACCGGCCCGAAAGTGATTGGCGAGGTTAAGCAACTAGGCTCACGGTCAGTGAGCGTCTCCGTGCTTCGGAGGGTACGTTAAGATGTCGGTCCCGGTTGTAGCCAATAGGCAACAGTTGTTAAGCCATGTCAGAGGCCTACTGGGCTGTTTGAACAACTCTAACACTAGGATAACCACTGTCCATACGATAAGTAAGTACTGCGACCGCCAACTCGTCTGCCAAGCGTTGCGAGTATGGCATATCCCTCCAAGGTGATACTTGGAGGAGCCATGCTCAGCAGTGGAATTCTTTCATCTGTAGATCACTACAGCTGAAAGACGCTTCTGCACTATAATCATCAGGTGATGATTATAGTGCAGAAGCGTTTCTTAAAACACAGATCTCTATCCATTTACTCTAACGTTCAGACTTGCGCCTCCCAGGTTAGTTGACTCCAGCGGAGATGTGTCAACAGCAGGACCAACGCGTCTTTGTGCACTCCGAAGAAGAGTGAATCAAGAAGTTAGAGATGTTACATACCCTTGGTGTGTAACATCTCTAACTTCTTCTCAACTGCCCAGTGGTGTCGGTAGCACTTGCCATCTTATTATGAGAATATATAATATTACTGCCTCGTTGGTCTAGCGGTAGAGCGTGTTCTACTAATAATCAGGTCCTGGGTTCAAATCTCGGGGCGCGTTAAATAATGATTTTTAGAAATTTTTGTTAAGAAAACTTCTCAATATCAGCTCGAAGTCTAGGAATTGGCGGTATTACACCCTTGTGCCTTGGAGATTACGTAAAGCCATCAATACTGTACCTGACCTCTATCCAGTCGTGTTAAAGCCGTCGGTCTTGTACCTTTCCAGTTGTAGCCAGTCGTCCCATCAGATCATGAGAGTGATAGAATGGTAAGTAGAAAGTAAGAAAAATAGCTAGGAGGACATATTTCTTATTCATCACCATGATCATATCAGCCGAAAGAGGTCCACTGCTGGACAAAGGCCTCCCCCAAGGATCTCCACAATAGCCGGTCCTACGCTGCTCGCATCCAACGGCTTCCCGCGACCCTTGCAAGATCGTCGGTCCACCTGGGGCCTGCTCACGCTGCGTCTTCCGGTTCGTGATCACCACTCGAGACCCTTTCTGCCCCATCGGCCGTCAGTTTTACGAGCTATGTGCCCTCCCTACTGCCACTTCAGTTTGGCAATTTTTTGGGCAATGTCGGCTACTATGGTTCGCCTGCGGATCTCAGCATTTCTGATTCGATCTCGCAGGGAAACTCCAAGCATATTTTTTATTAATATGCGATAAGGAACAGGAGTGCATATGAGTTTGCGCACACACTTGTGCCGCAATAATGCCCAGTAGATGACAGAAGACTGCTGCGTACTGCCACAATTTGACTAGAATCCGACTGAAATGTCTCCCGAATAATCGCGATCTGATCCCGCAAACGCCAATTAAGACACTCAATTAAGATAAGCTTATCAGATCGTGAGTTTGTACGAACAATGCAATGATTATTTGTTTGTGCCAGCGATTGCCAATTAGATCTCTCGTTAGAGAGAACCCTTATACGTGGTCTGCAGCATACCCCCAATTAAGAAGCACGTCTACCTAACCACATAGGGTAGACCACAATATAGAACTGCTTTTGACTGAATTAAAACTTAAAGAAATTGCCATTTCTAACAATGGAGGTTAAGTAAAAAGGACCTATTATAGTGCACGGCTATATGCATAAAGACTAACTCTCATAATCCGATGGGCATCGGACATAACTGGGGAAAGATCAGGCGTAGGAAAGACTGGTTTACTTGCGCTCTAAGTCACGGACGTATAACAAACACCACCCACTTGCAGATTCAGGGTTGCTTTTGGATGTTTCTCTTGCCAAAAAAATCCTGTATAACTCTTGGCCAAAACAGCGCTTTGAACTCCTCCCATTATGCGGTTAGAAACTCTACCGCTAGATCAACGATGTAGACAACGATCGCGATGGGATCATTTAATTATATTATTAGAGTTTATTGTGAGATGGCTATACGTGGCGTGTGATTGCGCAACTTAATAAATAAATATCTTGAGTCAAGTAACACACTGCTATCTGTTCCCAACCCAAGCAGAGCCTGTACTAAGACGACGTGAACTCATTACATACATACATAATAGACTCAAACCTGTTTCTTAGAGGAGTTGGCAAAGACAACGGACTTCCATTTGTCACGATCCTTGCACACCTCTTTCGCTTATAACTCATTAATATATTTATATACTAGCCTCTAGACCAACATGCCAGGACAGTTCCTTAACACAACTATTTCATTAAAAAAAAAAGAAAGCAAAAATTATGGTTTTGATAATATTTGAAAAGCCGTAACATAATTATTTTAATTAATTCGTATTAAAAGTATGCAGGTAAGAAAAAAAAAACAATTAGAAGGTACTTCACAATTTTTTCTAGCGAGAAGATTTCTATGCTATTTTAATTTTCCATTATAGCCATACTAGAATATATAGCCCAGTTATATATACTAACGAATCAAGTGAAGGAAATCCCTTATTTTAGGTGTCCCTTAAGCAAAGGGTGAGTAACTTACGTAACAAATCGTCGCTCGCCGCCGAACTCGGCGCTCTTCTGGTGGTGGAGATATAAAGAAACTCCTCTTGTCTCAGCATTATTGAAATTCCATGGGCGGGTTGGATCTCATATAGAGTCGCCTGAATGTGAGTTAAGTGTGTATATGGGGGTTAAGGGGGTTTGTACTAAGCGATAAACCGCATTTTTTTCGGAGACGCGCCAAAATTTTTTCATTCATTTTTAGAATCATAAGTCAGTTCAGCGTTAAAACAACGTAAAAACATTTCTTTTGTGTTTAGAAATTATATATTTTTTTTATAACGCCTTTATATAATTATCCGAATAATACCCAAAACTGAATTAGTCATTGTCACTATCATGATATTTTTGCAAAAATGTACTTTTATGAAATAATTTGGGTTAGGTTAGGTTAGAACGGTGGGGGCACGTGGTCGAAAAACCTCCTCGTGGTCCGAGGCTACTGGTCCCATTCGAATATTTATATTCGGTGGGAACGGTAGTTTTTCGGATTGGTGTGCCCTGGGCATGGGCGCTGGCTTTTTCCTGTGCTTGCATGGGGATAAGCCACCGTCCGTGGCGAATATTCCGACATCTGACGCCTCTGCTCCCCCTTCTATACACTAGAAGGGGAGTATTCAGAGTCAGCAAACCCTCACGCCCCAAGCTTAGCTGCCCAGCGAGGGGTTGTATGACCAGGGGGCAATCTGGTCCAAAGGGTAGCATTTTCATTGTTATGAAATGTCGGCTTTGGCAAACACACTACCCCAGGAGGGTACCAGCTCCGCTGGAGAATCCCTCCCAGGTCCTCATGGATCTGGCAGCCCCACCGTATCTGGGGGGGGGCAATCAAAGCCATCTTACCACGAAGGTCGTGGATGGAGCGCACACGCCCAGTATTGTGCGCTCCACAGAGGATTTGAGGATGAAACTTAGATCCCGTACACAGGATTCATCGGGCACTGTTCCCTGTGGGTCAGCACCGCCGGGGTCATCACGGCGGGCGCACAGCGCTACCAGAGCAGTGCTAGTACCAAGGGTAGTAATTGCCCGGGCAAATATCTCGCGGCCGGCTACACCAGGTGTAGAGGAGATGGTGAGTGACAGTTGCGACTCTGACTTGTCGCAGATGTCCCTCACCTCACAACAATCAATTGCGCCGCGTACGCGAAAGCGACCAACAGGGAGGGGCACGGCTGAACAGGCCGTTCCAAAAAAGAAATCGGTCCACAGTGCAAGTGCGGCAGAGGAGGATGATGAAGACCCAGAACTAGCAGGGACTCCGACTAACACTCGGGCTAAACTGAGTCTTCCTAAGCCAGAGGACCTGGAAAAGGAAATGCAGGCGCGCCCAACAGCGGATCTCGGCGCCTGTATTAAACACCACCTCCTCACGGTGGAAAAAGTGGCGGACAGGTCGGGCCACCTTAAGGGGTCCTTTGTCCGAAGTCTTAGAATAGCAGCGCGAACGGTACAGGCTGCTGCGGACGAAGTCACCCAACGCATAAAGGTCGAGGTGAACGTTGAGAGGCTGGAGAATGAGAATGTGATCTTGCGGTCTCAGCTTTCGAGCCTCTCAGCGCAGGTGGCGAAGCTGACGGAAGAACTTAGCCTTCTCCGTCGCCAAGATGACTGTGCCCGGGCGGGCCCCAGTACGGGGTCCGAATCGTCAGTTGCCCCACTGGTGCCTTCAGCCACACAGTCAGATGAGTTAACTCGTACCGTCATGCTCGCTGTAGGGGGCATGATGGACGCCAAGCTTGCGGCGTTAGAGGGAAGACTACTCCCCGAGCAGCGTTTGCGCCCGCCACTTGCTTCAGATGGCAAACAGGCTGTAATGCCTTCTCAGGCGCTTTCTAGTCCTCCTTCGGATGGAAAATCGACGAGGAAAGGCAAGCAAGCCAAGGAAAAGGGAAAAAGAAAAGGGAAGGGTGGTGGGCATGGACAGGCTCCAGTTATGGAACTACCAGCTGTGGCTGTGCCTACCTCTCAAACCAGGAATCCTGCGGCTACACTGACTCAATCATGGGCAGTAGTAGCAAAGAAGAAGGCTCCTTCCCAGGCCAAACCTGCGAGGTCTTCAGCATCTGAGAAGGAAAAGGTAAAGAAAAATAGGACTCTGCCTAGGGTTCCTAGGTCAGCTGCGGTTGCTGTGACGATGTTGGAAGGCTCACCTACAACATATGAGGCGGTGATGACTGCTGCTAGGCAGCGCATTCGGCTCTCCGAGATCGGCATTGCGAACGTAGGCGTAAAAAGGTCTGCCACTGGTGGGTTAGTGCTGGAGGTCTCCGGCACTGACAGTGACTCCAAGGCCGACCTTCTTGCGAGCCGAATGCGGGAAGCCTTTACCGATTTTGACGTCCGGATAACCCAGCCGTCGAAAACCAGTGAGGTTCGAATACGGGACCTGGATGATTCCATCACGCAAGCAGATATAGCAACTGCAATTGCTGAAGCGGGTGGATGTCCCCCGGGGGACGTGAAGGTAGGCGAAGTTCGTCGATCGTCCGCTTTTCTGGGGACTGTCTGGGTACGTTGTCCACTGGCGGCGGCCAAGAAGTTGGCCTCCACTAAACGCATTTGTGTAGGGTGGGGGTCATGTCGAGTTGAGGTGTTGGCAGCCCGACCGATGAGGTGTTACCGATGCTTCGAAGGTGGGCACGTACGTCGTCAGTGCCACAGTGAAGTGGACAGAAGTGGCCGGTGCTACGCTTGTGGCGAGTCAAGTCACAAGGCGAGCGCTTGCTTAGCACAGGTTCTTCGTTGTCCTCTGTGTTCGGACCTCGGAAGACCGTCAAACCATAGACTGGGGGCCAAAATGTGTGCTCCCCATACAGCTGGGCGTAGGCGTAATCTGCCACCTCCAGCTAATGCCTCTACTAGGGAGGCTGCACCAGGGGCTGGCAATGGCCCACCGGAGAGGATGGAAACATCACATTCCCAGCCCTAAAAGTACTCCAGGGCAACTTGAATCACTGCCGTAACGCGCAGAATCTCTTTCTGCAAACCGTTGCGGAGTATTCAATTGCCTTGGCAGTGGTGGCAGAGCCTTACGACGTCCCGCATCATCCTCGCTGGTTTGGTTGCGTTGGGAATTCTGTCGTCATCCACTGGGCTGGAGGAGACGGTGGGCCTCCTTGTTCCCTCCTAGAGCGGCGGGGGTTTGTTGCGGTGGAGTGGGGTCGCCTGGCGGTTGTGGGCTGCTATGTTTCTCGCAACGTGTCCCTCGCTGAATACGAGAGATACCTGGACGGGATAACAAGCTGCATACGGTGCAAATGTCTGCCTCGCCCGGTGCTGGTTCTGGGAGATTTTAATGCCCACTCCAGGGTCTGGGGGAATAACCGGGATGGCCCAAAAGGAGACGTGTTGCAGGACTGGGCGGCTGGTCTTGATCTCCGACTCTTAAATCGGGGGTCAGTGAGCACTTGTGTTCGTTGGCAGGGGGAGTCGGTCGTTGACTTAGCATGGGCGACTCCTCCTGTCTTCCACATGGTCTCGGAATGGCGAGTGGCAGAGGAAATGGTCACATTATCTGACCATCGCCACATTATTTTCAATGTGGATTTTCGCCCTCCCGTTCACTCCAGCCGTTCAGGGGTTGGCCCACAGTCACGGCGATGGGCGCTTAAACTGATCAACCGCGATCTGTTTATGGCAGCTGCGATTGTCGCGGCATGGTCGGGGAGCTGGGATGCCGATGGGGTTTTGCCTGCCCCAGAGTTGGAGGCAACCTGGTTCCGGGACACTATGACTTCGATATGTGACGTCGCAATGCCTCGGGCCAGGTTTGCAAGGCGTCGTTCGGTGTACTGGTGGTCGGCGGACATTGCCCAGTTGCGTGAGGTATGTCTGCAGTCTCGACGCCGGTATACACGAACTCGACGTAGACGCCGAGTTACAGCGGAAGAGACGGCTGTAGCATACGAAGCCTATCGGGCGGCTACCAAAGCACTCCAAATCGCCATTGCGAATGCAAAGTCTCGGTCCTGGAGTGAACTCCTTGTGGGGCTAGACAGCGATCCGTGGGGGCGACCTTATAAAGTTGTTATGAGGAAAATTCGTCCGTGGGTCCCCCCATTGACAGAAAGCCTAGACCCGGACTTCATGGGTAGAGTTGTTGATTCACTTTTCCCAGCTGTCCGGGACAGTCGCTCGGGGCCTATAACTCTGCCGGATTGGTCCGATGAGTTGGGGGTGACGGAGGGGGAGTTGAACCGAGCTGTTGGCCGCCTAAAGGCAAAAAATACCGCCCCAGGACCAGATGGCATTCCCGGTCGGGCGTGGGTGTGGGCTTTGACCGTTCTGGGGGACCGCCTCAGGCGGCTGTTCAACAGCTGCCTGCGTTTTGGTGTATTCCCCAATGACTGGAAAGAGGCTGGATTGGTCCTCATAAAGAAGGATGGCAGGACTGCAGATTCTCCCTCGGCATACCGTCCTATTTGCCTGCTCGACGAGGCTTCTAAGCTATTCGAAAGAATAGTTGCAGAACGCCTAAACGTGCACCTGTCGCGTGTTGGTCCAAACCTCTCTGAAGTGCAGTTTGGCTTCCGTCAGCGGCGATCAACAGTCGATGCAATCCTCCGCGTTCGCTCGCTGTCGGAGCAGGCAGTCTCTCAGGGTGGGGTGGCATTGGCGATAAGTCTCGATATAGTCAATGCCTTTAACTCCCTGCCCTGGGCTGCAATAAGGGAGGCGCTTGTATATCACGGTGTGCCTCCTTACCTGAGGGGTATCATTGCGGCGTACCTACGTGACAGGCGCATTCGTTTTGTTGGCAGGGATGGTGATGTTCATCACAGGGAGATAGGGTGTGGGGTTCCACAGGGATCGGTTCTTGGTCCGCTCCTGTGGAACCTTGCATACGATGCG
The DNA here is from genome assembly GCA_951640165.1 of Pseudoips prasinana. Lineage (NCBI taxonomy): Eukaryota > Metazoa > Arthropoda > Insecta > Lepidoptera > Nolidae > Pseudoips > Pseudoips prasinana. The sequence goes on from OX621249.1 coordinate 7,697,919, forward strand.
GTTTTGCGTGTCGAGCTCCCCGCTGGTGTCAATGTTGTCTGCTATGCAGACGACACATTAGTGCTAATCACGGGGGACACCTTTGAGGGAACCATCCGGCTTGCTGAGCTGGGGCTGGCAAGAGTTGTGGCCGGAATCTCTGCGATTGGCCTGCAGATAGCGCCCCACAAGACCGAGGCGATATGGCTTCACAAATTACGTCGAGGTAGGGAACCACCCGGCGCATCGGTTCGGGTTGATAACGTGCAGGTCCAGGTGGGGCGGGGTATGAAATACCTCGGCCTCAACTTGGACAGTCGCTGGAACTTTGGGGACCATTTCAACAGCCTGATACCCCGAATTGAGAGAGTAGTTGGTGCTTTACACGGATTGCTTCCCAACCTTGGGGGTCCCCGGGAGGAGGTACGCCGCCTCTATGCTGGGGTTGTTCGATCGATGGCGCTTTACGGGGCGCCTGTGTGGTCACACAGGTTGTCAGGCGTCCGTCGCTGCAGAGCTAAATTCAATAGTCTGCAGCGTAAAGTGGCCATCAGAATCGCTAGAGCATACCGCACTGTTTCATTCGAGGCGGCAACTCTCTTGGCGCGATTTCCGCCCTTAGACATCCTGGCGGATATGGACGCGAAGGTCTATGACCGAATTCGCGTCCATCGTGAGAGTGGCGAAGGTACACTTTCAGGGGCGTTTGAACTGGTCCGCCGGCAGGAACGGCGACGTGCCTTTGAACGATGGCACGAGCGGCTGCAGGGGCCAAATTTTGCACGGAAACGTATTGTTGAAGCCATTCTGCCGTGCTTTGACGAGTGGCTAGCGAGGAGTGAGCGCGTCACCTACCGCCTTACACAGATGTTCACCGGGCATGGCTGCTTTGGTGAATATCTGAGTAGGATTGGACGAGAGGCCACGGCCAATTGCCACCATTGCGGGGGTGATCGGGATACCGCACAACACACGCTGGAAGAGTGCCCTGCCTGGAACTCCGAGCGGCATCTTTTAGTCAGCCAGATCGGACAAGATCTTTCTTTGCCGGCAGTGGTATCGGCCATGTTGGCAGAGACGTCGGCTTGGAGGGCCGTTACCTCCTTCTGTGAGACTGTGTTAATCCAGAAGGAGGCAGCTGAGCGGGATCGAGAAAGGGCCGATCCCACTCGGAGACGAGTGCGCCGAAGCGGTACTCGCCGCAGCGCCCAGCCCGGCACATAGCTGGGCTACGTGCCTTGCCCCCCTCTCTGTAACCTTACAGAAAAACAGGGGGGCCCCCGGGGTCGTGAATGTATGAAGTGGGGACTTTATGCATCCATCAAACGACCCCCGGGAAGGCGACAGTGTGTGGTGGCCACGCACTGTCGGATACAGTGAGGACTCTGGGGGAGACAAGTTTCCTCCCGAGACGAGCTTCGGCCACGCACGGAGGGATCCCGGTGCGTTCCACTGGAGATCCCGGGGTCCCTGCATTATGTGGTGAGGGCGGCCACCGTGGGGTTTTAGCCGGTATGAGTCCGGCATGCCCCTCCGCCTTCCCCAGGGCGGAGGAAGTCCATAAGGATTTCCCCACGATAAAAAAAAAAAAAAAAAAAAGGTTAGAACGGTGACATGTAGCGCGCGAAAGCGAGCGAGCGCTGCAAGCGTGCCGCGGCAGCGGCCGCCGAGCGCTAGAAAAACATTAACCATGGATATCTCCATAACCATGGGGTTCCGCGGGGTGGGGATGGTACAGGAGGGTAGCCACCTCCCCCCTCGAACTCTCCCCTCTCAATTCACTTACGTTTGAAGGCGACTTGATTTGAGATATTTACCATCCTATCTTTAATCCTGATTGAGTTTACAGGAACGAAGTAACAAGAGTTATAATAATAGTGTAATGGCTGATCAAGCGGTCAGTCCAATAATAATAATAATATCCTGGGACATTATTTACAGGCGCTCATAGGTAGATGCTCTCACCGTTCCGTAAGTGATCGGTGAGGTTAAGCAACTAGGCTCGCGGTCAGTCCATAGATGGGTGACCGCCAAAGTGGTTTAATTTTTAAGCGTCTCCGTGCTTGGGAGGGCAAGTTAAGTTGTCGATCCCGGTTGTAGTCATTCGACAACAGTCGTTAAGCCATGTCAGAGGCCTACTGGGCGGCTTGAACAACTCTGACACTATGGTAACCACGTCCCATATGATAAGTAAGTAAGTATTTACACACGGCCATCTGTGGGTCACACAAATAGTTGTCCGGCGCGGGACTCGAACCCACGACACGAAGCGGCGAGTAGTCCAGTCCACACGTGTAGTCCAGTCCAAGATGTCTAATGTAGAAGCTTTTCCAATCGTAAAACTTTGTGTACCTTATATAACGCGTACGTTCGTACCACACTCGAGACTAATTCAGTGATATGGAATCCCCATCAAGTTCAGTACATACAGAAAGTTGAAAAAATACAGAAATCATTTGTACGCTATTTGTTCAAAAGATTATATTATTATTATCCGTTTTTATATCCAACACTTTATATCGTGGGTATGGTGGACTATCGTATGTTAGCAGTACGACGTAACATTGCATTAGTCACGTATTTCTTCAGGTTAATACGTGGTTACACATATAACTCTTTACTATTGGCACTATTACAGTTCCGTGTGCCGCGACACAGGACATACTTTGTCCAGGCGCGACGTCAACATAACTTATTGGCGGTGCCGGCCGCTCGAACAAATCTAGCCCGAAATGCACCTCTGTCCCACGCAGTTCGATATATCAATGATATCGAAAATGACTCAACTATAGATATATTCTCATGCACGGAAAATGCATTCCTAACCGTTGCAGGACGTCACATTGAGGCATTGACTATTGAGAGCAGTATACAGTAACTTCTTATTACAATTTTCTAATATTTTTCTAATATTATGCAGTAGATACATAATATTAGAAAACTTTTCACTTTTTTTTTTAACATGTTTAATTAATTAGCTAAGTATAGTATAGTACCTAGAACCTATAGATTATGTATATAAATTATTATGATTGTATCACTTATTGTGCTTGGAATTATCTGTTAGCAATAAGATATCTGTAATAAATAAATAAATAAAATAAATAAATGTATTTATATAAAAATGAAAGTTTGTCTGTATATCGTTTATAGAATCATTAACAATGCATTTGATCATGTGATGAACATTAGCAAAGTTTTCTGAAATGGTACGTCCAATCTTCGAAAGATAGCGCCACTATAATTCCAATGAATTTCATATATCGCCACAGCAACGCGCGCAGCTAGTTGTTTAATATAATAAAGGATATTTTGATATCACAATTCTAAGAACCATGACAAGAAAAACATTTATATCGTCCATAAACATTTATTAATATAATTTATCGTTTTCCATATTCCAATATTAGTATTAATACAATTATCATATTCCATCATACATAAGAAGCTACGTACAGAAAATTCTACTAGCTTGCAATACCATATAGTACCCCCTGTCCGAGAGTCGATAGAATACTTTAAAGATTCGTTTTATTTAATATCATATGAATTATGTATTGACACATTAATAGATATTTAAAATTCTAAATGCCAATCGCAAATATAATGGCGATGTTCACACAAAGGCTTATTATAGCGTCTTTCACCAAGTTTTCAAATACCGTTACTCTCTTATTCTACAACATTTATGTTTAAAAGTACATTTATATTTTTTTTTCTATTTTGTAATGATCACTACTCTAGACATAAGTTTACCATCAATTTAGCAGCTACTGCTAACTACAATTAGCTTACTTATACTCTACATACATACATTTTAAGAGAACAGTCGAACTATCGCTGGACGACGGGTCCTTCGTTCAAAGTAAAAAGTATAACGAAACCAAACGTTCGGACTCGTCGCCGGAGACAGTTGCCGGGGTCTGATTGGCCGAGCTTAACGTCGGGGCCTACGGATTGGGCAATAAGGCTGGGTGATTGCCCAGCCACGTAAGCGGACACTCAACCAATCAGAGAAACGAAAACATACATGAACGAAAACTGACAAAAATAATGACATTTCTAAATTTTGTATATCATAAAAGGTCCAAAAATATTTCCGAACTAAAATCTAGGTCCCTGTTTTCAATTCGAATTTTACTAGTTTAAGAGATCATTTGTAAAGGGAGTTCAAGAAGAATAAAAAAAGGAAATCGGAAATAAGTTATATAATTATTTGAGAACGCAAAGGGTCCGTTTATAACGCATGTGTTGTCGCTACCGATGGAGCGGCGGTCACGTCGGCTGGAAGGAGATGGTCGCCGCTTCAGGGGAGCCGGGTGGTCGGAAGTCTACCCCCACTTTTGGAAGAGGCCCATGCGCTGGCAGCGGCAGTTGGAGCCCCAGAGGTTGCAGCGACACGAGGACGAGTGGCAGCAATCTCCGGGCCGGTGATCGCAGTTGCCGCCGCGCCGGATGCACGCTCGCCTGAAAACGTAGATCAGCGACGAACGTCTGAAACGACATTTTCGAACGCGAGCCTAAGTTTGTGATCGTGTAATGCAAAGCTATCATTTGAATTTATTTCTTAATTGAGGGCTAGTCAGATAAAAATCGCTGACTTATAAGTTTCAGTTTATTCATTTTTCTGACTTCATTTAACAGACCAAGAAATAGGGAATTAAATGCTGTCATAATATATAATCTAAATCAGTTTACTTGGGAGTGTATCATACGTATATAAACTAGTCAAATTATTTTAATATACAGTTATATATATTCATTTATGGGTACTAATGGACTTACACTTTAAGCTTTCGCGTTTTTTTATTATAGAACATTATGATATATACCTAATTATAATATTGTTGGTCAGTCACTTGGTAGATACTAATTACTAGACATTGCTATGTCTTTATGTTGGAGCATTAACACAACACTATTGTATGCAATAGCAATGAAATACCAGACATTATATGATGTACTTAACTTGGACGAAACATTGAATTTTTAACGAAGTTTTCAAGATTGTTAATACGCCAATATGATTTTGATTAATTATTAAAATAGTATACGTAATATCGGCTAAAGATTTATTGATCAGTAGGAATTATTCGGAGTCTAACATTTTAATTATTGTCACAAAAAATTACATGATTGTGCTCATTGGTAAAACTTTTTTACACATCATAGCGTTTTAGCGCAAAAAGAACATCTTATTTAATGCCATAAATAAAAATGCGCAATGTACCTAACATTGCGGATTTTTATTTACTACTTACTATAAAAAAAATTCAAGTTATCATAGATATCTCAAAGATTTACTCGTTAACTTTATAAAAAAAATCCAAAGATTTATGAGATGAATTTGTCAGAAATCACAAAAAATTACTAGTTATGTTTATGAGATATTCATAAGAATCTCAAAGACTTTAAATAAAGGGGTACTATTTTTTTTTATTATAAGGGGGAGTCATACGAGCATTTGGGTCACCTGATAATACGTGATCACCGCCGCCCATGGAGACTTATCTTTGAAAAAGTCACTAAACAAAGGATTGCTGACTCTTCCAATGCCACGATGAGCTCTAGCAACCTTCCTCATTCTCAGAAACACAACATTAAATTATTAATGTTATTGTTAAAGAATGTCTTCTGTAGGGTGGAGGTAATTCCCCAGTCGGACTGCTCTTTGAGAGAATGAGCGCTGTGATGAGAGGTAGGGCTCATTACATAATATAAAATGTACTGTATTCAAACTACCAATCAATATTTAATTAATAAATGTATGACTTAAACAATCAACCCGGTTAAAAGTGAATCATGTTTCACGCTTCCTAATTTATACTTGACTGATATCCAAATATAATTAATGATTTAAAGGTCATGCTCACTTTCCAACATCTTGTAGCAGCTGCAAATCAGCAGGATCCTCGCCATAATCGGTTAAGTCCACATCAACGTCGTCATCGCCTGTTAACAATACATAATATTTTATTCATTGTACTAGGAAAATTTTAAAAACATTTGTAGTATATGAAAAGTCTGTACAGTTAGCTGCAACAATATCTTCATAGTTGTGATTATATAATCGCTTTTCAAAATGCCATAAAATAAAATAAAGTTCCAGTGAATAAAGGATTTTAGATCAGACAATTGGAGATATGAATTCTAAAATGTTGTTTTACCTATTCTCTTTTACACAACTTTGCGTGGAGAGTGCGACTGTCTTGGCAGAAGGATCATCTTTACACCGGTATAACTGTAATTCTTGTGCTACGTGTAGGCGTAGGTATGTATAATAAGGCGGCAACCTGAAGAAGTTATAAACCTACCGGCAATGCCTTTATTAGGTTATCCAATTACTACTAAATAAACTCAAAGCTCTTTTTTCATAAGAGAACGCCCCGACTAGGATAATAATTCATAGACACAAAGCACATCCAGACTCAGAACAACCATTTACAGGCCGATACTTATCCTATACGGGGTTCGAACCCAAAACATTAGTAGCTAGGTGAACACCAGGGGCATTTAAAAGAGAAATACTAATACTCATATTAGTATTGCTCGTTTTGATTTAGGCTATAATATGGAAATAGAGCCACTCACACTTAATAATAGAGGAGCACTTATTAGGAATTTCACACAAATTTATGCCGCAGACTGTACATCTCATGAAAAGGAAAAGAGGTAGAATTATGTAAAGAAGGTCTTAGAAACTAACGTTGTGCAGGTAACAAAGGGGAAAGGCTGACATTCTACGACAAAGAACTATTTGATAGCTTTACCAATTGTTTCGAATAGCTCATATGAATAATTTCATTAAACAGCACATTCCTATATTGTGTTTCTACGTTCTTGCTTTGCTTTCCAAAAGTTAATACTTAAATTCGTAGAGATATAATAAAATTGAAATATCGAAAATATCTTTGAAATGAAAAACCGGTGCTGTCTTTTTTATGAATATCGCTATTCAAGCACTGTTTCATTGGACATTCAGATACAAGTTACTTAATTCATAAAATTAAATGAAATAGACAATAGAGGCCATCTAGCGAAATAATGAATTTGGTAATCGAACCTTGACTCAGGATGATTACTGATTTTTGTGCTATCGTATCATTACATTTATATGCGAAGACGCGAAGCCTCTCATCCGATTGAGGGTCGTGGATGCCATTTTATTGATACGAGTCGTGAAATTTATGTGAACTACAAATAATATTCCATTTGTTCTCCTCACATACATATTTTGGATTTTCCCTCTTGGTGACCAATTCGGACGACCACTGAGTCAAACAAAGTGTTTTTATTTAATTCATTTCATCATATCAGCCGAAATACGCCAATATACGACGGTTTATAATAAAACTGCTTCTCTGGACACCATCAAATATGATCGGTTATATCGACTTTATAATCTTTACAACGTGCGTCTCACCCAGTATTAATTTTATACAATAATTACCTGCTTTACAACATTATTGAGTATAATTATTAAAACTGAAAAACGGTATTTTACTGGATTTAGTTTATCACAAAAATGGGTGAGGATTAAACTCGCAACCTCTGGACTCTGGTTTACTAGTCAGGGTCACTGACTACTAGATCCACAGCCCAGTTGCCTTTCTTTCCTTTTTTTTTATGTAAGCTATCTTTGGTTTGCCTCAACTATTCTTTCCCTATACATTTCCTTCTTTGAAACTTTCTTATGAAAATGTCCTAGCATTTTTTCTCTTATGCTATCTATCGTATTTAGGAAGATGTATTTTCATGTACCATTCCATAATAGAGAGAAAACCAAATGAAGACAATGGAGTCATCATTTCTGGTTTCCAATATATATATTTATTAAAGACAACGCCCGCACTAACAATTTATATGAAATGTAATCCCTGTGTCGCGGGGTATTTTACAAACATATATACACAACACAAATTACATCCAGACTCAGAACAACTATTTGTGGGTCCCACAAATAAATGTCCGGCGCGGGATACAAAGCGGTGAGGCGACTGTCTTAGCCGCTGCGCCACGCGTGCAGTCAATCAATTAAGCTATGTATTGCTATTTATGAGTTACCGGGATCAATGTAGGATGCGTGTGCCCACTCGGCGGCGAGCAGGACAGCCGCTAGCGCGAGCAGAAGGGCGCCGGCGCGCGGCATGCTGCCAGCGCACCTACCGCTGCTTGCCTGAAATTTTACATTACAATTAAAGACTGACTAACGTTGACATGTACCCTAAATAAGTGACAAGTGATTTGTTAGTTCGACAATAAAAAATAAATGACTCATTTTAAATGTTTCCATTTCGCATTAATACTCGCAATATTCTTTCAGAAATGATAATCCCATCATCATCATCCGATCATACAATTTTATTTTTTTTAATGCAAAATGGCTTTGTGCTTGATCACGATCTCATCTGATGATTAGTGAAGATGTGGTCAAAGGTGGAATGCGCGTACCCATAAGCCTTTTCACTCCAGCCTTGATTAAACCCATGTTACATATATGAGTCTGAAAACACGTCGTTTGGGAGGGTGTTCCACAGCTTAGCAGTGCGTATGATGAAAGAGAAAGCAAAGCGCTTCGAACGGTATGCTGGGATTGTTAATTTTAATCAGAGATTGTGTTAGTAGATAAAATAGATTACTAATAAAAAAGAAAATCATATTTTATAAAATATTATGCTCAGATTACAAACATTAAGCACCTCTGAAAAAAATATTTCATCGTCTAATAGATAGGATAAAAAATGGCCCATAATTAAATTGACAGTTATTAAAATGTTAATAAAGAGGTGCCGCCAGGTGCATGGCAGACGGATTTCCATAGTGGAGACGCCAGCACATCCAGCTACCCCAATCTGTAAAATTTCTTTTATAGATTTTCAACTTTATCACATAAGCATAAGGTTCACTTTGAATTGGGGAAATTTGACAGATTGGGGTAGCTTGATGTGCTGGCGTCTGCACCATCAATTGTGGGGTACTTATAATTTCTTTTTTGCTGTCTAAAGTCTAAAATCTAAAGAATACCTTTTTCTAAGCAGGGAATTAAATTCGGTACGTAATTTTCTGCGGTTGAACTTGCTACCACTAGACCCTCAAGATAATTACATAGATATAATTTGTCTATTCGATCTAACAAACCACTTGCCACAAAATACATTATACAGAATCACTAAAATATGACAAGGGGTAATCAAAACAGCGATAAGAAATAATCAGACAGAGTATCGTGTATTGCGTTGTGGCAACCTTTCAGTAACACGCGTAACTGAATGAATAAATGAAATATAAGAAATGAAATTGGAATTTGTTTGAAACAACAGAACATAACTACGAAGAAAACGACACTGTTTTATTAATAGAATAACCTCCAAAATGAACATAAAGACGCTGAACACACCTAATGAGCCATCATAAGTTGTTCTATGGAAAACTGGACACATAGATGCTCATATCTCAACGACGAATTAGAATAAAACTTCTCCGGACAACAACAAGTATGATCGGTTACGTCGACTTGATAACCTTTACAACGCGCCAACGTGAGTCTCTCGCAATATATATATATATATATCTTGCTACAGACTAATACGGAGAGAAAATAATAATATCCATCAAACTAAGCAAAGCTTTTTTTTGCAATAACGCGGACGAAACACCTATACACCTGCTCTGTCAACCACTGTGAACCACTGATGCAAAAACGTAACACCGTCCTGGGCCAAAACTTCTTGCACCAGGACGATGTTATCGATACTCCTGCCAAAAAGATTCTGCAATTTATCTATGTTGCAGGGTTAGACAGGGAAGTTTAGTTGGAGCGGCGAGCACAATAGTTCATCACTGGACGCAGTGTTACCAGGACCTCCGGGGACTGGAAATAGCCGCCACCAGAAGAATTAAGAATAAAAAGGAAAGCTTGTACTATGGAAACCAGATAACTAATATACTACATACATATATTACTTTTGTTTTGTAAATACATAGGTACTTATATAGATACTCGTAATTACATCCAGACTCAGGACAAACACACATGTTCATGCACACAAATATCTATCCTGGGGGGAATCGAACCTACGACCTCCGGCGTGAAAAGCAAGCATTTGCCAACCACGCCAAAAGGCCCGTCATTCAATGGATTCAGGCATTACTTTACGGAAATCTATAACATTCAAAATACAAAATTAATATGTACTGTTAATTCCGCTAATTTAATTAGCTTAGTTTAATAAACCCGGATGCAATATGCACCGCCTTCAAACTCGTCGAGTGTCGAAGATAGATAGAATCGCATTCCAACACTCGACTTGTTAGCATCTCTTGAGAATGGTGCGTGGAGGACTGAAACACGTGTCGGGTATAGTACCGGCATGTAATTTGCATGGTAATATTGTCCTACTTGCATGTGCATATTTTTGCGGTTGGGAGGGTTGTGCATATTGCATTCTGGCTTGATTAAACTCACAATTAGTGGAATTAACACTACATATTAATTTTGTATTTTGAAAAATAATCTTGTTAAATCCAGTATAAAACTAGCAAACTAGTTTTAATAATTGTACTTAATAATGTTCTAAAATAAATGAATATAATAATAATAATATCCTGGGACATTATTCACACACGGCCATCTGATACCAAACTAAGCAGAGCTTGTAGGTACTATTCTATTACTATTCTATTCATGCGCCCAAATATCTGTTCCGGGTGGGAATCGAAGTCACGACCTGCGGCGTGAAAGGCAGCGTATCTGCCAACCACGCCAACAGGCCCGTATCGCTAAGCTTCACAAAACCAGTGCCAACGAAGGTTTTCCTAATAATTCAATTGCATATTATATACCTGACGTCAGAAGTAATTCGATTGACATCGGAAGTAAAAAGAAAAGCCACTCCAAAGTTCTGAAAGTAATCTAATTTTTATAAGATATAAAACGTGATTGGAACTCTGATTGACAACGATCGAATGATCTTAAATGCAGAAACGATAACGTAATTGATTACATAAATGAACCAACATTCATTCATTCATCAACATTCTTTTACATTCTATTTCAAAAAAGACAACGACTTAAAAGACTTTCGAATTGAATGACACACAAGATTGTATAATAATGCCATTTTACTACACAAGGTTCTACGACGTAGCAGCTTACTGGGGCTCTACGCCGTAGTAATACTGCGAGCCGATTACTGCCGTCTCACTCCATTTCAAGCGGATATCCGTTTCCTGGTAACTAACCCGGCTATTACTCGGGATTGTTGTGGCGGACAAACAAACCAATGATAACAAGTAGCACGTATTAAAGGACAAAGATTAAGAAATAGGTAAATTCACCCTTTTATTTTCTCATACTGAATGTTTGAATAACATTTTCTACTCCTGTTAACTAAAACAATAGAGAAGTTAATCGTTACGATTTACCTCTTTGGTTGGTATAAAAATACATTATGAAAAGATGATCTCATATAAATTTACTGAATGGTTAGTAAATATATAGAATTTTAAGACAAAGTTATTACAACTAGCTTGAAATATTAGTAATTAGGTAAGAACGTTCAAATACCCAATTGGAACTCACATTTTACTATGGAAATGTCCATCAATTGATGTTTCTAAACTGCAGTGTGATTTATACATTCAGATTTAGAAAATATAGAGCTTGGAGGCTGTGACACATAATGGAGTAGTAGCTTAGTCCATTTGATACCAAAAGGCTTTATAAGGGACAGTAAAGTAGCTAAAAGAGTGCCAGTGCTGTCTGTAATATTTAAGTTAAGTCATATAGAGCTAGGAGGTTGTCACTCATTGAACACACTTCGCTTAACCAGCTTAATACTGGAGTGATTTTTAGGCGCAGCAGATCAGCTGTAGATGAGCAGATCAGCTGTATCTATGATATTTGAGTTAAGTAATATAGAGGGAGGAGGTTGTCACTCATTAAAGAGTTAGCGTATACCGCTTGGTACTGGAGTGACTTATAACGAACAGCAGATTAGCTATAGAAGAGCCCGTACTATCTATCATATTTGAGTTAAGTAATATAGAGCTAGGAGATTGTGACTCATTGAAGTCAAGTCAAGACACTTCGCTTAACTAGTTAATACTGGTTAATACTATAATACTGTAGTGATTTTAGGGGCAGCAGATCAGTGCTATTCATGATATTTGAGTTAAGTAATATCAAGCGAGGAGGTCGCCATTCATTATAGAGTTAGCTTATATTGCTTGGTACTGGACTGACTTATAACAAACAGCAGATTAGCTATAGAAGAGCCCGTACTATCCATGATATTTGGGTAAAGTAATATATTTCTAGGAGGTTGTCACTTAGCTTAACCCACTTGATACTGGCATAATTTATAAGGCCGGCACATTAGCGATAGCAGAGCCGGCGCTAACCGTAATACCTATAAATACTATAGAACGATGAGGATATCACTCATTATATAAGTGTCAATGCTTAATCCGCTTGATACTAGAGTGATTTATAGTAGAGCGGGTGCTATGCATAATATATGAGTTAAGTAATTTAGAGATTAGAAGGTTGTCACTTACAGGACAGAGGGCTCCTACAAGATGGACCGATGATCTTGTGTGGGTCGCTGGAAATCACTGGACGCGGATAGCGTAAGACAGGCAATTGTGCTGATGTTTGGGAGAGGTCTTTGTCCAGCAGTGGACGTCTTTCGGCAGATATGATGATGATGGTTGTCACTTGTTACAGACATCTATTGTAAGCTACTTTATACAGGAGCGATTTATATTTAACAGCTAATCACTGATAATAGAGCCCGTGTTCGTAATATATATTTTGTATACTCCATCCTTACCTTACAATACGGTTTTCTTTTCAATACGAGTCACATTCGAGGATTTTGCGATCATCGGAAAAAAAATAAGTTATATACCCCAGAGCATTCCACAAATCTCCTTGATAAATCCTTCACTGTTCAGAGTGTTCGTTTGTGGAATGCGCTGGCATTAACAGTGCGCCAAGCACAAAGTTTACACAGGTTCCAGCAAAGTTAAAAGGATTACCACCTATTACTATAGGATACATTAAAAAAAACAAGTAGATAATATTGTAATATGTAAGTATCTATCTATTACAGGTATGTATGTATGTATTTCTCTATACATACATACATACCTGTAATAGATAGATACTTACATATTACAATATTATCTTTTCTAGTACTTAGTACCAATGGGTACTGTTGACAAAGTTTTACACCGAAAACTGTCCTCTTAAATTATCCCTATTATTGTTCATTCCTTGGTTGTCTGGAAGAGATCCCATGTTAATGATAAGACCGCCAAGTATACCTTTAAAAACACTTTAAACATACTTTTGTACTGTATGATTTTACTATTCATGTACAATAAAGAGTTAATCTATCTATATCTGAGCCGAATATTTAATATGGTTACGTTATAAATCAAACATTTCGGAAGTTGACAACGTTCACCCTACATGTTACATCAAACGGAAGATCTCCTTTGGAATGTGATTCCATTGATATGGGTTTGTGGTTCAAAATACCTTGAATAAAAAGATCTAAATAAAAAAGGGTAGTAAAATGTTTTGGGATCAAAGTATCGGTGTACAAAGAAGATTTGTTTTATTTTTACATAGCTTAAATAAAGGTTAATCTATATAGGTAAGTTTATGATCACAAACATAATATTTCAACCTTAACGTAAGAGCGGTTAATACTATTTTTTTTTAATAAAACAGAACTGACTACTAAATAGGTTAGTACCTATTTACTGGTCACTCAATGTTATTTTTTAATATTAAATCTCGTTTTAATTTTAGTGTTCGAATTTTATTATGTGGCACGCGTAGTTACCTGCGATATAAAATTAATTAGCCTATTTATTAGTTCAAAGTATGACCTACCTCTATTTCCAACTCTTCACTCAAATCGAATTAGATAATCCTGAGTCCCTGAGTACCAAACATACAAACAGGAGTTGACTGCATGTGTGGCCCAGCGGTTAAACTGTCACCTCGTCAATTCGTGTAACGTGTTGGATTCGATTGTTTGTAAACTATACCGGGATACAGGGAGTAACTTCCCAAGTGCGGACATAGCATTTAAAAAAAAAAAAAATTTGGAGGGTATTATCAATATGATATGATCTTTCACATGCAACTGTGAAGATATCAGTCGGCCATGTTTCTAGAAAACAAAACCGATAGATAATACCTACATCCTCCGGAAGGGTGTTAGCAAGGGAATCCTAAATTTGATTTGCCAGCGTGTATCGTTCGTAGCTTGACGCAGAGCACCTACCCCGGATTGGTAGATGGTGCAGGTTCGAGACCCGCCGGACGATCAAATTTTTCATTTCCCATTTTTGAGATTAGATAAACGCTTTGCATTGCAAATAATGCTATAAAATTCAAATTAAAAAAAAAAGTTATTTAAACTTTGTACATTGTACATAAAAGTGGCACTTTTATGCTCTACAGCAATACTATTAACTTCTATTACGTGTACGTGTACATGTTGTTGCCTCAAATAATATCAAGAATTATAAGAAGTTTTACATTTATTTTTTATTTTGCTTTATAGAATGGTTATCTTTATGTAACAGTACACGTCACCCAATAGGTCTATAACATAAGCACGTTAGAGGTCTACTGAGCGGTCTATAATAATAATAATATAATATCCTGGGACATTATTCACACACGGTCATCTGATCCCAAACTAAGCAAAGCTTGTACTATGGAAACCAGATAACTGATATACTACATATACTATTTTTCTTTTGTAAATACATACTTATATAGATAATTTACACCCAGACTCAGGACAAACAGACATGTTCATGCACACAAATATTTGTCCCGGGTGGGAATCGAACCCACGACCTCCGGCGTGAAAGGCAGCGTATCTACCAACCACGCCAACAGGCCCGTCGGTCTGGTCTGTATAGTTTGTTCTAGTTAATAGACAACAGTGAATAGTGTTTAATTTCTGAGTGTCTTCGTTCTTTGGAAAGAGCCTTAAGCTGTCTGTTCTAGTTATTAAAACACAGTCTTCAAAGTAACAACTGTTGTCTAATAGATACACACATAGACTCACGCCTGTTTCCCAGAGGTGTAGGCAGAGACAACGGATTTCCATTTGTCACGATCTTTGCACACGTCTTTTGCCTCGATTACTGTCATTATATTCTTCATACATGCTCGCCGGTTTAGGGTACTTCTAATATCTTTGTTGTCTAATACATACATAGACTCACGCTAGGTTTCCCAGAGGGGTAGGCAGAGACAACGGATTTCCATTTGTCACGATCTTTGCACACGTCTTTTGCCTCGATTACTGTCATTATATTCTTCATACATGCTCGCCAGTTTAGGGTACTTCTGACCTGCCCTTTCTTGAGAACGTCTCCGGTTTGGTCAGAGAATGTTCGACGAGGTCTTCCCCTTCCAGTTGTTCCATTCACACAGGCCAGGTATACTTCTTGTTGTCTAATATCTTGATAATACTAAAACGCTTTATCGATCACCCATATTTGACTGATCACGTGCATTAGCTTAACTTTACCGAGCACTTTGTTTTTGCAATTTGTTTCTTAATACCACACTTATACAACACATAGTTTAACTTAATGTAAATGCCATTTTTAAAAAGCTATTTTTGTTTTATCCTTGAAGTATCATCCGTACCCAATATAATATCCACTAACTTCCAGAATTACTTTACCTACACTGATCTTCGTTCACGACGTGACAAGTCGACATATTCTGCTAACCAAGTATACGATCGTACGAGAAATGTGAAATATTTAAGATATGTACATAGTTCAGAAAAATCAGTAAGTCTTTTATTTAATTTTTTATTAATTTCATTGTTTACATACATTGGCATCCTATAACTTGTTGCGACCTTGTTTGCATTTCGTTGGTGCGAGCGTGATGCAATATATTTATTCAGGAGCGACAGAAAGAGGTAATAACAGGTTAATGTACTAAGTTCATTCTGATCTGCAACCGCACTTTACCTGGAGAGTAATAATATCCTGGGACATTATTTACACACAGCCATCTGACTCCAAACTAAGCAGTGCTTGTACTAAAACTAACTGATATACCTACATATACTACTGTTCGATTGTAAATACATACTTATATAGATTACACCCAGACTCAGGACAAACAGACGTGTTCATGCACACTAATATCTGTCCTGGGTGGGAATCGAACACACGACCTGCGACGTGAAAGGCAAGTACCTACTAACAATGCCAATTTAAATGTTGCTACTGTGAAGCACTACACAGCGAATTATAATAATTATATTGATTTTTAAAATTGTGCTATTACCTACAACATGTAACGTAATTAACGCACACCTTCAGACACCCCAATTAGAATATTATGTTGTAATCATAATACATACACTACATTTTTAATTGAACATGTATATGCATTGTTATTTACTAAATTAGTTTCTTGGAATAAAGTTTATTTTTCCTTATTTTGTGTTGAATGATGGAATTTATATGCATACAAATAAATCTGCGATTTAAAAGTCTTACTACTTTGACTTACGGCCCATTTCAGTTTGTTTTGACTGTACAGGGTTAAAATAACGATAATTTCTGTAAATTTAATTATTTTGGACAGAAAAAATTATATATATTGAAAATGATATAAATCGATACAGTAAACGATTCTGAAGAAACTATTTTCAGGATGTGCGTTAATTAAGTTACATGTTGTATAAAAGAATGAATTGTGAAGATTTTTAGACTGCGACACGTTGAAATCGAGGTGTTATGTCACACTCCACTGTTATTGAGCGTGAGACAAAGTCATACGAACATAACAGGAAAATCCTGACATCTATAGGAGTGTAAATGATTAATGTGGAAATACAGTGAATAGACGTTCGTATTCTTAAGAATGTTAATAAGATAAATAGATCATTAAGGAAGTATATTAGTTTGAGACCTCGAAATTTCACTTTATCATTTTGTATGGCCTGTTAGCCTATTAATAAGTAACCTTGTGCTAAGCTAGAGGTCATGGGTTTGATGGGGATCCAGGTGGATACCCAAAACAAATCTTTGTTTTGTGATCGGGATCCAGGTGGATTCCCAAAATAATGTTTTGTTTTGTGATGGGGATCCAGGTGGATCCCAAAACAATTTTTTGTTTGATGACCAGGATTTTTTGTTCTGTGTCGGTAAAATCTCGATCAGTAAATTAAAAACGGTAAAACCTACTATGGCAAACCAACAAATGATAGCAATTGTCGGGTTGCCATAGTTATTATTATAATCATATTTTTAAATACATACATTTTATAGATTAATTTGACCGTCACAGAACAAATAATCTTGGACATCCCACAAAGATTTGTTTTAGGCGTACTTATATATTTCTAAATACATACATATCATAAAAAATACACCCAGACACAGAACAAATAATCACAATAACTATTTGTGTGACTCATGTCATGTAGTTGTTTCGAGTCTGGGTGCTTTAGTGTCCAAGAATTGCATTTATGTAAAATTCTCCAAGACGCAGATATAACGAATAAAAAAGCGGCATTGCTAGTAACTCAAAGACACAAGTATCTGTAATTGATTTACTAAGGGCAACCCTAAATGACCCGTGTTACCCTAGAGATATTTTATATTATTCATACGTATAGACTCAGGCAATCAACACTAAGAACATTTCAACATACACTAATCAAACTTGGCCAAACCGTTTGAAACTAGATAGTTGCTATAACTTTGATTACTTCTCCGGTGTTTGATTGGTATAACATACCGTCAAATCGTGTCTTACTTGAATTTCTTGTGTATCAACAATTTACGTCAGAAGTGGGATAAATTTTTAGATTGAAAAGACACTTGACAACTTCGTTTTACATTTTATGGATTGAAAATCTATTTTATTATTTGAATTGTTCCCAGATATAAATGGCTAGTAGTTTGGATAAGCAGGAGATAGACAAAAAAAACTTCTTTACTCTTGACTCGACGATTGAATTGTCTTTAATGTTTTCTAGTCCACTACCACAACTAAAGACGAACAAAAAGGTAGGGTGACTCTTTGGAGAGATTAATTTGCTCCTCCTTTTATTGTCCCATCGAAGACAAACTTACCTCCGTCACATAAATTAGTATGACTGGACCTAAAGTATTCAAACTTTGGCTAGTTCAAAAATCTTAATAATTTAAAATAATAATAATAACAATATATCGGGACAATGTCACACATATCATCCTAGCCCCAAACTAAGCAAAGCTTGTACTATGGGTACCAGGCGACGATATACATACTTATATAGATAGATAAATACTGAAATACATAGAAAACATCCATGACTCAGAAACAAATATTCGTGCTCATCACACAAATATTTACACTTACCGGGATTCGAACCCAGGACCACCAGCTTCATAGGCAGAAGCACTACCAACTAGGCTACGGTGATCGGCTAGAATGGGGATGTTGTATGCTGAATACAAACAACAATAGTTGGCTCACGGGTAACATCGCGAGGCGCAGTAGTTTTATTTTAATCTAAAGTAAAATGTTACGTCCAGTTTTGTTTAACAGAATATTTAGCAGAACATTATTCAAATGTATGAATAAAAAACAAAATTAGTAGGCAAACACTCTTTCTGCTGGACCGGTTGTGTTACACCTCATCTCAACAGAAGCTACAATTTATAGTTTCATCGCATAATCAATAAGAGTCTAAATTAAGTGACGGAAGTTACAGAAGTCTGTGACATCAAAACAAATAACAATAATACATTGATTAACTTACAAATAAAAGTGATTTATCTTTGAAAACGTTTCACTCAATTTTCCACCAGTCCATAAATAAATTTGACTCCTTAATAAACAAATTCAATTCTATCTCCCTTAATCCACAACAAGCAATGCTTTATAATTAGTTGACTATTAAATTACACAGCAATAAATCGTACTAAAAATTCGTATAGCAGTACTGTACGGTGGCTAATTGAATTCAAGAGCTTTAATCCTTTAACAGTAAGGATCATTTTGGAATAAAAATGCTACCATCACCACATAGGTGCGTTTGACAGTCTAAAATTTTGTCATACGAATGCAGATGGCAGATTTATAGTCCTCGGATCGCACATTAAAAGTTTGATTCATTGCTCTGCGCTATTATACTAAGGGCCAATACACACCACGTTTTTTAAGCGCGCCGTCGACGCGCGTGTGTAGCGATACAGACGCGCCGGTGCCGCACGTTTATATAGATACCCTCGCGATACTAACGCGCGTTTGTAGCGATACAGACGCGCCAGTGCGGCGCATTTGTATCGATACAAACGACAACAAACTGCTCCGTAGGATAAAAGCACGGCGTCGCGTCGACGCGATGCTAACGAGATTCAAACGAGTGTTAGCATTGCGTGTGTATCGATACAGACGCGCCGGTGTCGCGCGTATTGGAAACGCGCGTCGACAGCGCGCTTAAAAAACGTGGTGTGCATAGGCTCTAACACAACGCTTTTTCCCTGAAGAGGTCGACAGGAAGGTTTTCACCAAAATAAACAATTAAAGGAAAAACATCTAATTTCCTACTAAACCGGTAAAGATAAGAAAGACATAACAACATCCTAACTATTATATAACTTAATGTTGATATGTGAAGACTGGCCTATCATTACACTGGTCA
Source organism: Pseudoips prasinana (assembly GCA_951640165.1). Taxonomy (NCBI): domain Eukaryota; kingdom Metazoa; phylum Arthropoda; class Insecta; order Lepidoptera; family Nolidae; genus Pseudoips; species Pseudoips prasinana. Next base: position 7,717,601 of record OX621249.1, read on the forward strand.
ACAGCGGTTTTGGTGCCAAGAAGCTGTAATTTTTATTAAGGATTCTATACTGTTTACATTTATAGCAAAAATATTGATTTTCTACGTGTAGTTTTCTAGATTTTTAATAGAAATGAAAACATGAAATTCACTCAACAAACAACATTTATTTAATCTTTATGTACATTAAAACCTTCTTTTCCACGATTTTCGCGAATGAGGTGAATCACGTTGCATCCCCCAGCAGTAGTTAGCCATCATATTTTGTTGATCCCATCGGCCTTGGTACCTCTCCTCCATAGTTTTTGGTCTTGGTGAAACCGCTCCCCTTGTCCTTGGCTTTACGAACCAAGATTCATTGGAAACTGGTCAAGATGACAATAGATATAATGCACTCTGATGGACATGTTACATCCTAAGTTTTTGAAATTCTCCAGCATGTTGTTAACGATTTCAGAGTAGTTACTTGGTTTGTGATTTCCCAGAAAGTTTTTTGTAACTTCATTAAACGAATACCACGCAAGTTGTTCCAAACTGGCCATTGAACTTGAGAAATTAGTATCTTTTATCAATATTCTTATCTGTGGGCCATCAAAAATACCCGCTTGTACCTTTTCTATGCTTAGACTAGGGAATTTTCCGAATTAAAAAATGGTAGCAAGTCTTGCTCTCTTGTACGATAGAAAGTCACTTTAGTATCTTATGCCAATAAGTTCTTTTTTCTTTTGATATAGAAGCCTAAACCTCTGCAGATTCTTTAGGTAGTTCAAGATCCCTTATTAAATCATTTAATTCTACTTGGATAAAAGGTTTAGGCTCTGGAGACGCAATTTTTTCGATAACTCTATCGATAAACACTTCAATATAGTTATCTTCAAATGGTTCACGGTTTGAACAAAATATTGGAACAGGTACTTCCTCTGAATGTGGTAAAAGTCTTCTAGCCGATTGTAAGTCTGGATAAATCATTTTTTTAACATTAACTCCACGCAAATTGGCATAGCAGAAGTAACAGTCATCGAAGTGATTTTTTTGTTCTCTCCATTGCATTGGCACCCCGAACCTCATACAGCTTCTTTTATCACTGACCTACTGTCTCAAGTGTTCATAGCACATTTTGCCAACGATTTGAGGTATCCACGGCTTTTTTTCGTCTACAATTTGCGACTTAAAGCACGAAAAATAAGCACTTTCTATAAAATCGGTTATTGGTTTCCTGAAATTTTTGACTGTGTATTCCCCACAAATGTAACAAAACACGTTTGGGTCATTGAGACAACTTCTTCGCGATGAATACATGATATCAAAATAAATTTATTTATAGAAAGGTACTAATAAGACTTCAAACCGTGTTCTCGAACGTACTAATTACAGAACATTTAAAAAACAGAAGGTAGATACAAAACTACACGTAGGAAAAAAAAGTAAAAAATATTTTTAGTGTTGCCAATGCATACATAATACAAAACCACTAAAGAGATCTCGGCACCAATATTTTTTTTTACATTTGTTGACCTGTGTTATGTACCTAATAATAATAGATGGCATCATTATGGACTCATTCGGGCACAGCATAAGTAGGAGGGAGGACGGCTATATTCATTTAAAAATTATTACCTATACTAATATAATTTTTCATTCAAGTATTCATTGAAATTATCTATTTTTATCGACTGCCACGTTTCTATCCTTCTATATTTGTATAATTCTACTCATTACTTTTTTTATATTTAACAACATTTATTATTGGAAAAATACAATTTGCAAGTAATAATTTTTTTACAAACTTTCTAACAAATCTAACACAATAACAAATTTCGACTACATATAAAATAACAATTTAAATAAGATCAATTATTAGTATTAATTAATTTAATATTTTTTTCGTCTCAAATAAATTATTGATATTGCGAACTCAATATTGTCATATCAGTGTTATATAATGAGTAAGGCTGTGATGACAGAGGATCTTATGTAGGGACCACTTAAGCCTTAACTGTCAGACCCTTTAAGCTGTAAATGAGATACATTTTGCTTTAACGTATGGGTAAAGTAAGGGTCACGTACTAAGCTTTGGATGAATAAGGTCCTCATTTTCTAAGACGATTAAGGAGTACTAAAGATAAGATTGGGTTTTGATCGAAAGGACTTTGGCTGTGATTCTGACTTTAACTAATATGACTTTGATTTTATAGCTTCAAGCATTGAGATAGTAGACGTGCTGGCCTAATTTCGGCTGCCAAATTATTTAGTGTTCGTGTATGTAATGACAAAAATGCAATACAGGTACACTCTCTACTCTCTCACTATCATAACGCATAAATATTTATGCGATATGATAGTGAGAGAGTAGAGAGTGCACTTATATATTATTATATGAAAATTGTGGAGATCTTTAGGGGATCAGCAGTGGGCTTCTTTCGGCCGATATGATGATAGTGATGTTATATCTTAAAATACTCTTTAGGGTAAAATTTCAATACATTTTTTATTATTAAACAAGAGGTGTGCAAGAATCGTGACAAATGGAACTCCGTTGTTTCTGCCAACCCCTCCGGGAAACAGGCGTGAGTCTATGTATATATTATGTTTCTAAACAATGCTATAAAACCGTTTTTCCATTACCTGGTAAGAGTAGCTAAAATTGTACTTTATTACCCTTGCTATTAAAAAACTTTCCTACTTCTCCAACTCTACCGCGTTTGCTAGTATTTTTTATAGAGTTAAAAAGCTTACAAGAGTGCTTCTTATCTCCTTTGCGCAAAAAACTTAGCTCAACAGCGCTGAAAATAGCTGCAACTGCGCCACTTGATTTTACTTAGAGGTCACTTACAATAGAGCCGTAAAGCTCGGTAAGTTTCTTGAAATTCACCGCAATGTATCACTATAGCTATTCACTTTCTCTAAGTGATAGAAGATCTAGACACACCAGCTGTTCAAATTGAATCCAGTAGTTAACTTTTAATTTTTTGAGTAAAACTTTGTGCGAATGATTTAAATTAGATAATTATTTTTTTTCACCAGAGAAATAAAAATTTTCAAAATTAAGAGCACTTCAAGATAAAATGGACCGAAATTTATAATAATATCGTGGAAAATTATTTACAAACGGCCATCTGATCCCAAACTAAGCAGAGCTTGTACCATGGAAACCAGATAACTGATATACTACATATACTACTTATCTTTTGTAAATACAAAAGTACTTATATAGATAATTACACCCAGACTCAGGACAAACAGACTTGTTCGCACACAAATATCTGTTCTGAGAATCGAAACCACGACCTCCAGCGTGAAAAACAAGCATTTGCCAACCACGTCAACAGACTTCGTTAAGCCCGTCAGAAATCTATCAAAACTGCAACATCAACTATGCTGGGTTGATAGCGACAAAGGTTTATAATGGTTAGATAGTTGTATAAAACTTCAAATTCTTACGACTGTTTTCATAATTTTAATGTGTTAGTGCTAAATTTCAATTTCAATAATTAAACCTAAACATAATCTCCTTGAAAATAACTTAATACAAGCTAGCTAAATATTACTACCATTATAAAATAAATTGTATAAATGTTTTAACATTCCGTGTACCTAAATATCTGTAATAAGTAACTAGAAATAATAACTGCATTACTACAAACATGTTCTGACTATTTACAAGCGCTTTTTTAAAGTCTACGTGAATAAAAACCTTTTTTTTATTTTTTTTTAAGATACAATATGAATTAAGACAAACAGTTTCTTTACGAAAATCTATCAATCGGCCCAGTCGTTTCAGAGATTCAGAGTAATTTGCAGACAAACACTGAAACAGGATTATGATTTTGATTCACATAAAAAAAAAGATTTGTATATGGGTAAAATTTAACAAAATCATTATTGCATTAAACATTTAAAGAGATTTGTGATATGGAATTAGTAAAACCTTTAAAAATATAGTAAAAATTGAAGGACCTATCTTTTTAACACTTGAACTTTATAGGTCATAAATCTGAGTGTTGTCAGCCCCTTTACATAATTTCTTAGTACACCTTTAAATAACTATGCACCAACGAAAACAAAAGCGTATCAAAAAGATGTCACCCAAATGTCGCCCAAAAAATCTAAAAATAGCTACTTGTTGACACAATAACGCCTCGCCTCTCAATTTCTGCTCCCGCTTGTACTATCTCCGAACAAAAGGCTTCATAGCGACAGCCACCGCCACTTAATTAAGCACTCTCTGTTAACACCCTCTCTATTAAATACTGCGTACGTATCAATTTACCCAAAGAAATTGTTTAGAACATTTTGCTAAGAGAAAAGTAAAGTAAAAGTAAAATACTTTTTATTGTACACCAATACATAACATAATAATTAAACATAAAGTTATTAAAGTACAATGGGCGGTCTTATCGCTGCTGCGATTTCTTCCAGACAACCTTAAACGGAATATAATCCAAGGATCCAAAAATAAACTGGGTAGTGAAGGTGTTTGAATAAATTTACCTTAACCTAATCTAACTTAAACTAACAAAAGTCAACAGATATAAAAATACATCCATAAATAAATAAATATAATAATTTCCCTATAATATATAATAATAAATATTAAGAATACCTATGTAAAGAGATAGAGCTTAGCGACTGGGGAGTAGCTCCACCTAAAAATTACTCTTTGGATAAAATAGTATTTATCAAAATAATAATATTATTACTATTGTGATCCTACGTGAGCAAAAAGTCACAATATCTCGAGACGCGAGTAGTATCGGCAATGACAGGGGATGCTATGTGTGTCGCAAGCGTATTAATATTATAAGGCTAACACAATATTTTTACACTGAAGGGTACTGTAACCACGTATAGTCTACTAGCTGTGTTCCACGGTTTTACCCGCGTTAAACTTTATAAATTACAGCCTATGTCTTAATCCAGAGTGTCATCTAACTGCATACCAAATTTTATTGAAATCGCTCCAGCCACGTAGACGTGAGAAATAACAAACATACGCACTCAGTCACTCACAACCTTTCGCCTTTATAATATTAGTGCGATGAGAACAGGCCCATCAATTCCATTGCTGAGGCTGGGTATTTGACAACTACATTTTTTACACTACCCACACATCGCAGCATATATGTATATAGATGCTTTTTAAGCGATCTGGTAGTGCAAAAGAAATTGTAACTAATAGTTGTAACGATAAAGCTACCGGTAAAATATTAATATTGTGATTCTACGTGCCGGTTTCTTTTTTGACAAAGCCCGTACTAGAGAATCTAATCCCTGTGTCGCGGGATACTTTACAAACATGTAATAGACGGACACAAATTACATACAGCCTCAGAAAAAATATTTATGGGTCGCACAAATAGTTGTCCGGCGCGGGATTCGAACCCGCGACACGAAGTGGCGCGACGACCGTCTTAGCCGCAGCGCCACACGTGCAGTTTTGAAGTCCTAGGTGGGTCAATCAACTTTTAAAGTACTCCTTTCGTGTACCTATGAAATTAAAATCCAAAAATATTCTTGTTATATTATGGAATAAGATGCTTAGATGTTATGTTACTATGTTTATATGTACAACTTTTTAAATTATTAGTCGCGTGTTTGTAAAAACGCAGGGGAACACTGTCGATATTCGTACAAAAACAGTATGTCCCTAGGTATGGGTCACAACAAACATTTGCCTTTTTTTCGACTTAGCTGCTTAGAGATATAGGTTTTTAATATTTTTATTAGATAGCTATTTGAGTAAGCTTAGCTAAAAATACAGTTGATACATATTTTTTTAATTATAACCTATATTTTTATTTTTTTAAGTGTTTGTCCCCAAAGAGAACCTAAAACATCCATTCTACTGCGTTATATGAAAAAAATCCAAAATTTCTCGAGATACAGCTCTAAGCTTTAGTTATTAGCGGGAGTGATTGTCTATAACTACGTTGGCAAGCCTCGGCAAGATCAATGTCTTACAGGTCGGCCGTCACTGTGCGACAAGCTCTAAAGAGGTGTGCGTGGTTTTATTACCGCTCTACTAAGTTACGGCATAAATTTGGGTAAGATTTTATAATTAGTTGCTTTTGTTATTTAAATTTAAAGCCTTTTTGCTCTAATTTTAAAATTAGACCATTATCACTTCGTTTCATTCCGTAAATGTGAATTTATAATCGATTTTCTGTTACTTTTTCCCCCGCGTCTCTGTAAATTTCTCTGGCGTTGTAGGTAACTTTAGAGAATGTATAGCAAAGGTGATACCGATTTTAATCATAATAATTCGTCTTTATTTGTAATAATAACGTCAAATTTCTATTATTTTTAAAATATTTGAATAAATATTTAAATAACTGTATTGTATGTTATTTCATATTGAAATAAAATACAAAACTAATAATAAAATGCCAATTAGTTCGGCTAAAAAACAGAAACTTTATAGAGAACGATTGGAAAATAGTTCCTAGAGTTACGAAGAGGCAAAAAGAAAGCCAAGGGAACGATATCACAAAACATAAAGATTAGTCAAAGATTTAACTCCAAAAGAAAATAACGAAGGATACGTATATAAGTTTTGGAAAATACACCGCTTCAATAGAGCTTCTAAGGGCGGGTGGTACACCAATCCTAAGGGCCCTTCAGAAGTTATTTAACTCCGTCATACTAGAAGGTCAAACGCCACAAGCATGGCACAGAGGTGTGGCGGTGCTCTTCTTCAAAAAGGGTGATAAAACCCTCCTGAAGAAGTACAGAACCATCACACTGCTGAGCCATGTTTACAAATTGTTTTCGAGAGTCATTACGAATCGTCTCGCACGCAGGTTTGACGACTTCCAGCCTCCCGAACAAGCCAGTTTCCGTAAAGGCTTTAGAACCATAGACCACATACATACGCTGCGGCAAGTTATACAGAAGACCGAAGAGTATAACCAGCCATTATGCTCAGTGTTTGTGGACTATGAGAAAACCTCGGATTCAATCGAAACCTGGGCCGTAATGAGGTTTCTCCAAAGGGGCCATATCAAATACCGTTATATCAAGGTGTTAAAGTGTATGTATGAATACGCCACTATGACAATGCGACTCCAGGACCAGAACTCGAAACCTATCCACTTGCAGCGAGGTGTGGGACTGGGAGATGTTATATCTTTGTAACAGTTCACCGCTGCATTGGAAGATGTCTTCAAGCTTCTGTAATGGGAAGGCTTTGGCATCAATGTCATGGCTGAGACCTTTGAAGACCTCGGTACAATGCGATGGCTTCAGCAGAGTCTCTCAACAAGTGGGTCTGAAACATCCATGAAGCACCCACTCTAGTTAAGGTTAGAGACTCTGCACTCGAAGTTGTAGAGAACTATATTTACCTAGGACAGATCATCCAACTAATTAGGTCCAACTTCGTGAAGGTCAATCGTAGAATCCAGCTCGGCTGGGCAGCGTTCGGGAAGCTACATAACATTTTCTAGTCCAAATACCGCCGTGTGTCAAGTCGAAAGTCTTCGACCAGTGTGTGTTGCCAGTGATCACTTACGGAACGTGGTTGCTCACTATGGGCCTTATCAGACAGCTCAAGATCACCCAAAGAGCAATGGAAAGGGCTATGCTTGGAGTTTCCCTACGAGATCGAATCTAGAAATGCTGAGATCCGCAGGCGAACCAATGTAACCGACATATCCCGAAGAATTGAGAAGCTGAAGTGACAGTGGGCAGGGCACATAGCTCATAGAACCGACGGCCGCTCGGACAGAAAAGTTCTCGAGTGGCGACCACGATTTGGTAGTCTCAGCGTGGGCAGGACCTCTACAAAATGGACCGATGGTTGCTGGATGCGGATAGCGCAAGACCGGCAATTGTGGCGATCTTTCGAGGAGGCCTTTGTCCATCAGTGGGCGTTTTTCGGCTGATATGATGATATATTTTTCTGATGATGAACAACCTTGTTCAAGTTACAATGAAGAAAATTATAAAATCGCAGTTCAATCGTTTCACTTACGCTGGCAAAACCTTGGGTGACATAGAAGATGATGGTGGAATGGAATTCATGTTTTTAAAAGTAGTTGATAAAGATGCCACACGCTTTTGATTAGATGAAAATGATATTTGCTATGTGAATAATAATGATGATGTGGTTCAGAGATTACCGAATCCTGATATCGTTCAAAGAGGGCATCGTGTATATTACCCATTTTTGGGAAGTGAAAAGTAATATAAATTTATTCGGTAAAGCATTCAAATGTTTTTGATTGCACATATGCAGATTTCAATACAGAATTTAATGTTATGTTGATCTTACTCGCCAAATATTAGTTTAGAAAACAATGAAGAAGGAAGATATTAAGTATTTGTTATTTGAGAAGATATTTTTCTTTTTGCTTTTATTTTATAATGGTTTCTTAGATCTCTTTTAGGCCTTAGATCTCATTTATTTTTAACATGCGGATTTTCAACACATTCTCTATTGTTACCAAATAATTTTCTCTAGAGTTACTAAAGGTCCCTTTATGATTTTGTTTTGAAAGTTTGTTACAAGATTTTCACTCATTTATACATAAAAACTACCAAAATGTAAACCTTAATACCTGCTTGTTGTCATATTATATAACTATTAATACTGATTATGTTAAAGTAAGATTATTTTAAAAAATAAGCTGTCAAAATGGTTATGGTAACACCGTAGACCTTAAAACATCATTTATTATGTCATAATATAATGGAAAAGAAAGTCTGATTATATTAATATCTACTATTTGATTATCTCTATCCAATAATACAATTTGTAGAAGTAATATGTTGTGTTTTACTCCATAATAATAAGTCCTAATTTTAGTAACGCGAGAGATCCATAATCATAAAGTATAAAAAATATCCTAAAATATAACAAAAACTTCGCAGCTACTACGAAAAACAAAATTCAATGAATTTCCTTAGTGACGGTACAATAAGTTTATTAAAATATGTAAAAATATTTTTTCAAAAAAATCTTGTTCAAACCACTGAAAGGAGCACTTTAAAAGTTGATTGTCCCAGGTCCCAGTTGTCATGAGAACTTCTACGAAGTTCGTTATAAATAGTCTAAATTATATTTTATAGAATTGTCAAACAGATTAAACGGGTACTTTATAGACTTTAAATAAGAAAATTTGAGTTAAAATTAACAAGAGTTTAAGATTATATTATCATAATATTTATCATCCCATCGTCACCACCCCTTTTGAGGGTATCCGACGTGTTTGTAAATTTAATATGCAATAAACATGGCGCGAATTAATTATAGCACGGTGCAAATAAAGGTAAGATAAACACGGTCTTGGTTCCGTACATGTCGTAAACAGACGCATAATAATTAGATGCTGAGTTCACAGAAATATATCATCGATTAGTCGGTTAATCTATACATATAATAAAATCGTAGGAAAGTCAAAACTGTACAAAGTGAATATTTTTTTAAATGGATACTTGGGGCGTGATCTACATTCGATATCGAAGCCAAAAATAAAGTTTTTAGAATTTTTGTCTGTATCTCTGTTTGTCTGTATGTCGGGGCTAAACTCAAAAAGTACTACATGGATTTACTTCAAATTTTGCATGAATGTTACTAAGAGGTCGGGTCAACAGGGTACATATTATCACGCTATCACCTACGGGGAGGAGCTGTGATAATTTATAAAATTTAACGCGGGTAAAACCGCGGGGCACAGCTAGTATGCAATAAACATGGCGCTAATTAATTATAGCATGGTGAAAATAAAGATAAGATAAACACGATCTTGGTCCCTTACATGCCGTAAACTGATGCATAATAATTAGATGCTGAGTTACCGGAAATATATCATCGATTAGTCGGTTCATACAAAATATTATGAAGTGTTAGAGTATGTGTAGCCAACGGCCAAAAAGAATATCGTCACCCCATCCCATCCTTTGGGGGGAGTAGAACTCGTCCCGAGGGAATATATACCAGAGAATGGGCATCAGCGTTCTCCTGAGTCCCATCTTACTGCGATCGCCAACCCGTCTGCTAAGCGTGGCAATTTTTTTTAAGGCAACACCCGCATTAGGGATTCTCATCCCAGTGTCGCTGGGTACTTTACAAACATATAATAGACAGACACAAAATACGCCCAGACGCAGAACAACTATTTATGGGTCACACAAATAGTTGGCCGGCGAGGGACTCGAACCCGCGACACGAAGCGGCGAGGCGACTGTCTTAGCCGCTGCGCCACACATGCAGTTGAGGGGATATATCCCTCCCCGGCAGTCCTTTGCTGCAAGGGTCGCGGGAAGTGGCTAGATGCGGGCACCAAGGACGGCCATTGAGAAGATCCTTGCGGGCCTTTGTCCAGCAGTGGACGCCTTTCAGCTGATATGATGAGATCTGTGCTCAAAATCATCGCAACTCTCATAATCCGAAATGACTGGTCTGGCGCAGAAACGATAGCTTTACGTGTACTCCGAAGTACGGACTTCCAATGTTTGGAAGTAATCATTTCTAAGTTTTTGCGCTAGCCAACTGCTCGTTGTTTTCAATTCTTTAATTTTTATATACTAATGCTAACAATAATAGCTTAGTAACGTGCTATTTATTATTTATTTAAGGATTTAATAAATAATATGTGACGAAACAGATCGCACGGACGGACTAATACAAATTTGTTGCTTTAATTACTGTATTAAACTACGTTTATGTATTGCATTTCACTATTTAATTTCATGATTAGAAAAAAATCCCAATGAAACTTTTTGGCTCGACCCGGGAATGGAACCCAGGACCTCATTATCTACGGTTGAACACACTACCGCTAAATAAATAAATAAAGGTTTTTATTCATGTAGACTTTTAAAAGCGTTTGTAAGTAATCAGAACAGGTTTTTAGTGATATAGTTAGGTATACATAATTATTTCTAGATACATAGATATTTAGATACACGGATTGTATGAAAACATTTAGATATAACTAACATTTAATTTCTAAAAGTAATGATTTTGTTATATAGATAGCTTATTTTAGGTTATAGTCAATACTAATATTACATATTTATAACTTGGCCTAGCCTCAAAAGTATCAACTTCCATTTTATCTTTCGAAAATGTGGCCAATAAAACTACAAAACTTAAATTAAACGAACCAATAAAAATGTTAGTACCAAAATATGTGTTATTTGTACTAAGAAGTTTGAACAAACAAGTATTGAGGACAAACAATGCTATTGGTATGACCAGCATTATTTAGGTGGTTCCCAATAAATATGAGAAATAATAATAACAATAATAATATTCTGGGACATTATTTACACACGACCATCTGTTCCCAAACTAAGCAGAGCTTGTACTATGCAAACCAGATAACTGATATAGTACATATACTACTTTTCTTTTGTAAATACATACTTATATAAAAAATATACAAATTGCAAAATTTTAAACTTACATACCTGATGTATAGCAAAGAATATATACTTAATATTACTTCTAAGTTAGTATATATTCGTATACGTATTGCTGGAAGTTGCTGGGCGCGGATTGCGCAAGACCGGCAATTGTGGAGATCTTAGGGGGAAGCCTTTGTCCAGCAGTGGGCGTCTTTCGGCTGGTATAATGATGATGATGATAATGATCATTACTTCACAATTGAGTTGCTCATAGCCCTAGTAATTATGGAGACTAAGAATCTAGCCTCACGATCATTCTATAGAATGGCGATCGCAAAATTGATTTAACACCTAAGCATCTCCGTGTATAGTAAATAATCTTGATTTAAGAGGTAAACTTCAATAAATAAAGAAGTTTACCTCCACAGAATTCAATCTACAAACGAATAAATATAAAATACAAACAAATTAAACAAAGAAACTCAACATTAATTAACAACGAAACCATAAAACTTCAAAGTGAGTGTTGCCAAATTGGCGTATATTCCCTGACACTATCGTTTCATAGGAATTATTTAGGGCATAAAAGTTCGCTTTAAGGTTAAGACGATTCTTATATATGATGTTTTTTTTTAAAGACAACGTTCGCATTAGGCAAATTTATACCCTGTGTTGCGGGGTACTTTACAAATATATAATTGATGGGTCATACAAATAGTTGTACTGCGCGAGAATCTAACCCGGGACACGAAGTGGCGAGGCGATGGTCATAGCCGCTGCTCCACACGTGTATAGTGTAAGTAGTTGAGTTTACTAAGTAAATGTTTAATATATGTTTGATTACATGGCACGGGGAAAACTTAGAAGATTCTAAAAAATAGGGAACTTATAAAAATTATAACCGTAGAAGTAGGGTATTTTAAACAAATAATTAAATTAGTAATAAAATAATTAAAAAGCCGTTTTGAACGAGTTAAATTAGAATATAAGGCAATTATTAAACGGGGCAATGGAAAATAAATATCAGAGCGTGGCAACCCTAAGTCACCTCGAATTACCTAATTAAATGTTCTACCGTAAAATAACAACCGTATTTTTTGACGAGCCAGTTAAATTACAATTTTATTGAGGCTGTATAAAGTCGGAGATGTTAACGGAGATGTTAATTATTGGCACTGGAACTTATTCACGATAGGTCTTCAAAACAACGTAATTTGAGGCAGATCTCTCACATCAACTGAGTCATAGACTCAAGACTCATAAAGGACACAACTCAAATAGAAAATTATAAATCACTTGTAACAAAAAGAAAACACATTTCTTCCTTTACTTTGTATTGTATAAACTTAATTAGTACCATCTTTCGATTGGAACGAAGTTCCTTATCGCGCGTTGTGAAAGGGGGCTAGACGGAAAATATTCCTAAGAAAAGTTGTCACGACACTTTTTGCAGCTGTGCGGCGTGCGCATGTTTCTCTGTGTGTGTCTCTCTCTCTCTCTCGTATAGAAAGCAAGCCAGATATTTTAATTTCTATTTCTCATTGAACAGTGTGGTGTCGCGGCGATTATTTTTGTTGAGTGTATACAGGTTTTTTGTACATAATAAATAATAAGAAATAACTTCGTTCCATCCGGGTGTCCCTTGACACCTCTCAAGTTTTTTTCTATTCTATCTCGTATACTTCCTTACTGTATCATTAGAAACTGAACTGAATAACAAAATAGTAATGAACATGTAACCGGAGCGAAAACGCCGACAAACTGCTATGCATTTTGGCGAAAATTTCAGTAATGTAAATGTGTACAAATTTTATATAATAATAAATTATAATAATAAAAAAAAACAACTAATAAATGCATTTATTGGTATACTCTGGAAATCCTTTTATTTTAAGCATTCTTACAGTTAACTTTGTGATTTTTTTCGATTAAGGAAATAGTCCATATCTTTATTTTTAGGTATCACAGAATTGTATGAATTGTATTGTAATAAATTAATTTGTATTTCTAGAAACATGTTTAGATTCGTCGAAACTTATTATTCATAGCCGACTGATAATGTTTATTGGTCTTGTGGTTTCCGGCCTAGAAAGAATAATAAAGTCGCCTTTTACGATAGCCACCAAGTCGTACGTACGGGGTGGCCGTACAACTTGGTGGCTATCGTAAAAGGCGGCTACGGGATTCACCAGGTAGTCGGGCACCAATGCCACCTGGGAACGAGCTACCTCCTAACTGCGCGGTCGCCATCTCGCATTCCAAGCGCGGTGACTAAGGAAAACCCCTCCAAATGGCAACGTTATAGAAACCTTTAGAGGAGGCCTATGTCCAGCAGTGGATTATATCCGGCTGATGAAGTGATGATGTTAGTAAGAATTGTTCTATATTTAATTTCTTTAGTTAATTATAAAACAAATAATTCATCACATAGTTATCAGATCTCTGCACATCTGCTGCATTTGTTATTACGAATATTTGATAAGTAATGGAATTTTAAAATAATAATAATATCTAGGGACAATGTCACACAGATCATCGTAGCCCCAAACTAAGCAAAGCTTGTACTATGGGTACCAGGCGACGATATACATACTTATATAGATAAATAAATACTTAAATACATAGAAAACATTCATGACTCAGAAACAAATATTCGTGCTTATCACACAAATATTTGCACTTACCGGGATTCGAACCCAGGACCACCAGCTTCTTAGGCAGGAGCACTACCAACTTGGCTACGGTGACGGGAATCAGGCGTTTCTTTGCAGAAATCCATAACTCGTCGAGTGCTCGAATGAGACAGAGTTAGCAGCTCTTGAGAATGGTCCGTGGAGGACTGAAACACGTGTTGGGTATCGTACTGCGCATGTAATTTGCTTTTTATATTGTCCTTCTTGCATGTGTATATTTTTTCGGGCGGGAGGGCGGTGCAAATTGCATCCCGGCATGATTCAACTGACAATTAGCGGAATTAACACTACATATTGTATTTTATTACGAATATTTGGTTTTGAATCTCATTTTAAATTAAATGAACAGTCGGTATAACACCCACAGATCAACAGTAAGCAATAATTTTGAAATTGTAAACTGAATTTCCAAATGGCAACAGTTAGATAGAATGGACAAATACAGTTTATGTATGTGACATTTCACTCACCCACTCAATTTCACACAGTTAATGCCATGTTGTATATTCAGTCAATTGCTTGTCATTTGGTTTGTCATTCAGAATAGGTTGCTATTGTTGTTTTACTATTCGATCACCCAATACCCTTCCAATATATGTTCAGACGCCATCACATCAAGCTACCCCAATCTGTCAAATTTCCCCACTTGAAAGTGAACCCTACGCTCTTGTGATGAAGTTGAAAATCTATAAAAGAAATTTGACACATTGAGGTAGCTGGATGTATTGGCGTCTGTACAGTTTACTAAAATAATGAATTTTATTCAGCACTTGGATATTTACATGCACTTGTGCTTCTCGAGTTTACTATTAACAAGTTTAATAAAGTAAAGTATTCATTATAAGAAATTAGATTAAGGCGACGGCCCAACCTGTTCAAGCCACATTATCACACCTCACTGAATCTGTCACTGACAACCAAAGTTTGTGGAAAAAAATGGGATTATAATAATAATAATATACAGGTACAATCTCACACAGATCATGCTAGCCCCAAACTAAACAAAGCTTGTAATATGGGCACCAGGAGACGATACACATACTTATATAGATAGATAGATAAATACTTAAATACATAGTAAACATCCATGACTCAGAAACAAATATTCGTGCTCATCACACAAATATTTGCACTTGCCGGGATTTGAACCCAGGACCACCAGCTTCGTAGGCAGGAGCACTACCAACTAGGCTACGGTGAAAGGCGTCTCCAAAAGGTTTCCAGTATGGAATTGTGTCCATCATTTGGAGGGATATGCCATATTTGACACGCTTGGCAGACGAGTGGGCGATCGCATTATGATGGTCTTAGTACACTGAGGGGCGCTGCTTCCCGTTCTCTGATAGATATTCCCTCGGGTCGGCTTCTTCCCCCTGTTATCGCCTGACGCTTGATGAAAGCAATCCACGCTTGCATCTTTTCTAATTAGTGTCACCAAAGGCATTATGCATAGTTTTAAGTGATGAATCATTCATTATCTATCAACCTATTTATTATCTATCATAACCAAGTCGTCCGTGATTGTATTTATAAAACATCCCCTACCGGCCATCTTCATCCCCGCACACCCCCTACGGGATGAGATGGGGTGGCTCTATCCTATGCCGTCAGCCACACAGTAGCCACCTATGTTTAGTGCATAGTTCAATTCAATTTTTTCAATTTATTTATTCATAAACAATATTTTACAATTGTGTTAGAATTCAATCTTTATCATACAAGATATGGTAACATGTTAATATTTGGCACGTGAACATGTTATTATTTGGCACGTTTTCGTAAAAAAAAAGTAAGACAGACCTTTTGGTGCACGAAAATGTCAAATAAGGAAAACATAGAGAATAAAACCCAGATTCCAATAATTAATGTCGAGCGAAGAAAAATATAGTGAATTTATGTCCACTTAAAATTAATTGCTTCAGCTGAGTTAATATTAAACTGACAATAAACAAACAATGTCTGTAGACATCGTGCCTTTATTGACACTCCAATTTAACTTCTTCGGTCAACATTCTAACAGCTTTAAATAAATGGGCCTTAAGTCACGACCCTAAACATGAATTGTGATTTAAATGAATAATAAATAAATAAATTCCACGTAAATTCTATCACTTCGCAACTTTCATTGAAGGGTAGCTATTGTTCTAAAGAATTTCATTTAATAATTGTGTTTGGGAAATTTGATCTGTTTCTAAAGAAATTCGAAGGGGTTATTTTATTATTCTCTCTGACTGCCTCGGTAGTGTAGCTTATTAGTTCTATGAGGGCATGTTCCGGGCGAAGGGTTAAAGAGACTTTGCTCAAAGAAACATTTTTAGTAGGTATCTAGCAGGCTGGAGCCGAAAAGAAGTATCTACACAACCGTACCCGCACCGATACAGGGATTAAAACCCCGAGTGCGAGCGAGTCCCGAGTCTCGATGGATTATATCCTAATTCACACCTAAAATAAATAAATCATAGATGATTCCAACGTTGTACTGTGTTTAAAATGCAATTACTTTCGATTTATTTAGAGGAATGAGAACTCATAACTTATTTTAATTTTGAGTAAGAGTTTATTTTGATTGAGTTAATTAATAGAGATAGTATATTTTAATAATTATAGAACACGGAAGATAGTTTAATAACTTTATTTTCTCCGTTTCTGCGAACAAGTGAGCAGGCGAGGGAGTAGGCGTCAACAAATTTCGGTTTAATATTTTTTTTACAAATTTGCAAAAGCTTTCCTACCTTAAGGCTTTCGGCTACAGTGAAGCTGTGGCTGAGGACTTTGTGTATTAATAAGATATAAATCTTATTTTTACAGCATAATATGTACATTTATAATTGTATGGAAGGATAGATACTGCTATTTACGAGTTTAAAGAATTTTTTGATCTAAAACCCAGGTATTAGGTACGCATGTGAGCACCGGGATGTTATGTGCTGTAATAATTTGGGTTAAAGAAGACATGATTACGGTATAATAATTAAGTGCCAGTTCGGGCAAAAAGAAGTTTTTTTTTAACTGACACCGCTCGCATTAGGGAATCTAATCCTTGTGTCGCGGGGTACTTTACAAACATATAATAGACGGACACAAGTTACATTCAGACTCAGAACAACTACTTATCGATCACACAAATAGTTGTCCGACTCGGGACTCCAACGCGCGACACGAAGCGGCGAGGCGACTGTCTTAGCCGATGTGCCACAAGTGCAGTCAAAAGTTGAATTGCATAGTTACTTCTCAAGTTTCTTCAAGGTTCCAACACGGCCCAGATGAAAGGGTCCGGTGAAACATACTCAAGCGGGCATGTACTCCTAGGGTTGCTCAATTAAACAAAAAAAAAACTGCTGTTAATACCAATAAATGAACATGTGATATGCAGCGAACTGCAACCTAATTTTATAAATCCTAAGGCTATATACGCGTTAGTCGTAGTTTATAAGATATCAGTTCGGACGCATATCCTAGAGTTTAATTTTTCACAAGCGTTGGTGAGATCGTGTAACACTTATACAAAAAAAAAACTTGAGAGGTGTCAAGGGACACCCGGATGGAACGAAGTTATTTCTTATTATTTATTATGTACAAAAAACCTGTATACACTCAATAAAAATAATCGTTGCGTCACCACACTATTCAATGCGAAATAGAAATGAAAATATCTGGCTTGCTTTCTATAAGAGAGAGAGAGAGAGAGAGAGAGAGAGAGACAGAGAAACATGCGCACGCCGCACATCTGCAAAAAGTGTCGTGACAACTTTTCGTAAGATTTTTTTCCGTCTAGCCCCCTTTCACAACGCGCGATAAGGAACTTCGTTCCAAAAGCCGTCAAAGTAAGAACCACCTTCTTTTATCAAGTTGATTTAAGATATATTTATCTACGTCTTAAGAGATATTTTAAAATGAAACTAATGTAAGCTTATCTATTAATTCAGAAGTATTAACTTAATAAATATAATTTCCATTTATGAAATTATAAGTAGTTCTGTTCAGTTTCTTACTAATAAATTATGATTCATTTATTCGCTACGCTCGCGGCCACTGAAGCTAAAACTTAACTACCAACTAATCCACTTGAGTAGCAACTCACCTACCTGAGAACTTGCAACATACAAATTAACACAACAAAGACGTTTGAATAGATTACGCGATCAAGTTATAATTCATTTAGCTAAAACTTTAATAATTATCGTAAAATATAAACTTGAGCATATTACAATAACACTCATTGTATAGTCTACGTCAAAGAGACCTGTAAAGTAAGTAAACAATTACAATTAAATTTACAAATTAAAACTAAGTAAATCCAATTTCTTGGCTCTTGTTCTCTTCAACCTAAACCATAATTTTATGGATAAAGAATATTTCAATGAAATATCCAAAGAAAAGGCATTTGGTATAAAGTCATCCAAATACTCGTACCAATGCCATGGTTTGATGATAAAAGTATATGTAGGAGTTATGTTAAGTAAGGCTTCGTTCTGGCCACTTTCCATCGGCAAAATTTGCTTTCTTGATGCAATAGGCTGCATCGCCTAATTGTGAGAGATGCAACAAGCTTGAAGATGTGCAACATTTGCTGATGGAATGTGCTAAGAACAAGCATATAAGGGAATCTCTGACTAGGGAGTTTAATATAAATATGTGGGATGTTGGTCTGATCCAAATTATTTTGCCATACCCTTAATCTGAAAAGACTAAATGCATAATTGGTGGTTTAATTCAAAAGTCTAGTCGGTGATTCTCTTTTTTATTTTCATAGTTTATTACATAGGTACAGTTGTGTTATTAGAGCATAAGGTACAATGGAGTTGACGTATCCGTGTGGATAAAAACCCCTTATTAATAGAGATTAAAAAATATATATACAGAACGAAAGGTGATGTACGTTTGCGTTCTCCATAAAATTTTAGTTTATGCAACATTTTGAATCGTTGCCTGAAAGAGATCACTTTTACCGATAAGTCCGCCCATTGCATTAATATGACCTAGTTTCGTACGATGCGCTATGGGAGAAAATAAGAGACAGGGGTATACCACGGAGATTTGGTGCTCTTGGGACCTACTGCGAATTCAATCGGAGAGTCTCCTGTAAAATGTTATAAAGTGCGAATATTATGATCTTTAAGGTCGGGGGCAAGCGTCATTGGAATCTATGGTTCACCTGCAACAAGGGAACGCTAGATGTCCTCCGTGTCCAGTATAATAATGAATTCAGAATAATATTGAGACTGCCTCGTTACTGTAGTGCGTCGGAAATATTTACGCACGCTCGTACCGACGGTTTTTATGCGATTATACGCATAAAAACATCCCTTGTGCGAAGAGTGAGTGTAGTATTTTTAGCAGAGTGAGTATTTTTATGTTATATATATATATATATATATATATTATTCCTGTTATTTGTTATATTGTAACTTATTTAACGCAATAAAGGGTTCTTTCTCAACATTTATTTTATTGTGTTACAATTAAGTATTTAATCAATAAATTAGATCATGGAACAGGTATACAATAAGTAAATTACTATACGTCCAAATTAGAAATATTTTTGAAGTTTAGATAAGATTGACATCATCAAAAAATTATAATAAATCAATCAAGAGCATTGCAAATCTCAAAAGGTTAAAATAATATAATCAAATTGTATAAACAATCACTACGTTTATTATAATGTCAATTGTATTAATAAAAATATGTAATGTCACAATAGTTACAATTCATCTATAAAGTACAGACATTTGTCTATGTGGATATTATGTCACTTGGATTTAAACTGATATGTGTATATTAGACTTTTAAGGTTATTGGTAAGCTAATTATTTTGTTTCCTACTAATATTAAAAACGCGAAAGTTTGTAAGAATGGATGGATGGATGTTTGTTACTCTTTTACGTAAAAACTACTGAATGGATTTTAATGAAACTTTATAATTTAATAATAATAATAATAATAATTTATTTTATTTCTCCACAAAGGTAGTTACAATACTTACAACTAAATTGATATGTATATATATATCGGCGCAACAACATTACTTAACCAAAAACAAATGCGTCATAGGAGTAGTTTTAAGTCTTTGTTTAAATTACTCTTAAATAGTTAGTTAAACTTAATGAATTTAGTGTTAAAAATCAAGTTACGATTTATAAACCATCTTAACATTTGTACAATTGATGATTTCAATAGTTTAATTTACATTCGTTCATCGAACAAAGAAAATACGTAACATGTTTGTCGCCGCACATTTCGTATAAATACGGCCGAAGTGTCGAGTACAAATCACTTTCGCTCGAGCCGTCGGACCGTACGGATCACCTTGTATCGAAGATTGTTATGGAATAAAACTTCACGAAACATATTTTGGGTTTTACTATCGCCATGAGTAACAACCTTCAGTGGATAACCAACGAGCAGATAATAGTGACGTCAGTCTTGCTGACGTCATCATGACTAAAGACAACGATACCCCCGTTTCTCCGTTATCAGAAGTGGGATTCAACCCAGAAGATGACCAGCGTGAAAACACCCTCGATGACGACGATAGTGATAGTGTGAGGCAATGAGGTTGCCTTCTGCTAGCCAAAACATTCAGAGTTAAACCCGGATAAGGATAACGTGTACGGCTCCGGACTTACAAAGGACTGCTTTCATGATGTCTTTGAGTCAGGCGGGTTTCGGCGTGGCTGTCACACGTTTTTGACTTTGTCGGGGTGTCTACGTACAGCATTTCGACCATTACTTTCTATTCTATTCCTAGTGCCCTGAATGCAGTTTGCACATACTTCAGTACGTTTGTTAGGAGTAGCTCATTGTAGTCTCCTGGTGCTGGATATGCCACTCGCAGGTTGGCTATTCTGTGTCATACCATAGTGGTGGTACTGCTACTATTAGTCGTAGTTGGTTCCATCCACCTGTACTTTCATTGGGTTTTGAACCAGCTCTTCTCTACTCCTTTTATGAGTTTGGAGTGTTCCTTGATTTTGATTCACCTTTGGTTGTGATTAACTGAGGATTTATCTTTGGGGACTGCTCAAGGGCTATCACAAATTAGTTGATTGACTGATTTGTTTTTCGCATTTATCCTCCTGTTGGGCCATTGTGCGTGGGCTTGTTTGGCTCCTCTAACCATTTTGGTTCTGTCCGCAGGTATAAGACGCCTCGAAGGTTAGGTTCGAGTACTTCCTGTAGTGTCTATGGATCATTTAGGAACTTTGCCCGTTGGCAGGAAGCGCTACTGCATTGTGGCGGTATGTTTGCTAGTGATTCTTCAAATTCAGTGCATCCTCTGCAGGGGATTGTCTGTCGCTACTCTGAAGGAGTGTTTGTTTAGTGTGCAGTGCCCGGTAATAGAGTCATACATGGTTTTAAGCACCACTTCTACCCTATGAACCTTCTACGTTGCCAGAAGGTTGTTTGGGCTTTGTTAATCTTCACCTCCGTGTATTTCTTCCAGTTTAGTATTGAATCAAGCGTTATTCAGTACCGTAAAATGACGTGGACCAGCTTTAAAAAGATGTTTGCTGCCAGCTGCGGCACTGCAAGCCACGAAAAACTGTCTTAGCCATAACAGCAAGGAAGGCAGTACCAGAAACGTGACTGGTTCATTGCTGGATAGGAACATCACACAAGGCGTGTGAAGAATGTAGTAAGATTAAACAATCGAGCACCCAAGCCGCTACATCAACTCATCATCTGATAAACAGAAACCAACCAACACCCAGCAGCAGGAATCTGTGCTGCGCCATGCTCTACAACCTGGTGATCAGTTAACCGTATCGGCGGGAAACGAATAGTCTTCTCACCGGAATTCTGTTGCAGAACCAACCAAGCCAATTGCATCAACCTCACGAGACCTCAACAACCTTCACAGTAAAGGGCAAGTAACTTTAAATAACTCTACGAGAATTACTAATAAACCTACGATCACAGCACCTTCCTAATAATATTTCCTTGTATTGAGCCACTGTGTTATCAGCCACCCAAAGCACAATATAACACAACTCCTTCTCCCTTAATCTACGAGAACTAAACCTACCCTCACCTTCCTAACCTTATTTCCTTGTATTGCGCTACTGTATGCCACTGTGTTAACAAGCTCCAGAGCACAATATGACACCACTCCTTTTTCCTAAATCTACGAGAAATCTACGAGAACTCTACGAGAAATCTACGAGAACTCTACGAGAAATCTACGAGAACTCTACGAGAACTCTACAACAACTATACCTACCCTCACCTTCCTAACCTTATTTCCTTGTATTGCGCTACTGTATGCCACTGTGTTAACAAGCTCCAGAGTACAATACAACACCACTTATTTTTCCTTAATCTACGAGAAATCTACGAGAACTAAACCTACCCTCGCCTTCCTAACCTTATTTCCTTGTATTACACAACTGTATGCCACTGTGATAACAAGCTGCATAGCACAATATAACACCACTCCTTTTTCCTTAATCAACGAGAAATCTACGAGAACTTTTTTTTTTTTTTTTTTACCCACAAAAATAACAAACAAAATATAATAATAATAAGCCAACACATGTGTAATGTGACTTGGTTATTGCAATATCTCTATAACTATTAATGAGCAACTTAGTTGCTTACAGGTACCAAACTCAAAAGCAAAACTTTATTGTTTCAGATTTAAAAGGACAAAGAGAACTGAGGCGGTGCAGAGCGCGCACCGCCTTTCAGAATGGCCGTATCGGCGCAACAACATTACTTAACCAAAAACAAATGCGTCATAGGAGTAGTTTTAAGTCTTTGTTTAAATTACTCTTAAATAGTTAGTTAAACTTAATGAATTTAGTGTTAAAAATCAAGTTACGATTTATAAACCATCTTAACATTTGTACAATTGATGATTTCAATAGTTTAATTTACATTCGTTCATCGAACAAAGAAAATACGTAACATGTTTGTCGCCGCACATTTCGTATAAATACGGCCGAAGTGTCGAGTACAAATCACTTTCGCTCGAGCCGTCGGACCGTACGGATCACCTTGTATCGAAGATTGTTATGGAATAAAACTTCACGAAACATATTTTGGGTTTTACTATCGCCATGAGTAAACAACCTTCAGTGGATAACCAACGAGCAGATAATAGTGACGTCAGTCTTGCTGACGTCATCATGACTAAAGACAACGATACCACCGTTTCTCCGTTATATATAATAATATAGCTTAGTTACATGACTTCTGTATTGATTCTAAGCTATACATTCTTTAATATGATACATTTAATAAGTTAATTAATTACATATAAACATTTATTAAGAGTAAATTATTAAATTAAATAAAATGAAATTATAAGCTAAAATAGAGAACCTACAGATAGATACACTATTTACCCTAAAAGGCGTCCAATAATCCCTACGCATCGCTTATGGGAAATGTGCCCAGAAGGCTGGCCACATTGCCACGCTGGATCGCAATGCTGATCCTCTGGCCCAGGAATAGACCAGCCCTCTGATCATGGGAAGCGTCGATCAAACGTTTAGCTATTTCCCGAAATATTAAATTTGCGCTTGGACCATGGTCCTAAGGTTTCTACCCCAAACGGCTCAAAAACAAAATTTGCAGCCAAATTTGTGTATTTGCGCCGTTTAAGGGTATATAGCTTATACATCAGAATAACACATAGGCTACAATTTATAAAAAATATTGTGTGAATTGTCCAAAATATGACGATAAGTGTCAAGTAACTAGGAAAAAATCTACCATCTGCGAGCTATTCCGGCGTGCACTGCCCAAACCGCTAGAGGTACACATCCTACTAATATTATAAATGCGAAAGTTCGTGAGTATAGATGTATGTTTGTTACTCCACGCCAAAACTACTTTAACGCGGGTGAAACCGCGGGGCATAGCTAGTTAATTATATTGTTACATTTGACATCCTCACAACTTGCAAATTTTGCACTTAGTTTCTCAAGCAACACAACCCTCATATTACGGTTCAATTAAATCGTTAACTACTATTATATTTTAACTCCAATAGTTTCTTATGTAATAATGTTGCATTACTGTTAATCGAGTAATATTAGTTTGAATTAGCGAGGCACTAGTTTAATTAAAACAAGGGGTGTTGTTACGAGGGTAATTAATGGTAAAATGATGACATAGTAATAAAAGCTTTGAGTAATATTATACAACATGTAAATTAATTAACGCACATCCTGAAAATAGTTTGTTCAGTATCGTTTACTGAATTGATTTATATCATTTTTAATATAGATATTTTTTTTTTTCAAAATAATAAGATTACGGAAATTATTGCCATATTAACCCTATACAGGCATAATAAATTGAAATGGGCCGTAAGTCAAATAATAAGACTTTTAAAATTGCAGCTTATTTGTATTCATACAAATTCCATCATTCAATACAAAATAAAGAAAAATAAACTTTATTCCAAGAAACTAATTTAGTAAATAACAATGCATATACATGTTAAATTAAAAATTCAGTGTATGTATTATGATAACAACATAATATTCTAATTGGGGTGTCTGAGGGTGTGTGTTAATTACGTTACATGTTGTATAAGATATTTGCTCAATAACCAAGCAGGTTAATAAGCGTATGGCTTCTCTGGTGGTAAATGTACTGTATAGCTTTGGAGTTGTTTGACAATAGAACACTATTACTAAGTCCTTGTTGTTCATCCATCCGGCCGTCTGTCGGTTTGTCTGTCAGCGGGCCGTATCTCATGAGGCGCTATAGGCAGAAATTTTTCCAAAATGTGTATATATACTAAAAATATATATAAAAAGAACAAAATAACTGCACGTGTGGCGCAGCGGCTAAGACAGTCATCTCGCCTCTTCGTGTCGCGGATTCGAGACCCACGCCAGAAAACTATTTGTGTGATCCATAAATAGTCGTTCTGAGTCTGGGTGTAATTTGATTCCGTCTATATGTTGGTAAAATGGCGTTGTCTTTTATAAAAAATCGGAAAGTTTATAGTGCAGAATGTTTTGCGCTAGCCACATGCTTGTACAAAACTGGGAATTGTGGAGATCTTTGAGGAGGCCTTCGTCCAGCAGTGTTCGTCTTTCAACTGCTGTGATGATCAACGCGACTAAATTTGATTAACATTTCGACCAATGGAAACGGAGTCAATGTAACTTACTTTGACTGTAGTCACGGGCCGATAATAAATAACAATAAAAAAGAGACGTGTGGCACTCGGAGACTGCCGCGGTAAAGCTATTGCATAGCATTTTTTATCAACTTATGCAATTATAATTATTTATTAATTTTATAATACTGCATTTGTGATAATAATAATAAAATGAATGTATATAGAGTACTAACTTATTTTATTTCACTATTTTTTCGTGTCTTTCTTCATTAATAAATGCACTTTGTTTATCCATATTTAAAACACTTTGTACACAAATTATACGAGTACAGATATTCACTGTTGTACGTAGATGATAAATACCTATACACCTATATACTTTCTCACAAACAGCTGATTACGGTAGTTTTCCAATACAACCAATGCCACTTAAAGGCGGGTTGCTGAACTAAAGAGACAAGCGTGATATTTCAAAAAGTCATTAAAAGTTCTGGTATTTATCGATAGATGGCGGTCGGAGTGAGGGTGTTAGGATTTTTTCGTTACGGAATTTCTGGATTCGGTCCCCACGCTCAAGGCCCGCGATAGAAGCTATGCAATAGCTTAATAATAACGCTTATTAGGTCTGTATGTATTTCTATTTGTAACAATATTTATGTAAGACTGTTTTTGCCTAAATAAATAAATAAAATATCCTGGGACATTATTCACATACGACCATCTGATCCCAAACTAAGCAGCGCTTGTAATATGGAAACCAGATAACTGATATACTACATATACTACCTTTCTTTTGTAAATACATACCAATATATATAATTACACCCAGACTCGGGACAAACATACATGTTCATGCACACAAATATATGACCCGGATGGGAATCGAACTTATGACCTGGGCCTCTACCAGCTAATTTGCTGAACATCGATTTCTTAAATGGCGTTCAAATAAATAAAGGTTAAAAATGACTTAATCAATCGTTAAATCGGCTTCAACGTTGACAATCGATTTCGGACCATTTATGACGTCACATGTGCTCATGGAAGCCGTTTTGACGTTTGACTAAGTTATTTTAAACCTTTATTTATTTGAACGCCATTTAAGAAATCGATGTTCGGCGACTTAGCCGGTAGAGTGCCTGAATCAGCTCGTCAAAGTAAGTCAAAAGTCAAATAAAGTAAACCAAGTTAATACAAGGAAATATATTAAAATAAGCAAAATGTTATAATTGTATATTACCCTAGAAAAATATCTAAATAAATGATAGAGAGATACAGAATTATAAATGATCCCACATCTGTACCAAACGAGGTCAATATGAGAGGCGGTACATTTACGGGAAAAACAGGCTGGAACATTTTTCACCAATATTCATATTAGATAATATAAGTAATTATTTATATCATACATACAATTTGTAGTAAAATATAACTAAAACTATAAATTTGGATAATTAAACTTCAACATTAGCTCTTTGTAAATAACTTAATACAAGCTAGCTAAATATCGTTACTATTATAAAATTAATTTTATAAATGTTTTCATACAATCCGTGTACCTAAATATCTATATAACTAGCAATAATTATATATATTTAATTATACAAACATGTTCTTACATGCGCTTTTTAAAGTCTACGTGAATAAAACCCTTTTTTTATTTTATTTATTTTATAAGTCAAGATCTTCGAGCATAGAGAAATAGCTGTCTGTTTCTTCTAGCTACGACGACGAGAACTACAAACGAAGTGTGGTGCTTTCTTAACCCAACCTGAAAGATAATAAAACTATTCTGTTGTTCTTTAGAATGGTAGATAGATTTTAGAATCATAAATATGTTTGCATTGGATCTGAATTCAGGTCCATTCGGTCCATTTGACAAGTATATGCTATGGATTACTAAACTGAACAAGCATTACACTAAATACACAACAGTTCTCTCAGTCTCCCATATATTATAGTGACTTTTTTGGTAAATATTGCAGTGGACATGATAATCTACAGGCTGCTGTATGTGATTAAATCCCAGCTTAGTGGATAAACAACATAATTCTTATTTAATTCCCATTTCTCACCAAAAAATAAAAATGTAAAAGCGAAGTGAGAGATTACTTCGGTCAACACTAACGATTTTACGGAAAATACTGTATACACGAAGCTTGATAATAACACTAGTGGACCTTAAAGTTTCAGCAATATGTAGCATTTTTGAATAACATGTTACTATGAATTTAACGTGAGGAATATAAACACTCGTTTTAGTAAAGTATGCTGGGACAGGCGGTGGAGATGCTATTTATTTTTTAATTTATTTTGTTCACAAAAACAATATTATGGTAAGTAAATCATATTTTTTAACACTTACACCAGTGTTATAGAGCAGAACACATATTACCCTACTTAATTCGCTCATACTTAATGATAATCCGTTGAATGACAATGACCATAAGCAGTTTAGGTAGTGGGCAAATAATTCACCCGTCAAGTCTTCCTAAATTATTTTACCAAAGTTTATAAATACTGTCTAATGACTACCTGTTAACATAGCATCTAGTAAAGATAAAGTATACAACAAAATGATAATACAAGCCACAAAACAATCTGGCGATTAAATACTAAAAGTTTTTATCTTTGCATAATTGAAAGAACTTTTCCGTGTACTTGGCGCACCGGCCTTTTTCACAATTTACCAAAATGTGGTAATAAATTGAAGATCCTAAGACTTACTAACCAATAACGGTACTACTTTGCTTAGGCAAGCTACTAGACCGACTTACCGAGGACCGAGATTTCACAAAAATGAATATGGTTTTAATGTGGGTAAAGCGACAATTGAATTACTGAGAGAAACTAAGTATATAATGTATAAACTGTCAAGATTTCCTAGCTATTTCAAGGGTATTTGATAAATCGTGGGGGGAATTTTCATTACAAAGACTGAAGTTACGCGGTTATTACAGTAATATATTATATGTCTTATTTTGCTCATGGCGCTGCAACACTTAAGCTTGGCCACTCCTGGGCCAATAAATCATTATGCATGGATTGCCCTCAAGGCTTATTGATCGCGCCGTATCTATAGAACTTCCCGTCATGCTGATCTCTAACGCCATTTACTGACGATAGCCAAGAGGCCAATAAATAAGCTCTTATACAGAGTAATTCGAAGAGAGGTTTAGAAAATCTAGCTCAAACATACTTACTTAAGCATGACATGTCAATGCCATAAAAGAAATGACCTTACATTTGCTTCTTAAGGGTGCCCTGAAATCTTCCCCTAGCATTAAATTGAATAACGTTCCTGTTAATCGCAAGATATGACCGTCTACTTGGGTCTAGTTTCAGAAAAACATATCGTTTATAGTAATTATTAAATCCGTTGGTGAAAGAGCTAAACGAAACTTTTTTTGCACTTACAAGGATATAAACGGAACGTGGGGACTCTCTTTTAATCATTTACGGGGCAACCTATCTTGGATACATATACTACGGCTCGCCCGTGTAGGTTGATAGGGCTACCATCAGTGCTGAATTTCTCCACAAAGCCAATGGTTAATATTTTTGTGTAAAACCTATAGAACAGTAAATACAGAGCCCCTACCTTTACTAGCGGGTGTGATTTTCAAAGACGTGTAGCGATGTATTATTATTCCATGCGCGAAAACTTGGAAATTGACTTATGAGGAAAATCTAAATGAATATCGGTGACATTGGTTCGCCTGTTGGGGCAGAAAGGTTCTCGAATGGCGACCTCGAACCGAAAGACGCAGCGTGGGCAGGCCCCCTACAAGATGGACCGATGATCTTGTGCGGGCCGCTGGAAACCGCTAGGTGCAAATAACGCAAGACCAGCAATTGTGAAGATCTTTGGGGGAGGCCTTTGTCCAGCAGTGGACATCTTTCGGCTGATATGACGATGATGATGATGACTAAACCAATGACAATGTAGATGGAATCTTGTTTCTTTCTGACTGTTTATTGCAGGATCATCTTGGATTGTGATTTCCCGGGATAAGCCACACCAACCAGTGTCATTGTTATTTTTTTTTAAACACAACGCCTGCACTGCGGAATCTAATCCCTGTGTCGCGGGTACTTTACAAACATATAATAAACGGACACAAATTACATCGACTAGAACAAGTATATATGGGTCACACAAATAGTTGTCTAGCGCGGCACTCGAACCCGCGACCCGAAGTGGTGAGGTGACTGTCTTAGCCGCTGCACCACACGTGCAGTCAATTGGAGGGTGATTGGAGTTGCAGTGTAGCTAAGAGGGAGGGACTAGTCCCGTTAAATTGTAAACTTGATAACTCTTTAGCCGCTGTTATATTTAAGTACTATATGGGTATATACAGTATGTAACTTAAATAACGCACACCCTGAATATAGTTTGTTCAGAATCGTTTACTGAATCGATTTATGTCATTTTTAATATATAGGTAATTTTTTATTCCAAATTAATTAAATCTACGGAAATTATCTTTATTTTAACCCTGTACAGTCAAAATAAATTGAAATGGACCGTAAATCAAAGTAATAAGACTTTTAAATTGCAGTTTTATTTGTATTCATACAAATTCCATCATTCAACACAAAATAAATAAAAATAAACTTTATTCCTAGACACTAATTTAGTAAATAACAATGCATGTACAGGTTAAATAAAAAATTCAGTGTATGTATTATGATTACAACATAATATTCTAATTGGGGTGTCTGAGGGTGTGCGTTAATTACGTTACAAGTTATATACATTAGTTGTTCAGGAAATTGGTTTCCCCACTTAGTTTTACAGATGGATTACATCATCAACACTAATACAGTACAAAATTATAATTCCATTACACATTTCACGTCTTCAAATGGCAGTAAATGCCTCAATTAGTGCCATGAACGGTGCCCCAGTTCTTAATAAGAATTTTTCCACGATATAAAAAGTGAGTGAGTCTAAGTGTGTATTGACCTAAAAAAAGCCTCACAGGGCGGCGTAATAAACGTCGGGATAATGGATGTCCCGGCCGTTTCGATGTCAACCCGTAAAGTTTGCACTAATTCAATTACATTTGCCGTGGACAACCATTTTTATTGTTTACCTTCACCCCATGCTTTAATTCGAGACTATTGTAGAAATTAGATGCATACTGTGATACCATAAAATGTCGTGCATATATTTATACTAATAAGATTACTAATATAAGAAAGAAAGAAAATCCATTTATTCAGTAAACTGACACAGATAATAATAACAATGTATATAAATGTACACAAACAGAAGTCCTTAATTCTTATCTGTGTGAGTCCGAATTGGTCCCATCTCAGCACTAGCTGCAACATTAACAGTTGCAGCGCTGGTTTTATGATATAGGTCTAAGAAACAATGAAACAACTATTGGTTGTCCAAATAAGTGAATAAGAAGAAAAAATTCGAAGCTATGCTCCATATTAGCCCAAAAAAAATTAAGAATGCACAGTATACGACTATCCAATTCCAATTTTTATAGGCATTTTGAAAAATGAAAATAGTTACATTTAAATTCAATAATTTATTAGTCTTCTCCACAGATATCTAAATGCTCTGAGGTCTTCTCGGAAGTTAGTAGGAAAAACACGTATTTACAATTTCTCTCAATATATAAATTTCGATGGTTACAAAAAAGTCGTACTGGTTGGAGAACATTCGGCGATATTAAACATATTATATGCATACGATCAGTACATTGATGGCTGATCAAAAAAGTGGAGTTAACTTCTAAAAATATTCGTGCTTCTGGAAGTACGAGTAAGTTAAACTTTCAGCCCCGGCTGAAGACATCAGAAGATCAAATCAAAGCCATGCCATAGCTTATAGTTGGCAGCTCCGACAGTAAGGGGACTAGTATTCATACAAATAAATAAATAAAAACACCCAAGACATACATCGTAGTCTGCGTGACTATGTTGGGATCGTAGCTGTCAAACGGATGAATGAATAAAATAAGGCTGGTTCCATTGAAACATTCCAAATAGAACTGAAAATAAACCCGATTCCTTCATTACACCTCAGAGGGCATGTAAGTATACAAAGTGTACACATAATACATTCCAAAACAAACTAGGACGACACCGGTGCCAAAACACAGCTTAATTACATCCAAGTCAAAAGCAAACTGAATTCAACTCAGATAATGCGGCGTTGTTTTGCGCGATGCTAAAAATGTGGTATTTGTACTACACTCTTTATACGTCAATTCTGTAACTATACGTCAACAAAACATAACACCAAGCCTGTAATATTATAATTATATCTTAACTAGCTGTGCTCCGCCGTTTTACCCGCGTTAAACTTTATGAATTGTAACCTATGTGTTAATCCAGGGTGTCAGCTAACTCCATACCAAAATTTATTAAAATCGCTCCAGTCGTTTAGACGTGAAGAAGTAACAAACATACACACTCACACACTCACATACTTTCGCATTTATAATATTAGTGTGATAGAGATAATTTGCAGTGTGGTGACGGCATAGAATATCATCACCCCATCTCTTCCCGTGGGGGGCGTAAAAATCGTCCGAGGGAATACCTACCAGAGAACGGGCAGCAGCGTTTTTCTGTGAACTATGACTTTCACACTGCGATCGCCAACCCGTCTTCCAAGCGTGACGATTATGGTATATTCCCCCATTCTTTAAGGAGGCTTTTGTCCATCAATAGACGTATTTTATCTGACATGATAATGAGAGATAATTAGAATATTAGACTTAGTGTAATGATACATATTGAATATGAATATTAGAAATCATAAAACACGAGTTAATAAATAAAAAAAACTTCGTTTCAAAAAACCGACTTCAAAAACTAAAAAGTATAAAAAAATATCTTAATAAAGATTTAATTTAATACATCTCTTATGCAAACTTAATACCTTTAATATTAATGAAATACAATCATTTGTATGTGCTACCTATTGATAGGTTTGAAGTCGGTGCCAAGCCAAATGTAATAGTAGGTACCACACTCGCCGCGCGATACTTTCAGCGGGATAGCTTCGAATTTCTACACAAACAACCCATGCGGGCAGACAATACTATAAAGACGACAAATATAGTAAAATTTTGATGCGTTGTCTCCTAATTAATAATTTATCTATTTGTTTTTCGGGGCCACAAATATATTCATATATACGCATAATATAGATTTATTATAACTATAGTAACTCATTCAGGTATTAATATTAAATACACATATTTTTATGATACAGTTTCATCTGTTTCATATTAATTCATATTGTTCTTTAAGTTTATTTACGTTAATCTTTAGTGTAGGAATTTCATCTCAAAGTATGAAAGCTGTAAGTAATATTTACTTTTATTTTGCTTAGGGCTTGGCACCGACTTCAAACTTATCAATAGGTAGCACATACAAATTATAGTATTTCATTAATATTAAAGGTATTAAATTTGCATAAGAGATGTATTAAATAAAATCTTTATTAAGATATTTTTTTATACTTTTTAGTTTTTGAAGTCGGTTTTTTTAAACGAAGTTTTTTTTTATTTGTTACTTTTTAGTCTCTAGCTATTGGTAGGACTACGAAAGGTGCCGCACGCCTCAAAACTATAGTTCCCAACAAACGATAACGGAAAAAAGAAATATCTTCCGAAAAAATGTTGTCCAAAACGGATCGAAAAGACCGTTTGTAAAGTAATAAAAACTACATAAAATTACGTTTACTCTAAGAAAACATGCACACTACGAGTCTAGACTCGTTAAGGTTCATGAAAGTCTGAACAGCAAGCGCATAGGTTAGGCCGTATTTATGACCATCTAGCTAACGAGACTGTGTGCTGAGGGCTTGTAGACTAGGTCTTATTAATGATCGAATAGCCATCAAGTTTACTGGGCAGAGGGCACGAGTCTATGAAGACTAGGTCTTATTAATGATCGATTAGCCAACGAGTCTACTGAGCAGAGGGCTCATAGCCTAGGTCTTATTTATGATTGATTAGCTAATGAGTCTGCTGAGCAGAGGGCTGTTAGACTAGGTCTTATTCATGATCGATTAGTCATTGAATGTACTGAGCAGAAGGCTCATAGAATAGGAGGTATTGATGATCAAGACAACGAGTCGAGAGAGTTCGAGTCGGACTCGCCCGTGAAAGGCGGAATGTTTTTTCCGTAGCAGCAAGTATTTAAGTTGATAGAATGAAAGGTAAATTGCGGTTTACGATTTATAATGCATTAAGAAAAACTACGTACTAGATCTCGTCCAAACCAATTTTTGGTGGAAGTTTGCAAGGTAATTAATGTACATCATATATTTGTTTTAGTTTTATCATTCTCTTATTGTAGAAGTTACAGGGGGGGGGGGGACATTTTACGCATTTGGAAGGGTCTCTCGCGCAAACTATACAGTTAAGAAAAATGATATTATAAACCTCAATCTCATTTTTGAAGACCTATCCATATATACTCCTCATGTATGGTACGATGTTTTTTTTTAAATTCAGTTTGAATTATGGGGAAAGCCCAAAATTTATTGTTTGTTTTTCTATTTTTGTGTGAAAATCTTAATGCGGTTCACGGAATACATCCCCTTACGAAGTTTCAACGGTATAATAATATATAATAATAATAATATCTGGGGACAACGTCACACAGATCATCCTAGCCCCACACTATACCTACATACTTATATAGATAGATAAATACATAGAAAACATCCATGACTCAGAAACAAATATTCGTGCTCATCACACATATATTTGCACTTACCGGGATTCGAACCCAGGACCACCAGGTTCGTAGTCAGGAGCACTAGTCAGCACTACCAACTAGGCTACGGCGACCGTCTATAGTCGGAAAAAAGTGGCTGTGACATACGGACGTACAGACAGACATGACAAAACCATAAGGTTTCCGTTTTTTGCTATTTGGCTACAGAACCCTAAAAATGGGAGCTATTCCGTATCAAACTAAAGAAGAATCACGTAAATCAGTTAATAAATCTCAGCGTAATCGGTGTACGTACATAAAAAATGCGTTTGTGCTAAAAGGTGCGCCTACATGCGCTTCCAAATACGAGCTTATACACGCGTATTAAACGCTAGTAGTCTGTAACTGTCATTAATTTTCATGCCAAGACACACTTGAACAGTATGAGTCTAGCTGGACTGGCTAAGATTTAAAAACAGCTGTGCCAAAGACAATTACATCGTCCACATAAACAAAAATTTTCATATAAAAATGTCCATAAAATGAAAACTACTGGGCTAAACTATATAAAATTTTATGGGACCAAATGGCATCTATTCCGCATCAAACTAAAAAAGAATCACGTGAATCGGATCATAAATCTCCGAGTAATCGGTGTACATACATAAAAAAAAAAAATACCGGCGAACTTGAGAACCTCCTCCTTTTGAAGTCGGTTAATAATATAAAATAAATTACTGCTAAGTTTATTATGTTCACATAACTGTGTGTGATACAAAAGGAAGACTTTTTTATTTGCAATTAACTACTACTTTCAAAAGAAGAAAACATAAATATCTCGGTGTTAGTAAGGACGTCTGCTGAATCCTTTTTATAAAAAGCACACACAATTAAAATAAGTAGCTACTTGGATTTTGTCTACTCAATTTGTAGCATATATACTGAATACTCTTAGGCCCACTTGCTCCACCCCAGGCTAAATTATTTAACCCAGAGTTAGTTGCTAATATGGGGTTAAATTACAATTACGTCTTGAACCACCAAGGGTTAGGGACTAACCTTGGGTTATTTTATTAAAATTATAACCCACCTATTTTGGTGGGTTAAATCGTTAAACAAAAAATCGTAGAACATACATGGGGGTGATTCGAATACTCCTCATCATAAAGTATCTAAATTTTGCGTTTGAACGTCAACTCCTCGGTCAGCCTGTATACAAAAATAAAATTTAGTGCTCACCCTCTATTCCTTTACTCACATAACCCAATGGGATATAACACGATCGAGGAGAGACCAAGCACAGATCTTTACTTGATCTCAGATAGACGGGGGTGTAACACCATCAACTTCCAGACTCAAAGACTGGGTGTTTTCTTGTCTAGAATTATCTTAATTGCTTTTTCCATCACATCTGGGATTTCTACCCAGGACCGCATTATCTACGATGAATAACGGCACCGCTAAACCAACGAGGCAGTTCCCTTTCGTACAGACGCACATCAAACTACACCAATCTGACAAATTTCCCCAATTGAAAGTGAACCTTATACGTATGTAATAAAGTTGAAAATCTATAAAACTAATTTGACAGATTGGGGTAGCTGGATGTGCTGGCGTCTGTACTAAAAAGGTTTTATTCTATCCAAAATATAAGGAGTCTTTTCGAAACAGGAAGGTAAGCTGATAAAATCCTTTTTATACGAATGGTAATCTGCCATCAAAGGGGTTTATCAAAGCCTATTCAAAGGTGCCAAGCCAACACGGTGAGCTAACTCCATTACAAACACGTAAATTTGTATGTAGATCATTTCGGAAGCAATTACAATCTTGAATGTATGTCAAAATCTCTGAGTATATATTTGAATTTCATTATAAATATATTTCATCTTCCTTTACTTTACTTTATATCGTGTAAAAGGATATAGGTATATTCTTAAGGTACATAATGGACCGTAATATCCGCGTGGGAAATGTCAGGTGTTGCAAGCTTTAATAATACAGATGATGTAATTTGGTAGTCTAGCAGCGGTCTCCATGGCCATTTGTTTGAATTCGTATCGATAAAATGCCTTCTCGAATAGACAATCGGATACGAAGCACGCGTCTTCGCGTATTCACGTAGAGCAAAAGTTGCACAAACCGAACCTTAAACAACCGACACTCATGTCATCGTGATCGTGATCGGCGGAGACCAAGGTTAAAAATTACTAAGTCATAGGTTCGGTATCAACGTTGAAAATTGAATCCGGACCATTTATAACGTCGCATGTACAGACGCCAGCACATCAAGCTACCCCAATCTATCAAATTTGCCCAATTGAAAGTGAACCTTATGCTTATGTAATAAAGTTGAAAATCAATACAAGAAATCTGACAGATTGGGGTAGGTGGATGCTGGCGTCTGTACATGGAAGCCGATTGAACGAATAATTTAGATATTTGTAACCTTCATTTATTTTAACGCCGATCACGATCACGATGACCGACGAATTAGGCAGTAAGAACCTAGAGCCGAGGTTTAAACTCCGATGGGGTTGCCTTCCGGCGCGGGTACTTGGTTTTTAGACAATATTGCTAGATAGCTTGAGCCAACGATCACCTCTATTGTCCAGCTGAAACAGTGAGAGCTTCCTACGCTAACGTTAAACATTAAAAAACCGGTGAACTTGAGAACCTCCTCATTTTGAAGTCGGTCAATAATTAAAACCTACCATCGGGTAACATAATGAAAAGGAAGGCATAAGTTAGAATAAATTTAAAACTTAGATTAATGTTATTTTTGGAGTTTCCAATTATTCAAAGGTTCATTTTCATAATGTATTTTAAACACCGTGTCGTATTTCTATTACGGATATTTAAGTTCAAAATAACAATAATATATCCGGCCGCCCAAACTTTAAACGTCAGGTAGCTAAAATTAATTTGACCGAACAATTTTCTACAGTATTAATATTGTACAATGTATAACAAAAATAGTGATGAAAATTTAAGGACCGCAATCTATCCATAAAACCATATAAATGATAACTAACCTATTTATGAAATACTAAAAAAACTTTTTTAAGCTTTGTATACAAAATTTTCAAGGTTCGCGTGTGGTGACCACGAAGCGGAAGACGCAGCGTGGGCAGGTCCCATACAAGATGGACCGATGATCTTGTAGGGTCGCTGGAAGTTACTGGATGCGGATAGCGCAATACCGGCAATTGTGGAGATCTTTGAGGGAGGCCTTTGTCCAACAGTGCGCGTCTTTCGGCTGATATGATGCTGATACAAAATACGTTATCAGTTCGGAATTTTTGTGTGGGAAGTTAATCTTATTAAGTGTATTTAGCAATTTGATGTTGTTCAGATTCTAAGGTAAAATATTAATTACATTTCGTCCATTATTTATATTACAGTTTCTTTATAAATAGTCACTGTTAAAACGTTCTAATTATAGTCGAGCCTGGAAATTGATTGGTGGCGGTTTAGGAGTGGGTGGTCATAAAAATATTTAACATTTCACCTTTGACTTTAACGGTATTTGTGGTTCTTTATTCTATTTTTGTTCTACCCTCTGAAAGGCCAATGTTGTTTGAAGTTGAACGTCACGAGTATTTTTTTTTATTTTTGGGTATTCTTAGGCAGCCAGGGCAATTCAGTAATCAATAAGTGGACAAACATTTGAAAATCAAAAACAAGGAAGCTTCGATCCGGTTAAAGCGAGATAAGAGAGATATGACGTAAACAGTACTATAACAAAAAAATCGTCTGCACGTGTGGCACAGCGGCTAAGAAAGTCGCCTTGCCTCTTCGCTTCGCGGGTTCGAGTTCCGCTCCGGACAACTATTTGTGTGACCCATAAATAGTTGTTCTGAGTCTGGATGTAATTTTTGTCCGTCTATTATATGTTTGTAAAGTACCCCGCGATACAGGGATTAGATTCCCTTGTGCGGGAGTTGTTAAAAAAAAAGAAAAAAAAGACACGCCGCCTGTATATACATCACCGATGCCAACAGTTTACACCTCAGACGCTACACATGAACCACGTGTGCGTTCTGTTCATCATTGGGTTTTTTATTTACGTTTTGTACACGACTAAGTAGATGATCAAAATTAGGCGAGAGATTTAAATGATCAGGCTCATTAAACGGCATTATCATTTGATTTCCATTTTATCTGCTAGTGTGTATCGTTCGTAGCTTAACGCAGAGCGCCTACCTCGCATTGATAGAGGTTGCTGGTTTGAGACCCTCGGACGATTAAATTTATAATTTCCCATTTTTGTCATTAGATATCATCATAGAGAGCTATAAAACTAAAATTTGAAAACTTAATATATGTATGAACTATCTATAGCCAATTTTGATGCAATTTCTACAAACATTTAGATGCCATTGCAAATCATAATTTTAAACTTAAGAGATCTGGCCGTCCAAAATTTAAAGATGACGAATCTAGATTAAATTTGGTCGAACAATCTGCTACCATAAAACTGAATAAATTACATTAAACTGTTTGTATAACGCCAAAAGGTAAAGATCCATTTATAATTCTAGGTTGTGGACTCATCATCATTACAGCTATATAAGTCCACTGCTGGACAAGCCTCCCTCAAGAATCGTCTTGGGGGGATATGCCATAATCGCCACGCTTGGCAGGCGGGTTGGCGATCGCAGTAAGATGGTCATAGTAATCAGAAGGAAGCTGCTGCCCATCCTCTGGTAGATTTTCCCTCGGGTCGACTTCTACGCCCCCCACGGGATGAGATGGGGTGATGATATTCTGATTCTGATATTTGTCGCCTGTAGGCAATTATCATACAAATCCCTACAGGCATTTAGAACAAACAAGCCACAGCTCAGGTAGGTAAACTTCACACACACAATTTTGTCGTTTCCTAGTAAGTCTCATCTCGTATCGTATAAGTTATCAGATACGACTACGATAAAATAATGTTCTCCTAGCCGAATCGGCCACGGCGGCCAGTCTTAACAGAGATTAGCCATCTGCGCGGGACATATTATAGTGCTCAAGTGTGTGCGCAAACACAGGAGCACTTTCTATTCCATTACTCTCATGATCCGATGGGACGCCTATACGACACGACCGGAAACAAGTCAGGTACAGGACCGACGGCTTTACGAGCTCTCCGAGGCACGGGGGTATAATACCGCCAACTCCCAGGCTTCTGCTTCGTTGATGATGAGAAAATTTTCTTTTTACAGAGGAGTCCCATAATCGCGTATGGCCCGACCTGGGCTTTGAACCCAGGACCTCGTTCTCTGCGGCTGTACACGCTACCGCTAGACCAACGAGGCAGTCAATAATAATAATAAAAGTCTTTATTCTCTCCTCTCAAGATGTACAACAGGAACGCTACAATCATATTTAACTTATTGTAGATCTTAATTAAATAAACTTTGTGAGGGATTGCTGCATGATTTAGGGGTTTTAACAAAACCTGTATTACAGTATAAAACATTGTCTCTTTGACAACAACTTAATACAAGCTAGCTAAATAACATTATAATTATAAAATATTTTTTATAAATGTTTTAACAATCCGTATGCCTAGATATCTATATGTAACTAGAAATAATTATGTATACTTAACTATATTACTACAAACATGTTCTGATTTACAAGCGCTTTTTAAAGTCTACGTGAATAAAAACCTTTTATTTTATTTTATTTTACAGTCACACATAATAGTAGGTATTTTTTAACTGCATAGATGAACCACGAATAATTGGCCTACAACTTGCGGAAAATCCCCAATTTGGCTGATGTTTGCGCCTTAATAATTGAATGAGAGAATTAAACTTGAATAATAATAATATCCTGGGACATAATTCACACACGGCCATCTGGTCCCAAACTAAACAGAGCTTGTACTATGGTAACCAGGTAACTGATATACTACATATACTATTTTATTTTGTAAATACATACTTATATACATAAATCGATATTTTACACCCAGACTTAGGACAAACAGACATGTTCATGCACACAAATATCTGTCCCGAATTAATTCTTAATTATTAAACCTTTCCTTAAGCTCCTTTTAGCGAAAGACTTGACGTAGATAACTTTAGTGATGGAACTCGCCTGATAACAGGTTACTTTGTAACTTGGTACAGCTTGAATCATTCCAAATTGTCGTATTGTCCTTCAATAAATCTATTTTGGTGCCCATAAAGTCTATGATTGTATGGTATGGTTGTCACATATTTGTTGTATTATTGACTTGAGCTGGTCGCTCGTAACACAAGTAATGTTGTCACAAGACATGGTTGGCAAACAACCTTCTATTATGGTTCTGTTTACACTGCACTCCTTGGAAACGTGATTATTGATTGCTGGGTTGTTTTGTTTTTCCTTATTGCTTCTGGAAAATTGTGGATGCCTTTATTATGTAACAGATTTACCTTTTTTTCTCATATCTCTCTTCTCAGTTGGGGCGCATTGGATCCGGTGGTAGCATTAAAGCGTCGTAGCGACCTTCGTTACTAACACAAGGTCCGTCATAATAATAATACCTTAATATAGACAGAACCATTAATAATATGTAGTAAAAATATTAGACTTAAACTAGATAATTAAACATAATCTCTTGACAATAACTTGATACGAGCTAACTAAATATCATTGCTATAATAAAATAAATTTTATAAATGTTTTCACACAATCAATACAATGTGTACCTAAATATCTATGTTACTAGAAATAATAATGTATACAACTATATTACTACAAACATGTTCTGACTATTTACAAAAAATCCACAGAGTCCACTCGTGGACAAGCCTCCCTCAGGAGTCATCTTGAAGGGATATGCCATAATCGCCACGCTTGGCAGGCGGGTTGGTAATCGCAGTATGATTGTCTTAGTACTCAGAAGGAAGCTGCTACCAATCCTATGAATGGATGAATGAATGAATGAATGAAATATTTATTTGTCAGAATACGAGTACATAGAAGATGTTTATGTTTACGTAGGATCATCATATTCTACCGATCTTGTTAGTGTACAAATTCACATTATTACTACTTGAAAATATTTATCATTACAAAGATTACATTACATTAAAATTACATTACATTATAGATTAAATTACATTATAGATAAGATTACATTATAGATTACATTACATTATCACATTAACTAGTCATTCCATAAATTAAATTATCAATATATCAATATCCTACGGTAGATATTCCCTCAGGTCGACTTATACGCCCCCCACGGTATGAGATGGGGTGATATTCTGATTCTGATATTTGTCGTCGTCACCCCAGCAGATAAAAATAGCAACTTAAATGAATTAATTCCAATTCCAAAGAAGAATGAAACCTCAATCGCTATATTATTCCACGAAATGAATAGGGTCGTATTTTGTGGAAAATTACTGAATACCAACCAAAATCTCGTCCAAAGAGTCTCACACCACACCCAGTATACAATACGCTGCCACCCTCCTTTATGGGACGTGACAAGGTTGCTATTACCACGCCCAAGATCTTCAATCTCTGATGAACTAGATGGCATGCACAATAAACTTTGTATTTTTTACCCCCGACGCAAAAAGAGGCGTGTTA
Source organism: Pseudoips prasinana (assembly GCA_951640165.1). Classification (NCBI taxonomy): domain Eukaryota; kingdom Metazoa; phylum Arthropoda; class Insecta; order Lepidoptera; family Nolidae; genus Pseudoips; species Pseudoips prasinana. The sequence goes on from OX621249.1 coordinate 7,758,998, forward strand.
TGTTCTATAAATTTGTATTTGTATGAAGTTAAAACAATCTAAATTTGTAAATGAGGCTAGATGATTAACAGCTATCATTGGATTCAGAAGGTTCTGAAACTGATATGCCTTCATTATCATTTTTAAATTAGACGTATATAACGTTATTTATTTCCATATGTAACACATAATTATATGTAAAAAGAAACCAATTTAATATTCTTAATTCCCTTATCCCTTTCCTATCGACTAAATCTGATCATCTTTTATATTGGACACGTGTAACATTCATACGTTATCACTTAATCAAAAGCCTTTGCTGACGCAACCCTACGCAGGCTTCAATCAAAAAAGGCTAATAGAGACCCAATCAACCAATAATACAGTTCACACAAATGATACAGTAACGCAAGTAGGACGCAGCGTGTGGGGAAGAATATTTTGTTGAAAGCATCTATATACCACTAATTCACATCTGGTGTTATGGTTTTATTAAATAAATTATAATTATTAAGAGGCTAATTCTGAATGCAAATAGGTTTTCTTTTGTTCTTCATCTTAAATTCTATGAAATGCTATATCAGGCCATATGGGATCGCATGAATTGAGTTAAGTAAAAAAAACTCAAGATAACCAGTACTGTAACAGACTAATCCTGAATGAGAATATTTCATCCTATGTGCTTAATTTTTCAAGTTTTAAGATAATAATAAATAAAGCTTTATTAGATTTCTAATTAATGTGTGTAGATTAAGTACCCGCTTACATCTACATCTTCAATTATTTCTAATATGTTTTAGTAATTTACACCAAAAATATTCAGGTTAGTAGGTTTCTTATAGGTTTGTAGATAGGTAACCATGACAGTGATTTCAGTGCTTCGGTTTTAATTTAAGCTGTTGGTCTAGGCTGTACATATAAGGTAATTGCTGCTAAGCCATGTCAGAGGGCTGTGGGGAAACATGAACAAGTGACATGCAACATGAAGTGACAAAACATTTTAGCATCTTTGGCTAGTTATCATATGAAAATTATATTTAGAGCCACTTCGGACATCTGCTTAGAAGCTTTACTTCATAAATGCAGAGAACCATGAATGCCAATTGTTCAAATTCTACGTATAATTCGTAATTGAGATACTGATAGCCTATTTACTTTGTTCTGATACCATGTGGACCTTCTCGGCTGTGAAATTGCTTGTCTTACTTAACGATTCACCTTTTATTGCTACCCCAATTCGAACGAAATGGAACTTAAGATCTCTCAAACGTTGCTGATTCGACAAAGCTTTAGTGTCGGGTAGCAATTAATTCTTTAAGATGTTCCTTTTTTGATGTAAGGTAAACGCTTATTACCTGTTATTGAAGTAAATACATCTAGTTTCAGTGATCTAAAATACGGTACGTTAGAAACGGCAACGTCGCTATTTATTGTCATATTTTGTAAAAAATTGGAGAATCATTTAGATCACACTTACAAGATATTTATCTATACATATAATAAAATCGTAGGAAAGTCAAAACGGTACATTGAATATTTTTAAAAAGGATACTTGGGGCGTGATCTACTATCGATATCGAATCCAAAAATATAGTTTTTAGAATTTATGACTGTTTGTCTGTATGTATGTCCGGGCTAAACTCAAAAAGTACTGCATGGATTAACTTCAAATGAATATTACTAAGAGATCGGGTCAACATATAGGCTATATATTATCACGCTATCACCTACGGGGGAGGAGTTGTGGTAATTTATAAAATTTAACGCGAGTAAAACCGCGGGGCACAGCTAGTTATTAATATACATCAATCAGTCTGATATCGTCCACTGCCTGGACGAAGGACTTTACCAAAGTTTTCTAAAACGATGCCATTTGGAGGCATGCAAGTCGACGCCCGCAGCCAGGTGGTATCTAGTACACAGGTGGTAGCTCGCCAACCAGGTGTAGCCTTTAGTCGCCTTTAACTACACCCTAGGGATGGTATGCCTGCCTTGTTGGTCTAGCGGTAGCGTGTTCACCCGCAGAGGACGAGGTCCTGGGTTCAAATCCCAGGTCGGGCCAAAAAGTGATTTTGAGACTTTTCTGTAAAAAGAAAAAAACCTCAGAATCAGCCCGAAGTCTGGAAGTTGGCGGTATTATACCCCCGTGCCTCGGAGAGCACGTAAAGCCGTCGGTCCTGTGCCTGACCTCTTTCCGGTCGTGTCGCCTAAGCGTCCCATCGGATCATGAGAGTGATGGAATAGAGAGTGCTCCTCTGTTTGCGTACACACTTGAGCACTATAATATGTCCCGCGCAGATGGCTAATGTCTGTTGAGGCTGGCCGCCGTGGCCGAAATTCGGCTAGGAGGACATTAGGGATTGTATGGATTGGCCCTTTTAATCTTTCTCTGCCGGAAACCTCACACCTAATTATTAATATTAAGTTGTTTTTTAAATCTTAGCTAGATTTGCCCACCACCACTTAAAACGTGGAAAATGAATTTGAAATTCAATATCTACTTATGGTGTACCAGGCGGGATCCTGCAACACACCTAGCTTGATAATCTAACTGAAAACATATACCCGTTACTTCTGCTACACCAAGTCTTATAAGCTTATCAAGAAGTTGACCTTATTTTCTGCATCCCGCACACTTCGCAAACTACTAATACTCGGCAAGTACAATATGTTTCGTACAGGGTGCTTTCTGCTGCAAAAGCTTTGAGCTATTGAAACCATTTATGCCGATTGCTAGCACAACATGTCAATTTTTAACTTTTAAGACTATTTTAATACCACCAATAAATCTTTTCTATTCTATTTGATAGCAATTAGTATTTATATAATCACATTCGTCTTCGTTCAATATTGTGGAAGACCGCCAATAATAAAAATAACAAATGCTCATAATATAGATACTTATAAATATAAATTATCGCTTAATTCTTTGGAAAATATAACATAAATAAATATAATAACTTTAATGATATTCACGATTAATTTAAATAGGTTATGGCATTTGAATTTTCATTTGTATTATCACTTTAAATATTTTAAACAATGTTTAATGTAATTCATGTTTAACATCTAATTATATGTTCAGAATCGTTGTAAGATCTCACGACAAACCAAATTGGAAAGGCGATATATTTCTCAAATGATTAAACTCTAGTGAAAATCGGTTTATTTTTTAAAGCATAGCGTTTATAATTAAAATAAATAAATAAATAAAATAAAAAAGGGTTTTATTCACGTAGACTTTAAAAAAGCGCTTGTAAATAGTCAGAACATGTTTGTAGTAATATAGCTGTATACATTATTATTTCTAGTAACATAGATATTTATGTACACACTGTATGAAAACATTTATAAAAATTATTTTATTATAGCATTGATATTAGCTAGCTCGTATCAAGTTATTGTCAAGAGATTATGTTTAATTATCTAGTTTAAGTCTAATATTTCTACTACATATTGTCAATGGTTCTGTCTATATTAAGGTATTATTATATTATGACGGACCTTGTGTTAATAACGACGGTCGCGCTTTAATGCTACCACCGGATCCAATGCGCCCCAACTGAGAAGACCCAGCGAAACAAACTCAGTGGGTTCATCTACTACCGGTTTCAACACGACCCAGTTGAGACGGTCCGGCGAAACATACTCAAGCGGGCATGAACACGGGATTTGGTCCAATTAGAGTAAGTAATTATTTAGTTGGTAAACACAATATATGCTCGATCGGTTGTCTGAATGCTTATTATTTTAGATTATATTTAGGTATACAAAAGAAAAACTTCGAAACAATAACATTATTCATTTTGAGACAGAGTCAATAATTTTAAATTAAGTATATGATAGCAATCATTTACAGATAGTTCACGTAACTCAACAGATCAGTCATGTCTATATGGCTACAAGGTCTCCAGCGAGCAATGTGCAGGTCGGCAGTGAGAGCCAGACGTCTTTGTCATCGATGTACTCTTTAGTGGTGTAATAACCCCTAGCCATAAGTACACGTTTAATATGTGTTTTAAAACTTGTGTCAGGCAGATCAGTAATTTGAGTAGGAAGCTTGTTATAAAACCTAATACAATTTCCTAAAAATGATTTAATAGTTTTTAGCCTAAGAGGCTTTCATTGTTTCACGAGATAATATTGCAATCAGAGAAAAACTAACAAAGGTGAAAAAAATACTTTTAATTTAACTTTGACGGTGAATATCATTAAAACCCTCTATTATATATGTATATGGCTTATAGCCAAGCGTTAATTTTTTTCTGAGGCTATGGTAGTGGGAATCTAGGCCATCCGTTCAAGATATCTTTTGGCGGGTACGTCGGGTTCTCACCGACTAAAGATAACCTGTCGTGGACTTCTCTGGGTTCTTGAGGGGGAGTTTCCGAAACTTTTAAGAGAGGTAGGGCATAGCGTTCATTCGCTCAAAAAACTGGGGAAGTACCTCCACCTTATAGAAGACATTCCTTAATAATTTTAATGTTGTGTTTCCGAGTGTGTAAGGTCGCCAGAGCTCATTGGGGTGGGGGGAAGGGTCAGCAACACTTGTTTGCTGACTCTAAAAGGCCGGCAACGCACTCGCGACTCCTCTGGTGTCGCGAGTGACCATGTGCGGCGGTGATCACTTACCATCAGGTGACCCTCTTGCTCGTTTATCGCCCTCTGATATAAAAAACGCGGGTATGCTGTGCCGATGCTCCCTTTACCGCCATGTCCCACGTCCCACACGACGTTGAACAATAATTATTTGTACTGAGGTTAAATGCCTAAGTATGCGGTAAGGCCCGTCTTTAGAGGCTTGTTGAACTATATACTATTAGGTTAACCACTATATACGAATAAATACATAAATTGGGTGGGATGTATGTTAATTTGTTGACTCGGTTGTATAAAAACTAAGTCACACCGTCTGTCCAACTGTAGTCATTAGAAAACCCTCACCCAGCCATATTAAGTCTTCCACTGCTGGACAAAGTCCTCCTTAAAGAACCTCCAAAACTGCCAGTCTTGCGCTTCCCACATCCAATATAAAATACTTATTTAGCACCCTATATAAAGAGGCGTAAGAAAAAGCGTAACTCGAGGTTACGTACTTCAACTCGACAGGAGTGTTGTTGAGCCCGCATTTTGCTAGAGGAGCAATTTCCATACTGATGTGGCGTGAAAAACGTGGAATATTTAGCATCAGAATACTTATAATGCTGGATAAGTTTAGTATACACACTTACTTACAACTTTTGCTTAGTCTTCATATGTATAACATAAAGACTTTTTCTTACCGTAGCCTAGTTGGTAGTGCTCCTGCCTACGAAGCTGGTGGTCCTGGGTTCGAATCCCGGTAAGTGCAAATATTGGTGTGATGAGCACGAATATTTGTTTCTGACTTATGGATGTTTTCTATGTATATAAGTATTTATCTATCTATATAAGTATGTTTATCGTCGCCTGGTACCCATCGTACAAGCTTTGCTTAGTTTGGGGCTAGGATGATCTGTGTGACATTGTCCCTAGATATTATACTTATAATATCTTAGTGGCTATTCTCAACGAGGACTAGCCGTATGCACGGGACATATTATTGTACATTTGTATGTACATTCCTCCTCATCAGCCGAAGAGACAAGTTAACGGACACGACTGGAGCGAGGTGGATAGACGACGGCTTTACGTGCTATCCGAGATTCGTGGGAGAATACTTGACAGAAAAATAAACACTGTTTTCCTGACCCAGGAATAAAACCCAGGGTCTCAATACATGTGTGTACAATACACAGTCAAGTGTTTATACTACCCCACTCATATGACCTGATTTTAATTGTTTACCATACGCTACCGACCGACATGGCATTACTTAAACGTGGATCCCACTAAGTTTAATTTAAGCATCTGGACAAGTACATTATAATTCTACGTGCTGCTGAACCCCAGGAGCCCTTGGGTCTTTTGAAATGAATCCACTCCATTTGAGACCCTCTGCTAAATATGCCAAAACACCCGCAAAAAGAATCTAACGGGACCTAAAGTGCCTAAAAAGTCTACTTAGATTCCGCAGTGGCAGATGTGTGTCAGGATAGTTTACTTATAAGTCAGTTATGAGCAACGTATTCTTATATCCCCCTTTTTAAAAGCCTCCATAAGCTACTCCAATCGCTTACCATCAAGCCGACCCATTGCTTCTATGCTAATATGATTGTACAAAAGATATAATCATAAATTGTATAGTTTTAGTTCTGCATCTACTCTTATTGATTATCTAGTTTAATTACGCAACAGTGCGGTGCAATATGGTACAGTCAACGACAGGTCAGAAAATACACTCGTGCTATAAAAACCTTGTACTATCTTCTCGTCCCAAATAAGTCTCTCTTCTTAAGTCGAAAGTCGTGATGACTTACGGAACAGAGACGTGGTCGCTCGTTATAGGCCTTATCATGCGGCTCAAGGTCACCCGAAGATAAATAGAAAAGTCTATATTTGGAGTTCCTCTCTCCCCTTTGTCCAGCGGTGGGCGTCTTTCGGCTGATATGATGATGATGATGATATAAACCTCTCGGCATTTCTGACAGCCAAATAATATGCCCTCCCATTTTTGGGAAAGCTTGTCTTGGGCATAATCGCCAGACACAGACGCAGACGTTTACAGACAGGTGCTGTTCTCTGTATTCTGGTAGCTATGTCCTCAGCAAGACCAGCAATTGTGGAGATCTTTAGGTAGGCCTTTGTCCATCAGTGGGCGTCTTTCGGCTGATATGATGATGATGATGTCCTCAGGACGGCTTCTACGCCCCCACGGGATGAGATTTTTACCGCCGTCACTACCAGCAGCTCGAATAATAGTGTCCCTGGTTGAATTTTTTCCACAGTGGTTAATCTCGATGGAGACCGGCCAACTTCACAGGAAATAATGATAGTGCAGGAGTATTTTTAACACACTCTTTATTTCTTTACTCTAAAGGGTTAAGTATCCCTTACGGCTTCAAAACTAAAGTAGTAGTTTTAATTGTTGTTCGAGGCATACGACCAACTTTAAGACTTCGGAATGCCACTATTCGTTTTTTCACTACAAAAGTCCTAATAACACTTTTTGGGTCGACCCAAGACGTGTCAGTCTCTACCGTTAAACACGCTACCGACAGACCAAAGAAGCTTTATTACGTAAGATCATAAGGTATAAAAATATATCCACTGATGTGTCGTCGACTGTACCACAAGCAATTAAGTAAAGTACTTTGTACAATTGAGTTGTATGCGTGAGGTACACTGGCACACAGTAAGTATTCAGTGTTAATTTCTTAACCGTGTTCAATTTACCTGAGTGGTCCATGTAGTAAAATTAAAGCGTTTATTGGATAAATACTTATGAGGCTCTGTGACCTTTGACCTTGAAAAACCTTTTGCTGAACTGAATTAAATTTAGAGGTCATGCAGTGAAAACTTTCTAAGCTAAGAGTAAATGTCAAGTTAAAAAGCAGCCGAAATTAATATCAGAAGCTATGCAGGAGTAAGAGGTATCGATTAGAAATTGTATGTAAAGAGTAATGTAAAGAGTATATCTTTACCAAAAAAAAAAACGAGCGCCTTCCAGTCATAGGCTTTGGATAGTATTAATATTTTTATGATATATGAATGAGAATATAGGTTCTAACACTTAAACCCGGGAATCGGAGTTCTATTCAACGTAAACAGTGAGCAATGTTAAAATTAAGATTTTTATGAGTATTATTTAATTAAGACTACGAATATTATATAATATTGCGAATAAAAAAATGGTCTCCCTTTGTAGCTATTACGGCATGCTTTCCATCAGGCTATTGATGGAATCTTGTAAAATGTGTTCTCACTCAGCCGAGTGGATGTAGGTAAAAATATATCGTAGTTTAATGACGATGATAGGTGTAGTTTTGCATAAAGCAGGCTTTATAGGTCAGGACCTTGAGTTTTTCGCATCAAGCGGCATTCCGCTAGCCTTGCAAATTCGTAGATAAATTAAATATTTATTTTATTTTGTTTTTTAGTTGTTATAGCGGCAACAGAAATACATCATCTGTGAAAATTTCAACTGTCTAACTATCACAGTTCATGAGATACAGACGGACAGACAGACAGTAATAGTAAGTAATAGGGAACCATTTTACCCTTTGGCTACGGAACCCTAAAAGAAGCTTTATGTAAAGCAATTTAATATCAATACCTACCATTCCTAGTACATTTAGGAAAATAATTAATTTTAACTCAATATTTTCTTAGGCAAAGACCCTTCGGGGCATTATTATCTCTCGGGCTTCCACCACAGGCTTTGAATTAAAATGAAATGATTGGACAGATCCATTCGGAAATACTGTGAAGTGCAATTACACAGCACAGACTCAAAGCAACTTTGATTAAGTTTCACTGAGAGCAGAAAATATTTTAATTTGTGTACACTCATATTTTCCGGAACATCCTCCGCTTCTTAATGAGAAATGAGCTGTATTTTTTTAACTTCTAGCTTGCAAAGGAAAGTCATCTTGTTATAGAAAACTTACTTAAATACTAGCTTTTGCCCGCAACTTCGTCCGAGTGGTAGTTTAAATCAGACATCGAAAAAGTTAAAACGAATAAATCAAGATCATATTTATAAAAGAGGAAACTGACTGGCTGGCTGTTTGATTTTCTGATCATATTTATAAAAGAGGAAACTGACTGGCTGGCTGTTTGATTTTCTGATCAACGTTAGTTTTATAATTTGATTTTTTGGTTTAGTATTTAAAAAAAAGGCCAAGTGCGAGTCGGACTCGCGCACGAAGGCTTACGTACCATTATCTATAAAAATTCACGTTTGTCGTATGGGAGCCCCCTTAAATAATTATTTTGTGTTTTTAATATTTGTTGTTATTGCGGCAACAGAAATACATCATCTGTGAAAATGTCAACTGTCTAACTATCACGGTTCATGAGATATAGCCTGGTGACAGACGGACAGACAGCGCAGTCTTAGTGATAGGGTCTCATTTTACCCTTTGGGTACTGAACCCTAAAAATGATAAAAAGGTGTTTAATTAAATCGTATTTCAATCGTAATTATATCGTAATCGTAATTATATCGTAATAATTGTCAAGTTTAAAGTTGGCCAGACCAAGAAAACACGTTGTTTGACTCCATACTCTGCGACCCCTTTTCACCCCCTTGGTTCATGGTTCTAAAGCCAGCGGTTTCAGCTGTTTGTTGATCGATCAGTCAGTTTCTGCTTTTATGTATATAGATTGTTTGTTAATTTAATTGACAAAGCTTTTCCTAGACCAGTTTATAGCACCAGTTTATAGTTTATAGCTTATACTTACGGCTTTGCTCGCGCAAACTGTTCACGAGGTACATCAGTTTTCTGAATAAAAAGTACCCTATATCCTCTTCTATACTTCTGACAACGTATGTGCAAAATTTCATGATTATCAATTTAGTAGTTATGGCGTGAAAAATATTATAATTTTAGCTATTAAACTGTTCAGTATTCACTTGGAGTTACTAAGTAGGCCATTTAAATGCCTCGGATAGGGCGTTGGTAAGGGCGTCACCACTACGACTGACCTCTTTCCGACCTTGTCTGCGCCTGTCTTATCGATTTTTTATACAACTAACTTGACAAACAACACACGGTATACCTGACATGATCACCGCAGAAGCAGATGATTGTAATAACACGTTGCTGAGCAGTTCCCAGTTAACTTGATCAGCTCTAAAACCTGACTTATACAAAGTTTAGTAGTGTGTGATCCTGACGCTAAGCCAAAGGTTGTGGATTCGATACCCATCCAGTACAAATATTTGTGTGATTACCACGAATATTTATTCTGTGCTTGGGTGTAATTTATCTCTAATATTTAGAAAAATATCACAAATATCTGTCCTGGGTGGAAATCGAACCTACGATCAGAGCAAGGCAAGCATTTGCCAACCACGCCACAGGCCCGTAGCCTTGTTATGTTCTTTATCCCAGAGATATCAGTCGTCTGGTCGGGCTTTGCTTCCGAAGGATTCGTGTTCGATTGCCGCACCGGAACTTGTCTATAAGCAAACATTTGTTTCGCAGTCTAACTATCGCTAACAACTGATTGAGAGTCCCGCGGAGAATACATTAACCGTTGTTTCATAAAAAAAATATATGACAGTTGTAACAGGTTATAAAAAGCCAAATAAAATTTGTCTCTTGGTCTAGCTATCTTGGTTAACGCATCCCTATAAATTTCTCTTAAGTACCTATAAATTAGATTGAATTCCGACCACAACAGCAATGGGAAAGGGAAAGAAAAAACATACAGACAGACAGTATACTTATAATATAAGCAGGGTCTTCTTATAATAAAATAAGAAACTGTCTGTGAGAAAGGTAGAGATTCTTTCTTGCAGACTTTTTGGGATAATTGAGTATAGCCGTTGATTTAGTTGGGACCTTTTATGACATCACAAAGTTCTATGATCCCGTATACGGTCAGCAAATTCTCCCGCCCTTTTTTTTTCCTTATCTCTAGGTTTGTTAAGTACAGTCGAAGCCTGAGATTAAGAGACGTTTGTGTTAATGATTTTAACCAACTTAAGAAAGGAGGACAATTCATCAAATTGGCTGTATATCTTTTAAGGACACATATTTTAAAAAAAGCGCTCGCATTATGGACATGCAGCCCTTCTCTTGTGGGGACTTTACAAACATCGTTGATGGACAAATCACGCTCAAACTCAGATCAACTACTTATGGGTCACACAAATAGTTGTGATGTGAGTAGTAGTTTAGTGATCAACTTAAAGAAAAATCACAAGTGAACAGTTATAAAGAAGTAAAAGATATGGCTCTACAACGGGATACATGGAGAATGCTACACAGACAAGCACTTAAATTTTGGACGGATGGCCATATTTGCACCGAGCGGGTTTGAACCCGGAACACGAAGTTGTGGCGACTGTCTTAACCACTGCGCCACACGTGCAGTCTACATGTTACGCGATTTGTTCGGTGTCTGTAGTTATTCTTTTGTTTTATCCTTCTTTTTTTCAGTGTGATGTAACAAACAATGCCTGTAAATATTTCACATTGTTTCACGATACACATGCTTATAATATTTAGTGCGACTTATAGAATTACTGTATAATGTTTTGTTTTTTAATATTGTTACACGCGTTTACAATTAAATTATTCTTAATTTTTGGAACGGGCGTAGTATAAATAGACTTACAAAATCTCTTCAGTATATATGCTAATCTAAATTACAAAATAACGTTACGACAATATAATAAGGTACCTATTTTATTACTTAATTTTCCATCTGCTTTTAAGCGAAAGCGTTAAAATTGCCTTTTTTTACCTAAAAACCTAATTCTGTTACGGGTAATCTTTTTACACGTCGAGTTTTATCGTTTTTGCCATTGTGATTCCCGAGTAAACGCCATTATGGCGTCTGCTTAACGAACTGTGTTAAACAAACGGCGGCCTAATAGCCTGTTTGGATTACTTTCAGGTCAAATATCTGAGATTAGTCCTTTACGTCTAGCTAGACAGGGAATTAAACATATACCAATAATACGCTGGTAAAAGGAGAAACTATGGTTTATTACAATCGGCAAAACTATGAACTGACAATGACATAAAATTTACAATAATATGATATAATAATAATAATTTGTATTTCCAAAAACTTAATTCTAGTTAACAAAATACTTATGTCTAGCTAAAATATTTTTAACATATATATAACATATATATTGGTGCTGATAACCTAGATACAGGCTCTGCCTAGTTCGATTACATATGCCTAATTTATTATATACACGAGATTAATATACGAGAATTTTCAATATAAAGTGTTTCAAAAAAGGTTAGATTCGTAATATAGACTTTTTAATAGCTATGCTCCTAGCATTTTTTTTTGGGCTTAATTTTAGACATGATTATAGGATTTAAGATACAGTACGCCTGCTAGTAGGTTATAATTCACCACTTAGAAGAGCCTGAATGAAATTATTTAGGAAAAGTAGACGCGGCAGAGCATTCCATCCCTACGCAGCTTAAAGCAGATTATGTGAAGACTATTTATATATGCTAGCCATCTAGGAATGTTTCTTAGGGACGATACTTAGTATTTTGCCTATATTATTTTTTCATTTATGTAACTATAATGCATTATATAAGGTACTAGCTGTTTTATAATAACAACTAGCTGTGCCCCGCGGTGTTACCCGCGTTAAATTTTATAAATTATCTTTGCTATAAACCTCACGGAGCCCGAGACCTTTCCAACGAATGCAAAACCGTGGAAATCGGTTCGTGCGTTCTGGAGTTATAGCGTCAGGAAGGAAAACCCGACTTATTTTTATATACTCGTAGTAAAGATTAATATGTTTTTCTTAAAATATGACTTTAATTTTGTGTAAGACTTAGCTTTTGTATTATTTTGTTTTTACTTAACTTTAACATTAAGGTAGAACATAGAGTTCTATTAATGTAATATTTATACATCGCTACCCGTGTTTAGCGAATAATAGATTATGATAAAGATTACTTAATAATTTCGTTCTAAATCTAGACATGAACCAGGCTTTCAGGAAAGCTAGGGGCTTAGCTAATATTCAGTATTAAACTATGCATAGCGTAGATAACGTAGTCTATATATGAAAGTTATGGTTGGGGATGTTTTTGAATAACATTATCATGCAGAATACATCAGTATCAAATTATCATAATCTAAACTCCTACGAGGTTTAAGCCATACCAAAATAATATTAGAATAAGTATATTGTTACTTTTATTGATTTTGTACAACGGGTTTGTAGGTAGCTCTTCCATTAGAAACTAGATGGTGCTGTACCCAAATTAGTCCTATATAAAACTTTTGTGGCGGAGATCCACAATTTTATATATTCAACCGTCTATTTTTATTGATCACTCTCCTGCACGCTATTAAATTACCCGAAAGGCGACAAATTGGATGTGGGGTGTAGGTGCCTACGTATAAATCACACGAGTACAAAACGCCACCCTCTTAATTGGAAGGCTAATCGCCGTCGAAATTAACTGGAAGGTAATATTCATTATTGTAAAATGCGGTAACTTGACACTTAATGTAAATTAGCCAAATATTTAAGTTGCAAATTTTTCTCTAAATGCATAGAGAAAAATGCATTGAATTGTACCTATTACTTATATAAAATAGTTGTCATTAAAATATTTCAACTTCAAGTTGTACAAGTGATCTGTGAACGCGAACAAATAAGTACAGGAAATAAGGAACTGATTTTGGCTGATCGCTCCTGTCTTCTGGGCCGAAATGATGAACTAATGAGTGCGTGGTGAGTTAAGTGTCTGGTTCACTGTACACTATTATGAACCGGCCGGCTGACTATATACAACACTTGAACGAAAATTTTAGCATACACACACGCTAGCGAATGACGCGGAGATCGAAAACGAATGACTCAGGCGGTGAAAGAAAGTGAATCCACGAACGGCAATGAGACCGAAGTTTATAGCAAACTGAAAGCGTTTTCTTCCAGAAAACCTTAGTATGGAAATTATTTCTATAATATTTTATGCATCTGATAACTCCTTACAATAAATTACATAGATCAACAATACTAGATCTTTAGATAAAACTTATAATTTAATTTCTAAGCTTTTCCAAAAGATGATTATTTTATAATTATTTTGTTCGTATATTTGTTAACCTATTTTGCGTTACCGACCTTGAAAAGAGTCCGCAAGAAGTTGTTGTTGAATGAACTCTAGCGACCTTAGTCACTCGCAGAAACACAACATTAAATTATATTATTAATGTTATTGTTAAGTAATGTCTTCTGTAAGAAGGTGGTACTTCCCCAGTCGGGCCACTCTTTGATCGAATGCACGCTGTGCCACACCTCTACTTATTCGTAGTTCACTATTTATCTTACACCGTGTATATAAATTCTAAAAATTCATAATTAGATTTTCAGTTTTGCTGCCGAAAAGATAAAATGTGCTAATTAATCCCCTAAGTCCCACAAAGTAGACTCAAATACAATTAGCATTTTTATCCAATTTAGATTACTTTTTGGAGTTTTGACAACACAGTAACATTTTTGATGAGCCTGTTGCGTGGTTGACAAATGCTTGCTTTTCACGCCGCAGGTCGTGGGTTCAATTCCCACCCTGAACAGATATTTGCATGAATATGTCTGTCTGTCCTGAGTCTGCGTGTAATTTATCTATATAAGTATATATTTACAAAAGTAGTATATGTAATATATCAGTTATTTGGATTCCATAGTAGAAGCTCTGCTTAGTTTGGGATCAGATGGCCGTGTGTAATTAAGGTCCCAGGATATTATTATTATTATTTATAACGAGTATAAAAATTAGCAATGTTAAATGGAAATATAATGTATATTTTAGGTATACTTAATTATTATTAAAGATTTTACAATATTTGTGACGATTTACCAGATGTTTAGATAAAAAAAAATAATAAATATCTCAGAACAACTAACGCAATGCCATCCCTATGCCCGGTCCCAAACTAGACAGAGCCTGTTAAGCATACAATATATATATTTCAAAATACGTATAGGTAATTTCGCCCAGACACTAACAATAATCGTGCTCATGACATAAAGATTTGTCCTGGGTGGGAATCGAACACACGACCTCGGGCTTGGCAAGCCAGCAGAAAAACTTCCACAGGCTAGAAGAAAAATTTAGGATGAGTATTCCTAAAATAACATACCTAGAAAAATATTGAAAGGTGGTTAGCAGTATTGCTATATGATATGGCTTAAATACTATCGTCAAATAACATTAGCTAAATCTGTCAGCCAGTCGTGGCCTCAACAAAAGATGGTGAAGAATTTTATTTGCTTTGTTTATTAAATGAATTTAACAGTCAGTCATCTACAGACATACCGTGTTTATAAGTGCTTAGCTCGTCGTTTGATTACGAAGCGATGATGCCACTTTTTTACCTTATAATTTACACGGGAGGTTCAAAAACTCAATCGTGTTATACAATTAAAAACGAATTGTAGAATAAATTCGTTCCATAATAAAGATTCAATTATACAGCCTCTTGTGTAGAGCCTTATCCGCTTAGTGTAGAGTTCCGGAAAATCCCCAACTCGTCATTGAAAATACCTTCTGTAAATAGATATCAAACGTAATACGTTTTTAAATAAATTATTACTGAGTTAGGGAGTGATTAAGGGAAAGTATGCTAATAATAATAATATATATTTATTTCAGATTCATGGATCCATAGTAATTTGTTAGTAGTGGCTTATAACTATGTTAGTACTACACTAATAAATCTACATTACATAAAAAATTGGAGCCCTGGAACCCAAGTGAATACTGTTCCAGTGGCTCACTATTGGACACTTAATTTTGTACAATATGGTATTTAGGAGGCTGCTGGTACTGTCTCGTACACGACGCATCAGGGAGACAGTTCTATTCCTTAAAATAGAAGCTAAAGCTAAAGTTAGCTTCTACTAAAGCCCGATGTACTAATACGTCATGGCAATTGCAACAGCATCCTGGAAATCTAAATGCCTTGCTGGCATGTATCAACTTCGCCCCGTTAAAACAAGTGATAGATAGTCTACTGATTTCATTCAGCCGGATCTTCTCAGTTCAGCTGCATTGGATCAGGTAAAATGAGACTATCCTTACACACAAGGTCACACAGTAATTTCCACGTGACTGTTTTGCTCTCTCATATGAATACATAGTCGTATTAAAAACAAAACAGAAACATTATATTTCAAATATTATATCGTATTATGAAACTACTTTTAATTATATAATATACTTTGACAATATTTTTTTAAAAACGGGACTAGTCCCTCCCTCTTACTCACCACTGCAACTCCTTTAAGCCAGGATCAACAGTAGCACACAATGAAATGACACTGAGCGGTGAAGGTCAGGCATGTACCGGGGAATCGCTTTACCTGTCTTGGATCCCGCAACGAATTTAATCAGAAAGACAAAAAAGGAGGAGTTAGAAAAGGAATAGTTCCACTTCCCTCCAGAGCAAAGTGGGAGACAGAATGATGTAAAGAGGCTATAGCTTCATAAAATGAGAGATTTGCAACTAGAGAAGCCAGCTGCAAAAGTACCGAGGATCAATTTAAGGGTCCTAAGTGAGCTGTTATATTTGATTACAATAGTAGGTATGGCAAAAGCGCTTAAACGCACGGAAGTTGTTCCTTGTTGCTACAAGATCCGTATAATAAACTACCCCAGATATTGGTTGCAAGCTGTTTAACATAATATGTATCTCGCTGATTTTGCCAGAGATCACACTTTGACAATAGTTATTTGTTATGCAGTGCACAGTTGCTTTTAACCGCGTGCTCAATTTTGATCACCCAGCAAGCGAAGGATTCTATAATTGTATCCCGAGCGTCATAAAATTTAATAGCCATTATTACAAATGTAAATATGTATGTCGGATAAGGACTAGGGTTCAATATTTATTATTTAAATTACAAATTCAAATATATGGAACATCTTATATTAGGCTATGATATTTATTTATGCTCAATTTAATCGGAGCTAAGCTAACGAGTTAACTAAAACCGCGTATGGTTAAAGAAGGCAACTGCCCAAGGAACGTGCGCCGCCATACCGTCGCAGCCGCGCGGGCGATCGTCGGTAGCGCACATTACAAGAGCGATGCCTGGGCAACGAGCGCGTGACGTCACTAGCTGTAAGACCTTCTAACTAAATGCTAGAGATCCAAATACAGTAGTAACATCACACTAAAGAACACACTTAAGGCTTGGATAATGCTACAATAAAAGAACTCTGTTATTATTAAAATCTAAAAGTAAGATTCAGAACGTTTTCGCTTAATTTTTATTCTCACTGTGTAACCTTTTCCGTTTCCTACACGGTTTAAATTTAAACCTACGGCTCCAGTATATTTGGGGCAAACTTAAATAGATGGCCGGTTGCCAGAACCGTGTGCTGGCGCCGCTAAAAGTAGCGCCAATCGAGGGAGGAGGTAGAGTTATATCAGACCTCATTTATCACATAGAGGGTTGAAGTTAATCCGGAAAATACTTTAGTATATTGAGTATATTTATGTAATACTTAATTAAACTATTAGTAACAATAGAGTCTTGATTTAAGATATTATTCTGTATACAATTCTACTCGAAGTAAACTCTACTCGAAGACTACATTCTTTAGGTTAAAGCTCTTAATACTTTGCCAATAAAGCTACGGTATCAGTTAAGTAATTTACCCGAGTAACATTGAAAAAGAATAATTAATTTCGATCACTTAACAGAATTGTCCGTAGCTTAACTGGCAAAGCATTGGAAGCTTTGACCCTCAGAATGAAAGTTCAAATCATAAAAGTAATCAAAATTTATTATTTGATTTATTTAGAACTAGTTGTGCTCTGCGATTTTACCCGCGTTAAACCTAAAAAATGTGTTATTCGCCTTTGTGTCGTCCGGATGTATAGCCTATATTACTCGAATTTTCATCAAAATCAAATTCGGTAGTTTTTGAGAAAGAGTAAGAAACATCATAGAGCCATGCTCACAAACGTTCACATTTATAATATTATTATGATAACATTTGGAATATGCCTGACATCGCACATCGACGAATAAACATTTCTAAAATGTATATTCCTCTTAGATATTACCCATACTACTAATCATTTTTCTTTAAATGTTAAAGTTGGATGTAAATGTTGCAGCACTATTTCCTATTACATCTTTGTGTTATTATTTATAACGTTGCGTATCCCCATAAATAAATAACAAAATATATTGTTAGTTTACGCCTGTTCCTCTGAAGAAAGATGGCCAAAACAAGTAACAAAATGGACAGGTCCAGAAGGCAAAAGCTAAAGGGGCAGACCAAAAGCCCAATGGATAAATGATATACTACAATTAGCAGGAAAAGACTAGATGGAAACAGCTAACGATAGGGCAAATGGAGGAGGCCTATACCCGTAATAGTCATTTATATAGATTTGAAATACGTACTTATTCAACATAGCTTTTTTTCTTCTTTTTCTTATTATTTTTCTATATATTTTTATTAAATTTATAGACATACTTGTTCATGTCATGGAAATAAAAAAGCTTATTATTATTATTGTTAGTTTTAAAAATTATTCAATAATCAAAAATATCAACTAGGTCGTGTTGAAACCGGTAGAAGATGAATCCACTGAGTTTGTTTCGCTGGGTCTTCTCAGTTGGGGTGCATTGGATCCGGTGGTAGCATTAAAGCGCGACCGTCGTTATTAAAACAAGGTCTGTCTTAATAATAATACCTTAATATAGACAGAACCATTGACAATATGTAGTAAAAATATTAGACTTAAACTAGATAATTAAACATAATCTCTTGACAATAACTTGATACGAGCTAGCTAAATATCATTGCTATAATAAAATAAATTTTATAAATGTTTTCATACAATGTGTACCTAAATATCTATGTTACTAGAAATAATAATGTATACAACTATATTACTACAAACATGATCTGACTATTTACAAGCGCTTTTTTAAAGTCTACGTGAATAAAAACCTTTTTTATTTATTTATTTATTTTATTATAAAGATTCAACTGACACCATGTCTACGTAATGAAACATCACTTCATCATCATCATCATATCAGCCGAAAGACGTCCACTGCTGGACAAAGGCCTCCCTCAAAGATCTCCACAATTGCCGGTCTTGCGCTACAAACATCACTTAATATCTATTATTTTTAATTATCATTAATACGGCAATGCTTTTACTTTTATAGTCCCTTAGCTTCTACGCTTCCGGCATTATTAATTTTCGCTATTGTTTGGAACATGACCTTTTTAGAAGGGCAAACCTTGACACCGTGAGTAACTCAATATATTATATATCTAACATCTAGGGACAATGTCACACAGATCATCTTAGCCCCAAACTAAGCAAAGCTTGTACTATGGGTACCAGGCGACGATATACATACTTATATAGATAGATAAATACTTATATACATAGAAAACATCCATGACTCAGAAACAAATATTCGTACTCATTACACAAATATTTGCACTTACCGGGATTCGAACCCAGGACCACCAGCTTCGTAGGCAGGAGCACTACCAACTAGGCTACGGTGACACTCAGTAATCTCACTTTTAGTATACTAGCTGTGCCCCGCGGTTTTACCCGCATTAATCTTTATAAATTATCACTGCTCCTCCCCCGTAGGTGATAGCGTGATAATATGTAGCCTATATGTTGACCCGACCTCTTAGTAATATTCATGCAATATGAAGTAAATCCATGCAGTAATTTTTGAGTTTAGCCCGGACATAATAATAATAATAATAATAATAAGATTTATTGCCAAAAAGTTTACATACTATTACATACATACAGACAAACAGATAAACAGACAAAAATTCTAAAAACTATATTTTTGGCTTCGATATCGATTGCAAATCACGCCCCAAGTATCATTTAAAAAAAATATTCAATGTACAGTTTTGACTTTCCTACGATTTTATTATATGTATAGATATTTTTGGCTTCGATATCGATTGTAGATCACGCCCAAAGTATCCTTTTTAAAAAATGTTCAATGTACAGTTTTGACTTTCTTACGATTTTATTATATGTATAGATAGTAACCACGATTTGCCATCTGCAAAATTTTAACTTAGCCGTTACTTACTTATCGTATGGGCAGTGGTTACCTGAGTGTCAGAATGGTTGAACTACTTCAACCATTCTGACACTCAGGTAACCACTGCCCTAACACTAGTTTTAAGCCTATTCAGAGGCCTACGCCTCTGAATAGGCTTAAAACTGTTACCTAGTGACTACAACCGGGTCTGACAGCTTAACGCTCAGAAAGGCTAAGACAGTCGTCTCGCCTCTCCGTGTCGTGGGTTCGAGTCCCGCGCTGGACAACTATTTGTGTGTCCCATAAATAGTTGTTCTGAGTCTGGATGTAATATGTGTCCGTCTATTATATGTTTGTAAAGTACCCCACGACATAGGGATTAGATTCCATAGTGCGGGCGTTGTCTTTATAAAAGAAATCCACTTTGGTGGTTGCGAGCCTAGTTGCTTAACTTCGCTGATCACTTACGGACCAGTGAGAGCAGATGCTCATAGCCAGATGGCTATGAGTGCCTTCACGTCATTAACACAGCCTTTTCTTTAAATCATCTTATCTTTGATTAATATGGAGCCGCCCTGAATAGAAATATCGTATTTAGGCAATTCTACCATTCTCACGCATTTTGTAACTGCGGAGCTGCGGTCGTATTAAAGTAAGGTTAAAAGGGCTATTTAGTGTATAGATAAGATACGTTTTATTACACATATAAGGGTTTTATACACAAGCTACGTTTCTTTAGATTCCCGAAAAAAAAAAAGAAATTGAGTATCTTTGAAAAGAGAATATGAAGTTTTTGGAACGAAGTTCCTTATCGCGCGTTTCGAAAGGGGGCTAGACGGATAAAATTAAAACGAAAAGTTGTAACGACGCTTTTTGCTATAGTAAGCTATTGAAAGCCGTGCGGTGTGCGCATGTTTCTCTGTCTGTCCCTCTCTCTCTTACAGGAAGCAAGCCAGATATTTTCGTTTCGTCTTTCTATTTCGCACTGAACAGTGTGGTGTCGCGACGATTATTTTTGTTGACTGTATACAGGTTTTTTGTACATAATAAAAAATAACTTCGTACCATCCGGGTGTCCCTTGACACCTCTAAATTTTTTTAGTCCTGTTATGGAGCAATGGCGGGTACGACTATTGTATTTTATGTAGTTACAATATTTTCCTTAACAATAGGTAGGTTTAATGCGACTAATGACTACTATTGACAAAAAGTAAAATGGTAATGAACTTACTAAAAAAAAAACACATTTAAAGCTACCCTTTCACAATTTATAAATTGAATATTTTCTTTATTTTGATTTACATTCACAACATGTTTGACATCCTTGCGTAGATGTACTTTTTCCATAGTTTACACATGTAACGACATTCAAAGAAGTGACAAAATTTAATTTACATTTATATTAATGTAAAATTGGCGATCTTATCGTAGTATGGCGATTTCTTTTAATTGCAATTGTTTTGCAGTGACTTATTAGAATGATGTTATTATTTTCTTTGTAACTCACATTTTATGTATGGCAGGATAATATATTTATAAATTAATGTTTATGTATATGTGTTTGTAGATAGGTGGTAGTCCTCTATGATGCGGAGATGGATGCAGCTACATGTTTCTTTTTAGCGTGAGTTATTTATATTTACTAACAATATTTTTAAGGGAATTATTACTACACACTTTGGTATTTGTCTGAATCAAATATATATTATTATTGTTAAGATCCATGACATTTATAGCGTAAAAGTTTGGCTAATTGGTGGACACAACTTAACTTAATGCTGGTAAACTACATTAAAAAACGTTCAAGTACAGTTCAAGTTTAGAAAAATATATAACGCCTCATCATATCAGCCGAAAGACGTCCACTGCTGGACAAATGCCTCCCCCAAAGATCTCCACAATTGCCGGTCTTGCGCTATCCGCATCCAGCGATTTCTACTTGAGACACTGCGGTATTTGGGACGAGAAGATATTACGTAGCTTCCCGAACGCTGCCCAGCCGAGTTGGATTCTACGATTGACCTCCTTCTCGACGTTGGACCTACCAAGTTGGATGGTCTGTCGTAGGTAAATATAGTTTTCTACAACTTCGAGTGCAGACTCTCCAACCTTAATAACCTTCGTCTTATCCATGTTCATTTTCAGATCCACTTGTTGAGAGACTCTGCTGAGGTCATCAAGCATTGTACCGAGGTCGTCAAGGGTCTCAGCCATGACAACTATATCGTCGGCAAATCAAAGGTGGGTGATGTACTCGCCATTGACATTGATGCCAAAGCCTTCCCAGTCCAGAAGCTTGACGACTTCTTCCAATGCAGCAGTGAACAGTTTCGGAGATATAACATCTCCCTGTCTCACACCTCGCTGCAAGTGGATAGGTTTCGAGTTCTGGTCCTGGAGTCGCACTGAGATAGTGGCGTTTTCATACAAACACTTTCACACCTCGATATACCGGTAGTCGATTTGGCACCTTTGGAGAGACCTCAGTACGGCCCAAGTTTCGATCGAATCAAAGGCTTTCTCATAGTCCACAAACGCTAAGAATAATGGCTGTTTGTACTCTTCGGTCTTCTGTATAACCTGCCGCAGCGTATGTATGTGGTCTATGGTACTAAAGCCTTTACGGAAACCGGCTTGTTCGGGAGGCTGGAAGCCATCAAACCTGCGCGCGAGACGATTCGTAATGACCCTCGAAAACAAATTGTAAACGTGGCTCAGCAGTGTGATGGGTCTGTAATTCTTCAAGAGGTTTTTATAGCCCTTTTTGAAGAAGAGCACCACCACACCCCTGTGCCATGTTTGTGGCGTTTGACCTTCTAGTATGACGGAGTTAAATAACTTCTGAAGGGCCCGTAGGATTGGTGTGCCACCCGCCTTCAGAAGCTCTGCCGTATAACGCCTACATTAGGAAAATTAACCGCTATATCGCGAGGTACTTCACAAAAATGCAATAATTCACAGACAGAAAGCACACCCAGACTCAGAACAACTATAAATTGACCGCACAAATAGTAGTTCTTTGTGGGGATCGAATCCGTATCACAAAGGTGGTGAAATAGTAGCGAGTGGGGTAACTGTCGCAATACGCGCAGTCATTATTTGTAAATACAGATTTTTGTTTAATCCGACACGCGTCCCTAATTACAATATTAGTCATCGACTAATTCGTTGGTCTAGCGGTAGCGTGTTTAACCGCAGAAAATGAGGGCCTGGGTTCATATCCCGGGTCGGGCCAAAAAGTGATTTTCGGGATTTTCCGTAAAAAGAAATTTCTCAGCATCAGCCCGAAGTCTGGAAGTTGGCGGTATTACATCCCCGTGCTGCCAGCCAAATTCCTCCCCAAAATATTTCCACAATGGAGTTGTTTCCATAATTTGACGGGATATGCCATAATCGCCATGCTTGGCAAACGGATCGGTGATCGCAGTATAATGGTCATAGCACATAGAGAGACGCTGCTGCCCGTTCTCTGGGATTTATACCCTCGGATTGTGGGGACCTTAGAAGTCTAACGTCCCCACGGGATGAAATGGGTGGCGATTTTCTATGCCGTCAACCACACAGCAAGTTTATTACATTTGTATATATTCTTACTGGAATAACTCATCTTTACGTATCTTACAGTAAATACATAGGACTTTCATATAAACTTCTGATAGCTTTTAGATCCGCTCAATCCAGCTCTGTCGCTAAATCTGTCTTTATCTGACATCTCCATCGTATAAACTATTGAATTTCAGCTTTGGAGGTCAAGTAGGTTTCAAGATTTAGGGTTTAGTTTACTGAGTGGCGTGAGAGTGAATCTAATTATCTACATACGCAGCTGTTTGTCTATACTAATATTATAAAGAGGTAGGTAACGTTTGTGAGTTTGTGACGTTGTAAGGGGTAATTAATAATAATAATATCTGGGGACAATGTCACACAGATCATCCTAGCCCCAAACTAAGCAAAGCTTGTACTATGGGTACCAGGCGACGATATACATACTTATGTAGATAGATAAATACATATATACATAGAAAACATCCATGACTCAGAAACAAATATTCGTGCTCATCACACAAATATTTGCACTTACCGGGATTCGAACCCAGGACCACCGCCTTCGTAGGCAGGAGCACTACCAACTAGGCTATGGTGACCGTCAACGACCGATCTACTGAACCAATTTTCAAAATTATTTCACCAATAGAAAGCTACGTTATTGTGGAGTGTTATAAGCTACTCGTATGATTCATCATCATAATTTTTATTAGTCCAGAACTTTTAACCCTAAGTATTACGCGGGACAAACGGGCAGGGACGCTATCGCTTACCTGGGAAGAGCTGTGATAATTTATGAAATTTAAAGCGGGTAAAACCGCGGGGCACAGCTAGTTGTATCATAAAATTAAACATACATTACCACTAACATAATCTTTGTTTTACAGTGAAGTGGAGCGCGCTAATTCAAGTTTACATACCTTTTGAAATTCAGTGACTCAGATAATACATGACAACATTAGCTGTCGTAGGCTGTTTTGCCTTCAATGATGTGTTACGTACGTTGCTATGGATGCTTTCAATATTTATTTTATTTTAAAACTTTATGTACGAAGATGTACAGAAGTGGCCTGAACGCCATAGGTATTTCCTTCCAGTCAACCTTCAGATGGTGCATAGATTAAAAAGTAGGTGATGCCTTAAGTGCAGATTAGTAAAGTAATTAAGAGAATATAATATAAATGTAATACATATAAAATATCTATTACAATTATATAAAATACAAATTTCGATAATTAAACCTAAACATAATCTCCTTGACAATAACTTAATACAAGCTAGCTAAATGTCATTATTATTATAAAATCATTTTTAGGATTTTTTTAACAATCTGTGCACCTAAATATATATATATATATATATATATATATATATTATGTAACTAGAAATAATTATTTATACTTAACTATATTACTACCGACATGTTCTGACTATTTACAAGCTCTTTTTTAAAGTCTACGTGAACAAAAACCTTCTTTTATTTTTTTAAATAATACTATACTTACTTACTTATCTTATGGGCAGTGATTACTCTGTTGTCAGAGTTGTTCAAGCCGCCCAGTAGGTTTCTGACATGGCTTAACGTCTGCTGCCTAATTGCTACAACTAGGACAGACAGCTAAACGTAATCTCCGAAGCACTGTCAGAATTCAAAAGAGCCCTTTGATGGTCACCCATCTATTGACTGACCGCGAGCTTAGTTGTTTAACCTTGCCAGTCACTTAAGGAAAGGCGAGAGCATCTGGATATGAGCGTATAGTTCAGTTTATTGGGCAAATTTAACTCCTTTAGCTACGTTCACTATTCAAGTTACACCTTGTATATGAGACTATGACTGCACGTGTGGCGCAATGGCTAAGGCAGTCGCCTCGCCACTTCGTGTCGCAGGTTCGAGTCCTGCGCTAACTATTAGTGTGACCCATAAATCGTTGTTCTGAGGCTGGACGTAATTTGTGTCCGTCTATTATATGTTTGTAAAGTACCCCACGACATAGGGATTAGATTCCCTAGTGCGGGGGTTGTCTTAAAAAAAAGAGACTTAGGTCTCTTTTTTCTGTTTTTCTGTTGCTTAACTAGGTAAACAGGTATGTCTAGACATACATCTTTACCCAGTTAGGCAACAGAATGGATTTCATAGACACAAATATATACGCATAAGAACAAAATTAAGATATTTGAAGGCATAGATATTATGGAAATTCTCTGGTGGAAACACAGCCTCATATATTATATGTGTAACTTGATTGACAATATTACCCGATTTCTGGCTCAGTCGTTTGAAAATATCTGTCGATTCAGTCGTGCTTGAAAGCAACCCGATAGGAAAGATGACACGGAAAATAAGATGAGTATGTTCGAACAGCCACTCTACTCACAACAAATATATCAAGAAATTTTACTGGTAAAATAATAATATGATGTCCTGTAACATTATTCCCGCACGGTCATCTCATCCCAAATTAAGCAGAGCTTGTATTATGGAAATCAGATACATAGTTTATATACTATTTTTCTTTTGTAAATACATATTTACATAATATATAGATAAGTATATCCAAACACGGGACAAACATACATGTTCATTCTCACAAATATCTGTCCTGGGGTCCTACCGGCTAAGTCGCCAAATATCGATTTCTTGAATGGCGTTCAAATAAATAAAGGACAAACATCAACAACGACGACAAACTTCTGTAAGTGCCTAGACCTAAAAAAATGGAACAGAAATCTTAATTCAATACTTTTTGATCGGGATTTTAGACGATTAATGTCTAAGCTCTAAATGAGTTGTTAAACTAATGATTGAATCACAATAAAGAGCTTTTAGATATACAAAATGTTGTACTCATTGAGTGTACACGATATATCTAACAACCATTTAGTATGAAATTGTTAAAATAAATAAAATAAATCTCGTTCTTTTGAATGCAGTTACAATCTCACACATTTATTGTAATCACATTACATATATAATCTTACTAATTTAGTCTTAGGTAGACAAGACAAATTTTAACATGCTTATACATTTCTAAATAATTATATGCATATTATTGAACACGGAACAAATGTTCATCACACAAAAGTTTGTCCTAGGTGCGAATTGAACCCATGACCTCTCATAAAGCTTAGCAGTCAGTTCACTAACGACTAGACTACCAGACCAGTCAAAAGTTACCATAACTACATAAACTAAGTGCGTGTGCATGTTATGTGCGAATATTGTGTCATATGTATCTTCTTAATGTATCCGCTTCCGGTTACAAAGGCTGTAACTCGAGTCATTCAATTAATTCCGAACAGACACCATGCATATACGTTATTAATTTTACACGTTGACGCGTGATTTGTTTTGAAATAATGTGAATATAGAAAATAAGATCAAGAGGAAGCTTTGCCATATATGGATTCAAGCCTGTTTCTCAGGGGGGTAGGCAGAGACAACTAATTCCATTTGATTATCATTGCACACCTCTTTTGTCTTGTTTTCTGTCATTATAAACTTATTCTTATTCTTTATTGTACACAGAAAATAAACATTTTATACATGTATATTTGTAAATGAATGTACAAAGGCGAGCTTAACTCATTGATGAGTTCATACATGCTCGCCGGTTTAGAGTTCTTCTGACCCGACCTTTCTTCAGAACATCACTGATTTGTTCAGACAATGTTCTACGTAGTCTTCTCCTTCCGGTTGTACCATTCACAAAGACCAGGTATTCTTCTTTTGTCATTTTTTTTTCATTCATCCTTTCTAGATGCCCAAACCATCTCAGCATACCTTTTTAAATTGGTCTATGAGTTTAATATTGTTTCAAGTCACCAGATCTGTTTAATATTTGTGAGTAATAGAGAGTGCATATGTGTGCTTACATATTCGTGCTCTATAATATTGCCAACGTCATTGGCCACCTCCCTTGAGACAAACCGCCACTAAAGTTTACCAGGAGCATATTTCCACAGAGCCAGTCTCACTTTAGGTTTGATAAGTAGTAAGTCTCTGATTATATGATATTGTTTGCTACTAAACTACCCACTATAGATTTCTCACTGAGCCCCTTCAGTCTGTAGAGAAATATTCTTAAATCAGGTTATACAGCCACCTAAATAACACAATATATAATATACATACGACCTACACCATTATGCCGCCTACAATAATATCACAAAACTTCAAAGCTTGTGCTAAATGATACCGTTGAGATATTTCAGACAACAGTATATATTTCAATACTAAGTACATTATTGTGTGTCTAACAATTTTCCATTGTATATGGAGGGAAAACATAGGTACATAGACACATGTAAGAAGCTTAAGAGCTATCACTAGTTGATATATGCCATAAGGAGGCATGTAATTAGATAGAATACTTACTTATAAGGGACTGTATTTGGCTCAAGGTCACCCAAAGAGCAATGGAGAGGGCAATGTTCGGAGTTTCCCTGCGGGATCGAATCAGAAATGTTGAAATCCGCAGGCGAACCAAAGTCACCGACATAGCCCGAAGAATTGAAAAACTAAAGTGGCAGTGGGCAGGGCACATAGCTCGTAGAACCGACGGCCGTTGGGGCAGAAAGGTTCTCGAATGGTGCCACGTACCGGAAGATGCAGCGTGGGCAGGCCCCTTACAAGATGCACCGATCATCTTGTGCGGGTCACTGGAAACTGCTGGATGCGAATAGCGCAAGACCGGCAATTGTGGAGATCTTAGGGGGAGGCCTTTGTCTAGCAGTGGACGTCTTTCGGCTCATATGATGACTGTATTTGGGATATTTTTCAGGCACATTTGCTGTGCCTGACTGGCAGGACCAATCCATAGCCCTTGCAGGCTACGTGTCCCAAATACTTGTGCAATAACGCAAAACAGAGACACCGGAGCAGCATACCCGAACTTTCGGGGCTCTCCCTACCAAGCATCCAGAGAAGTCCACGGCAGGTTATGTTTAGTCAGTGCATGTCCGACATACCCACCTGCACGAAATAAATTGTCTCTAGCTACACATTATATTTTGTTTTGACTGCCTCGTTGGTCTAGCGGTAGCATGTTCACCCGCAGATAACGAGGTTCAAATCCCTGGTCGGACTAAAAGTGATTTTGGGACTTTTCTGTAAAAAAAAAATTCTCAGCATCAGCCCGAAGTCTGGGAGTTGGCGGTATTATACCTCCGTGCCGCGGAGAGCACGTAAGGCCGTCGGTCCTGTGCCTGACCTCTTTCCGGTCGTGTCGCTAGGCGTCCCATCGGATCATGAATAGAAAGTGCTCCTGTGTTGGCGCACACACTTGAGCACTATAATATGTCCCGCGCAGATGGCTAATCTTTGTTGAGACTGACCGCCGTGGCTGAAATTTGGCCAGGAGGACATTATTATTATATTTTGTTACACGTTGTTTTGCTCGACAATATAAATCATCCATATTATCAAACATAGAAAATATAACATTCCCCTAATTAATGATAATATTTACCAAGTAACCAGTAATATCTTCGGTGTATATAAACGAAATGTCACTGAGAATAAGCTTCCGGATAGACAGATGAAAGAGGGCTTAGTAAATAACGTTGTTAATGGATAAGGGGGTAATATATAATAATGTTATATTTGTATATTGGATGGCTTTTGTATTATTTTGTTCACTTATAGCTACTAATATATTATTGCTTAATTCTGATCCTAACAATGAATTTTGACCATGAACAGAATTTGAACCCCTAATGCTATGTCTAAGCCACGCTAAATCCTGTAAGTAAATTTAAAAAAGGTTAAGTTAAATGTTGAATATCTGACTGCACGTGAGGCGGAGCAGTTAAGACAGTCACCTCGCCACTTCGTCTCTCGGTTCGATTCCCACGCAGGACAACTATTTGTGTGACCAATGAATAGTTGTTCTGAATTTGGATGTACTTTGGTTTGTAAAGTACCTAGCGACGTAGGGATTAATTTATATGGTGGGGGCGTTTTCTTTTAAAAAAAGAAAAAAAAGAATATCTATTTTATTCTGCGATTGCAATAAAGTGTATCTATCTATCTAAACAGGGAAAAACAAGTCAGTCAAAATCCACAATATCTATCCGTCCCGTGAATGATTATTATTCACTGTATCCGGCTAAAGTACCACTACGTGACTTGCTTTTAGCATTTTGGCAGTTGGGTTCTACTTTTATGACGTATTTTTACTATACAGGGTGGCCGAAGAGTTGACGTTCAAACGCAACATTTAGATACTTCATGATGAGGGGTATCCGAATCACCCCTATGTCTGTTCTACGATTTTGCGTTTTTTGATACTTTGAAAATTTATGAGTCCTCAACTGAAACCCTAATTTTGAACTTTCGAATAAATTCTAAGTCAGTTCTGCAATGATTAGATAAACCATACTTTTAGGGTGTTAGGTTAAACTATGCTAATTAGCTATCACAAAAAAAACTTAACCAGAAATGTTCAAGAGAACGAGAAAAAATCTGATGTTAGGTGAAATTTACGAGCTCCGGGAAGACAACGATCTGTTTGTGGCGCAGTCGCTGTGCCAGACTGGCAGGAGTCGGCAATACGGGAGGGCAATCCATAGCCCTCCCAGGGTACGTGTCCCGACCATCTGGGACATGGCGCAAAAGGGGAGCAACGGAGTAGCATACCCGCGTTCCCGGGGCTCCCCCTATCAGGCGCCAAGAGCAGTCCACGGCAGGTTAGGTTTAGTCGGTGTGAGTCCGACATACCCACCCGCAGACACTTTTTGCGGGTGGCATGCGCAGGCATTCCTCCTGCCTTATCTAAAAAAAAAGGTGAAATTGACGAAAAAAATCATAAAAAAAGTTCTATCTCGAAAACTACGCAAAATCGTAGAATATACATGGGGGTGATTTGGATAATCCTCATCATAAAGTATCTAAATTTTGCGTTTGAACGTCAACTCCTCGGCCACCCTGTATGTAGCTACAAAAACACACGATGGTATTCCAATACCAAACTGTATCTTCAGTCTGAAGACAAACAGCTGGTATAGTCGTAAAAATTCAAAACAAATAAAGCCATCATATTTTAGTATGCGCGTGCACGTCGTATATTTATCACCCAGTAAAACCGTGTTATGACATAAATGGAGTCAAAATATACGCGTATATCAGAGTGTATACATTAATAGACGTATTTACTTTCTTATACACATCTAGTGTTTAGGGATCAAGTACATTTTTAAGAATAAAAATATATTACTTGTTGATTAAAACATATCTAGTCTTCGTGGTGCAGCGGTTACTTCGCTTGCTACTTCGTGTTGTGGGTTCAATTCCCGCGTAGGACAACTATTTATGACACCCATAAAAAGATTTTCCGAGTCTGGATGTAATTTGTGTCCTTCAATTACACATTTGAAAAGTACCCCGCGATACAGGGATCCATTTCCTTACGGAGGGCGTGGTCTTTAAAAAAAATAAGCTTTAATTCTTAAAGTAATATTTAAGTTGATAAATTATCCCTTAATTTTTAAAAAATTAAGAAATATACTTGTTTGATTATTTTGGGAAATAACCAATGTTAATATTGTCAATAAAATGCTAAAAATGAGGATTCTTTAAATTACTTGCTTCGGCAGGTTCGAATTCTGGGTTGGGTCGAAAAGCGTTACTGAAATTTTTCTGTCAATGGACACACGCAGTTGTAGCCCGATGTCTGTTGGCGTAACTCCACGCCCGTGCCTCAGAGAAAAGTGATCGCACTTGCGCCTGTTCTCTCCCCGGACGTGTCGGAGAGCTTTATTTTGATTATAATATTCCCTAAATATGATTATGGATTTTTCAGTTAAGAATAAATTCTCGATATGAGTTTAACATCTGGAAGTTGGTGGTATTTACACCCCCGTGTCTCGGAGAACATGAAAAGCCGTCTGTCCTATACCTGATCTCTTTCAAGTCAATAGTCACTAGTCGTCCCATCGAATCATAAGTGTGATGGAATATAAAGTGCTCCTGTGTTTGCGCAAACACTTGTGAACTATAATACGAGTATTATCTGCCGCGCAGATGGCTAATCTCCATTGAGATCAGCCACGAAAGACATATTACTATATTTTACGTAGTTGGCTGGTTCGAAATCATAGGTTTTTATTTCAATAAAACACCTAGTTGTGTGAAATAAATAAATTTCTTTATCCGATAAAATTTGGAACCGACGAATCAAAGCAGATTGAATGATAAATATAATTAACGACTTATTCAATTAACTGAGCCAATTGGCCATGATGATGAATTTGGACATTTTGAATTTAATCTACTTTGATCTTTTCTTTTTGTGAGTTTCTAATAAAATAAGACTGGACTGAGTGGTAAGTCTTATCCTATTAATATGATAAATGGAAAAATTTGTGAGAATGGAGTATGGATATTTGTTACTCTTTCACTCAATAACTACTGAACAGATTTAGATGAATCGTTATAGTAATATAGCTTATACATATATCCGAATAACGTACAAGCTTTAATTTATAAAGTTTAACGCGGCTGTAACAGCTGGGCGCAGCTAGTAATGAAATATTCACCAAAATTGCTAATTGGCTTATTGATGACACAAAATCTAAGGAATTTTGGACAAATTTCTAAATTAAAACTGAAATTTCTATTTAACCCCTTTTTACATAATATTGAAACTGGTGTATTTAACTTTCTAATTGGTAATGGCAATATAGTTGCCATCATATTTTGAACTCCCTTGGTTTGTAATAAGAATCAAAATCAACCAATTTAAAACTTATCTACTACCAGTAGACTACATATGTAGTGCAGCGGCTAAGAGAGTCGCCTTGCCGCTTCGAATCCCGCGCCAGACAACTATTAGTGTGACCCATAAATAGTTATTCTGAGTCTGGATGTAATTTGTGTCCGTCTATTATATGTTTGTAAAGTACCCCGCGACACAGGGAATAGATTCCCTAGTGCAGGCGTTGTTTTTAAAAGAAAAAAAAATGGGTTAAATCGCTCATTATTTGCTTGTACTTTGTAAAGTAGAATAAAATAGTCTGCAATAAACAAAATGTAGACGATATCATCTATTCTACGGCTATAATATTATTCTACGTATACAATATAATAAACATTGTAGACAATATCTATATATTTCAGATTTTTCCAACAGCTAGAAAGAGAGAGAAATATGTGTGGCAATTTTACGACCCCATTTCTATGGTGGTGGTAGGAATACTAATTTTGCCTTACCGTCGTATTTTATTTTGAACGAAGGAAAAGAAGAATATAATGTAGGGATACTCGTTTATTCCGGGAACCCATTGCACATCACTGACGGGCCTGTTGGCGTGGTTGGCTTTCCCCCCCAAAGGTCGTGGGTTCGATTCCCACCCAGGACAGATTTTTTGTGAGCATGAACATATTTGTTTCTCCTGAGTCTGGGTTTAATTATCTATATAAGTTTGTAGTTACAAAATAAAAGTAGTATATGTAATATATCAGTTATATGGTTTCCATAGTACAAGCTCTGCTTAGTTTGTGATCGGATGGCCGTGTGTAAATAATGTCCCAGGATGTCCCTGGATATCATTGTATCAGAAGTAGATGAAATTTAGACTACTCTTTATTTTATACACTCAAACAGGATAAATATATATAAAAATAATGCTATCTTCAACAATGGGCGGTCTTATCGCATTAAGCGATTTATTCCGGATAATCTTTGGATGCATAGGAGCTAACTATTTTACAAAGTAGGTAGGTATGTAATAAACAAATGAAGAAGTGAAGAAAAAAGTTTATATTAACATTATTTTCTCATGTAATTATGTCGACATATTATCATGTATTTGGTATGTCTACATATATAATAAACAAAAAACTTTAATTAACATAACATAATATATACCTACATACTATAAATACAATATTGTGTATAGTACATAAAATAACAAAATACACATATAATATATTAAATAGTCTTTAGTTTAACTACGTAGGTACACACGCAGCATATCAAGCTACCCCAATCTGTCAAATTTCCCCAATTGAAAGTGAACCTTATGATTATGTGATAAAGTTGAAAATCTATAAAAGAAATTTGAGTGATTGGTGTAGCTGGATGTGCTAGCGTCTGTACTACATACCGTGTCGTTACGGTGATTAATATCTCCACCCTATCTCTATATATATACAGGTGGCGTAAAACTTGTCCCAAAGGAATATCTACCAGAGAAAGGATAGGATCGTCTCTCTGAGTACGGTCATAAATCGAGACACAGTCTCTCTCAAATGGTTGAGTGATCATTGAGGGAGGTCTTTATCCAGAAGTGGAGGTTTTTTGGTCGACATAATAAGACACTTCTTACATGTACAAATGTTGAAATCGTTCTGAGTTCCTCTATAAATGTAAAAAGATAAATCAACAAAGGTTTCTCAAGTTTGCGTAAGTGAAGAAGTTGTGATCATATTATGATAATTGGAATGTATGTTTTAACTTTTTTCCATAGAATTTTATCGGTACATATCACAGAAGATAAAATAATATATCAACTGTGTAATGTACGCAGATTTTTTCATAAAATAATTTAAATGTGTCATGTTATGATGGAATCATGATTTTCGATTAGATCCGAATTAAAATAAACAATTTAAAAAAAGTGTAATATGTTTAATAGCCATTCCGTAAAACCTATTTAGAGGTTGGATCTTAACCTTTTTAAAAAAGACATACGTTTTAATATGATAACTTATTAGAATCGATATATTGTAGCCTATTAAAAACAAAACAAATCATTATACAATTAAAATAACTTAACGATAACTTAACGAACGAACAAAGACAAAAAGGGAACGACGCCGCGACGTGTCTTTAGAACTTTTTTTTAATCGTTGTATGTTTTGTGCTCTGTCGAAGACATTCCTAATATGTGGTGATGACAGTATCATGTCCTCAAGAACAACTATCACTGTTGTTGCGCAATAAATGTCAAGTTTTATTTCTATCATCACGTATCCACTAGAAAAATTAGAGAAACATTAGGTTTATTTTTTAGGTTTAGACATGTATTTTCTCAAAAAGAATACAATATTAACTAACATAAGAAAAAGTAATAATTTTCTTGAAAGTAAAGTAATTGCTACAGATACACAGGCTGCATGCCTTTATTATAATTAGATATACTATATTTATTATGTAGGTTATATCGTGTTAAGAAAAGAAACATTGGGAACAAAACAATAGCTATAAATATGTATGAAAACGAAATAAATGGATATAATATATTATGTAACGTAATAGTAATCTGCAGCGTATTTCATTTTTAAAATTCACTTAGTACTTCGTAAATTAAGTTTAATTAATTGAAATGGACATTGGGAGCTTCGCTTAAGTACTAAACTAGAGTGCTTGTACTTCATACGGACTGTAAAGAAGATTGAAATTCCCTAGACGGTGGAGTTGGATGACTCAGGACCAGTTAATCGTTAATACAGTAAGCATTAAAACTTGTAAAAACGGACCGTACCAAATTTTTTACACAAATGTATGCCTTTGGTTGCACCAGGACGATGTTATAGATACTCGTGCCAAACAGATTCTGCAATTTATCTATGTTGAAGGGTTGGACAGGGAAGTTCAGTTGGAGCGGCAAGCACAATAGTCCATCGCTGGTCCTGGTAACACTTGGCACCAACGCGGAAAAGGACGCATCGGGGCATTGTTTCATTTTCAAAAACTGGTGTAAATGCGAGTTTTTATGTGTAAATATGGTGAATGTTTAGACATAACATCTTCGACAGTGAATACAAGTGGAGGAATGTGCCATATTGCCGTGAATTGCGATTTTCTGTGTTCAATGAAAAACTCCATATGAGCCTCTAGTAAAGTCTCCATTGGTTTCCTGGGGTAGGACAAGAACTATGACATGACTCAGACAGACTTTACTTGACATTGACTTAATGACTAGTATTAAATGATATAAAATATATTTTACTGTATGCTCATAAGGCCGAAGAAGCCGTGAAACTGAATTAAGAAAAAATACCAGGACCTTCGGGGACTGAAAATAGCCGCCACAAGAAGATTAAGAATGAGAATGCCTTCGCTATCGGCACTATATTCTTTCTCGTACTTAATTGTTTACCGTATGGGCTGTGATTAGCGTAGTATCAGAGTTGTTCAAGCAGCTCAAATGACGTCCAAAATTGCTTAACGTGCCCTCCGGAGTCACGCTAACCGATTTCTCTTTAAACTATAAAAAATATGTAGCGTAATGCATTATCCGATTTTGTCTATCATTTGAGGGGATATACCATAATCACCATGCTTGGCAGACGGGTTGGCGAACGGTGTAAGATAGTCATAGAACCCAGGAAAACCCACCAGGCACTGTACAAGGTACACCGACAATCTTGCAAGAGTCGCGGGTCATTGGGGGAAGCCTTTGCTCAGCAGTGGACGTCTTTCGGTAGACTTGATGATGATGAATGTATTTTTGTTATCTTCTATTTGTCCTAATAAACTATTTATTCGTCGTAGTGGTTTTATCTATATATGTGTTTAGTCAAAAAGTGCGCTTTAGACCACACTGGTAACTGGATATCAGGTTAAAAGGGAGAACGAACATGTGTGCTTGTACCTCTCTCTCTCGCCCTTTGTAATATACAAAATGAATCTCAGACTCTTTCTATCTACACTAACTTATATCTCTATCTCAACTTCCGTTCGCCTCACCCAATCACACATTTCGTAACGCTCTCGTCACGCATTCACCAGCTTACACCCCAAGCTAGCTAGGGTAGGATCCTCAGCGGCGAGGATCGCGTTGCCCCCTTAACACGTGATCGGTAATCCCG
The DNA here is from genome assembly GCA_951640165.1 of Pseudoips prasinana. Lineage (NCBI taxonomy): Eukaryota > Metazoa > Arthropoda > Insecta > Lepidoptera > Nolidae > Pseudoips > Pseudoips prasinana. The sequence continues at coordinate 7,794,985 of OX621249.1, forward strand.
TGCAAGTGATCTGACCCCCATTTCGAATTCCATCTTTTTACTTCAGCGGCCGCCTGAGATGTGGCCCATAACGGTGCCCTCAGGTATTAGTCGTTTAAATTAAGCTACTGGTTGAGAGCCTTTTGCGCTAGCCAACTGCTCGTTGTTTTCAATTCTTTAATTTTATATACTATTGCTAAATGTAACAATAATAGCTTAGTAACTTGCTATTTATTATTTATTTAAGAATATTAAAAATACATGTGACGAAACAGACCGCACGGACGGACTAATTTAAAATATTTTGTTACTTTAATTACTGTTTTTAAACTATGTTTATGTGATACATTGTGAGCTTGACAAGTACAAGTGTATATAAATACCCAAGTGCTGAATAAATTTCATTATTTCAAGTCAAGCATGCCTGACACAAGCAGCAGCTGTACCTACCTTATAATATGTATCATGGCACAGTTACGGCCTGAGCCTGAGCCATCTTTAAGTTAGAGAGCCCAAAATAGTCCCTAGAGTAGATAAAGGAATGAGCATGGACACTGAAGGATTATGCCTCGAGTTTAAACGCCTTCCACAAGCATGCCAATCACAAGCAGCAGCTGTATCTTTAGCTAACCTTATAATATGTATCGTGGCACAGTTACAGCCTGAGCCATCTTTAAGTCAGAGAGCCCAAAATAGTCCCTAGAGTACATAACCGAATGAGCATGGACACTGAAGGATTATGACTCGAGTTTAAACGCCTTCCACAAGCATGCCAGTCAGAAGCAGCAGCTGTATCTTTAGCTGAACCTTATAATATGTATCATGGCACAGTTACGGCCTGAGCTTGAGCCATCTTTAAGTTAGAGAGCCCAAAATAGTCCCTAGAGTACATAACGGAATGAGCACGGACACTGAAGGATTATGCCTCGAGTTTAAACGCCTTCCACAAATGATACGCCTCCTTTTGTCCCATGCCACTATTTTGTGAAAAAGTTTCTAGGAAAATGTCGGATTTTTTGACGTATCACTGAAGTTTGAACTAAATTGTGTTTGTTCTTGGAGTTTTGGGTGACTGATGTTTTTGTATTTTTAGGAGATTTTACCCTAAATAAACAACTGTATTTTGGTACGAGATGTTTATGCCAGCCATTTTGCACGTCCTTTTAAGACGTTTATTTCATGCAAATTCTATTTACATACTCGCCTGTTAGTTACGCCACAACTTAATTCATAAGTTTCAGAAATCTTTAAAATTAGTAGTATATATTTTAGTGCGAGTGGGAATCGAACCTAGGAACAACGGGGCAGCCGGCCGCGACGCCATGTGCGTTTACTGCCCCGCCACCGCACCGTGGTGTTCAGATTCGTAGGATTCAATAGAAAATATAATGGATTATTTTTTAGTGTTTGTTGTTATAACAGAAATACATCATCTGTGAACATTTCAACTGTTTAACTATCACGGTTCATGAGATACAGCCTGGTGACAGACGGACAGACAGAGAGACAGCGAAGTCTTAGTATAGGGTAGGTTTTACCCTTTGGGTGCGGAACCCTAAAAATAAAACGATTTGTCTGATGCTTATGTTGCTATTTATAGCCAGGATCGACTGATTAAAAGCGGGTAGATGATCAAAAGGAGACGGGGATGTCTGGGCCTGACTGTAATAAGTTGAGATATGGTTTAAAAAAAGCGTTACATTTTTCTATTTCAAACTGTAAAAAATTGACCCAATTTACAATCTGGAAAACAAGAAATCTCAAAATAAGTTTAAGTCACGAATTAAATTGGTTGTTGATTACTATAATCGTTTAACATTAATGAGTTCAAACAATGTAATATAAAAACTCTTGCACCAGATAACTGATTTAATCATAATAATTATTAAGTAGGTACATTAACATAATGTCAACAGTAAAAAATTAAATACCAACAAAATAAATAGAAATCATAACATTGGTTATCGTTTAAATCGATTTATTAGTTATTGGCAACTATATTTTTAATCTATGCTGACAGCTGGCTCATAAGGCCGAAGAAGCCAGAGCCGAAAACATTATAAAAAAAATCTATGCTGACAGTGACTGGTGACAGATTTTGAATCCTAATCAGGGGGTACAATCTTAGTGATTATTTTCATGGAATCTAGTAAAAATAAAGAAACCAAATATTATAGGTCTGGTTTTATACTGACAATCTAAACATGCCTACCATATTTAATTTAGTCGTACAAAAATGTATGTACCTAATGTAGTATCTCCAGTTAGGAATAAAAGATGTCGCTACTGTTGGTATAAACCATATAAATCTAAAAATCAGTTAAACTTCTCAAGATACTAATAGTACAGATATCATTTGTTTTAGTGAGTATAATAAGCTGACAATTGTAAATTTGATGTTGCCATTATTATCGTACCGTTTCCATTTGATAGATTTATTCTAATCATGGGATTAATTATATTTTATTGATATAATACCTTACAACCAATTAATATATTATATTACACTTATTTAATGTACTGGGTAATATATTAATGGTGGATATGACATAAAAAATGCGTAAACTATAAATTTAATATGGGTTGTTTCTTCTTTCTATACATATCTGCGGCAACATTGGTCGTTGTCAATGTCAAGTGTCCATGTCACCATCGACACCAAACATACCGGCATTATTTTGTATTATTATTTACAAATAACATTGTAAATAATTCACTATTTGCCAAAGACTACTATACACTATTTGCTCCGTTCATTCGTTGAGTTGAGTTCTATCTCCTCCGATTTGCGTTAGGTGTATCTACGTGGACTCTTTTAGTTTTAGTGCTTTAGTTTTAAATCACAATGTCCATTAAACGTTGTTGTGTTCCTAAGTGCATGAAAGATAAAGGCCAAAAAATATGCCAGTAAAGCTTCTAAAAGAAAAATATAAAGTACTACATACTATTTAATTGTTTTATTTTGTAAGTATTTACCCTGAGAAAATCCGAGTAAAAATCTAATATAAATACGAGTAGTAAAAATATGTATTGGCATAGACTTATGAATAAAGTTGCCACTCAGGAAATACAGATGGCGTTTTCATAAATGTATGATTACTAGAATTTCCTTACGAAGCGGTCGAGATTGACCTCTATTTCCGTATATAAAATGTACTCTATGATCCTAATCTATGATAGACTCGTTTCTTGTATCGTTTAGTGCGTGTGTGATTTGAGTATTTTTTTATTGTTTTGTTTATATATCCCTCGACAACTGAATTCTCTCTACGGACTTCTGATATTGCTTAACGTGTACGACGTTTGCTAACATACTGGACACGGATAACTATTAAATAGCAATCGCTCTTAAAAATCAGCTGTTAAGTATAGGTTGGTACATAACCTCTCTATTAAGTACTAAATCTTTTATAACTCTGCTCACAGATTGAAAAAATCCATGATTTTTTTTGTGATTGGCTGATAATTTATAGACCCAATATTTGAAACCACTTTTATCTTTTTACATCCTAGCCCAATATTGTATGGATAGGTTTCCGTCTCCTTTCAGCCACTTCATCAACCTATATAGGTCACCGGACGTCTAGGCACTAAACTCAACCGATCGCCTAAATTAAATTAAAATTATATTTATTCAGCACTTACGTCTATTGAGTACGGACCCCAATTTGGGGTTCTGCTCAAGTTTATAATCAAATTTAAGTTGTAAATCCGGTAAGACCACACATTTTAAAAAGTCATTATTAATCTCAAAGAACGTAACCATTTACATAATACAGCAGAAAATTACTTGCTTACTTACTTATCGTATGGGCAGTGGTTACCCTAGTGTCAGAGTTATTCAAGCTGCCTAGTAGGCCTCTGACATGGCTTAACGACTGTTGCCTAATGGACCTACCCGGACCGACAGCTTAACGTGCCCTCCAAAGCACGGAGACGTTCATAAATTAAACCACTCTACGTTAAGCTACTAAGCTCGCGGTCAGTCCATAGATAGAGCTAAACCTCGCCAATCACTTAGGGACCGGTGACAGCAGATGCTCTGCCAGATGGCTATGAGCGCACTAATAATATTGAACAGACAGTTGCTCTCACCTGATACCACCTAAGTATGCGGTCACTCTATGGATTGGTGACCACTAAAGTGGTTTAATTTCATGGGTGTGCTTGGCAGGGCACGGTCCCCGTCATAATCAATTGATTGATCGTTAAGCCATTTCAGAGGCCTACTGGGTGACTAGACACCTTACCCATACGATACGAAGTGGAACTATTCATTTTCTAATTCCTCCTTTTCTTCTTTCTGTCTAAATTCGTTGCGGGATCCAAGACAGTTAAAGCGATTCCCCGGGACATGCCTGAGGCTCACCGCTCAGTGTCATTTCATTGTGTGCCACTGATGATCCTGGCTTATAGGAGTTGCAGTGGTGGGTAAGAGGGAGGGGCTAGTTCCGATTACCCATACGATGAAGGAACGAAAGAATTCAATACCTATACGTACTGAAATTTGAAAAAGGCAAATGTCAAGGTCACGAACCCGACGCCCTTTCTAGTATAACATATTAATATCGTTATGGGAATTGAAATCGATTTCATTTGACATTGATAACGTGTTATGTAATTTCGTATATATGTTAGTCTCTGTAATAGGAAAATAATAGACTATTATTAAAGTTGTGAGTTTGAAATATAAATGGCTTATTGGGTTTAAGCAACGCGTGTAATGCAACCTGGGACATTATTCACACACGGCCATCTGATCCCAAACTAAGCAGAGCTTTTTAGTTTGTACTATGGAAACCGTATAACTGATGTACTAAATACTAATTTTCTTTTTTAAATTCATTCTATATAGATAACTAGCTGTGCCCCGCGGTTTTACTCGCCTTATGCTTTATAAATTATAGTCTATGTGTTATTCGTATATATTACCTGTATTAATAGAAAGTTTCATCAAAATCCCTTCAGGAATTTTTGCCCGAAAGAGTAACAAACATCCATACATCCATCCATACTCACATACTTTTGCATTCGCATTTATAATATTAGTAAGATTACACCCTAACTCTGGAGAAACAGACATGTTCATGGATAAAAATAACTGTGACAAGACCTGTGGCGTGAAAGGTAAGTATCTCCCAATCACGCTAACCAGCCCGTCTAGTAAAAGAGGTGTGCAAATATCGTGAAAAATGGAAAGCCTACCCCTCTGCCAAAGAGGCGTGTCTCTATGTATTTATGTATGTTTATGTTAAAAGTGAACGTATATGTAGAACAAAACACGTAGGCGAATTGAAGACCTCCTCTTGCTTCAAAGTTGGTTAAAAATATACATATATTAGGATCGCTTTGTGAATGCGCATGTCTCTTCTTTGATCATTCTGGGACACTGATTGATTAATCAGACAGTACAATCAGAGAGATGTGTCAATACAATTATGTATATGAGCTTTACGAGTTGACAGCATTAAATATTCATTTGGTCTTCCCTATATCGTCTGAAATCGATTAGGCAATCCAATCCTGCCTATGCCAATCCAACCTGGGGAAAGGAACTCTATTGTTTACTGAAGCTGTAGTTGTTTTACTTGAGTTTTCTCAGCCATGATATCTAGCCCGATCGATTATTCGACCTCGAAACCCTGCCATCTGTAATAGGTTTAGCACATTTTTAGCTCGACTACATCATAATACGAGTATGTATATTGCTTGTTAGCTATTAGACTTAAAATACAATGTATACGTGTCATGAAATGATTTAAAACTTTTAAATAAAATTACTGCCACGTCTTCTAACAGTAAAGTTTAATTAAGTACCTAAGTAATTGTAGACATATACTAATAACTGTTAGATCTAAACTATTATTCTTACAGTACATACCAAAAATAATAATGAATTACTATGGCATAGTAAAACAGAACTACATTCACAATATTCTATCAAAATGTAGTTCTTACAGCGAATTCTGTGTAATAGGTTAATCATAATCATTTTACACAGTACTAGCCACCTTTCTCAATAGCTAATCTAGTCCATCCAACGGTTGTCTGGAAGAAATCGCTCTTATGCGATAAGACCGCCAATTGTACATACATTGAAACTATGTCTATACATCTAAATTTTTATTCTGTGATGTGGAATAAAGTGTACCTATCTATCTATTTTTATACAAATTTATTAAGTTTTTCTGTGTGTCTATTTGTTTGTTTACGTAACGCCAATTCTACTGAAAAGATTTAGTTGATATAACTTTTTATGATAACCGAAACTGAATTGACTGAATGATATTGATTGAAGGTCGCTTCATAATTCATATAGACTTTATTTTATTTTATTTATATTTTCTTTAGATTTTTTTTATATCTCGATTATTTTATTTTTTTCATTACTTATGGCGTTCATATCAGCCAAATTGTTTGATTTTTTCTTGTTATATTTAAATTTGAAATAAATAAAAAAGGTACATATGGAAAAGAACTTGCTAACAATTAATTTGACTAAATTATCATACGATAAAACTGTAATTTTGTAGGAAATATCAAGCTTTTTAAGTTATTTATTGTATACAGAAAATGGATGAATCAATCACGGCAAATGTGGAGATCTTTGGGGACCCCTTTTTCCAGCAGTGGACATTTTCCAGCTGATATGATGATGCAGAAAATACTATAAACCCGAAACCTACTTCCTTGTTCTTTATGCCATCTGCGACCAACGGCATGACGTTAACCAGACGCGGAAAAAGTCTTCGTTTTTCGCTAAAAGATTATTCGAATGAGAAATCTCTAAACTGAAAGAGAATCCAAACTACCTTCCGGGAATAATACTTCCTTAAACTACCTTCGGATACTGAGGTTATACAACTAAAATGAATGTCAACTTGAAAGAGACTAGTAAGAGAATTTGCTAAGGAAATTCAGTCGGCGTATGTGAATAGTCTTTCATGCATTCCTTGTCTACTTGAAATTCAGATAAAACTTACTCCATCTTACATTCCTTTTCCTGTCTAAGAAACTACTTGCTCGTATGATTGAGCGAAGACTTCTAGAAGTAAGTTTCATTAAAAGGATTTCGTATTATTTGATATTCCAACCCGCATGTGAATAGTTTGAACAAGTTTAATACGTAGATTAGGTCTTTGCCTTTGGAAACTTTAATGTATGTAGTTTGTCTTTTTCTATAGAACTTGTCAGAACTAAGCTTGGTTGTTGTTTGAATAGGAGATGTTATTCAATCCTATATTACTGCTTCTATTTTAAGTTTGATTATAGTCTGTAAGTTTGGTCACGGCAACACGTGCGTGCGTATAAGTGTGCCGCAAGCGTCATAGATTACGATGCCGCTTATCTTGTTTACCGACTTGGTAGTATTAAAAACATGACTATTTCAAGAAACCTCTGTCCAATTTAAGAGCTATGCTCTTGACAGTATACATATGTAATTTTTTTTAAAGATAACGCCTGCACTAGTCAAATGATACCCTGCCGCGGGGTGAATATAATAATAGCCGTAATAACATAACAAACGGGCCTGTTGTTGGGTTGGCAAATGCTTGCTTTTAACGCCGGTGGTCGTGGGTTCGATTCTCACCCACGACAAATATTTGTATGCATGAACATGTCCGTTTGTCCTGAGTCTGGTTGTAAAAATAATAATAAAAATAAAAGTAGTATATGTAGTATATCAGTTATCTGGTTCTATAGTACTCTCCGCTTAGTTTGGGATCAGATGGCCGTGTGTTTATAACGTTCCAGGATATTATTATTATTATAAACATATAATTGACACAAAGTACATCCAAACTCAGATCAACATTTATGGGTCACATGAATAGTTGCCCTGCACGGATTGAACAAAGGACACGAAGTGGCGAGGCTACTGTCTAAACCTCTGCGCCAAACGTGCAGTGTAGATTCCTCCATTTCTATGCTCCTGTTTAACTCTATCCCAAACAGTGGGGATATATTTGTAACTCTATTAGCTTTAAATAAAGTTCAAAACCACGATGAATAACAAACATAACTCTTTATAAAGGTTTAAGAGTTATTAATGTGATGGCCTTCCACATCGCAGTTCGGTGGTCTTATTACCAACCAAAAATTTACCTTCAGAAGTCCTTACTGAGTCATACTGCCAAATGCTATCCTATACTATTAAAGCTTTGAGTTTAAAAGTGTTAGTCTAGAAGTGTCAGGGTAGAATATTTTTTTCGCAAGTGCTGGAAATATATACGCTGGTATACATAGGTACAACTAGTGAATGTATTTCCAGCATGTGTTAAAGAATTTTCCTATCCTCCCCTTACCGGTGATAAAACTTTACTTTCAGACCAATTAAACGGAGAGCAATATTAACTTACAATTACTGGCGTAATTAAGATGTACGGTTAAAGGCTCTGAAATTACGCGACGCCGCAATGTCGCGGAAGTGGTGCTTAGCTCGAGTATGCAACCTCATTAAATTTATTACAATACCTCCTGCTACATAAAAAGTTAACTGTCGATTTGTTACGTCTAACAATTTTTAAACTTTGAGTTTATAAATTGTTAGATGTAAGTACGCTAACAATTTTTAAACTTTGAGTTTATAAATTGTTAGATGTAAGCACGCTAACAATTTTAATACTTTGAGTTTATAAATTGTTGACGTAAACTTTGAGTTTAACAATTTTAAGACGTAAACTTTGAGTTTAAAATTGATAAATGTAAACTTTGAGCTTAAAAATTGTTGCTTTCAAAGTTGTTGCTTTAAGAGTATAATGTCCCCCCGGCCGAATTTTGGCTACGGCAGCCAGTCTCAATGGAGGCTAGCCAACCGCACATGTCATATTATAGTGCACAAGTGTGTGCACAAACTAACACTTTCTATTCCATCACTCGCATGATCCGATGGGATGACCAGCGGCACGCTGGAAAGAGGTCAGTTACAAGATTTACGTGCTCTCCGAGGCACGGGGGCGTTATACCGCCAACTCCCAGATTTCGAGCTGATACTGAAGATTTCTTTGTTACTGTAAAATCTAAAAATTACATTTTGGCTCAAGCTGGGATTTGAACCCAGGACCTCATTATCTGCGGTTGAACACGCTTCCAGTAGACCAACGAGGCATTCAAAGTATAGTTTAACAGTATAGGATTGCATTTTATGCTCTATAAGGCGGTCAATTCATTACAGATTATGTTAATTTAGCGTTCTTACGGGCGGAAAAGGTCGCTGGAGGTTAAGTGCATTGGATATGCTGAATGTGTGCAAAATATTTTTTTCTTGTATATGTGTATAAAATGTAAGAGAAAAGTAGTGCAAAAGATTGGCACGACTTTACATAGGTTAAGATTAAAAACAAAACTAAAGGATTAATCTATAATTTGCTTTAAAATAACTTACTTGTTAATTTGTAGCCTAATTTATTTGTTTTAAAACGAAACTAACATTATAAAAAGTCTGATACAACAATAAATCATGTTTTAGACACATTCGGCATATCAATGTCCTAAAATCTAATTACGCCCTTTTGTGTTATACACCTATTGTATAGGTGTATAACACTAATAGGTGCTCTATTACTAGCTATGTAATGGAGAGTAAAAAAACAGTATTGAGTAAGAGAGAGGACTATGCTTGGAGTATCCCTGCGAGATTGAATCAGATATGCTGAGATCCTCAGGTGAACCAAAGTAACCAACATACATACATACTTAGACTCACGCCTGTCTCCCAGAGGGGTTGGCAGAGACAACGGACTTCCATTTGTCACGATCCTTGCATACCTCTTTCGCTTCGTTTTATACATGCTTTTATGCCGGTTTAGGCTACTTCTGACCTGACCTTTCTTAAGTAACCAACATAGCCCGAAGAATTACCAAGTAGCAGTGGGCAGGGCACATAGCTCGTAGAGCCGACTGCCGCTGGGGCAGAAAGGTTTTCGAGTGGCGACCACGAACCGGAAGACGCAGCGTGGGCAGGCCCTACAAGATGGACCGATAATCTTGTGACGGTCGCTAGAAGTCGCTGGATGCAGATAGCGTAAGACCAGCAATTTTGGAGATCTTTTGGGCAGGCCTTCGTCAGCATGCAGGCAGCAGTGGACGTCTTTCGCCTGATATGATGATGATGATGACATGAACAACGATCAGCTAATGAAATTTTGTTCTTATTCCACAACCTGGTTTTATTTAATTGGTGCAGTTACAAGGGTAGAGAGGTCTCCATCCATTAATTGTGTATTTTGTGATATATTGTGCCATCTAGCCAGCCTTGGTAACTAGACAACTGATAAACTTACTTATACAACATGTAACTGAATTAACGCACATCCTGAAAATCATAATAAATATCAGAATCGTTTACTGAATCGATTTATATAATTTTTAATATAGGTAATTTTATATTCCAAAATAATTAAAACTACGGCAATTATTGTCATATTAACCCTGTACAGTCAAAATAAATTGAAATAGACCGTAAGTCAAAGTAAAGTAGTTTTAAACTCGCAGTTTTATTTATATTAATACAAATTCCATAATTCAATACAAAATAAAGAAAAATAAACTCTATTCCAAGAAACTAATTTAGTAAATAACAATGCATATACATGTTACATAAAAAAATCAGTGTATGTATTATGATTACAACATAATATTCTAATTGTGGTGTTTGAGGGTGTGCGTTAATTACGTTACATGTTGTATATTTCTAAATAAAAACATACATATTGTAGATACAATTTTACATCTTGTAAACTGATAGATAAAATATTAAAAGCCATTGAAAGTTAACGCTTCTATTTTTTACATTTTAACTTCATTTATCGCAGCATTTCATGACCCATTACGTTTTAGGTTGAAACGAATTTAAGGGTCATTAAACCTATGTGTGAGACGGTTCCAAGCTAAAGTAAACCCCTTTAGTTAAACCCAAAATTGCACATAAAACAGATTTAAGATTTATATGGCGGATCGTAAAGATTTATACAGGGTTTCTCATGACTTTGGCAAAAAAATTACAGGCGATTTTGAATTTAAAGTAGGTAGGTACTGGATGGTTGACGGCTTAGAAAAACGCCACCTCGTCTCATCCTGTTAGGAGAGTGGAAATCATCCCGACGCAATATCTATCAGACAACGAGCAGCAGCGTCTCTGTGTACTATGAATATCATATTGCGGCCGCTAACCCGTCTGCCAAGCGTGGCGATTGTGGCATATCCTTACAAATGATGGACAAACCTGCAATGTGGGGAGGCCTATGTCCAGCAGTGGACATATTTCGGCTGACATGATGAAGTACTTGCTACATTATGCGGGTGATAGGCTTGTGTGTGGGCCGTTTGTGTAATAGTAAGACTATCACTTACTTGTGCTTTGCTGGATATAAAATGATATCGTAACTATGCACAAAATGCCAAATGCCAGATGCTGTCATCAGTCTGTAAGTGATAGGTTAAGTAACTTGGCACGCGGTCAGTCCATAGATGGACCGCCAAAGTGGTTTAATTTCTGATCGCCTCCGTGCTTCCGGAGGGCACGTTAAGTTGTCGGTCCTGGTTGTAACTATTAGGCTACTGTCGTTAAGCCATGTCAGAGGCCTACTGGGCACCTTGAACAACTCTGACACCAGGGTAACCACTACCCATGGGATAAGTAGTAGCTAAAATTTGTTGCGGGATCTAGGACAGTTGAAGCGATTCCCCGTGACATGCCTGAGCCTCACCGCTTAGTGTCATTTCATTGTGTGCCACTGTTAATCCTTGCTTACAGGTGTGGGAGCGGGAAAGAGGGAGGGTCTAATCCCAAAATATGGGTATAACCTCTATTGGAGGTAGATTTTTTAAAATACGTAATTGGAATCTTTTACAGATTAAATGTTTGACAAGCTTTAACGTTACTAAAATATATAAAAAAATTAAAAAAGGGGCCAAGTGCCTGTCGGAATTTTATTAATTTTTTGATGACATAGCTAACTGTATATAGTTTAATGAAAAAAATAAATTTTTGAGTTTCAGGTCTAAGTATGGGCAAACCCCAATATATTTTTTTCTATTTTATGTGAAAATGTTAATGCGGTTCACAGAATACCTACATCGACTTACCAGGTTTGAACAGTATATTTCTTATAGTTTCGGAAAAAAGTGGCTATGACATACGGACGGACAGACTGACAGACATAACGAATCCATAAGTGTTCCGTTTTTTGCCATTTGGCTACGAGACCCTAATAACCAAAATATCCTATATATTATAGAAGCTTCATGGGTATATCAAGAAACGCGTCGCAACCACAAGTCAGTTCTTATACTTAAAGAGAACGTAGCAGCGTCGTAGTATAAAGTAGTATAAAGAAGGACCAAAATACATATGTGACAAAATAAATACACTTCATCGTACTATACACGCCGTATATCATGTTCACGTATTGTGTTCCCTGTACTATTTGCTACATGAACTATGTGTTGTAAGACAAAAATATGGACTCAGTTAGTGCAGCGTGTAACCGGCCTTATGAGTGTGTACTTGACCTATCGTTGTGGGCGTCGTGTTCTTGATCTACCCTCATTGTATATATCTATACATATAATAAAATCGTAGGAAAGTCAAAACTGTATATTGAATATTTTTTTAAAGGATACTTGGGGCGTGATCTACATTCGATATCGAAGTCAAGATATAGTATTTATTGGCTGTTGTCTGTATGTATGTCCGGGCTAAACTCAAAAAGTACTACATGGATTTACTTAAAATTTTGCATGAATATTACTTAGAGGTCAGGTCAACATATAGGCTACATATTATCACGCTATCACCTACGGGGCAGGAGCTGTGATAATTTATAAAATTTAACGCCGGTAAAACCACGGGGCACAGCTATCGTTTAATAAAAAGGGTAGATCAAGAACACGACGCCCTCAGTAGCAGAATAACACCAAGAGCTTACTCGAGACAATATATTCAAAATTAAAGTAGACATTAGTATCATAGGTACCTAATGTTACAAATAACATTGCAAGCATTATCCTTACAGCCAGTATGTAGGTCATGCCGCACCATCAATATGTCACCCTACACCAATGGTTCCTCGCAAATATTCAATCACTTTTTGGAAATATTTCATAAAATATTTCACTCCAACGTTAATCATCCGTCGATGCGATGCAATAACCTTTGAAAGCGTGAAAGCGTCTTGAGCTTTGATTGACATCAACTTATTCGTAGTTTACGCTCGTAAATCATTCCGTAGCTCGTTGGAGCTTACGCTAAGTGTCATAATGCGCTTATCCATGCTATACAAGACGGGCTGTTTAGCGTGGTTAGTAGATTGTCTTTCACGCCGCAGGTGGATGGTTCGATTCCAACCCCCCTGGGCTACCGGCTAAGACGACTAACATCGTGTTCGTGAATGGCGTTAAAATTAATAAAGGTTAAAAATTACTTAATCAATCGTTAAATCGGCTTCAACGTTGACAAATGCTTCCGGACCATTTATGACATCACATGTGGTTATGGAAGCCGATTTAACGATTGATTAAGTCATTTTTAACCTTTATTTATTTGAACGCCATTCACGAAAACGATGTTCGGCGACTTAGCCGGTAGAGCCCCTGGACAGATATTTGGGTGCATGAACATGTCTGTTTGTCCTCTGGGTATAATTATCTATATAAGTATGTAATTATGGTCAGCCAGTGTGTATCGTTCGTAGCTTAAAGGAATCACCCTGAATTGATAGATATTCTTCCCGCCAGATGATTCTATTTATGATTTCCCCATATTCAACTAATTAATAGTTGCTTACATTGCTGCTGCATATTGAAATATATTTGAATTAACCGACGGCCCGTTGGCATGTTTTTGGTAAATACTTGCCTTTCACGCCACAGGTCAGGACAGACATTTGTGGGCATGAACATGTCTGTTTATCCTGAGTCTGGGTCTAATTATCTTTATAAGTATGTATTTACAAAATAAAAGAAGTATATGTAGTATATCATTCATATTATCATCTTTTTACTTCAGCGGCCGCCTGAGCTGTGGCCCGAACCCCATAAAGGTGCCCTCAGGTATTAGTCGCTTAAATTAAGCTATTGGTTGAGAGCCTTTTGCGCTAGCCAACTGCTCGTTGTTTTCAATTCTTAAATTTTAATATACAATTGCTAAATGTAACAATAATAGCTTAGTAACTTGCTATTTATTATTTATTTAAGGATATTAAAAAAAATATGTGACGAAACAGACCGCACGGACGGACTAATTCAAAATATATTGTTGCTTTAATTACTGTTTTTAAACGGTGTTTATGTAATACATTGTGAGCTTGACAAGTACAAGTGTATGTAAATACCCAAGTGCTGAATAAATTTCATTATTTCATCAGTTAGCTGATTTCTATAGTACAAGCTCTGCTTAGTTCGGGATCAGATGGCCGATTGTGAATTATCATCCCCAGATATTATTATTATTTGCTACACTAAAGTTACAATACTGATTTACTTTACACAGTTAAATGCAGTAGTACAATGACGTAACAAACTTAGCTACAAGCCTTACCCTACAACGTGACATGCCACAGCTAACCCATGTCTAACCGTTTCGAAACAATGGAATACACTGCCATGACATATGGAAACTGGCACATTTCCTTCACAAAGGCAACCCCCACATAGACCAGTACGAGAATAGCTTGAAAATCTGTGTCAATTTAAATTGATCTTGAACTAAATACTATCATTATACATATAACAATACTTAGCGTTTATTTTAGGTTTCAAAAATGGTTCAGAACTGAATCTAGTTTATATAACTACTATAAGACTGTCCTTTTGGTCTAGTGGTTAGTGAGCCTGACTTCTAAGCCAGAGGTCGTAGATTCGATTTCCATCCGGGACAAATCTTTGTTCTGGATCTGGCTATAGAATAGAATAGAATAGAATACTCTTTATTGTACACACATACATGACAAATTCATAGGACACTAATAACACAATCATGTACAATTGGCGGTCTTATCGCATCAAGCGATTTCTTCCAGACAACCTTTGGATGGATAGGAGCTGTAATTATTTTAAAAATAGTAGGTGTGCAACAAATGAAAAGGTAGATAAGTCTAAAATCATGAATAAATATAAACATATACATAAATATATACATACATATACATAAATATATATATAGATATAATAAAATTATGTATAAATACAATACAGTGCATACTATACAACTTAAAAAAAAATACATAAATATTATATTAGACAATAGGTGACTACAAACTTAGGTAGTGCTCTTTAACTGCTTTATTGAACGTGGTAAGAGTTTGGGCACGTCTGATAGTAACTGGCAAGGAATTCCAAATTTGTACTGCTTGAACTGAGAATGACTTGCTCATAAATATTGTAGAGTGCATAGGAGTATGCAGCTTTAGGTAGTGTGATGATCTTAGGAATCTGGTATGCGTGTCACAGAGAAACTCGAAACGGTTTTTGAGGTATATAGGTGTAGCGGGATTAAACAGAGTGTTATATAATAAAGAAAGAACATGAGCATTCCGACGAAGGCGGATTGGCAGCTTTGAACGGAACAATGAAACGTGATCATATTTGCGTAGGCTAAATATGAATCTAATACAAAGGTTTTGAAGACGCTGAAGTTTATCCAGTTGTTCTTCTGTCAGATCTAGATAGCTGGCATCGGCATAGTCGAGAATAGGCAAGAGGAGTGATTGTGCAAGAGCAGTTTTAGTGGTAATAGGGAGGAAGTTGCGCAGGCGCCTGAAGGAACCTGATGACGCAAAAAGTTTACAACTTACAGCTTTCAGTTGAGGACCCCATGATAATGTTGCTGTCAATTATCAAAGATAATCCCCAAGTTCTTAACGTTATCCCTGAGAGGGATAACGGTGACATCAAAGATGATTTGGGGGAGTTGGGAGCAGTCCAATTTTGAAATCAGTCGAGAGCTGCCAAGTACTATAGCCTGTGTTTTCATCGGATTGATTTTGAGACCAAAGTTCTGACTCCACGCCCTAATCCGAGCTAAATCATCATTGATTGTCGCCATTGCACTGGGTAAGTTCGTAAGCAAAGCATGGGAATAAATCTGTAGATCGTCTGCATAAAGATGATAGGAGGAAGAAAGATTATTGGAAATTGTATTAATAAATAAAGCAAAAAGCAATGGAGAAAGAACGCCACCCTGTGGCACGCCAGCAACTGTATTAGACCATGTAGAAAACATATCATTAATACGGATTCTTTGCCGGCGCCCAAACAGGTAAGATCGAAACCATTTAATCACCGTTGGAGATATGTTAAGTGACGTCAAAATGCCAAGAAGAATGTCAAAATCTACAGTATTGAACGCATTGCTAAAATCTAGTAAAAGGAGAACTGTAAGATTTCCATTCTCCATGGCACCTCTGATGTCTTCCGTAATATGGACCAGGGCTGTAACGGTACCAGGACGTATGACCAGGACGGAAACCGGATTGCATAGGGTTGAGGATATTGTGCTTACATACATAGGAATTAAGTTGGGTGTAGATAAGCCGCTCGAGGACTTTTGATAGGAATGGAAGAATGGATATAGGACGATAGTCGGAGAAGGAGGATGGTTTTCTGGTTTTAGGAATGGGAGTGACTAGGGCTTCTTTCCATGTAGAAGGAAAGAATCCACTCGATATGGAACAATTAAGGATGTGACTGATAATGGGTAGGACATCATCAAGGATAGGAATGATCATATTACGGCTGACACTGTCGCTACCGACCGCATTGGAAGATATTGACAGGATGCCTTTCTTAACATCACAATCGGAGAATTGATTGAAAACAAATGGTGGATGATCGGCAGTTGGAAGTGATGAAAGATATCTTAACGATTGAGTTTTAGCTAATGTGTTACTCGATGATGAAGAGGAAAAGTACTGATTAAGGGAATTGATGTCTAATTTATTAGGGAGAGTATCTAGAGATTTTCCAACTCCTAATGATCTAAGAAATTTCCAGATTTTCGCTGGATCTCCGTTTTCAACGGATTTATGGATATTATGGCGTTGAGCACTCCTACACATCTTATTGCAGCGATTTCGGATTGCAAGATATTTGTCCCAAGAAATGTCAGATGGTCGACACTTGCATTTTGATTTCGCCGCTGTTTTGAGACTTATGAGTGCCTTGATCTCATCATTAAGCCATGGTGCTGGCAAGTGTATTACTCGTATAGCTCGAATAGGCGCGTGTATGTCGTACAAATCAATCAAAGTGGCTGTAAATATATTAACCTTGTCATAGACTGAGGCAGAATTTCATAACGAGCTCCAGTCAATACCCCTGGCGGCTTCTCGAAGACTCTCAAGGTTCATACCACTAAAATTGCGCTGCAGAAGAATTTTCGACTTAGCCTTTGGTGGACGGATTGCATAGGAAACAAAGATCAGATCGTGATAAGAAAACATGTCAGCCGAGCATTGGCTATATACAACATGTAACGTAATTAACGCACACCCTCAAATATTATGTTATATTATGTGTAATATTATGTTCTAATCATAATACATACACTGAATTTTTAATTTAACATGTAAATGCATTGTTATTTACTAAATTAGTTTCTTGGAATAAAGTTTATTTTTCTTTATTTTGTATTGGATGATGGAATTTATATGAATACTAATAAAACTGCGATTTTAAATGCCTTATATTATGACTTACGGTCCATTTCAATTTGTTTTGACTGTTCAGGGTTAAAAAGACAATTATTTACGCAGTTTTAATTATTTTGGAATAAAATACCTAATACCTATATTAAAAATTATGTGAATCGATTCAGTAAACGATTCTGAACAAACTATTTTCAGGATGTGCGTTAATTAAGTTACATGTTGTATAAGTATGTTATTATTATATGAGAGATTTAACTAATACTGGTGGCGTATTTTATTATTACAAGTACAAGTGCATCAGATATTTATAGAAAAGATAAGTATCGTGAGTTTAACATATTTATGGACAGCCCACATTTTAAAATGCGATACCAACATGTACATAGTTATAGAGGTAACCAAATTGAAAATAACACATATTTTCGTACTAACGTGCCCCGCAGTTTTACCGTGTTAAACTTAATAAATTATAGTCTATATGTTATTCGAATATATAAGCTATATTACTAGAAAGTTTCATCATAATCCGTTCCGTAGTTTTTGCTTCAAAGCGTAACAAACACTCATATATCCATACTACAAACTTTCGCATTTATAATATTATAGTAGGATTTACGATACGTTGTCCTATTAAGTTATAATTACAGATAAGCTTTGTCGAGTTAAGTTAAATATTGCGTTCCATATAGCCGCTTTGTATTATGTTGCTCAGTTCGGTTTATCCCAGCGTTTCAAATCGTCAGCCACCGAATGCCAATCAAGGCCGATTACATGATTCAGAACTGCATGAATACATTGGACGTACAGAGTATTTGTGCTATTAAGCTACTCTGAAAGATTGTGCTTTTGAATACAACGAAAACAAGCGAAAAGCGTTTGAACGCTACTCATTCAATCTTAAGAGAGGTGGGGCAATGTAGCGTTCATTCGTCCAAAAAACGACTAAAAGCGACTCAAGTAGTACCTCCATCTTACAGTCGACATTCATTAATAATATAATATTAAAGTTGTGTTTCTGCGTGTAAGGTCGCCAGAGCATGGGGTGAAAGGGTCAGCAAGACTTGTTTGCTGTCTCTTGAAGGCCGGCAACGCAACCGCGACTCATCTGGTATTGCGAGTGTCTATGGGCGGCGGTGATCACTTACCATCAGGTGACCGACTTGCTCGTATGTCACGCTCGGATATAAAAAAAATCCAATATATGACACTAATATGGAGGCATTGTAGCCTAGATAAGGTTATTAAACAACTTATCGACTCTTTAGGTAAGCAAGAAAATGGATCGTACATCTGTCAACTTGGAATTTAACGACGTAACGTTGCTGGCCAAAAATCTGCATCAGTCAGCACAATCATGTCAGTCAAAGTATATCTACTGCTTGACAAAAGCCTGCCAAAATAATGGGCGGGGGAGGGGTTGGGGGGATATACCATAATCACCACGCTTGGCAGACGGGTTGGCGCAGTTTGATGGTCATAGTTCTCAGCAAAACGCTGTTGCCCGTTCTCTGGTAGGTATTCCCTCGGACAATTTGTACGCCCCCCACGGGATAAGATGGGGTGATGATATTCTATGCCGTCACCACACAGCAAGGTTTATGGGACATTATTCACACACAGATCTGATCTGATCCCAAACTGAGCAGAGCTTGTACTATGGAAACCAGATAACTGATAGTTACATATACTACTTTTCTTTTGTACATGCTTATATAAATATTTTACACCCAGATTCAGGACAAACAGACATGTTCTTGCACACAAATATCTGGTTCTGGGTGGGAATCGAACCCACGACCTGCGGTGTGAAAGGCAAGCATTTATCAACCACGCCATATATAAGACAGCCTGTCTTATATATGGCGTGGTTGATAAATTATATGATTATATATAAATTCCCATCTTGTTTGCATTTATAGTTAGTTTGATTATAGTTTTAGATTGTTAGGAATTGATTGCCTAGTGTATAATAAAATAAAATTAAAAAGTCCTTCACGATTGAAAACTACTTCAAATATTTCACTAAACTATTCATCGTCTTCGCCTTAAAACACAAAATTTTGGTCAACTTTTTCTAACAAATCGAATTACCGCTACCCATCGATGTCTGAGGTCATAAAGAGACGCATTAAGATACCCCCGGGTTGAACATCAAAACTTTCATACATAATTTCGTTGGGGTCTTAACTTTATACGTGTTGATCAAAGTTACGAGGCCCTTTAAGGGAATCATCCATCCATCTTGACTCACGATATTCAGCTTATCGGTCAATTTCTTTCCAGAGACTCTTTATAATATATTATTACCCACTGAGCCCACTGATTTTGTTTCGCTGGGTCTTCTCAGTTGGGGCGCATTGGATCCGGTGGTAGCATTAAAGCGCGACTGTCGTTATTAACACAAGGTCTATCATAATAATACCTTAATATAGAAAGAACCATTGACAATATGTAGTAAAAATATTACACTTAAAGTAGATAATTAAACATAATCTCTTGACAATAACTTGATACGAGCTAGCTAAATATCATTGCTATAATAAAATAAATTTTATAAATGTTTTCATACAATGTGTATCTTAATATCTATGTTACTAGAAATAATAATGTATACAATTACGAGTATATTACTACAAACATGTTCTGACTATTGACAAGCGCTTTTTTAAAGTCTACGTGGGTTAAAACCTTTTTTATTTTTTATTATTCTCTCATTTTTAAGTTTTTTCCTAAAACGGACTAAAATTCAATACTGTTGTACTGCACGCTGGCAGAAATTATAAATGTCAACAAAGCCCAGCTAGTTTTTAGCTTGATTCTCTCACCGGTACGTAAGCGATCGGCGAGGTTAAGTAACTAGGCTAGAAAAATATTAACCATGGATATCTCCATAACCATGGGGTTCCGCGGGGTGGGGATGGTACAGGAGGGTAGCCACCTCCCCCCTCGAACCCCTCCCCCCTCAATTCACTTTCGTTTGAAGGCGACTTGATTTGAGATATTTACCATCCTATCTTTAATCCTGATTGAGTTTACAGGAACGAAGTAACAAGAGTTATAATAATAGTGTAATGGCTGATCAAGCGGTCAGTCACAATAATAATATCCTGGGACATTATTTACAGGCGCTCATAAGTAGTTGCTATCACTGGTCTGTAAGTGATCGGCGAGGTTAAGCAACTAGGCTCGCGGTCAGTCCATAGATGGATGACCGCCTTAGTGGTTTAATTTCAGAGCGTCTCCGTGCTTAGGAGGGCACGTTAAGCTGCCAGTCCCGTTTGTAGTCATTAGACAACATTCGTTAAGCCATGTCAGAGGTCTTCTGAGCGACTTGAACAACTCTGACAGTAGGGTAACCACTGCCCACTACTAAATTTGCACTCCATATGATGATAAGAGATTACGATACGCGTGGTTGAACCATCACTTCTTTCCATTCAACACATAACAAGAAATTATGAATATTGTGTAAGTTGGAGGTACCTCTTTAGACGGCTGACTTGAATAAACGTTTTTCACCGAAGTAAAACAAAATAAAACTTCTGACTTAAATAAATACCTACTCTCTTAACTTAGTAATAAAGTTCAAACTACATATGTAACAAGAAGCAAGAAGCTTTATGTCTTTGATTATATTTGCCGTATTTAATTCTCTCTATACTGGCTAGGACCATCATTGTTCCCGTAGGGTTGTATAAAATTGTCAAGTGGCACAGGCCTACCTTCATAATTATTTCGGCAAAAGTGTACCTAAATATACGTATTACATTTGAGACTCTGTGCTTACACAGGAAATATTCAGGTCGAACATTCATTCATGACTTCATTAAGAAAAAGATACAGATACAGAGCAAAGCCTCGTTAAATTATGAATGCACCTAGGCTCCCAGCGAGCTTTAGTATATGTACACTAATCATGTACAAAGCCGTGCTCTTGCCAACTGTCAGGTACAATAACATAGAGCAAATATGTGCTAGATTCTCATATTTACTTGGCATAATAATAGACATTCAAACGGTTTCTTATTCCGTTCAGTTTATGTTTAGATTTTCCTTTGTCATATCAATTGGTAAACTATTTTATAGCCTTTATGAGGAATGCCTACCGTCTCGCTCCTTCACATGAAAAAGAGAGTAGTACATCAATCAACCATATTTTTTGAATTTAGAATGTTGGAAAGGAAACTCGTAAAATTAATTTGAGTCGATTATTGATACCTTAGCCGGAAAATTATAATTAATTGCGCTGCCAGAAGATGCAGATTCCCGCTAGATGCTTAAATTTATTATTTTTCAATGTAAATCTAATATTAGGTAATAATGATCCCAAAATAAGTAGAATTTGTATCAGGGAAACCGTTACTGATATACTATTTTCTTTTGTAAATACATACAATATAAAAAAATGATGACCTAAATAATATCAAGGGACAATGTCACACAGATCATCCTAGCCCCAAACCAAACAAAGCTTGTACTATGGGTACCAGGCGACGATATACATACTTATATAGATAGATAAATACTTAAATAATAGAAAACATCCATGACTCAGAAACAAATATTCGTGCTCATCACACAAATATTTGCACTTACCGGGATTTGAAACCAGGACCACCAGCTTCGTAGGCAGGAGCTCTACCAACTAGGCTACGGTGACCGTCAAATTTAACGACCGTCAATTTAAATGCCAAAAAGCTGTCAGAAACTGGCTTATGAACTGCAGCTATAATGAAACAGAGCAACTGCTGACTTAATTTCAGTACTGACACGAGAGACACTTCCAAAGTGGAAAAATGAATGTCCCCCCCCCTGTAACTTCTAAAATAAGAGAATGATAAATCTAAAAAAAATATATGATGTACCGTAAAATGGGGCGGCTTTGATTAGGTTTCGGATTAAATTGTTCTCTATTACTTTGTATTTTAAAGTTATGGCCCTGAAAAAAAAACTGAAATATCGGTTTTTTGTGTAGATTACATATACACCTAAAAAAAAAATCAACAAGCTATCGTTTCCGAGAAAAAAAACAAAATGTTCCTTATCAACTTCAAACTGAGTTTGGGGCGACTTTGATAACACCTGTTTTTGCAATCGTATTTGAAAGTAACCCGGAAAAGGAGCAAATCATAGAAAAAAAAATTTTTTTTTCCTCTGTACACTTTAAGAGTTATTAATACTTTTATGAATTTGGGGTGGCATTGATTACAGGGGCTAATTTGATTGACGAAATAACAAGTTTCAAATCAAGAAAACATTTATTTAAACTTTTATAATATTTCAAAATGTAGCAAAACAGATTTTTACCGAACTTAATGATTATACCAATTAGGTTAGGCACAATAATAAAACTTAAAAAGTAAAAAATAAATCGACCTAAAGAGTTAGGAACAATGAGCCGTCACGGGACGCCTGGCAGATGTGAAACATCGACATGATTTTGTAAAAGTAATATGCAGAAAAGAACATATTGCGATAGGAACTAAATAGGTATGTCATAATGATAAAATAAAAAGTCGATTGCGCATGCGCCACGGCATGCCTCGCCACGCCAGAAATCTGTTTTACGTGCGGCTATAGATGTTTAACATCAACAGTAAATATTAAATTTTACATTTCTTTAACAGGAACCTTAATTGGAAAGATATAGCAACCATATTTGAGTTCGGGATGATACAACGTCCCGAATTGTATATTGTAGGTTTGTGAAGCTTGACTTATGGACATTCCATTGTCAGTTATTTTTTCAATGGCTTCTTCTAGCACTTCGGTAGTGTAATTTCTATAATTCCTTATGCCCGGAGTCTTTTTGTAATTGCGCACTATGGTTGTTCCTGAACAGGGGCGACTTTGATAGTAAAACCTTTACAAATCAAACACAATATAAAACCTTTACAAATCAAAGACTGCGAGAACGGGGTGACTTTGATTCCTCTCAAATTCGCCCCGGTGAAAAAATCAAAGTAACCCCGACAACTTAAACGATAATAACCTCAAAAATCTTGCAAAAATAAGAAATTCGGAATAAATTTACAATAAACCATGAATTATATATACTCAAAGCTCAAAACATAAATATACATGGTTATTTTGGTATATAAGAAGTTATATGAGCATGAATTACTTATATTAATTAGGATTCACTTTCAATAATTATTTTCCACGGACACAGATGCGCCAGCGCTTTGTGAGTGAATGACAAGATGGCCGAAATATCAGTGTTAACAATACTAAAAAAAAATTTGGACGCGTTCGGATACTTTTTGAAATATTAACATAAAAGTAATATTTTTAAGTTATCATCAAAGTCGCCCCGTCGTTCTAAAGTCGCCCCATATTACGGTACATTACCATGTAAACAAAAATTGGTTTGAATGAAATCTTGTAAGTAGTTTTTTTTTAATGCGTGATAAATCGTAAACCGCAATTTACCTTTCATTTAATCAACTGAAATACTTGCTGCTGCGGAACCCTTCATGGGCGAGTCCGTCTCGCACTTGGCCGGTTTTATTTATATATAAGACTTTAACGTTTCAGATAACTCTAGCCCTATGTTAAAGATAAACAAGAGTATAATTTAGTATAGTGCTTTGTAAAACATTTATGCTGCACCATCATCATCATATCAGCTGAAAGACGCCCACTGCTGGACAAAGACCTCTCCAAATATCTCCACAATTGTCAGTCCTGCGCAGTACTAGTTATGCTTACTACCTAACTCTTAACTAATGATCGTTCACCTTTCTACGAACACTAGCAACACCGAAAATTTTGCCTCTATGAGCAAGACATTTGAGCTCGGCCATAGTTCAATGAGACCGGGCGGGCAATCGTGCGGATGTAACCCATAATTTGTATAAAGCACCAATCATTCTTCAATTGTTCTCAGTTCAAATTATGAGCATTACCGCTTCGTTGACCAGCAGCTTGCCTTGAGGGCGCACACTTTGAACAACTAACTTTAAATGTGAGAATATTAATATTTTAACAAAGCGTTCTGGGTGTGGTTTCAGATTAAATAACCTTACTTCAACTTAAGGTAATTTATGTGAAAGTTTTGTTCTGCTCAAAACAGGTGATTGCGTATTTTCGTAATGTTTTCTGAATAAATATTTTTCTTTCTTTCTTTCTTTTCTAATCCATTATCATTTGCAGTCGTTACCAAATAGGAAAATCTTTATTTCTGAATTCCAATAACTCTTTAACTCTTAATCTTACTTAATCAATAACTCGGGACGCAAATGGCTTAAGTACTTTAACCCGATTTCCCATGAGATCCAAACATCAAAAAACATGATCACGTTCGTCAAACTACTTTTATGCCAACTTACCGTAAGTAACCACCTATATTAACATTTTTTTAAATGTGTATTACATTTAAAATGTAGCGTTAATTCCGCTAATAACTTAAAAGTTTAATCAAGCCGGAATCAAATTTGCACCGTCCTCCCGCCCGCAAAAAATATTCACATCCAAGAAGGACAATATAAATTATCAAATTACATGCACCAGTATGATGGGTGCAAATTGCATCCCGCCTTGATTAAACTAGCAATTAGTGGAATTAACACTACTTATTTTTTCAAAAGGCGACTAAGGCATACAATAGTATGTATGGCTCTTCAACTGAGTACCAATAAGAACTGTTAACAAGATTCAAGTACACCGATAATTGTCCCCCATTCTTGTCCTTTCCTTGGTTGTCTGGAGAATATATACAACTATATTACTACAAACATGTTCTGACTATTTACAAGCGCTTTTTTAAAGTCTACGTGAATAAAAACCTTTTTCATTTTATTTTATTTATTTATTTAAAGACCGCCAATAATATAGGGTAGTATTTAAACGAGTGACTGTAAATTAAAGTTTTAAGTCACACACATAATGAATTTACGTTATAGTATTACTAAGTGAGCGACTGACTGCGAGTGACGAGTGACGATCAACAGAACAGCAACCAGCAAATATTAATTTGAGTAACTTAAAATACAAAATGAGAAGCTTTATAATATTTGAGCGACCTAATATTTTTTCGCTTTGACCAATCAGAGAGATCAGAGGCTTGTGCGAAGTTTAGTCGGGCAGCAGAGTTACCTGTTTACAGCTACCACATGACTGCGACTGCCAAATCACATGCTCAGGGTTGTGATTAGATTACTGTAAACCTCTCCAGATGGCAACGTTGTGTAAACCTTGGGGGGGGGGAGGGGGGCTATGTCCAGCAGTGGACGATATCAGGATGTTGTTGATGATGATGACACTACATTTTAATTTTGTATTTTGACTGTCATGGATTTTCGGGAAGTATTCCATTACTTAGTTTTTGTTTTTAAGGACAGTTCAATTACCTTCTTTCTTAAAAAAAAGTAAGTATATTTTTTTACATATACTTTAAAAAAGGGCTTGTAATTCGCCACAATATTATATAATATGGATTAAATATTACTTACAAGAATTTATTAACAAAATATTGCAAAATATTACTTATAAGAATTTATTAAGACTTCACTTTGTGTTGAGAGAATAAAGATATATTATTCCAACTTATTCATTTATTTTCATATTTTATACATATTTATTCTTATAAAATTGATATATAAAACAATAATACCCAAATAAATACGTAAAAAACAGAGCTCCCCCAGCGACGGGGTTATACGCCCTAGGCCGCCGGTGGTCAGGGCGACAGAGTGAGGAACCTCTTCACGATGCGTGCCGTTCCCATAATGGCCGCCTTCAATAATATATTATTATAATTATTATTTTTTACAAATACTTTAAACAAGAGGTTGTAATACGCCTCAATATCATAAATTTATATTATATCATATGTATTATTTTAAAAACGAAGGCAAAAAAAGCCGGAGGATTTTTATTTTAGTTATTTAACGAATTACGTCTTTATACGACGATTAACGTCTTTAATTTAGATATTTGACGACTCCCGACTTTATCAATCGACTTCTAAAGAAGGAGGATAACAAGGAATGGTCCCAATAAAATTTAGTTCCAATCGCTTGAGAAAAAGAAAAGTTCAAGTCAGTTTCATGTTTCTCTAAACAGTAATTATTATTAAACAAGCATTGTCCGGTGAAGAAGTGAAAGTCTCCTAGGCCAACTGTAAATAAATAAAAAAAAACCTGCCAAAGGTCGTATGGAAGAAATTGCTTAATACGATAACAGCGCCCACTGTAGAACCTAATCTACAATATTAAATCTAGGTAAATTTTGCTACATATCTTAAGGACACATAAATTTAATTCACAATAAGAATTGTAGAAATATATTCAACAATCCAAGTATTCCGCGAAATCTTGGAAGAAAATTATCATAATAAATTCAGTTTTCAACATCCGTTCTATAGAATACGTAAAGTTGAAAAGACCTAGAGGCATTTCTCTTTACATTAATCTTAGACTATCTTCCTTTCGTAATTTAAAAGGTAAATTGTGAGATAATATATGAGTAGATAAGATTCGTTAATTAGTAATACATAAGTAGGTATATTTTATTTAAAGAAGCACTATATTATCGTGATCTGCTACTTCTCGATTTTTTTCATCGTGGTCAATCTACACGGAGTATAGCCCACAAAGCAAGGCATATTATTGCAAGTAAGAGAGATAGGGCACAGCGTTCATTCGCTAAAAGAGCAGCCCAACTGGGGAAGTACCTCCACCTTACAGAAGACATTCCTTAATAATAACATTAATAATTTAATGTTGTGTTTCCGAGTGTGAGTAAGGTCGCCAGAGCTCATTAGCACTCACTTGTTTGCTGACTCTTAAAGGCCGGCAACGCACCCGTGACTCCTCAGGTGTTGCGAGTGTACATGGGTGGCGGTAATCACTTACCATCAGGTGACCCACTTGCTCGTTTGTCACCCGCTGATATAGAAAATATATAAGGGTTCCGTTTTTTGCCATTTGGCTACGGAATCCTAAAACAAAGGTGGAAGTCAGACGAACACCTAACAACCAAACAATAATACCAACAATATTAACATTAGATATAAGATCTCTTTGCTTTATTAACCCACTATAGCTATTAAGACAGTCGCCTCGCCGCATCGTGTCGCGGGTTCAAGCCCCGCGCCGAACAACTCTTTGTGTGACCCATAAATAGTTCTTCTGAGTCTAGGTGTAATTTTGGTCCGTCTTTTATATGTTTTTGAAAGTACCCCGCGACACAGAGATCAATTTCCACAATGCTGGGGTTGTCTTTTTTAATGATTTATTCATTGGTTATACTTGGTCTGAAATACATTTTTTTTGTAGTACATACATAATAATAATAATAGCTGGGGACATTATTCACACACGGCCATCTGATCTCAAACTAAGCAGATCTTGTACTATAGAAACCAGATAACTATATACTACTTCTGTTGGTAAATACTTTTACTTATTTAGATTATTACACCCAGACACAGGACAGACATACATGTTCATACTTACAAAAATATGTCCTGGGTGGGAATCGAACCCACAACCAGCGGCGTGAAAGGCAAGCATTTACCATCCACGCCAACTGGCCTGTCGACCAACTGTGCTTATGCATTCCATTATTAGATAGCGTGGTTATTCGACACGGTTGGGAAGAATTCACGCGCTAGACCGAAATTTTTTATAGCTTTTAAAGGTGGTTCAAATGTATCATAATTATTCGCCTATTACCCGTTGTCCAAAACTCTGAAAAAGTTACATTTAATAAAAAGAAAATCATTTTGGAAGTAGAAGATCACATCAGCTTTTCGCCGTCTATATAAAAAGTCACTTAGTATAAATATTTGCAATGTCATAGACTCAAACCTTCGTCTTCAGCCTTCGAGGGATAATGTCGGGCACAAAGAAATATGAAGGATTCCATTTTATGGGAGCTCTAAGTGTTTTTTGAAATCGATACGTTATAATAATACGTCTTTCTTATATAGTTTCAACAATGTTTCAACAATATTAGAGGTATACTACCTATTAATATTATAAACGTGAAAGTTTATAAGTATGGATGTTTGTTACTCTTTCACGTAAAAACTACTGAATGGATTATAATGAAACTTTACAATAGTATAGATTATACATCAGAATAATACATAAGCTACAATTTATAAAGATATTGTGTGAATTGTCCAAAATATGACGATAAGTGTCAAGTAAGTATGAAAAAATCTATCATCTGCGAGTTATTACGGCGTGCACTGCCAAAACCGCTAGACGTACACATCTTACTAAAATTATAAATGCGAAAGTTTGTAAGTATGTATGGATGTATGTTTGTTAGTCTTTTACGCCAAAACTACTTTAACGCGGGTGAAACCGCGGGGCATTGCTAGTTAGTATATAATAGTGAAAATAATGGACTAAGATATAAAATGAAATATTACACTTACGCTGTATTTTTTGACCTCAAGTGTGTACTTGAGGTCAAAAAATACAGCGTAAGGGCACGGTAAAATTTCATTTTATTTCTGGGTCCATTATCTGCGGTGCTGTGGTAATAATTAAATTAAAACTGATAGAATGTGTTTAATTTCTACTGAAGTAGGTTGGCAACATTACTTATAGTCTAAGCTAATCATTATACCGTAAAAAATAAAGATACATAATCTTTGTAATAGATAAGCTTTAGTTTAAGCGTTAATTAATTTTAGCGTTCAAGCGTATTTAATGAAGTAAACTAATTAAAAGCCAATTCACATTCCGGTACAAAGTATAAATAACCTAAAGTTAATTATTTATCTATAGTTTTACGGTACATAAATAATCATTTAATTAGTTCTACTTTATTAGAGACGCTTGTATTAATTCCATTTATAAATATACTATATTAATTTCGTATAAACTTATTAAAATTTAATTACATAAATGTTTGCTCTTCACTTTTCTGTTGCAAAGAATATTCCGGAAACAATATGGCCGCATTGGTATGTACATTGGAAAATCGGAAATTCCTAAGCAGGATCGTTCAATACCAATCGTGTAAGTAGGTTACATGGCGGAAGACAAAATTACAGTAGAACCTTTTGCAGTATTTTCTATTGCCTACTTCGTATTTTATAGAGTATTAATGTTAAATAATAGTATTAACTAGCTGTAACCCACGGTTTCACCCGCGTTACATTTTATAAATTATCACAGCTCCTCCCCCGTAGGTGATAGCGTGATAATATGTAGCCTATATGTTGACCCAACCTCTTAGGCAAAATTTGATGTAAATCCATTTAATACTTTTTGAGTTTAACCCGGACATACATACAGATAAAGAGACAAAAATTCTAAAAACTATATTTTTGGCTTCGATATCGATTGTAGTTCACGCCCAGTGTCTCCTTTTAAAAAAAATATTCAATGTACAGACGTCAGCACATCAAGCTACCCCAATCTGTCAAATTTCCCCAATTGAAAGTGAACCTTATGCTTCTGTGATATAGTTGAAAATCTTTAAATGACATTTGACAGATTGGGATAGCTGGATGTGCTGGCGTCTGTACAGTTTTGACTTTTCTACGATTTTATTTTATGTATAGATTAGTCGTGTGGTTTCCGGTCTAGAATGAATAACAGGTCCACCCCATATCATCCCGTGCGTATCGTAAAAGTCAACTAAGGGATACAACAGGTAGTCAGGCAGCAACACGACCTGTGTACTAGCTACCACCTAACTGCGGTCACGAACTCGTATGCCAAGTGTGGTAACTAAGGCAAACCCCTCCAAATGACAACATTATAAAAACCTTTGGGGGAGGCCTATATCCAGCAATATCCAGCAATCCACAAAATAAGTAACTCTTTTATGGGGCAATGTATAAGATTTTATAACAAACTTCCCAATGATATTAGAGAATTGTCTACGAATAAGTTTAAAAGAATTATTAAAGCCAAATTGTGTTGCAGGGCATATTACAAAATTTCTGATTATTTAAGTGATAAAAGTGCTTGGGATGGAGTTGTTCTGAGTCAACACACATGATTGTAATTAATCTTAAGTATATTTTATTTTAAAAAAGAATTCCTACTGAGTTTTCTGACAGTGTTTCTCAGTAGCTGCCACGTCATGCACTGCACGGTAGGGTAAAAAAAATATGACGATTCCACATAAATGTAAATTTTTTACGGAATAAAGTTACTTTGACTTTGACAATGGACAATATCAGGCTGATGATAACGTAATTTATAAGGTTTTATATCTACGTATAATATTGTCTAGGGACCTCACTATTTGGTGACGGCGGTAAATATCAGAATATGATCGCCCCATCTCATCCCGTGAGGGGCGTAGAAGTTGACCCGAGGGAATAAATAAAATAAATAAAAAAGGTTTTTATTCACGTAGACTTTAAAAAAGCGCTTGTAAATAGTCAGAACATGTTTGTAGTAATATAATTGTATACATTATTATTTATAGTAACATAGATATTTAGGTACACATTGTATGAAAACATTTATAAAATTTATTTTATTATAGCAATGATATTTAGCTAGCTCGTATCAAGTTATTGTCAAGAGATTATGTTTAATTATCTAGTTTAAGTCTAATATTTTTACTACATATTGTCAATGGTTCTGTCCATACCCATTAACTGGTAGTGGCAATATAGTTGCCACCATATTTTGAACTCTCTTGGTTTGTAATAAGAATCAAAATCAATCAATAGGAACTTACCTCCTACCAGTTAAAGGGCTAAGGTATTATTATTATGACGGATATCTACCAGCGGACGGGCAGCAGCGTGTCTCCGTGTACTATGAACACCTTACTGCGGCCGCCAACCCGTCTGCCAAGCGTGGCGATTATGGCATATCCCCCCAAGATGATTCTTTGCGGAGGCTTTTGTCCAGCTGTGGACTTATTACAGCTGTTATGATGACCTTACAAATATAATTGACAGTCATCGTAGCCTAGTTGGTAGTGCTCCTGCCTACGAAGCTGGTGGTCCTGGGTTCGAATCCCGGTAAGTGCAAATATTTGTGTGATGAGCACGAATATTTGTTTCTGAGTCATAGATGTTTTCTATGTATATAAGTATTTATCTATGTATATAAGTATGTATATCGTCGCCTGGTACCCATAGTACAAGCTTTGCTTAGTTTGGGGCTAGGATGATCTGTGTGACAT
Source organism: Pseudoips prasinana (assembly GCA_951640165.1). Classification (NCBI taxonomy): domain Eukaryota; kingdom Metazoa; phylum Arthropoda; class Insecta; order Lepidoptera; family Nolidae; genus Pseudoips; species Pseudoips prasinana. Next base: position 7,826,730 of record OX621249.1, read on the forward strand.
TGTCCCTAGATATTATTATTATTAATTGATCATCTTACAAAAGAAACTGCTTACTGCTTGTGCCTTTTTGTGTGAACTTAAGAGGAGTCCCTACAGCTGACACTGTCTCGTACCCCAGTTGTTCGACAAAAACATTACTAAAATCGACAGGGTTCCTTGTCGCTCTTACTACGACTGAACTAATTCGAAACTCTGTTTCATCGATTTTGTTTCAAATCCCCAGACATGTTTACCAGACTTTTATTTTCGGCAGTGTGAAATAGGCTTTTATCATATTGACATAGGTAATATATATCATAACTTCTATCAAAATGGTTTATCTATAAAACGGCAGACTCGGGCGTAGTTGTAGTCTGAAAAAATAACTCTGTATCAATTACATTATTGATAGATGACTAAAAACGTTTAAAAGCACCAATAAATAGCTCGGAAAAGAGAATGATTTTCACCAATTATACAAGTTCACAATACCTATGTTTTAATACGGCACACAATTTTAACAAAATCGACCACGAGACGTTCACAGAATTTTTACAAGATCTCCTTGAAGGAATAGATAAAATTATTCAGCTGTTAGATAAGAATATTTCCATATTACTAAGGAACATTATCATAAACCGATAGAAGTAAAAATATTGGAAGTACTCCTAGTCAGGTACTCGTTTAATAATAACGTACAGACGCCAGCACATCAAGCTACCCCAAATTGTCAAATTTCCCCGATTGAAAGTAAACTTTATGCTTTTGTGATAAAGTTGAAAATCTGTAAAAGAAATTTGACTGATTGGGGTGGCTAGATGTGCTGGCTTCTGTACGTGATAACGATTAGTTCGAAGCCTTAAATGAAGCAGCTGCGCTCGGAATGGAAGAAAAATCGTATGAAATTGTTAATGTTTAAAGCGTTTATTATATAATCACACCCTACTCGCTCGTCTGCTAGGCGCTGGTGTGTTTTTACTGATCGAAGGGAGTCCCCCATGCGGCAAAGACGGGTGCGGCTTCATGTCGAAAATTAAGTTTTGTAACCGACTCGTACACTAACATTAGTTTTTTAAGCATATTGTTACTAACAAAATATGGACCTTGTCTGAAAAAAATGTTTATTATTGTTCTTCTAAAGAGTGCTTAGTAGGACTATTTCAGTAGAGTTTGTCTCTCATATATATATATGTTTACTATGTATAAAAAAAAAATGTTTATTATTATTTTGGTTCAAGCTATGCGTGTAAGAACACTATTTGGACTTAGTTATTAGCGTGATGGTGTACGTGCAACATTGGAATGTGTGTCGGAGTGGCGTGTTAAATGCTAGTTGTATCAGCAACTTGGGGCAGTCAAAGCGTCTATTAATTACACCATACCCCTCGAAGAACGACACAGACTAATAGTTATGTGTCTTAAATAACTATTAGTCTGAGTCGTTCTTTGAGAGGTAACACGATAAGCCTGCTACAATGTTACTGTCGGGATGTAATAAGTTGTTTGTAGATACAATTTGGCTGTTAAAAATATTTTTAAAGATATTTTCTCGGCTAGATGCAAAAACGTATCCGTCCTGAAAAAGATACAGCCTCCATTCCTGTCGGACAATAATGTATGGTTTAATTAAGGAATTAAATCCCCATATCACGTGAAGGGATATATGAAATAGGCACGCTCACATTCACAAAACACATCCAGTCTCAGATCAGTTATATACGGATTACAAAAATACATAGTTGTGTGATGGGTTAGAATTGGATCCGAAACTCAAACGTGTCGAGGTAGTATCCAGGCGAAGTTAACCACAGAGCCAGTGTCATAATGAAATAAAAGTAGACCAGTTCTGCTGTAGACATACGTACTTATTTACAACAAAAAAAAAGAAGTTGAGCAACTCTGGCCATTACTTAGACTATCTACTTTATCACAATCACTGAAGTATTTAAGGGGCTATAAAAATGCTCCTATACAAAAACCTAAGTGAATTTACGACCCTTCAAAACAAGGCAAACTGTCCGCTAAAACACCACAAATACTTTTTCCTTAAATAAAGCTTGGTCAAACAATGAGTTCCTACCTTGCCCCGATTAGTGGTAGGAAAATACAGGGTGCAATAGTACCTTTAATGTTTGTCTAATACTATCATTATAATGGATAATAAGCAAAAAGTACAATAATGTTATTGGAACGAAGTTCCTTATCGCGCGTTGTGAAAGGGGGCTAGACGTAAAAATTCTTACGAAAAGTTGTCACGACACTTTTTGCAGCTGTGCGGCATGCGCATGTTTCTCTGTCTGTCTCTCTCTCTCTCTCTCTCTATCTCTCTCTCTTATAGAAAGCAAGCCATATATTTCCATTCTATTTCGCATTGAACAGTGTGGTGTCGCGACGATTAGTTTTGTTGAGTGTATACAGGTTTTTTGTACATAATAAAAAATAAGAAATAACTTCGTTCCATCCGGGTGTCCCTTGACACCTCTCATTTTTATAAAAACTAGTGTAGTAAACTATTAATACAATTAACTAAATAAGTTAATAGTAAATAGTTCATGGGAATCTAAAACAATAGTATTAATAATTATTTCAACTTTTTTCAGTGGAAACCGTGGTGTTCAAGCCACCCAACGATTATGACTGTTGTATAACGACAACATTCCACAACATCCAAAATCGAGATCGCTTAACGTGCCCTCCGAAACACGGAGATGCTCTAAAACTAAACCAATTTGGCGGTCACCCATCTCCAGACTAACCACGAACCTAGGTACTTTAAGTCCTAGTTTATTTAATTGGCTATAGGAGCCTCATCACACTACACTCGTTTTTTTAACATGACGTTTGCATTTAGCCAAGGAATCCACTACTTCACTTAGTATCAATGTTGATTTAGTTAAGATTTTTCTGGAAGGCCCCTAAAATTTGTTTTATTCGCTTTGACTATCCAATAATTATATACTAGCTGTGCCCCGCGGTTTTACCCACGTTATATTTTATAAATTATCACAACTCCTCCCCCGTACGTGATAGCGTGATAATATGTTGACCAGACCTCTTAGTAATATTCATGCAAAATTGGAAGTAAATCCATGCACTACTTTTTAAGTTTAGTCCGGACATACATACAGACAAACCCACAAAAATTCTAAAACTATATTTTTGGCTTCGATATCGATTGTAGATCACGCCCCAAGTATCCTTTTTTTTAAATATTAAATGTACAGTTTTTACTTTCCTACGATTTTATTATATGTATGTAGCCTATATGTATGTTGACCCGACCTCTTAGTAATATTTATGCAAAATTTGAAGTAAATCCATGCAGTACTTTTTGTGTTTAGCCCGGACATACATACAGACAAACCGAAAAAAATTCTAAAAACTATATTTTTGGCTTCGCTATCGATTGTAGATCACGCCCCAAGTATTCTTTTAAAAAATAGTCAATGTACAGTTTTGACTTTCCTACGATTTTATTATATGTATAGATACCTAATAAATATCCAGGGATATAGTAATTATTAAACCTTTACATTCATCAAATGGCACCCTATACACATTTGCAAACTTTTATTGGTTACGAATGAGTAAACCTTTTGTTTCGTCCGCCCTGCGGCTTTGCGGAAAATATTGTGTTTTTCCAAGTTTATGTTGATTTCTGTTTCTGCTCTCCTTTCATTCGCTACAGAGATTGTTATTGGTCGAGAATTGGATGAAATTCATATTTTATGGAAATTATTTGGCTTCTTTTTAATGCAAATGAAACAGCCAGACGAACTGCAAAACTAGTTTAAATTTTGGAGCCTGCGAAGATTGTCAGACGAGATATATTTTATTTCCCTTAAATTTTGTTGGGGTCGGATCTGTTTGAACCATTGCGGCTAGCTACCAGAATTAAATGAGTGAGTTGCATCTGACTTCAAAAGTTAGAACTAGTCTTCTGAACTGTGCTAGATATCTGATTCTATTTGATTTTTTACTACTTTGCTTTTATACAAAATTAAACGTTTTACACGGGTACGCTATCGGAACGTGTTTCCATACAAAGTTTGAAGACTTATACCACAATGTTTAGTCTATGTTTGTTCTTGGTGAAACCGCGGGTTCACCCGTGTTAAATTTTATAAATTTTGGCTCTGTTATGCTATGCTATAATCCGGGTTTATATTAAACTAAATGAAATATAGCTTTGGAGATACATATAAGTTATATTATTATAAAGTTTCATCGAAATACATTTTGCGTGAAAGAGTAACAAACAGTCATACATTACTACTCACAAACTTAAGCATAGATAATATTAGTAGTATAAAGGTGTTCTTTATTTCTAGCCTACTAAGGTCTTAGATTCATTACTTCAACTTGTAGATAGGACTTTTAATTAATTATATTTTAAGCTGCAAACTTGTACATTTATTTTGATTGTACCACAATCACAGTAATATTCTAAAGGTGAAAGTTTGTGACTGTGTGTATGTGTATGTTTGTTACCACTTCAAGTCTAAACGGCTGGAGCGATTTTAATTAAATTTAGTATGGAGTTAGCCGACACCCTAAATTAACACAAAGGCTATAATTTATAAAGTTTTACGCTGGTAAAACCTCGGGGCACAGCTAACATCGTATATAAATATAATTCTCCATATACATACATACATACATAGACTCACGCCTGTTTCCCAGAGGGGTAGGCAGAGACAACGGATTTCCATTTGTCACGATCTTTGCACGCGTCTTTAGCGTCGATTACTGTCATTATATTCTCCATATACCTATAACAATTATTAAGAACATGAACAACCTACGGTTATTACGAAAAGTCGCGTGTCAGGTAAGCTCGTAACCACGTTTCTCGTTTCACAGCTAAACCTCATAATCTCTCAATTTCATAGCGCATACGAAAACTTAGCGAAGCTGTCAGACAACAGTGTCACAAATGCACACGCCATGTTCCTGATACGCAGTTTTCCATCACACTGCTCGAATCCCCTGGGCTCGGAGCCAAATTTGATTTGCAAAAACAAAAAAAATAACGTTAGGTAAACTGACAGGATTTGTTTTTCGAAAAGGCGAGCAGACCCCTTGTTCCGAGAATTTGTGAAATTGGCTTAAAAATTACATGGTATTTGTGCGCGATGATTTGCGAATGAAATTAAGCATGGTAAACGTTGTAAATGTAATTTAATATGAATGAGCTGTTTAATAGGGGTGGCAAATAAAATTATTGAAGTTATACTTCTTTTGGCGCGATGGAGAAAAATGATGAGAGTGAATTTTTTCAATGCGCGCGCACACCGACACCAAAAAATTTAACAGCATGAAGTTAGTTCTAGGTGGTATGAAAATTGATAACTATGTTCAAGTTGTATATTAAGAAGTTTAACTTCTAACGCGTGTACGTAAGTATTCACAAGATTTTTTTTGCCCTGCTAGCGTCGTGAAGTGAATAAACTTAGTTATTGAGATCAGTTAACTGTTATCTGATCTCAAACTAGACAGAGCCTGTGTCAGTTATCCAGAGATTTTTTTAGAGATATCACACTATTATTATAAATGCGTAAGTTAGTGAGGGTGTGAGTGCGTGAGTGTGTATGTTTGTTACTTCTTCTCGTCGAAACGGCTAAAGCGAATTTAATAAAATTTGATATGGAGTTAGCTGACACCCTGGATTAACACATAAGCTATAATTTATGAAGTTTAATGCGGGTAAAACCGCGGGGCACAGCTAGGTATAGATAAATTACACCCAAACACAGAAAAATAATAACATTAAAATTGTCCTGGTTGGGATCGAAGGATGACCACCTGCTTATCAGTTAAGGTTAGTACCATCAAAACCAACAGGCCAGTCAACTAGGCAAGATTCTTGAATTTCCTCAATAATGTAATCAAGAATATTATTTGAAACTTTAATCCTTAATAGGGCACAAAGGATGTTCATAATTTATTTGTTTTAGCTCTTATTACAATAGAATAGAGTTTAAAATGAGGTGGTGACTATTATACCATTGTCCCATTAAAAGTCAATAACCATTATTTTATTGTCACTTATACAGAAGACATTCCTTTATAATAACATTAATAACGTAATGTTGTGTTTCTGCGTATGAGTAAGGTCATAAGGTGACCCACTAGCTCGTTTTTCACCCTCTTATATAAAAAAAAACTTGAGAGGTGTCAAGGGACACCCGGGTGGAACGAAGTTATTTCTTATTATTTATTATGTACAAAAAACCTGTATACACTCAACAAAAGTAATCGTCGCGACACCACACTGTTCAATGCGAAATAGAAATGAAAATATCTGGCTTGCTTTCTATGAGAGAGAGACAGACAGAGAAACATGCGCACGCCGCACAGCTGCAAAAAGTGTCGTGACAACTTTTCGTAAGAATTTTTTCCGTCTAGCCCCCTTTCACAACGCGCGATAAGGAACTTCGTTCCAAAACTTCGTTCCAATACACTACAAATTATAAGCTCCGCAATATAGCAATAACGCACGTAAGTGTTTTTATTCTTGGTCACGTCCCGTCCCAAGTCCACTCAGGACTAGAGTCCAGCTTATGGTTTGGACGGAAATTATGTCTTGCCACGCTGCCGCTCACAAGACTTAATTTAGAGCCGTGTCAATATATGTATTTGTTCGAGTCAATACGACCGAACACCGAAGTGCTAATCCAGCATATTAAGCAATTACTTAGGTCGCGCATCGTACCGCGACCTCAGTGCATTGTCGGACAGCAAACCGCGAGCATTCAACATAATCATTCCATTATTTAGACTAAGTCTAGCAATAAAACAACAGTTCTCCAAATTCCAGTCTTTTCAATCATCTCCATCAGCCGTACCCGTAGGTCCCGTCCCCTACCTCCTACCGTCCCCTAGTATTTCTAAATATTCATATTGAGTATAGTAATATTTTTAAATAGTAAGTAAAAAAATACTATACTATTTAAAGAAAAATTTCGGCTATAACAAGTTAGTCAAAGTACAAAGGACCTCTAAATATATTGGAAAATGTTCTTTTTAATAAAAAAAGGCAACGCCTGCACTAGGGAATCTCATCCCTGTGTCTTGGGGTACTTTACAAACACATAAGACTCAGAATAACGATTTATGGCCCACACAAAAAGTTGTCCAGCGCGGGACTCGAACCTGCGATACGAAGCAGCGAGGCGACTGTCTTATATTAGTAAGTTTCTAATACGCACATAAATCCGAAAAGCCAGTGGCGAGTGACCACGAACTTCACAGTCCAACGGTTAAACCACCACTAGACTATCTCGTCTTTTTTAAGTTTATTTCGTCATAACAGCCGGAAGAAGTCCACTGCTGAACAAAAGCCTCCCCCAAGAATCATCTTAGGGGAACATACCATAATTGCCATGCTTGGCAGACGGGTTTGCAATTGCAGCAAGATAGTCGTAGTACTCAGAACTGCTGCCCGTCTTCTGGTACATATTCTGGCAGAGATATATTAATGTAAATAAAATAAATTTAATTTAACATATAATATTTTTCAGAAAGATTAATTAAAATGAATTGGCATCGTTGTTTTATGACTGCACGTGTGACAGTCGCCTCGCCGCGTCGTGTCGCGGGTTGGAGTCCCCCGCCGGACAACTATTTGTGTGACCCATAGTTGTTCTGAGTCTGCATCAGATTTGTGTCCGACTATTTTATGTCTGTAAAGTATCCTGCGACACAAGGATTACATTCGCTAGTGCGGACGTAGTCTTTTTAAACATTACAAGAATAAAAAAATTTGACCACTGTTTTACGAATTATATGCCTCCTCTCTCCGGTCTCCAAATAGCTTGACAAATTGAGAATTTCTAGTTCACATACAAGTTCGCTTTTCAACGTAATATTATTTTTTCAAAATTCTCCGAAAAACACAGTTTCATTTAGGATTAAAAACCAAGCGGATTATCGGCTTTGCTGTTGACGTAAATAAGCGAAATTGTTTGAAAAACTAGTAGCAAAGGAAATCCGGGTATAAAAAATTATTGGTAGGTGTTTATTTTCTATTAAAACTTTCTATTAAAAAACATACAAAATAAAAAAGGTTTATATTCACGTAGACTTTAAAAAAGCGCTTGTTAATAGTCAGAACATGTTTGTTACTTATTACAGATATTTAGGTACACGGAATGTTAAAACATTTAGGTATACAATTTATTTTATAATGGTAGTGATATTTAGCTTGCTTGTATTAAGTTATTGTCAAGGAGATTATGTTTAGTTTTAATTATTGAAATAGGTATATTAAACTCGTTGATCACTGACTGACCGATGGGAGCAATTGGATATGGGTGCCTGATAGACCTTAAGCATCTTCTAGAACAATAGTAGTACTAGTGGTTGCCATCCATTGAGACACTGCACAACTGCAGTCTAGATGGATGGCTACCATTAGGGTGACCTCTGTTGGGACGTTGGTTTGCAACCGTATAGAAAATGCTACTTAAGAGAGTCTCAGTTACGGCGGGGCGTCGGAAGCGATCTCCGATCCACAGAACACATGCTAGACTAGTAGGGTGAACTGTGAAGTCCATTAGAGCTATATAGTCATACTGGGTACCCCATAACACCAGGACATTCACCGAATTTGAACACGCGTAAGCATTAAGAGACCACTGCTGATGACTCTTATTTCACCCCGGATGTTCCCCCGGTGGCAGGCTCCATAAGCCACTGCAGGTCTCTAATCGGCCCCTGCATTCGTGGCCTACGGCGCGGGGATACAGGTGCCCCAGTAACTCACCCCTACAGGAATATGTTAACATTTCATGCCGCATGCTCGTATTCAGGCGCTAATTAGGAACCTGCAGTGGCTTATGGTCCTGCCCCATCCAGCACTGTTGCGATACAGCCTCTGAGAGGTCGACGCCAAGCGGGGCGATCCTCCGAAGGCGGCCGAAGGGGCATGCTCCCCCGGCCCCCTTCGAACTCATGTTAATAAGATTTCTCTTATACCGTGAGATGAGTAACTGACGAGCACCTCCCTAAGAAGAATATTCTACCTCATTTTACCTTAACCTTTCGGATACAGTGTTTCTGGAAGGCACGCTCGTTACCCAGAGGATCTAGGATTAGTAACACAATCAGTTTTCTCGGGTAAACCCCATAAGGCACAAGGTTTACCCTCACTTGCTTGAGCACCTCCCTAAGAAGAATACTGTAATGATATTACCTGCCCTCCTATAGAATAAAACCTCATTTGAGAAGATAGCAAAACTCTGGTCATTTTATTAAAATAGCTGGACATAGCTTTTAAAGTTAGAATAGAATTCGAAATAATTAAAAAGTATATTTTGTTTGAGTGATGTTTGTCAACAGTTACCAAAATTAAGTGCTAAAGAATACATTGTAAAAACTTTATTATTTATATACATATAATAAAATCGTAGGAAAGTCAAAACTGTACATTGAATATTTTTTTAAAGGATAATTGTGGCGTCATCTAAAATCGATATCGAAGCCAAAAATATAGTTTTTAGAATTTTTGTCTGTGTGTCTGTTTGTCTGTATGTATGTCCGGGCTAAACTCAAAAAGTACTGCATGGATTTACTTCAAATTTTGCATGAATATTACTAAGAGGTCGGGTCAACATATAGGCTACATATTATCACGCTATCACCTACGGGAGAGGACCTATGATAAGTTATAAAATTTAACGCGGGTAAAACCGCGGGGCACAGCTAGTTATTCAATAAAATAAGTGACTGGTGTTTAATACGTGTGTTATCATTGTGAAGTTCCCTCCCTAGATCCCACTATAGAGTACCCTTGCTGCTGCTAGTCTTTACAATACTCTCCCTCAACTTTCCGATACTATACGATATGATACCCACAAGTACTCCCTGGTTCCCCTTTTTGCAAGGTGCTCGGGCTACACTTAGTATAAAAACACTATTCGCAACCTGTGTTCAAATTCAGTTACATTTCATCCATTTAAACGCTTTTTACCCCTAACTCGACCGTAATACGTTTATTTTATGTAAAACGAATGAGTAACCATTTTTTGCGTTCAAACTCATGTTTCACTGAGTAGATTAAGCGCTTTATGTAGGTGTAACACATTATGTTTTAACCTTCAAACTAAGGTGGTTAAAATTTGCCTTTTTTATTTTATTTAAACTTTAGTACAGCGAGAATGTACAGACGCCAGCACATCAAGCTACTCCAATCTGTCAAATTTCCCCAATTGAAAGTGAAACTTATGCTTATGTGATAAAGTTGAAAATCTATGAAAGAAATTTGCCAGATTGGGGTAGCTGAATGTGCTGGTGTCTGTACATAGGCGGACTATTTGCCTTTCTTTTTGTCTGTGGCAGTATAACTACTAAACGGGAGGAAACATATCAATGCGGTTTTTCCATCTAAATGAAAGATAGTGTCTGCATGTGTAGCACAGCGGTTGGGGCAGTCGCCTGGTTACTACAATATTTATAGACAATTAATTTACAGGCACTTATTATATGGATATGCGTATCGTGGGAACTTTAAAAAACAAAATTCATGAACACAAAACACACGCTGATTCAGAGTAACTATGTATGATTTACATAAATAGCTGTCCTGTGGGGGATCGAATCCAGAACACGTGGGAGTACCTTATATAATAATAATAAAAAAAAAAGAAATGGTTTATTGCATCTCCACAAATTACATTCTTAGGTATTAGCAAATACAGTTGACAAAAGGTTTGACAAAATTTGTAACTTGTGGGAGATCTGGAGTCTAAGCTAAGCCTAGGCCTGTATTTTAGCACTCCAGACCCCCCAAAACTTAAAGTGATACATTATAAATATGATGTCAACGGGATAACAAACGGGTGTGTGTGTGTATGTGTGTGTGTGGGTGTGTTTATGAGTGTTGCGTATGTATGACAGTATATATGACAATGTATATGTGTACCTTAACCGCTCTGCTACACGTGCAGTCTTATTTCTATTTGTGTGACCCATATACAATAGTTCAGTGATGGAGTGTGTATTTTGCCCGTAAACTGTATGTTTCTAAGTTTTATATACCTATCTGATACGGGCATGTTCTTCATCCCACTTCTGACTTCAGTAAACCAAAACAATTGTTATGCCTAACCACGTCATCGTCACAACTGTCTTGAATATCACAATGAGTTTCAAAAGAAGAAAAAAGGAGTTAAAAAAAATACCAACCAAGTAAACCTAACGTCGTGCATTTGATTAGATGCCAGGTGTGGGGAGCCCCTGGAACGCGGGTATGCTGTTCCGGTACCCCTTTTGTACTATGCCCCAGGTGATTGAGACCCTAGGAGGCCTTTAGTTTCTCCTTCCATATTGGCGACTCCTGTCAGTCAGGCACAGCCACTGTGCCACAAACAAATCACTGAGAACCTGCTACAAAACCACTATTAATAGAATTTAAGGGGCCTTCCTTAGTTTTGTGTATTGTCTAGGCTTTAAGTGGTAATTTTCAATATGGCCGACGTCAATTCTTATTAATAGTCTTCTCTACACCTTGCCGCATGACGCAAAATGTCTAGGCAAGGCATTCAACGTCTTTGTAATCAATATCCCTTTTAGTGTGACGTCACAATTCAATTAACTTTTATAAGGTTTCGCTAGAACCGATCAAGATTGAAAGGTCAAAAGTATGATTAAAGGTTATGTAATATCCACAACGTTAGCAAAAGTTGGTTTTGGCTGTACACTCTGTACAAATAATATATAATTCTTCATAGAATTCATTCCATGAAGAATTATATACAGGGTAATTCAAATTCTATTGGTTTTTTTTAAATATGACAACGCCCGCACTAGGCAATCTAATCCCTGTGTCGCGGGGTACTTTACATACATATAATTAGACGGACACAAATTATATCCAGACTTGAAACTATTTATGGGTCACACAAACAAGTGTCCGGCGCGTGGTTCAAACCCGGGACACGAAGCTGTGAGCGACTGTCTTAGCCGCTGCGCCACACGTGCAGAGTTAGTATGTTTTCGCAAAGTTTGAGCCAATACAAGTAGTATTGGCTCCTTTCGTGTCGTTTAAAGTCGTTAAAAAGCATTGTCCATGCCAGTGATCACATCCTCCTTTTAGAATTCCGTCTTTTCACTTCAGCGGCTCCCCTTCACTTGAGCTGTGACCCCAATTCAATAAGGGTGTAAAGCTCAGTTATAAAGTAGTGCTAAATATAAAAATAGTTGCTAACTAACTTATAATTTATTTAAGGATTTCAAAAAACATTATGTGATAATACACACCGCACGGACGGACTAGTAAAAATTTTGTTACGTTAATATTGTATTTGATTATATTTATACACTGCTTTGTGAGCTTTAAAACTACAGGTGTATGTTAATACCCAAGTGCTGAATAAATTCTATTATTTCATATGTGTCAAATTTTATTTTAGTTTGCAGAACACGTTTAAGTATTATTCCTGGTTAGAAAAACATAATATTACTTTTAAATAATGCTTGTAGCAAAACAACTCGAAAACTATTTTCAAAAATTATGATCTTTATATTTAAAAAAGCCTACGGGCCGCTGAAACTACCTGTCGCTATTATACATTTACCTCTAATTTGTTATTAGCTTCCAAATAATCTTTACAAGTTTTGCTGTGGCCCACAAGATATGATATTGTTCTTTGCAAATCTAATATCACATTTTATTTTGTGGTGTAGTGGTAAAGGTAGACAACTCGGCACCCTAGCCTGGTTTGCGTTCGATTCCCGCACTAGACATTTACACTTCATAAGAAAGAAAGAAACATAAGAAAGAAATATTACAAGCTACAGACTATTCAAGACAAAATGCAATTCATGGGAGATCTGGTAAACTAAGCCTTCAACCCACAAATGGTTGTCCTGAGTTAAGTCCCCCGCGATACCCACTTTTTATTATTACTTTTATTTTTCTCTTTTAATATATATTATTTTAAACAAATGTAACTGTAATATAATTTAGTAACAATTGATGTGTCTTAAAAGACCTAGAAAAAGAAAGAGGTATCTAATTATGATTAGTTTTTTTTTGGGTTTTACAAGACAGTCTAGCCCTAGTGTGAAATCCATAAGAAAGAGTTATGCTCATGTTTGTATTTTACTCTAGTAACTAGATATAATAATTTATGTAACTTTACTTTGGATATTAAAATAATTCTTACTCTTATACATTTTCCTAGTGCTGGCGTTGTTTTTATAATAATAAAAATATAAAAAGGTATCTATTATGAACACAATGAAGATACTACTTTCTAAGATGTGGATATCCATTCTTGATGTAATATTTTTCAATAAATATACATCACCAGCTCTCAGGTCGGGGTGGAAAACAGATCGCTGGTCTGCCTTAATTTAATTTGTAATGCAACTGGCATTACAAATTAAATAAATATGAATAATATAATATTTTGTTTGTCAATCTACATTCACATTAAAACAGTGTGAAGTATTCAGGATTTGCATTTTCAAATTTCAGGCTGAAAACATGTCAATACAATACGTTATATGTCAATAATGATTAATAGATACGAAATAAAATTAAATAAAACTAAAAGGAAAATTCAATGAAAATACATTTACCATTTAGGATGTAATCAATTATTTAAAATTCAGAAATATTTAATAACTGTGAAAGGGTAAGAACAAGCGATCAATTAAGACAATATTTAGAACAGGCAAAGTAGCAACTGATTTATCGTCCTCCGGTTACTTGTTACTCCGGGTACTTGGGGAACTCCGGGATGGCTGTTCTAGTAGTGCCATGCCCTAGGTGATTGGGTTCCGTGGCCTGGGAGAACTTGACTGCACGTGTGGCGCAGCGGCTTAGTCAGTCGCCTCGCCGCTTCGTGTCTAGGGTTTGAGTCCCGCGCCGGACAACTATTTGTGTGACCCATAAATAGTTGTTCTGAGTCTGGTTGTAATTTGTGTCCGTCTATTATATGTTTGTAAAAAGTACCCCGCGATACAGGGATTAAATTCCCTAATGTGGGCGTTGTCGTTAAAAAAAATAAAAAAAGAAGAATATAGTAGCTTAGATGATTTAACAAGAGCTTGTTTTAACGGTGTATGTTGATTCACACATTACGTATCATATGTGAGTTGACTGCCTCGTTGGTCTAGCGGTAGTGTGTTCAACCGTAGATAACGAGGTCCTGGGTTCAAATCCCGGGTCGGGCCAAAAGTGATTTTGGCATTTTCTCAGTATCAACCCGAAGTCTGTGAGTTGACACTATTATACCCCCGTGACTAAGAGAGCACGTAATGCTATCGGTCCTGTACCTGACCTCTGTCCGGTCGTGTCGCTAGGTGTCCCATCGGATCATGAGAGTTATGGCATAGAAAGGGCCCCTGTGTTTGCGCACACACTTGGGCACAATAATATGTCCCGCGCAGATGACTAGTCCCCATTGAGTCTGGCCGCCGTGGCCGAAATTCGGCTAGGAGCACATTATTATTATTATTATTATATGTGAGTTATGTTACATTTGAGGTACCTATATGCATACTATGCTTTCGCTAGACCAGCTTGACTGGGTAAGATATTCCTTCTTACACAATACGCTTCAGGTAATAGCATTATTGAGTTAATGAGGGATGGGGAGGGTGAGAAATGCATAAATGATGCCAAGCATCATAGCCTACGACAACCGCTATAACATGGACCGCTGCTGGTCTGCTGACTAAGTTATCAACTACTAATATTATAAATACGAAGGTTTGTGAGTATGGATGGATGTATGGATGTTTGTTACTCTGTCACTCAAAATCTACTGAAAGGATTTTTATAAAGCTTATATATCCGAAAAACACATCACACTAATATTATAAAGGCGAAAGTTTGTGAGCGTGTGAGTGTGTATGTTTGTTACCTCTTCACGTCTTAACGGCTGGAGCGATTTTAATAAAATTTGGTATAGAGTTAACTGACACCCTGGATTAATACATAGGCTATAATTTATAAAGTTTAAAGCGAGTAAAACCGCGGCGCACCGCTAGTAGGCTAAAAGCTACAACGTTTAACGCGGGTGAAACCGTGGGGCACAGCTAGTATTAAAATAACAAAGAACTTACAATCTCTATTATTTTTAACAAATTAGTTGTAAGCGAAACTTGAACATAGTTCGGATAGTTTAATAGGCAGTTATAAAACATATCACACAAAAGTACAAAGAAAGTTAGCAGACTATAATATAAAACTATTTTTGCTATAAGAATAGGTAATAAGCTTATTGGCTTTAGATAGGTATAACAAAATCTATACATATAATAAAATCGTAGGAAAGTCAAAACAGTACATTGAATATTTTTTTAAAAGGTTACTTGGGGCGTGATCTACAATCGATATCGAAGCCAAAAATATAGTTTTTAGAATTTTTGTCTGTTTGTCTGTTTGTCTGTATGTATGTCCGGGCTAAACTCGGAAATCATGGATTTACTTCAAATTTTGCATGAATATAACTAAGAGGTCGGGTCAACATATAGGCTACATATTATCACGCTATCATCTACGGGGGAGGAGCTGTGATGATTTATAAAATTTAACGCGGGTAAAACCGCGGGGCACAGCTAGTATACAATGAAATTATTAAAAGTAAAAACCAGCCTTGGGGCAATAAATAAAGGGGACCTTTCTCATCGTTAATAGACGTGTATAAAGTAACCAGAGTGAAATACTCTTTTTATTTTATTTTCTCGACATTGTCCAATTATAATATGAAAATATTAGATTTTAAATACAATTTATCGGAAATACAAATGAAAAAGCCGACATGATTCCAAATTGTTAAGTTTTGAATGTCGTTCTTAATTCGCTGGTCTTTATATTAATAAAGTGATTTGATTTTCGATCTCTAATTGAATAATATTACTACAAACATGTTCTGACTATTTACTACGTGTGTAAAAACTTTTATATTTTATTTTATTTAATATTATAATCATTACTTATACCATAAAGGTTAAGACCAAAAAGAACTTAAGTTTATTTATATCACAGACAATCATAGTCGATTCCCTTTTCACACACATTTCATACTCTATGGTCTATGGTGGTTGGTATTTAGAACAGAGTTTAGTGCCATTCAAATAAAATAAAGCCTATTTTAGTAATATTGCTTGGTGTTACCTCGCAGTAGGTCAGAAAAGTAGGGAAGTATCATCGGGGATGGACGTAGACTTACTCTTAGGTAAGCTTGATCCCCTCACGACGCTAGCCGCAAGCTTTAAGCTCCATCACTGTATTCGGAAGTTAGCTTTAGAAGCTTTTGTTTAAATTTAACATTCTAACTGGAGCATATAATGAAAACCTACTACAAAAAAAGAGCGATAAACATAATGTAAATACTAGATATAAGAATAATCTCACATTGAATACTACCCGTCTCAACAAAATAAGTAACTCTTTTATGGGGCAATGTATAAGATTCTATAACAAACTTCCCAATGATATTAGAGAATTGTCTACGAATAAGTTTAAAAGAATTATGAAAGCCAAATTGTGTAGCGGGGCATATTACAAAATTTCTGATTATTTAAGTGACAAAAGTGCTTGGGATTGAGTTGTTCTGAGTCAACACATGATTGTGATTAATCTTAAGTGTATTTTATTTTAAAAAGGATTCCTACTGAGTTTTCTGGCAGTGTTTCTCAGTAGCTGCATCGTCATGCACTGCACGGTAGGGTAAAAAAAAAATACGAATCCACATAAATGTAAAATTATTACAGAATAAATTATTTTTAACTTTTTTTTTATTTGGTATTTGATGTGACACAACGCTTTATCTCTTAATTTAGATACATATTTAATAGACTAATATTGTACGCTGGTTCAACATATTTGATATTTTAGTTATAACTTGAATAGAAAATAACAGAATACCCTTTATTATACACCATAAGAATACATATGACATAAAATATTACATAGACGAGTCGTAAAAATGGCGGTCTTAGACTCTTCCAGACAACCTTAATGATCAGCTCCAATCCATAGGAGTTAATAGTACCTAACTAGTAGGTGTACAATAAAAGATATACCAACATTATGGTATATC
This sequence comes from Pseudoips prasinana, assembly GCA_951640165.1. Taxonomy (NCBI): domain Eukaryota; kingdom Metazoa; phylum Arthropoda; class Insecta; order Lepidoptera; family Nolidae; genus Pseudoips; species Pseudoips prasinana. Next base: position 7,843,769 of record OX621249.1, read on the forward strand.
CATAAATAATATTATTTTTATTAAATTTGCACAAAACAAACAAACATCGTGGATAAGTAGAAATTGAGACGAAAAGCGCGAATAGACATTCTAATTTACTAAACAAAAAACATAAATATAGGGCTAACTAAACAAAACAACACAAATTGTAAGACAAATACCCCGTGGAGAGATTTTACAGCATGTAATGCTACTTCAAAGATTTACGATATACAATCTTAATGTTAACATAGATTTTATTTTTGAACCTTAATTAGGAGAATTTCAAGAGGAGATTCTTTGCCCAGAGATTCCTACAAACGATATTAAAATTTATCTTTTGGCAACTAAATTAATATCGTTATATCAAAGAAACGGGCAGATGAAAGGGTATTGCGTCAACAAATAAAATGAACGAGATTTTATTATGATGATAAACGTACTTACTAACGTAGACGGGATCCCTCTCACCAAATAAAGTGGGCCGCAAAATACGAGTCACTTTTGGTAGACAATCTTCTCTAACATCGCAATGGTATGTTCAGTTTCGTTATCAGATCACATTAAAATAAATATAACGAAATTCGAAATAGTGAAAACATCCGTTTTATCTTGTTTCGTATCCACAAGCTCGTCGTACACAAATATTATGATCTGTTTTATGCTAATATAATAACATTTCTGAACGTCAATTTGAATATAGGGATTTACAATACTGAAGTACGTTTGTTAGTTTAAGTAAGGCTAAGGTCAATAGATTAAAACACCCTTGTTACCTAGTTTAATGAGTTTTCTGTATGTATAAGGTTGTCTCGAAGAAATCGCAGCAGCTTTAAGACCGTCCCATGTATTTTAAATCTTATATGCGGATAGCGCAAGACTGGCAAATCTGGAGACCTTTGGGGGAGGCATTTGTCCAGCAGTGAGCGTCTTTCTGCTGATATGATGATGATAAATTATTATAATAATTGTTATTCTTTATTGACACAGACACATAAACATAAATTAAAAGTCATAAAAAGAAAGCTTGCTGTGCTGGCGTCTGTGCAGAACGCCATAGTCAACAAAAGCAGAAAAACTTCCAGGCAACCTTTGAATGGACCAGGAGTAAATAAAAGGCAGTAGGTAATAATGAATTTTCGGGAGTTGTCCGTCCCTCTTACCCACCACTGCAACTCCTGTAAGCCAGGATCAGCAGTGGCATACAATAGGATTACACTGAGCGGTGAGGTTCAGGTATGTCCCGGGGAATCGTTTTAACTGTCTTAGATCCCGCAACGAATTTAATCAGAAAGAAACAAGGAGGAGTTAAAAATGGAATAGTTCCAATTCCGTTCAAAGAAAAGCGGAAGACTGAAGGAAATACCGGGGCTGGAGCCTCATAAAACGAGAGAATTGCAACTAGAGAAGCCGGCTGCAAAATCACCGAGGTGACGATAGTGAATAATCGTACTGCAAAATTCAATCACAAATGATCACATTAAAAACCAATATCCAAAATGAAAGTGGCCCCAATTCCACGCGGAACGTGCCAGCGAGTTTTTACCAATTTGAGTTTCAGATTTGACGAGTTTTTGATACGCGATGATGCATAAATGAATAATACTACGGTTAAAAAACAATCAAATGTTTTGTGTAGTTTCCAAAATTTTATGAGAATATAGATTAATTTGTGAACAATTCTTTTTCACACACATCATACTTTCGAGCCGCTTGGTATAAATACAAATACTACGTACGGAAACAGCTTTGTCGATATTATTTTTCTAATTAGTTACGTGCCTACATTATTTCCCTGTATCAATAGTAGCCTTATTTATTTATTTCATAAATATAATACTCCGCAATGACACACTACAAAGAAAACGCTGCTCCGTGAAAGAATCAGATCCTACTAATATATAATGCGAAAGTTTGTGCATATAATAATATATATTGATGTTTGTTACTCTTTCAAGTAAAAACTACCCAACGGATTTTGACAAAACTTTATAGTAATATATATATCGCACGTAGGCTGGAATTTATATAAGTAACTCTTTTACCATTTCAGATTCCATTACCTAGCACGAAATCACAGTAATCAAAATGTGCGAACAAATAAGAGCTCTCGATAGAGTCACAGCGCTGTAATTGGTGAAACGTGAGACTATAACAAGATAACAAGCAATTATTGCGTTGCAGTCATCTACGTACCCAGAGCTCTAGACTTTACAATACTGCCGTGCATATGCTAAAATACCGCTAAAAATAAAAATATGTCATGGCAAATACTACTCTATGGTACCATCTTAAAGTGTGATTCACCTTAATAGCTGATGTTCTGTTACGGCCATCTAGTGATTGCATGGCAGAATATTTGTTTAAACAGATGATGATACATCGCAGTGTCCCACTGCAGGATAAGGGCCTCCTCTCTCAATGAGACGGTATAAGCCATAGTACACCACGCTGGTATTATACAAGTTGGCATCATATACCACGAAGAACCTTTGTCGAATTCTCAGGTATGCAGGTTTCTTTACAATGTTTTCCTTCACTGTTTCAAGTATGAGGTAATACACTTCTAATACGCACAAGGGCTATAAAAGTCAGTAGTGCGCGCCTTGGCTTCAAACTCGAGACCACTGACCCGACAGTCCATTAGTCTAACTCGATATTTTAACAGATAGACCATCAGAATTTAATAAGACTTTCTAAATAATTTTATATTTGGCTTTGAATTAAAAAGCAAAAGAAAAGTTTAGTAACTTTTCAAATAGCCGGTGTTTGACATTTTGGTAAAAGTTTTTTCATTACAGATTTCAAATTTTTTTCACAGATATAAAAGTTTTCCAATCAATTATTTTATAAGTATATAAAAATTTTAATATGGAGAATTTTAGTTATGAGGTAAAATATGTAAAAAGTCAAGTGTAATATAATTCAAATCTAAATGAAAATTGAATATTAGATTACTTTAAACCACGAACTTTTAATCCTGAGACAACTATAATAATAATAAATTGTTTATACATTAAGAGTTTTACAGTTTATGATATAATAATAATATCCTACGACATTATTTACACACGGTCATTTGATCCCAAACTAAGCAGAGCTTGTACTATGGAAATCAGATAACTGATATACTACATATACTACTTTTGTAAATACATAATTTATATAGATAAATTACACCCAGACTCAGGACAAACAGACATGTTCATCCACACAAATATCTTTTCTGGGTGATAATCGAACCCACGACTACTACCACTACGGTCACCGTAGCCTAGTTGGTAGTGCTCCTGCGTACGAAGCTGGTGGTCCTGGGTTCGAATCCCAGTAACACATAAATTTAGATGTACACATGTGATAAAGTGTACTTGTATTGTATTATATAATGTTACCCGCTTATTTGCTTGTTAGGGCTCGAAATAAACCTATTACTAACTAATCCGCCGCTAAGATAAGCTAAGGTAGATACTTAAAATTTTCATAGTGTATGTATTCTTTTTGACACTATAACAACAAATAGTAAAAATATAATTAAATATTAAGGAATTGATTTTATATGTTTTTGTTCGATATTAACAATCGCTGTAAAATCTAGTACGACAATACAGAGCTCTTCATATAAAAGCTACGAATCAAACTTTGCTTATTTTAAATATTGGAGTTGCTTTACAATAGCGCCATTTTCCTTGTTAATAATCTTAATGTAGCTGTAACTTAACTAAACTTTTCGTAGTTGGCATGGTACCTAACTTAAGGTAAACTTAACTCATTTTCTACCAAGCTACGTGAAAGCCTCGGTTCCTTGGTAATTTCATACAATTTATGAATGTAATTAACGTTCCCCACTTAGTATATTGTAGTTAATTTATTGATGTTTAGTAATACCGTTTTTGGCTGACTTTTGGGTGCGACGGCCAATCTCCACGGAGACTAACCACTTACGCAGGCCATATATAAGTGCAGACACTTATAATCTTTGTTTATTTTCACGAGTAATATTTTAATTCACTCACTTATTGTATAGGCAGTGGTTACCTAGTTATAGAGTTGTTGAACCCACCCAGAATATTTCAGACAGGGCTTTAAGACTGTTTTCTAATGGTCAAAACTGGCACCGACAATTTAGCACGCCTCCGAAGTACGGATGCGCTCAGAAGTTAAAGAACTATGACGGTCACCAATCTCTAGACTAACCTCGTACCTAGTTAGTTAACTTATTCATTCACTTACGAACCCGGAAAGCAAATGGCTATAAACGCTACAATTTTAAAAAGTAATCTTTGAACGGTTTACTGATTTCAATTTTATCAGTATACATATACTTAGTTTGTTAGTTACTATTAATCTGTGAGGCACCTTAATTGTCCTCGACAGATTATTATATTTAAGAGTTTTTTTTAAATATATGTCAAATATAACGGTCCGTGATAATCTACAATATGAAGGCTACGATAGTAAACAGATATTGCTGAGAGGAAGCCTTTTTGGACTTAGACAGAGTACATAATTTTTTTATTTTTGTTTTTTTTTATTATCCTTCTTTCATAACCCTTGTAACGGATATCTGTTACGTCTGGGAATAAATATAACTAAACTAGCTGCGTTTTTTTTTTGTCAAAAATATTTCAATAATACTTTTGGTTCATCCCGGGCTTTGAATCTTATTAAGTACGGTTGAACGCACTACCACTTGCCACCATCGAAGCAATATAAGTATATATTTACAAAAATAATAATATATATATATATATATATATATATGTAGTATTCAGTTATCTGGTTTTCATAGTACAAGTTCTGCTTAGTTTGGGATCAGATGGCCGTGTGTAAATAATGTCCCAGGATATTATTTAAAAAAAAAACTGTATATCGAGAATTAAAACTTAACGCGTTTATATATTTCTACAAACAAAGAGGCCCACTTTAAATTGCTCTCATTACTTTTGAAAACACCAAAATGTAATGAATTCAAAACAAGACTCTGCGACTAATCTATTCATGAATAAGAGAATACATTTTCAGGCATGAATAATACATACAAACATTTTCGTGTTTCAAAATGTAAAATGTCCTAAAGGAAACCGCATCATAAAACAATTAAACAAGCAAAAGACCAGCCTTCATTTGATTCACCTTTTGGCGTCCAAAGATACTGTAGTACGTTGATCGATTGGCAGCCGAATCAACTAAGAATTAAACTGCTGCGCTGTGACGTATATGGAGTAGCTGATATCAGCTTTCAGTGTGCAGGGCTGTGTTTTATTCACTCTGTGTGATATTAAAGTGTTCGGTCTCCTCTGATTGACTGATATAATTTGGGAACCATCCTCCAAAATATATAAATAACCCTTTACACATAATAATACACTGATAGTTTTGAAACAATTATCCGCAAGAGGACCGCCTCCCTGATGCGTCGCATACGAGGGAGCACTAATAGCATCCTTCGCATCATTTGCAAGAGACCTGGCTGGCTAAATAGATCCTCCGTCTTTCGAATATTCCATCAGATCGCTTTTTTCTCATCGCAAAAAAGTGCACAAAGGCGCTAAAGAAGTTTTCACTTCAAAAAATACTATTCATTTGGTATTATTTATACCAAATTTGCCATCTTATGATTACATTGCTATCCAATGTGAATATTACATTTCAATGTGAATTATAATTTTAGTTGGAGATAATACTTTGGGCTACCATTAACCCAGCTATTATATAAGGACGTCACCCTCACTATTCTGCCGACTTTGTACATAGTTGTAGTAACAAGCAGGTTAGCTTAAGTGTCTGTAACGGGCGGTCACAAATCCATATTGATCTCGGGCTACCTTACTTAACCCAGATATTACGAGCATCAGTGAATCACCTCTTAACTCCTAGTATGCTGGCCTTTATCGAGTGGTGCAGTTACAGGCGAGTAATTTCAGTCTAATGATCTTTTCAGTCAACTACTTTGCATGTAAAAAGAAAGTAACAACAAGGTTAAAATTGCAAAGTTACGAAACCGTTGAAAAACTATTATCTTACCACTTAAGTGTGTATTTAACCTAGGAATGTATGTATATGTAATCAGATCAGACATGTTTTTAAATCATAAATAAATAATAATCTATGTGTATGTATTATGTATGTGTATATAGAGCAATATATGTACAAATATGTATAAATACACTAGTACTAATAGAACAAAATAGAAACCATTAATGTATGTTACTTTTGTTGTTGTGTGTTAGTTAAGTTAAATTTGTACTTCCAATGTAACTACAGCAATATTGATGTACATATAAGAGAGGGGTCTTGGTTTCTAATACAAGTTTTATATAACTTAAAAGAAGAGACCCACCCACTCTAACAACTATGTGTAGTAAATAAAGACATGCTTGATTTTGAATAATGTTATAGGGTCCGCCGTTTTATATAGGTACTCAATAATCTTTGTCTCACAATCGGGGTAACGGGGAATCGGCAATTCAAATAAATATCAAATAAAAGCATTCTAAACTTATTTAAAATAAAATAAAATAAAAAAGGTTTTATTCACGTAGACTTTAAAAAAGCGCTTGTAAATAGTCAGAACATGTTTGTAGCAATATAGTTGTATACATTATTATTTCTAGTAACATAGATATTTAGATACACATTGTATTGATTGTATGAAAACATTTAGAAAATTTATTTTATAATAGTAGTAATGATATTTAGCTAGCTCGTATCAATTTATTGTCAAAAGATTGTTTAAGTTTAATTATCTCGTTTAAGTCTAATATTTTTACTACATATTGTCAATGGTTCTGTCTATATTAAGGTACTATTATAATGACGGGCCTTGTGTTAATAACGACGCGACGGTCGCGCTTTAATGCTACCACCGGATCCAATGCGCCCCAACTGAGAAGACCCAGCAAAATAAACTCAGTGGGTTCATCTACTACCGGTTTATACACGACCTAGTTGAGACGGCCCGGCGAAACATACTCAGGCATGAACACGGGATTTGAAATATAACCTCAAGAATTTGTTCTACACCGGAATTTAATTTTGCTTGCTGTATCTCGTGTTGACTTTTAAGTTTAGTGAGTATAGTATGGAATAATAGTAGATACATGCGTTAAGTAAATATAGGCTATTTATGGATTTAGATACGTATAACATTTAATTTGTGATTTCATAAAAAAATCATAAATTGAAGGTGATATCTAAATGTTTTCATAAAATCCGTCTATCTAAATATCTATATGTACAGTAATATTTGTGTATACTTAACAAACATGTTCCGTCTATTTACAAGCGCCTTTTTAAAGTCTACGTGAATAATAACCTTTTTTATATAAAATAATTAAATTACAACGAGATGTAGCTCTCAAACAAGACGGATTATCTCGCGGTTTTTCTTATAAAAGCTAATTAATCGGCATAGTTCTTATATTATGTTTTATGAGAATTCGTTTAGCTGTTAAAAGGTTTTTATTATACATTCTTTTTTCGAGTTGTAGACAGTGGTTTTAATGATTAAGTTACCATTATATATTTTTTTATTTAGAAATGTTCTTTTGTACCTGCAAACTTCATTATGTAGTGCTAGATTTGCGTAATTGAAACCATTAACAAGATTTAAATTAGAACACATGAAGTCATACCTCAAAGTACACCGTTCGATACTTAACTAGATTTTTTTTTAAAGCTTTCTCCTTATAAGAATAGTTATACTAAAACCCGAACACTTCTTGCATTTTATTTTTAAGGGCTCTCATTGTAAGAATTCACATATTAACCCATAAGTCAAGTTAATGCCCTTCCAAGTATTGCCTCTCATGTTGACATGGTTATGACAATAATAATAATAAAAATAATTATAATGTTGAACGTGGCAGCTAGCCAAAAAATCCAACAGACTTTACTGACAAGCTTGCAAGGTTCTATTGTAATGTAAAAAACAATAGACGATTCCTCACAAATGTTACATTATAACGGAATAAATGAATTTTGAATGCTTTTAATTGTTTTTTGCATCACATCATTCCTTCACAAGTAACGTATCTGTTCTAAGGAAAACATAAAAGCAATCAAACTTATTCAATCGAATTTTCAATTTTAATCATGAAACAGATGAAGTATGTGAAAGTAAACAAACTATGTTACATTTTAACTAGTCTAGCTTTTAGTACTAAGTCTGGTTCATGTTTAATTAGCTTGGTTCAGGGTAATTTTTTAGCTCAGCTATTCCAGTCTACATCGGCTTGGCGTTTCTAACGGAAAAAGCAACTTCGGACTGACAACATTTTGCTTTAAATTAAAGTTTTTTGTGACACCTTTGTTGCTTGTTTATTTATTTTTTAAGGATTTCTCTTCATACTTAGACTCTCCCCTTGTTTCTCAGAAGAGTAGGCAAAGACAATTGATGTCCATTTGTCACGATATTTGCACACCTCTTTTGCTTCTTTAACATTTATCATATTCTTTATACATGCTCACTGGTTTAGGGTACTTCTTACCTGGGTTTTTATGAGAAAGTATCGGATTTCATTACTACGTTAAAATTCTAATCAGTCCAATTCTCTTTTGTTACAATTTCAATAGTATAACGACACAGCATTGTATAACGGTCAGGCAAACTGAGGCCTTGATTACCGCTAGATTGGGTGAACTGTTTTATACATGTGTTTATTTTTTTATATTAGTACGACTAGGCCTCGTACGTAAAGAGCTTTGTAGCAGCGAGAGATTTTTTATTTTTATACTAATGTTTAATTTATTATAATATGTTGATATTGTGCCAATAGAAATATTCAACGGATTACCTACTTTAAGTTACTTTACTTTTACGTTCATGAGATATAGCCTGCTGATGGACAGAGAGATCTACAGACGGAAATACTGACTAAAAGCGACGGATTAGTAAAAGTGTTCCATTGAATACGGAACCTCATAAAAATAAAGTAATCAACTAATTTAATTCCTATTTCAACCTAATTGCTGTGTTTGTCTAGATTAAATGTAAATTTATTAAGTTGTATATTTTTTTAATAGAATTAACTCAATTAATACTTCTATTCAATACACAAAAAACAGTGAACAAATAATAATTATCCAAAGAATAGAAGCGATTGACATCAATGCTTTGCTACGCCGTAGCAACACGACTACGTCGTAGTAAAATTCACAACATTTATCATAGAATTAATAATTTAAAATAACATTGAAATTGAATTAATGTTTGATAAAGAGTTACGATTGATTCTGGTAACAATTAAGGTTCGCAATTAGTTTGGCGCAATTGAAAAATAATTTACCTATCTTAAATACAAAAATATTGTTATTAAATTCAAAACCTTATATTTCCTAGCTAGAGGTACTTGTTTTAACATGTGCGCAATGTTTAAAATTCTCTCCAAAGCACATCGATATAAATCTAGTAAAATTTATATAATAATTATAATTCATATATCGCACTCACCATACAAGAAACTATTTAACGTACATGACTTATAATTGGTTTTAAATATATATCTAAGCATTTGTTTTATAACAGAACCGCTTTTTGAACTCACTACAATTCATTCAATCGGCATTGATCGCACAAAAAGTCAGACAAAAGGTTTTACCCGCATTGAAATAGAAAACAGAGCATTTGGAAACGGTGAAAAGGTTCGCTCACTAGCTATTTCGGAACAAAACAAAGACTCCGCAGTTAAGGCCATGACCTTAGTGCACTGTCACGTGTAAATATACAGGGTTACATGTAAAACACCACCAATTTGTAGGGCTAGATAATTAATACTGTTCTCCTAGCCGAAATCCAGTGTTAAATGAGACTAGCCATCTGCGCGTGACATATATAGTGCTCAAGTGTGTGCGCAAACACAGGAGCACTTTCTATTCCATCAATCTCATGATCCGATGGGACGACTGGAACGACACGACCAATGGTGTCAGTTACAGGACTGACGGTTTTACGTGCTCTCCGAGGCACGGGGGTATAATACCACCAACTGACAGACTTCAGGCTGATATTAAGATTATTTATTTCTTTTTCCAAATAAAAGCCAAAATCACTTTGGTCCAACCCGGGTTTGAACCCAGGACCAAGTTATCTGTGATTGAACACGCTACCACTAGACCAACGCGGCAACTACCAACCAATAAACTAACACCATAAGTTAGAACATTTGTTCTACGCCTTTTCATAATTTATAATATTTTATTTTCGTATAAAAATAAGTATTCATTTAATTTCCCGTTTTAATGTTCATAACTCTACGCGCATCGCAGAGTTTATTACTGCCAATATAATAATATCCAGGGACATTATTAACATACGGCCATCTGATCCTAAACTAACCAAAGCTTGTACAATGGAAACCAGATAACTGATATACCTAATACTTTTTTTGGAAATACATAATTACACCCAGACTCAGGACACACAGACATGTTCATGCTCACAAATATCTGTCCTGGGTGGGAATTGAACCCTCGACCTCCGGCGTGAAAAGCAAGCATTTGCCAACCTCGCCAACAGGCCTGTCAATATGCATCAAGGTTCTCAAATTTGCCTACACCTATAATGGTACGGCACCCTTCGTGTGCGAGTCCGACTCGCAATTGTCCGGGTTTTTCCTTGTGGTTTATTTCTGTTCATAAGCACGATTGTAGTTCTTAGTATTCCCAGTACATGTACTGGGAATACCAAGTATTCTAAATTGTTCCTCGCCACGGAACGTTTCAAGAATAATAAGTAGCAAAAATGCTATTTTGTACTATTTTAGTAAAGTTTTTAAAGAGAAAATTAGTTCGTATGCATAAAATTAATTCATACGGTTATAGTTTGAATAAGTTTTATGCATAAGTAATAGTCTACTCTTGCCATTCAAACAACAATACTCGACTATGAAAAAGACTGAATATTTTTGAATATTAAACTTGAAAAAAACCGGCCAAGTGCGAATGGGACTCGCGAACGAAGGGTTCTGTACCATTATCTATAAATTGAGCAAAAAATTCACGTTTGTTGTATGGGAGCCCACTTAAATATTGTTTTGTATTTGTTGTTATAGTGGCAACAGAAATACATCATCTGAGAAAATTTCAACCGTCTAACTATCACGGTTCATGAGACATGTGACAGACGGACAGGCAGACAGCGAAGTTTTAGTAATAGGGTCCCGTTTTACCCTTTGGGTACAGAACCCTAAAAATGACGATCCAAATGTTTCAAAAGTGCTGACAGTAATTTTATAATCTATGCAACATCGAAATGTGTGGAGTGCTGAATGATCAGACGACTGGATCTAGTGATCCAGATTACCACAAATTCAGAAAGTACAGACGCCAGCACATCAAGCTACTTCAATCTGTCAAATTTCCCCAATTGAAAGTGAACATTATGCTTTTGGCCTTTGTCCAGCAGTGGACGTCTTTCGGCTGATATGATGATGATGATGATTATGCTTTTGTCATACAGTTGCAAATCTATAAAAGAAATTTGACAGATTGAGGTAGCTGGATGTGCTGGCGCCTGTGCATATAATTATTTTTTTTGCATATACAGGGTAACTTGTAAAACACCAACAACCTCGCAGGACTAGATGGCTAACATCATAAGTAATAACTTTTGTTAGACGAATTCTAACATAATACATGAAAAAAATATTTTTTTCAATTTTTGTTGTACTTTGGTGACATTTGTAGGACTATGTTTCATTTGTTTGAATTGGAATGAACCGTAAGTCAAAGTAATAAGACTTATAAATCGCAGTTTTATTTGTGTTCATACAAATTCCATCATTCAACACTAAATATAGGAAAATAAAGTTTATTCCACGAAACTAATTTATTAAATAACAATGCATATACATGTTAAATAAAAATAGTGTATGTATTATGATTAAAACATTCTAATTGGGGTGTGCGTTAATTACGTTACATGTTGAATATGTATGTATTTACAAATTAAAAGTAGTATAGGTATGTATGTAGTAAAGTAGTATTATCTGGTTTCCATAGTACAAGTTCTGCTTAGATTGGGATCAGATGGCCGTGTGTTAATAATGTCTCAGGATATTGCTATCATTATTATTATTCATCATATATAACACCTATTTTAAATTAAACTCATGCCACAGACAATCGGAGGCTCAATTTTATTGAAATTAATTGGATACCATAATAACATTAAAGTTCCACCATTTCGATTCGTTCCATAAACAATCAATCTATTTGAATTAATTGGTAAATGAATGAGAGTAAAAGGTTTTATAGTACTAATTAAAGTACAGATATAGAAAAACATCCAGATTGCTAAGTATATATTCATTTCATTTGGATCTACGCGAATGGGGCAAATTGATTTTAACCCTATGTTGTTTTAACAACATGTTATACACCAACAAATGTGCTTGAGTATAATCCATTTGAAATTTTGTGGATGTAATCATTTTATTGGATGGCGCGGTGGTTGAATCAATTGAATTCGAACAGTTTTGGAGAACTCTCAAGCATAAGTAAGCTCACCATACTGGTATATGACGGTCATCGTAGCCTAGTTGGTAGTGCTCCTGCCTACGAAGCTGGTGGTCCTGGGTTTGAATCCCGGTAAGTGCAAATATTTGTGTGATGAGCACGAATATTTGTTTCTGAGTCATGGATGTTTTCTATGTATTTAAGTATTTATCTATCTATATAAGTATGTATATCGTCGCCTGGTACCCATAGTACAAGCTTTGCTTAGTTTGGGGCTAGGATGATCTGTGTGACATTGTCCCTAAATATTATTATTATTATACTGGTAGACGTTGGAGTACGGTGTCGAATATCAGAATATCATCACCCTATCTCACCCCATGGGGGGCTTAGAAGTCGACCTGAGGGAATACCTACCAGCGGACGGGCAGCATCTTCTTTCTGAGTACTATGATCATCATACTGCGATGGCCAACCCGTCTGCCAAGCGTGGCGATTATGGCATAAGCTTCCAAGATTATTCTTTTGGCTTTATCCAGACTTTTAACAGCTGTTATGATAATGATGATGGCATGAACTCGAAAAGTCTGTAGTGCGCGCCTTGTATTTCAACTCAATACTACTGACTCCAAAGGTCAACGGTCTGATCACTAGGTCATCCCGACCAAAGAACTTATCTATGACTATAAAATACAAGTAAAATATGACTAAATTAAATAAAATATAAAATAAAATAATAAGGTTTTTATTCACGTAGACTTTAAAAAAGCGCTTGTAAATAGTCAGAACATGTTTGTAGTAATATAGTTGTATACATTATTATTTCTAGTAACATAGATATTTAGGTACACATTGTATGAAAACTTTTATAAATTTTATTTTATTATAGCAATGATATTTAGCTAGCTTGTATCAAGTAATTGTCAAGAGATTATGTTTAATTATCTAGTTTAAGTCTCATATTTTTACTACATATTGTCATACTATATATATCAACTGAACCTATTCAGAATACGTACTAATATGTCATTCGAGTAAAACCTAACTGCATTGGCCCCAATTAGTAGAACAATTCGCTTGACAATAACAGAACTAGAAACACTTCGGCACTGGAACTGGCATTCAATAGTATTAACACTGGTACTAAAGTTCGTTAGTTGTTATATATACGTAAACAATATAATCCCGTCTAGTATATAGATTACTAGCTGTGGTTTTAACGCGTTAAAATTTATAAATTATAGCCTATCTGTTAATCCTGTGTGTCAGCTAACTACTACTAACTAAGACGTGAAGAAGTAACAAACATACATCTCACACACATTCGCCTTTATAATATTAAATTGCTTTAAAAAATATCATTTAAATTAAATTGCTTTAAAAATATCACACTTTTTTTAAAGCAATTTAATAAAAAGATATCCTCGTTTATAAGCAGTAGCTATTCAATTGCAGAAATTTAGACCTGTTTATGGGGTTAGGATCACACAGACAGGGTTCGTTGTATTTCTGTGTGTGAGTAAGGTCGCCAGAGCTCATCGGGGTGAGGGGAAGGGTCACACTTGTTTGCTGAATCTTAAAGGCCGACAACGCACCCGCGACTCCTCTCGTGTTGCTAGTGTCCATGGGCGGCGGTGATCACTTACCATCAGGTGACCCACTTGCTCGTTTGTCGTGCTCTTATATAAAAAAGTACAATATAGGCCACACGTTCCTGGGATGGTAGCTTATACTTATCCTGCAAATAGGTATTGCCATACAACGTGGCAATATCGCCAGTATTATGCAAACGTTACCAAAATATAAAATTTTAGAATACATTTAATTTATCGTTTTAAATATACATTTTTAGTATTCGTTTAGATATTATATTTTGAATAGCAATTTTGTGTTGTATGTTTAATGTAGTTTGTAAAAGTTAATTTTTATGTTTTATTTTAGGTATTTTGGGACTGGTTTAATATAAATTTTGGAAATTGTATCTTGAACCGAGTAAAGTTGGAAAAACACTTAATAAAATCGGATACAAAATGATTATACACACTTTACAAAAATATATATACTTCGGTCATTTTATGATAATTAGATTCCAGAATAAATTTCAATATCAATATTGTTTGTACACAATACAATTAATAAGAAAATCGATAAAAAAACGAAAATTAATCAAATTTTTATAGTAATATAACCATAATTTATTGTGTATGGGGCACTAAACGCCTTTATGAGTAGCCGGCAAGTCTCAAAGAAGGCTCGACTGGCCGTGCATGATGGAGTGTTAGTGCCAACTTTAATGTATGGAAGTGAAAGTTGGGTATGGCAGAAAAAGAATGAAAGTAAAATAAATGCAGTGGAAATGAGAGCTCTGAGAAGTGTGTGGTGTGACTTTGAGAGACAGAATTCGAAATACTGATGTAAGAGAGCGTGTTGGTGTGAAAGAGGATGTAGTCATAAAGATTGAAAAAGGAATGCTGAGATGGTTTGGCCATTTAGAAAGGATGAATGAAAGAAGATTGACCAAAGAAGTATACCTGGCCTGTGTGAATGGAACAACCGGAAGAGGAAGACTTCGTCGAATATTCTGTGACCAAATCGGAGACGTTTTCAAGAAAGGGCAGGTCAGAAGTACCCTAAACCGACGAGCATGTATGAAGAATATAATGACAGTAATCGAGGCAAAAGACGTGTGCAAAGATCGTGACGAATGGAAACCCGTTGTCTCTGCCTACCCCTCTGGGAAACAGGCGTGAGTCTATGTATGTATGTATGTATAACCATCACATTACAACCGAAGCAACTTTTTCTATTTTTTTGTAAAACATGTAAATCCGCGAATGATATAGCTGCGTGCCGAATTCTAGGCCTTAAGAATAACAACAGTCGATACTACATCAGTGAATGTGTGTGCATGTGTATTGCCATACAGCCCACACATTCACGATCCATGATGATTAACCAAGTCTTATTTAACAGTCGATACTACATCAGTGAATGTGTGTGCATGTGTATTGCCATACAGCACACACATTCACGATACATGATGATTAGCCAAGTTTTATTTAACCGCTCGCGTACGTCCGGAAATAACTGGTGCAGAAGGCGACCCTTGGTTGAGGTATTCCATCTACATTGCCATTCATTTAGTAGTTCTTTATATAAGTTAGCTATTGTAGAATGCATTATATTCTATTCATTCTGATTACTAGCCACAAAAGTTAAGTCTGAGTGACACTCCTAATACTAATAAAAATAGGCAGAAAGAAAGAAAAAGTCAATGTTAAAAATCGGCTTTCATCATGATATTATTACTTAAGTCTTTAAAATGTTTTAAACAGAATTTGTGCTGAGCACCAAGTAAAATTAGCTTCAATTTTATTACAGTCTAGCACTACATGCCAACAGTGGACATCATGTGTAGAAGTGATGTCATGTTGGCTGCAAGTGCTATAGATTACGGTAGCCACTTATCAAGGGAGCCGTAACTTTGTTTGCTAACTTAATAGTAATTCTAATTGGGGTGTGTGTTAATTACGTTACATGTTGTATAAAACGTAAACAAAACCATTGTTTTTCCGATAAATGCACAACGGCATTTGTAGTTTACTGAAAAGAATCCGCAGGTCAGATGGAAGACAAAGCCCACCATGACAATGAGTGCTCTAATTAAGGATATTTCTCTGTGGGAAATACAGTTTTAGTTTGCTTTAAGCTTAGCACACTTAATGGATTTGAACTAATATCATTATTTTATACGGAGCATGATTAATTTTGACCATAGACAGGGTATCTAATTTTGTTATTCTCAGAATCAAATTTGGAATAAGCATAAAATTTTCTAAATTTGAACGTCGTCATTTGTCGAACATAGCATTCGAGTAATTACTAAGACATGTCGATAGATGACACCACCATCCTGGATAGAATTTGTTGGAAAAAGAATAATGAATTTCAGAGCAACACTTGCGTTCCAAATAGGAACTGAACTGTGTCTGTGATGAATGCTATAAAGAGATCGTAAAAACACTCTAGCTAAATAGTAATCTGGTTTTTACGTAGTGTTGACTTAACATATACTAAAGTTCTTAACACTGACTGATTGGAATGGCAATATCTTTAGAAACTAAATTTTTGGGAACTAAGTTAAGTTTCAACCTGATCAAATCTGGTAGGTATAAAAGATTAAACCTAAAGTCATCTGTTAGTTCTCGTAAGTATTACCATAGGGTTTTAATAAAACTTACTGTTAACTTTAGGCTTAACTTATCTTTATAATAGTTAACTTAAGGGTTTTATAACATTTATTAACCAGGTTAAAGTCCTAATGAAGTGTTTTGATTTCTTCTGATAAGGTATCGATATACCGGTGACACGAGCTCTGAATAATAATTCTTAGGAGGATTATAAAAACATAGCAAAAAAACATCGAATACTGTCTTGAGGGACGCTAGTCTCCAGGATAAATTAATTCTGTAAAGTCAAAGAGTTATTCTGGTTATACGTAACCTACGGATTATCCGATTGCGGGGAACTTGCCTTATAAGTTAATACTGTTTAGTATAAGCCACCGCCCAAACTCATCATCAATCTATTGATTCGACACGTGGAGCAGTTCTGTCATTGATATTAATTTCATAGCCTCAGATCGAAGCCTTGTACTAAGACTCTCCACTTACTTGTACATCCGTAGGGGCTAGTACTAAACGGTAGAAACATTTAAGAGCGGCTAAAGCTTCCAACCAATACTTGTAGGGGGAAAGCTTATATCGATTGGGAAAGTACAGATTGTACTTCAGGGATTTATAATGTGAATCTTGGCATCATATCGTGTGTAAGTTAGATCGCTCATCGAGAAGGGGCCTACGGTTGCCAAAACGTAAGTATAACAGTGTGCGTGGCAAGTGTCCTGGAATAGGGTGACTGGTCACCAACACTTGTATGTATAGTATATTTTTTTTGTATTTTTAGCTAATTTGGTAGTATGTTAAAATAAAAATAAAGGTTTGTCATGGCATGGCACACATAATGATCTGTTGCAGCACATATCATTATGTGTGCCATCATCATATCAGTTGGAAGCCGTCCACAGTTAGACAAAGGCCTCCCAAAATAATTCCAATTGTCAAGCACAATGTCCTGCGCTTCCCGAATCCAGTGATTTTCAAGGAGCCTCACAATATCGCCCCACCTTATTCCTAAATATATATATAAATTATTTCATAAATAGCAGAGCATGTGGAAGTGCTCACTTTTCGCCGTTCAACAAACAATAAATTGATTGTTTAATTTCATTTACAATCAAATCTGCAATCAAGCTCTGAATTAATTGGTATACATTTGTATATATTCGACTGTAAGGAAGAACTTAATGAAAACTCATAGTAGGGCTTCAGCACATGCTTGTGAACGTGAACGTGTACATTTCCTTAAAATTACATAAAATAAGGAAAAAGATTTCCAATGCCTTCACATTTGATTTTTTTACTGACCAAAGATACTTTCTGCCTGGTTTCGGTAAACGTTAAGAGGTTTACAAACAGAACTTTTAAGAACACTCAGTACCTAGTTATTCAGCTTCCCTAAAAGATAAGGTAACATACATAATGAGACAAGATCAATAGAATACTTTATATCACAAGTAACTGAAATAGGCCTTTAGTCCTTTGCTATTTTTAATCTAAATCTAAATCTTAAAAAGCACACAGGTCTACAACCTGTTCATATTGAAGTTTATGTGTGTGTGTGTCTGTCTGTCATCTGCGACATCATTACTCCAAAACGGTGATATCGATATCAATGCAGATCTCAGCCTGATTGCTACCTTAATCAAGACTATAATTCATAATAAATTAAGTTAAGAGATTTTGACGGCAAAATTTTATTTCTAGCTTTCCTTATGCTATCCTATACACCCTGTAATGTGTTAATTAATACATTATTACGACTAGGTACAATATAGCAGTGTTCCTTTACAATATCATTAATTATTATTTATACACCCAAAATTAACCCACTTCATTAGTTTATTTTATAACATCTTAATTAGAATATTATTTATTATGTCCTTGTTTATTTAAATCTTTCTCTTTTTGTTTCACGAGTATAATGTGAAGAGCGGGGCATCCTAACACAGGTATTTTATTACTTAAAAGGATTGCCCCAACCATTACTATGAACCACATTGTAAGAAACTGAAAATAAACTATTTTTATAAGTAAGTAAGTAAGTAAGTAACTCTTTATTGTACACCAAAAAATAATACATATAATAGGAACTTTGAGTATGTTAAGATTGTACAAATGGCGGCCTTATCGCTAAGTGCGATCTCTTCCAGGCAACCGTTGAATGGACCAGGAGTAAAGAAAAGGCATTTGGGTATTTGTTGGCATAATTAGCAGAAAGGATTTTTTTTTTTTGATTATTTTCTTTTTTTGTGATTTTTTTGTGGTTTTTTGTACCATGGGTACTTTTAACAATAAATAAATAAATACATACATATATATATATATATACGGCAGGTCATAGGAGAATAAGATATACAGTAATTTAACGTTAAAGAGAAAGATAGTAACTCTTCACCATTTTCTTAAAAATGTCCAGTGACTGAGCACCTCTCACTGTCTCTGGCAAAGCATTCCACAATCGGGCAGCTTGTACGGAAAAGGAATGGTCTAAAAATTTTGTGGAGTGCATTGGTATCTTGATTCGTAAATTTTTCGATGATCTCAGCAACCTCGAATGTGTCTCGTGGAGGAACTCAAAACGTTCCTTTAAGTAAGTCGGAGTAGCTGGATTGAACAATATACTATATAGAAGAGAAACAATGTGAGCATTCCGGCGAAGTCGTATAGGTAACCACTTGAGTTTTGCACGAAATTCGGAAACATGATCATATTTACGCAAACCAAATATGAAACGAATACAAAAATTTTGGAGCCTCTCAAGTTTGTTTAATTGGTCCTCCGTGATATCGAGATAGCTGGCATCAGCGTAGTCTAAAATCGGTAGGAGAAGGGAATGGGCTAGCGCAATCTTGGTGGTGGTCGGCAAAAAATTACGAAGTCGTCTAAGTGACCCAGCGGAAGCAAACATTTTTCGACTAACTTCTTTAACCTGTGGGCCCCAGGATAACGAGGTATCAATATGTATACCAAGGTTTTTTACCGTCTTCGAGAGCGGTATGACTGAACCATTAAAGCGCACCTGTGGTACAAGCGACCAGTCTACCATAGAAATCTTTCTGGAGCTACCAACAACAATGACTTGCGTTTTTGATGTATTTATTTGCAGTCCATATGACCTTGCCCAGCTGCTTATCTGACATAAGTCGGTATTAATATTATGAATGGCTTCGTGAAGCTCTTCAAGTGGTGCTTTTGAATATATTTGAAGATCATCTGCGTAAAGGTGGTAGGATGAAATAAGTTGATTGGATATGGAATTTATGAAAATTGCAAAAAGTAACGGAGATAGAACGCCACCCTGAGGCACACCAACATTTGTATTGCACCACGAAGAGTAGCTGTCATCAATACGTATACGTTGCCGGCGGCCAGACAGGTAATTACGAAACCAGTCAATTGCCGTTGGAGATATGTTAATAGAGCAGAGTATACCTGTCAAGATATCGTGATCGACGGTGTTAAATGCATTACTGAAATCAAGTAATGCTAACACCGTCAGATCACCCTCCTCCATGCCCGACCTAATATCCTCCGTAATATGAATCAAGGCAGTCGTGGTACTATGACCAGGACGGAAGCCGGATTGGACAGGATTCAGGAGATTATTTTTGCATAGAAAGGAGTTCAATTGGTTATGAATAAGGCGTTCTAGGACTTTGGAGAGGAATGGCAGTATGGAGATAGGACGGTACTCGGAAAAGGAACTTGGATTGGATTTTTTTGGTAACGGGGTTATTTGGCCGTCTTTCCATGCTGATGGAAAGACCCCATGGGATAGGGAAAAATTAAGGATATGGCATAAGACCTGTCTTTCTGACCTGGATTTCATTAAGGATGGGAATGATCATATTACGACTGATAGTGTCAGTTCCTACAGCATTGGATGATATTGACAGTATACTCTTCCTGACATCACAAGCCGACAATTGATTAAAGACGAACTGAGAGTATTTGGGGATAGGTAGCGATGAAAGATAATTTAATGTATTAATTTTAAGTGCCCTATCAAAATTGGACGACGCAGTAAAATGTTTATTGAGTAAATTGACATCTAAGTCTTTAGGAATTGCATTTTGGCGAGACTTTCCAATCCCCATTGAGTTTAGAAATTTCCATACTTTAGCGGGATCACCGTTTTGTACAGAGTTGTGAATGTGCTGGCGTTGTGCATTCCTACACACCTTGTTGCAGTGATTTCGTAAAAAGATATATTTGTCGCGGTTCAAATCCGTTGGCCGACCTTTGTATTTTGATTTTGCCGCGATTTTTTTGTTTTGGAGAGCTTTAATTTCATCAGATAGCCAAGGAGCAGGTAGGTGTTTCAATTTAATAGGCCGTATTGGAGCATGCTTGTCGTACAACTGTAGGAGCTCGTTGTTAAATACTGTGACCATAGCGTCGACAGATGTAGCAGTATACACAGGTGTCCAATCGATGCTACCAGCATCCTCCCGAAGATTCTCCAGATCGATGCCACCAAAATTACGTTGCAGGATGATTTTAGGCTTCGCTTTCGGTGGGTGAACTTTATAGGACAAGAATATAAGGTCGTGATAGGAAAAGGCGTCAGCAGAGCACTGTCCGTGCTTATGGATGTGTTGAGGAGAAGAAATAAAGATAAGATCAAGAAGCGATGGAGTAGAATTAGGAAAATTATGGGTAGCATTAAGGGGTAGGATTGATAAGTTAAGAGAATCGGAAATTGCAGTTAACGATGAGGAGCGGAAATCATTTTTGAGTAGACAGGTATTAAAGTCGCCCATGATAATTGCGTGACTGTAAGAAGGTACAAGTTTTTCAAGAAGGTTTTCTAATGACGAGAAATAGTTAATACGGAGAGAAGGACAGTAATAGACTCCAAGCAAAAGCTTTGTATGGTGAAGATGCACTTCCAGGAAAAGGTGCTCACCGCCATTTGCAGGTGGTGGTTGCTCAGAGACGTCGACTACAGAGAAGGAAATATTAGAACGCAGATAGATTGCCACGCCTCCACCGTTTCCTTTCACACGATCATTACGAATGAGCTCAAATCCTGGAAGTGAGTAAGCTAATGAAGGGAGACAAGGTTTCAACCAAGATTCTGAGACAAGGATAGCATGGATATTTTTACAGTCGAAGGTGGCCAGCATATCGGGGAAGTGAGCCGGAATGCTTTGGGCATTTATGTGAACTACATTGAAATTACGGGGAACATCGAAAAATTTCTGTGTCAGAGTGTCCGTTAGTGAAGGTATACTCGAGAAGCTATCACCATTACTACTGGCTGAGTAAAAGCTATCTTTATCACTACAGTCTGACATAATAAAATATAATATAAAATACCTATATAAAATAAAATAAATATATATATACCTATAATAATGTCAAAATATTTACAATAAAACAATTTATACTAAAGTCACACAGTCCACCCACCGGCTGCATTGTAAGGTATCACATTTACAATGTTAAAACTATTTATATACATATAAGCAGTGCAGCTAAGTACAAGCAAATAAAAATAAAAAATATAAGTAATCAAAATAGTGTGTCATCATGAGTAACGCTGTCTGTATTATAGCTATTATGTGAAGTTTGATGAAAAGGTACTAAAATGCTATTTAATTATATATAATATAAAATACTATGGTTCATTTACAAAATTCAATTTAAATTCAATTTGGACTAAAATGTCGAAATTATGACGATAAAGAACTAAAAAGACCGAAAAAAACGTGGCTACAGTATGCTTACATACTCTTTGCCTGACATTAAAAGTAGACAAACAATTAATTACAAGTAGTAGGTGATTTGTAAGTAACTCAGATATTATTTTAATTTGTGATGATTACCCTGTTTAAATGCACTATTTTGATTATTCATAATACTCACAATGTGGGTGTTTGAGTTTCGAAGTAACTATAAACGTGACATACGTATAGCTTGTACGTAACTGGTGTAAATGTTAACTAAAAAACAAGAACACACTTTGACTGAATGAAGCTACATTAGAAAAAATCTCATTTTTTACTTGTCGCAGCTGTACGTTTGGGCTTGGTGGTTTTGGTGCATACGACCGGCTTGGCAGTTTCTTGCGACAGAGTATTATCCAAAGGAATACAATTCAAGTCGGCGAGACATGTAATTTTCTTACGCGCCCCATTCGTTTCCGAGACATAGAAGATTTCACCCTGCTTAGTAAACGAGCGATTTACTCCATATCTGTCACGTACCTTCATGAAAAGATCGTGCCGCATCTTCGTCAGAAACTCCGATAATGTGATACCGGAACCTTTGAGCTTTGCCTTTCCAAACCAGATCTTATCGCGAAGTGTTCTATCATGCAGCTTAAATAGTATTGGGCGAGACTTCTTAGTCGATGAACTCCACATCCTGTGACACCTTTTGATGTCCCCAGTTGAGAATGATGGCATATGTAATTGGTCCTGAACAATACCTGCAACAACTTCTTCAATGTTTTCCTTGGGATTTTCTGTGACACCATGTAGCAAGAGAATCTTCCGGCGACCACGCATCTCAAGGCGATCAGCATCTTGAGCAAGTAGATCAACCTGCCGCTGTAGATTGTTCATGATGTCAACAACATTGTTCCGGAAAGTTTGGAATTCTGTGGCCATTCCTGAGGTGCTTGCAGATCCACTGATGCTTGGGGACTTCTGTAATTCAGCAGCAATGGCACCCATACGTGTGTTTAGCCTTGTGAACTCCTCCCTCATTTCACTCATGGACTGCTTAATAGTTCCATTGTGTACTGGAGATAATGCTATTCCGGTTGGTAAACTGTATTAACTTTCAATTAATATCATTAAATGTGTAAAATTATGAGTTATTCTTATTTAAAACTATTTTTAAATATAGAGCTAATTAACAGCAATGTGCACTATACAACTACCCTCGAAGAAAAAAAAAATTATACTATATTTAGACATTATATATATTGAGACGGTCACCATAGCCTAGTTGGTAGTGCTCCTGCCTACGAAGCTGGTGGTCCTGGGTTCGAATCCCGGTAAGTGCAAATATTTGTGTGATGAGCACGAATATTTGTTTCTGAGTCACGGCTGTTTTCTATGTATATATGTATTTATCTATCTATATAAGTATGTATATTGTCGACTGGTACCCATAGTACAAGCTTTGCTTAGTTTGGGGCTAGGATGATCTGTGTGACATTGTCCCCAGATATTATTATTATATTATTATTATTTATTTATTTTATTTATTTATAAGCAGTTTGACACCCCAGTACTAAGTACCAAGTGATAATAGTACAGTAGTAAGTACTAAGCCGCGGATTAAACTTTAAACATAGTAACTTACAAAAATATGAACACATTTGCTCAAAATGGGAACGCAGTGTTTTATTTTGTTGTCACTAGCTGTGCCCCGCGGTTTTACCCGCGTTAAACTTTATAAATTATCACACCTCCGCCCCCGTAGGTGATAGCGTGATAATATGTAGCCTATATGTTGACCCGACCTCTTAGTAATGTTCATGCAAAATTTGAAGTTAATCCATGCAGTACTTTTTGAGTTTAGCCCGGACATACGTACAGACAAACAGATAAACAGACAAAAATTCTAAAACTATATTTTTGGTTTCGATATCCATTGTAGATCACGCCCCAAGTATCGTTTAAAAAAACAATTCAATGTACAGTTTCGACTATCCTACGATTTTATTATATGTATAGATAACGTATCATGCCATCACGAGAGTAACAAATCCCAGCGCTGCATTGCCTTCGGAAGCTCGGACTCATCAGTCCATTAAGTTTTCTGCCAACTCATACTAAAACCTCAGATAATAGCATTTTCGTGTTAATCGTGGATATGTATTAGGTCACCAGTGCTAACAGGGAGAGGGAAGGTGCGAAATAGTAAAGGACTTTCAACCACTTAACACCCTAGGTTGTAGAAGAGAGTTTATTAATGTCACGGTCACCGGAGCTTAGTTGGTAGTGCTCCTACCTACGAAGCAGGTGGTCCTGGTAAGTGAAAATATTTGTGTGATGAGCACGAATATTTGATTCTGAGTCATGGATGTTTTCTATGTATTTAAGTATTTATCTATCTATATAAGTATGTATATCGTCGCCTGGTACCCAAAGTACAAGCTTTGTTTAGTTTGGGGCTAGGATGATCTGTGTGGCATTGTCCCTAGATAATATTAATATGCGTGACGCGTTGGTGATGGGCCTCTACTCATACTAAATATATATACTAAATGGTAATCGTAGACGACTACGATAACCATTTAGTATCAAATGGGGCATAATAATAAACAAAATAAAAAAAAAAACAAAAATACTTTATTGTTCAATAAAAAGAAACCTAGTACATTGAAACAATGAACATAATGTACAAAGGGTGGCTTTCTCGCATTAAGCAATTTCTTCCAGACAACGTTTGTATGGGTAGGAATTAAATTTAACAATTAAAATTGTTTGTAACATATTTAATTGTTAAATTTAATTCCTATAGCTTAGTACTTTTCAAACAAGGTACATAAACGTCCTACTTGGTTTTACTGAACGACTAGGGCAGAGGTTAAAGTGGTCGCCTACCTACTACCACAACGCTCGTGTTTCGGGTTAGATTCCCATACAGGAAAACTATTGGTGTGATTCATGATGATGATGTCTTCCCGGCCGAATTTCGGCCACGGCGGCCATTCTCAATGGAGATTAGCCAATTGCGCAGGACATATTATAGTGCTCAAATGTGTGCGCAAACACAGGGGCACTTACAATTCCATCACTCTAGCGACACGACCGGAAAGAGGTCAGGCACAGGACCGACGTCTTTACGTGCTCTCCGAGGCACGGGGGTGTAATACCGCCAACTTCCAGACTTCGGGCTGATACTGAGAAATTACACTTTACGGTAAAATCCCAAAATCACTTTTTGGCCCGACCCGTGATTTGAACCCAGAATCTCATTTTCTGCGGTGATGTAGGTATATGTAATAATGTAATATTAGTCATGAGACCGGATGTGGTTTGCGTCCGTGAATTGTAATGTAAAATCGACCGCTTTAAAGTAACTTAACTAAGTAGCGACACGTTCTCTTATAAAAATCTAAAAACCCTCAGTGATTTATTGATACTACTCAGTGATTTATTGATACTACAAAGTTGTTCTTATGTGATAAATCACTTTTTTCCAATAAATAATTAAAAATAATAGTTGTTTTGGAAAACCTATAGTAGTCGAAAACTGTATACCAAATATTTATACCAGTTCGGGTATAAATAACACGTTTTACGGCCATTAATAAATAACATTCCAACAAAATTATGACTCCATTACATAATTAGGTCAGTGGCAGATATAACTAATGGTATGGCCCAAGGAAACAGCCTACCAGTATATTGATAACGGTGCGCTGCCTAAACAATTAACCCTGGTACACTCGATTAGCTTCGCAAGCATAATGAACGACCCGAAAATACTTTTGCAGAACCAATTTAGCAAAGAGGAATGCCCATAACTGGTACACTTATTGCTTCCACAAAAATATGTTTGCTACATATTTGGAATTCCCATATCTGCTACACTCACTTTATTATATAAAAAAATGTTTGCTACATTTTATTTAATTATCATTACTATAATCATATCTTGGGACATTATTCACTCATAGCTAGATGCACTCACCAGTCAGTAGCGATCGGCGAGTTAAGCAACTAGGATCGCGGTCAGTCCACAGATGGGTGACCACTAAAGTGGTTTAATTTCTGAGCGTCTCCGTTCTTCGGAGGACACGTTAAGCTGGCGGTCCCGGTTGTAGTCATTAGACAACAGTCGTTAATCCCTGTCGGAGGCCTACTGGGCGGCTTGAACAACTCCGACACCAGGGTAACCACTGCCCATACGATAAGAAGAAGAAGATTCACACACGGCACTATGGAAACCAGATAACTGATTTCACACTAATATTATAAAGGCGAAAGTTTGTGAGTGTGTATGTTTGTTACTCTTTCACGCAAAAACTACCGGACGTATTTTGATGTAACTTTGTAGTAATATAGCTTATATATCCGAATAACTCATAAGCTATAATTTATAAAGTTTAACTGCTAGTATTACATATACAACTTTTCTTTTGTAAATACATACTTTTATAGGTAACTAGCTATGCACCGCGGTTATACCCGCGTTAAATTTTATAAATTATCACAGCTTCTCCCCCGTAGGTGATAGCGTGATAATATGTAGCCTTTATGTTAGTAATGTTCATGCGAAAGTTGAGGTAAATCCATGCAGTACTTTTTGAGTTTAGCCCGGACATACACACAGACAAACAGACACCGGACAATAATTCTTTAAACTATAGTTTTGGCTTCGATATCGATTGTAGATCAAGCCCCATATATCCGTTTAAAAAGAAATCAATATACAGTTTTGACTTTCCTACGATTTTATTATATGTATAGATTACACCCAGACTCAGGACAAACAGACATGTTCATACACATAAATATCTGTCCTGGGTGGGAACCGAACTCACGACCTGCGGGGTGAAAGGCAAATATCTTACCAACCACGCCAACAGGACTGTCAGACACTGAAAATTATTTTGAGATATTTTAGACGTTTAAATCAAATTCAAATAAGAGGGTTTTTTTCATAGATTTTTTTTATGTAAAAATTTGTGTGTATTTTATCAATATTTTTACTTATATTACTTAAATTGACAAACAATCCTATGGACTACTTAATAATAAATGGTTATAGTGGCCTGTGAGGCATGCAACATACATAGTCTATCTATACATCACTCTTACATAGCCTGCCTGCCCTACCCCGAAAAGATTTGGCGACCTTACTTTCTCCCAAGACCACAAGAATGCCATAATTTTGCTATTAGCTAGAGAGTTTTCTGTAAGGTGGAAATACTTCCCCAATCGAGTTGCTCATGAGACTTATCTCATAACCATTTGGAATGTATGCCGCTGAAGTGTGCCAAATAATTATAATAATATTATTGTTAATCTTATTATTATTATTTGGCACCACCTAATAATAAACGGTTATGATGATGTCATCTATTTTGCATCCCATATTTATATTACCAAGCCTATCTTCCCTACCCCTGAAAGATTTGGGACCTTACTTACTACCAAGACCACAAGATAAACATAATATGGCTCTTAGCTGGAGAGTTTTCTGTAAGGTGGAAGTACTTTTAAGTTGAGGTGCTCATGAGACTTATATCATTACCTTAGGAATTTATTCCATAAGTTTTAGTATAGGCTTTCCGCTGAAGTGTGCCAAATAACATATTGAGCCATTGGGCATAATGGGCTTGCGTTATACCATTTTGTCCAAGAATTAGGTTTAATCTTACAATAAGTGTAGTAGCTTTAATTTTACAATAAAGTGAACATAAAATCTTCTTATTTCAATCAAATTTTCCGAGATAATTTTCATACCATATCGCTCATGGCCAGATACTCTAACCGTTCCGTAAGTGATTGTGGAGGTTAAGTAACTAGGCTCGAAGTCAATCCAAAGATGGGTGGCCGCCAAAGTGGTTTAATTTCTGAGTGTCTCCGTGCTTTGGAAGGCACGTTATGCTGTCGGTCCCGGTTGTAGTTGTCGTTAAGCCATGTCAGAGGCCTAATGGGCGGCTTGAACAACTCTGACAGGGTAACCACTGCCTATACAACATATCATTTTATCATTCTTCATAGTAACTTTGATATGTCATACATCAATATACTAGAACAGAATGACATACACGAATACATACATAATATTATGTATTCATATATTATCTTTTGAATCCAAAGTATATACAAATATTTGATAACACTTTAACATGTTGTTAAACAGTTTAAATCTTGGTATTAATGTGGGAATAAATTACAGTAGCGAGATTTGGCCCTTTTGTTAATATTTATAGTTAATAAAACGTAAACGTTGCCTTTGATAATCTCAAAATGTCTGAATCAGATTATAATTACAAAAAATCTCCGCTATTAAATTATAAAGCTTATTTAATAATTATATTTAATAATATCAAATGTGCTGTTGATATCATTTAGACGCTAATAAGAAAGCTATATATTTAGTCTAGCTCCTTTAAAACATTTAGACACAAAATAGTTTTCATTTCGTAGCGTATAAGCGACTCTTGCATCTGTTTTCGGAAAAGTCGTTTGTATAAAACGTCAAATTAAAAATATATTCAATAAAAATCCGAAGTCCTTGCGTCAAAATTCGATAATCGATACTATTGAATTTTGACGCAAAGGGCTACATTCTTGGCCAGTCTTCTCTAGATTAAATAACTCATAATATATTTAATTACATAATGTATTTTAATAATTCTTTTTATTTGTACTTGAATTCTCAACATAAACGGAATTATAGTAAATAAGAAATGATTTAATCTTAATTTGACGACGAAATCTCCGTCCGTCCGTCCGTATCACATAAAATGGTTTTCAATTATTCGATAATCGAAATTAGATGCAAAAGCTAAATTTTTGGTAAAGTTCCCTTGGTTCATTCAGGCGCACAATAGTTTTGCTTGTATAGAGTAATTAATATTCCTGTTGGTTAAATGGTTTTTTATAAAAAGAATTAAAAAATAAGTAATAATTTTTCTGGTGGTCGTAATTGTAAATTCTCCAAACAACCGCAATTGTCGTATAAAAAAGTTTATCAACCCAATTCACGTCCAAAAATCGTTGAATCTCATTCAAATGCATGGATTCGAATTTGATTTCCCAGTTTGAATTTCTTTTTCCTATATTTGCATATTTATATCCCGGTGCCATCCAATTAAAAAACATTTATACAAATACCCACTGAAAAACCGCTACCGAATAGCGATAATATTCAAATAAATTATCTGAAACGTTGTTTACCAATCTCTGTGTGAAATTATACTTTCAAATGAAACAATAAATATTATTTTCTCTATTCTGCTCTCGTTGGCACACAAAACAACTCATTTTCTGCCAGCGCTGAAAATAGACAATTTGATAACCTAACATAACAAGCAGATCGAAATATAAAATATTCAAACCCGTTGCCGCCAATAGCTGAAGAACACCAATCTGAATTTCAAACTTCGACTCACCAAAAGCGCCACACAAAACACACGAACACTTACGCACCTCCGAGGATATTAAGAAAAACAAAAATCAAACTTCGAACGCCAATCGAAACTAAGAACACGTTGAAACTTTTTAAAATTTTTGATTAGGGATGTGGGTACTTGGGTTTAAATAACTTTGAAAATACATACGCGCGCGGTCGTTGTTGTATCGCTGGTCGGACAGTGCCCGACTGGTCGGGTCGCGTTTCTGGGCGCGAGTGAGCTTACAGGCGCTGCGCCAGCCCTTATAGCGACGCTCTCAACCCCTACGTAATGGCTGTGGGCGGCACTCTATAGAGCTGAAGAAACTACTTTATTAAAATAATATATTATACTATTTTTTTAGAAGCGACCCTGTACTTTCGACTTACTTAACTGGAGTTGTTGTCAAATAGAGATATAATTTGTCAATTGACGGTTTTGGTCTTTTAAAACCGTCTGATACAGACAATATAATCTAAAGCAAAGAAATGTGTTCAGCTATTAGCGCATCGTGAATACCTGTGTCGTAAAATTTATGGTTCTGAATATTTAATTTTATTCTCACTGGACATAAAGTATATTCTGATTGTATAAATTGGAATGATATAACGTGGAATACTATAACGTGGAATACTATTAAATATATTAGCAGCAAAGATCAAAAGATTTTATTAAGTTTGTAGTCACAAATAATGACAGGACTTGGTAATAAGCCCGGTGGAACCTAAATTAAAGCTGTCATTATTTATCACACTTTTGCTTTCAGCACACACAGAATATCCAGTATTATTATATATTTAGAATAATTGTTATATTAAAATACTTTTCAACCAAAGTAACCGACATAGCCGTAAGAATTGCCAAGTTGAAGTGGCAGTGGGCAGGGTAAATAGCTGGTAAAGCCGACGGCCGCTAGGGCAGAAAGGGGCAGCGTGGGCAGACCCTCTACAAGATGGATCGATGATCTTGTGCGGGTCGCTGGAAATCGCTGGATGCGGATAGCACAAGACAGGCAATCGTGTAGATCTTTGGGAGATGCCTTTGTCCAGCAGTGGACGTCTTTCGGCTGATATGATGATGATTATGATGAAAATACTTTTCTGCTGGTATGCGACTTAATTTATATACAAAAATGATCTGTTCTTCGATATAATTCTTTATATTATACAATGTTTACATAATTTACATATTCGGCAAAAATATTAGGATTGCAACATAAAAAAAATAGGGAAACTTCTACTTTTTAATTCAAAAAGTTTTCTAAATATTTAAACAACGTAGGGCAAATATTTCTTTCCCTCTTGAAGTATATGGCTTGCCAACGTATCTATCTGAAGTTTACGCGCCACTCTTCTCGCACTCCCCTCGAAGGACAAAGTATGAATAATATAAGTAAATAAGCTCTTGTATTAAGCTTCCAGTAAAAAGTATTCTATCGTATATTCTTGCAGTTGTATCCACTCTATATAGTTCTCTAGAGTTCCATCCTTGTCGCTCGGTGGCGAGTTGTCAACAAAATGTTATTAGTCGTCATCTGCGCTGTCGCCTCAGTGGGAAAATTCTCCAGCGAAATAGAAAACTATTGGTTAACTTGCGACCCGTGGATACGAAGCAGTTTAAATATCCATTAACAACAGAAAGCAGGGGTTTTGAAGTGATATGTATTAAACGTATACCTAATATTTACATTATATTACGTTATATCAATCGATACAATACTTTTTCGATTTATTTTAATGCATATTTAAATGTGTTTGAACGTTTTGCCTAAAGGTACTGGGTACTCTTAAAGGTACTATGAAAACCATCTGTCTGTTATAGACAGACTTGTTGTAACTATTATTCGTAAGAATGAAGAAGTATGATGATGATGAGGCCAAAATAAAAAAAGTCGAATGTTGTGCAGCAAAGGTTAAAATTTTCAAGTGAATGAATTACTTGTATGTTTATATAGATAATTTATGTTATTATTCTTGTCTACGCTGTGAAGTGCCGGCATAGAATATCATCATCTCATCTCAACCCGTGAGGGGCGTAGAAATCGTCCGAGGGAATAGGTTTTTCTACCAGAGAACGGGCAGCAGCGCACCATCAAACTGCTATCGCCAACCCGTCTGCCAAGCGTGGCGATTATGCCATATCGTCCCATTCTTTGGGGAGGCCATTGTCCTGATTTGGCGTACTTTAGCTGGCATGATGATAACTATAGATTCGAGTACATAGTCAGAAAAATACCATACAACCAAAAAAACACATCTACTTTGGAATATGTACTATGTCATTAGTAATAATACCTAAAATTACAAGTTGGTTCAATCTAATAGAAAAATAAATAGCTTAATTAGCTTAATCTTCTGGGGACGACACACTTTGATTACGAAGCAGTGTCTACTGGATTGCCTATAGTTTAGTTTATTTTATTTCATTTTATATTTAGTTTTGTTTAAACTCCTTAAATATACGTGTATATTACAAAAAAGTTAATAAGTAATAATAAATAATTTTATAATATACATTACATATCATTTGTGATATATACATGTTTTTAATTGACCGGCCTCTTGGCGTGGTTGGCAAATGCTTGCTTTTCACGCCGCAGGTCGTGGGTTCGATTCCCACCCAGGACAGATATTTGTGTGCATGAACATGTCTGTTTGTCCTGAGTCTGGTTGTAATTATCTATATGAGTAGGTATTTTCAAAAGAAAACTAATGATTGTAATTATTGAAATGAAATGACGACGTAGTTTTACGAACCCAAGTGAAACACTTTTTTGAAGGTGTCGCTAAAGTGAAGAGACAGATTACCTAGGACATTTTCATTGTGCTTGCACGTACAGCGCCTACACGTGTAGCGAAGTGATTAGGTGACTCACCACTTTATGTCCCGATTTCAGTTCCCGTTCAGTACAACTATTTATGAAACCTAAACGTATTTGTTCAGAGTCTTGGTGTACTTTGTATCCGTCAATTATTATTTATGAAGAAAAGTACCCCGCGACATAGGGAATAATGCGTGCGGACGTTCTCTGCTAACAAAAATGTTATTTATTAAATAAGCGGCAAAAAATTTAGATACAACAGTCTATAGCAAAATGACGATATGTGCACTATATAAACAATCGAAGGCTTTAAAGAATAAATTTGTGCGTATTCTTCTGATTCATAAAATTTAAGATATCATCACTTTCAGCTCAGTTCTTTACGAATATGTTAAGAGTTCTTAATATCGACTGATTTTAGCTCTGGACATTGATTGGTCACGTAATTGAAGGCACAGAATTCAGCTCGCAGCTATCACGCTTATGCATAGTATTATTGTATTTCACTTCAGAAAAATGTGCTTTTGTCATCTTTTGTGAATAACATTTCATAATATTAAGTGATTTTGTATAATTATATAATTAAAGTAACAAGTGGAAAATACAGTTTTGTCTATTTATTTCGGTATATACAAACATAAAAAGTGAACGACCTCTTTCATTATTCTCTGACAAAATCGGAAACGTTACTTAAGGTCAGAAATTCTCTAAACCAGTGAGCATGAAGTATATGTATGAAGAAAATAATGACAGTAAAAGAGGCAATTCTGAGATCCGCAGGCGAACCAAAGTAACCGACATAGCATGAAGAATTGCCAAGCTGAAGTGGCAGTGGTCAGGGCACATAGCTCGTAGAGCCGACGGCCACTTGGCCAGTAAGGAAAGGAAGGAAGAAAGGTTCTCGAGTGGCGACTACGAATCGAAAGACGCAACGTGCGCAGGCCCCCTACAAGATGGACCGATGATCTTGTGAGGGTTGCTGGAAATCGCTGGATGCGGATAGCGCAAGACCGGCAATTCTGGCGATCTTTGGGGGAGGGCTTTGTCCAGCAGTATGCGCCTTTCGGCTGACATGATGATAATGATGATGAAACGAGGCAAAAGAGTGCAAAGTTTGTGACAAATGGTAATCCGTTGTCTCTGCCTATACCTCTGGTAAACAGGCGTGAGCTGTCTATTCATCATTCATTTTAGTATTTCTCTTACGGTTTTAAGCAATACTAACTTAACTATGTTTTATATAATTACATTTACTTTTTAACGTAGGTTTTATGAAAATGATAGATAAAATTTAGTTTAATAATAATACTGAGGGAAAATAAGCACCACGCTAGAAGGTGTCTACCAATTATGTGCGCGCGTAAGTAGGGGCGTTTATAAGGAGTTTTAGTAATTTGACAAACCTACTGGAAGAAACAGTCCTTTCATATGTGCTTTTCTAGAAAGAGATGGATGGCTTATACTTCGTTTTTGTGATTTCAAAGGGCATACAATATACAAACATATAAACTATTCCGAGATATCGTCATTAATTAAAATATGTACGGAATCAAACTTGAAGATTTGATTCCGCAGAATTTGGCGCAAAAGCCCGCTTACACCGCGGCACCCGCTAAACACACGATATTAATAGTTGTAGTGAGTGTGAGTAAGTAACATAGATATACAAATATTTTTTGTAACTCAATGGTCAATTATTAATGAATTTGGTTCCCCGGACTACAACATATCAAATTTTCCTTAACCGGAAACCCCTAGTCGCAATGTTTACAGTCATTTAATACTTTCAATTTATGGCTAGAAACAATTACACCGTAACATTTTCACACAGTAAGAGAACTAGGCAGATAAAATTTATCAGCCTAGTTCTCTTACTGTGAAAATATATCGTAAAGGTGATCCAATTCGATTTTCCAGATTGGTTAGCAGACATAGTAATAATTCAAAACACGATATAAAGGTTATTCGTAAAATCGATGTTTACAATTTTGATAACGTGCAAAAAAGCGTGTAAAAGCTAGTTGAAATAAGTTGTGATAGAAATGGGATAGTACAAAAAACAAGAAGAAGCTTAATACTAAAACGGGGGCCAAAACTACAGAATGAAGACACAATATCGAAAAATAATTAAAATTGGTTCTCTTTTCTATTCATTCCGTTTTGAGATACTGCTATAAAAACGGCAACTAACAATTAATTTCACTTCTGGTAATCTCAGCTTTCTATGGCAAATACCCTACGACTTAAACAGGAAATCTTTAACGTTATTTGTAAATATACAGATTTCTGAAAGCACTCCTAGAGGTTCATACTTTGGACGCCTCCACAGTGGATACATTTGCAATACGAATACAGACCTTAATATCTACGCACTAAAGACACTATCCAGGTTGAAATTTACCCACCAACGCAGTGATGTGGCATCAACTATACTCATGCACAATACAAAAGTAAGACGGAATTTACAAACCGGAAAGGTAAAGTCGATGTTTGCCGATATAGCTAACGAGCAAGATGTTCACTCATTCATAGAATCGCTCAACAGAGAGTGCTTCAGCGGGTTTTAATAAATAAATAAATGACTTTTATTTCGGACAACAATACAGATCCATATTTTGTTAATAAAGTGACTTATGAACTAATGTCAGTAAGGATAATTGGTGAGGAGGTATTATAAATTAAGGTAGGTACTCTGTCTGTGCAGAACGCAATAAAGCACCCTTACTTTATTACCCTCTGCACAAACTCTCCAACAATAGGTGACCTGTAATTTTCAGCAACCGTTCTCAAAATGCTGTTGTCACTGTCTCTTATTTGTTTTGATAAGTTAATCCTACGAAATGTCATCGCACTAATTGTTGGACTGATTTATTTATCAGTCTGTTTGCTCGAAATAGAAGATCGCGTTATTTAGCTCTATTACCCAAGCGGCAATTTTCACCTGTCAGAATGGACTGTGGGTAACAGCATTACTATGTTCAAATTTGATGAGGCCGTGAAATCCAGTAGAAGTTCTGGAAACATTGATGAAAGTACTATACAAATTCTGAATTGGCATTGAATTTGTCATCTATACAAATCTATACAAATAAATAAAATTGGAGTGTCTGTTTGTAATATTGAAATAACCGGTTTTTACAACATTAATCTATACAAATAAATAAAATTGGAGTGTCTGTTTGTAATATTGAAATAACCGGTTTTTACTACATTAATATGAATATATATACGGTACATACACCAAAATTACATTTTTTACAATTTTTGTCTGTCTGTCTGTTTGTTCCGGCTAATCTCTGAAATGGCTGCACCGATTTTGATGGGACTTTTATTGGCAGGTAGCTGATGTAATAAGGAGTAACTTAGGCTACTTTTATTTTATAAAAAGTCTTTTATTTTACAAAAAAATCGAAATAAACTAATTAACACGCGGACGAAGTCTCGGGCACAGCTAGTATGAATATATATTCGGTACATACACCAAAATAATATTTTTTACAATTTTTGTCTGTCTGTCTGTCTGTTTGTTCCGGCTAATCTCTGAAATGGCTGGACCGATTTTGACGGGACTTTTATTGGCAGGTAGCTGATGTTATAAGGAGTAACTTAGGCTACTTTTATTTTAGAAAATGTCATTTATTTTACTAAAAAACAAAATAAACAAAATAAACTAATTAACTCGCGGACGAAGTCGCGGGCACAGTTAGTCAATAATATAATGGTTCTTGAAGAACTTTTGTAACAGAGGCCATAATGGACGTCTATTAAAATGACAAATGCATCGACTTTAATTAGCTATATGTACAGGTTATCAATCACCATCAGGTGACCAGCTTACTCCTTTGTATGATGGTGTGGTGTAGCAGCGATTAAGACAGTCGCCGTGCCACTTCATGTGCCGGTTCCCGAGCAGAACAACTATTTATGTGACCCATAAGTAGTTGTTCTGAGCCTGTTTCCATTAATTATATGTTTGTAGACAGCACGCATCCATTTCGGGCGTTGCCTTTTATTTCAAAAACAAAAGAAAGTTAATTATTTATACTAACTTACGTCTGTATAAATATATACCTATGTATATATTGCAATTGAGGAAACTATATCAATATTATGACCTTGATATAGAAACTTGCGAATTACATTTATATATTTTCATAAGAGTAATTTTTCAAATGAAGTGATTCTTAATGAATAATTATTTCAATTTAAATTGATATACCATAATAAAATTAAGTAATTCATTAAAAAAGATTCAACATTCTTTATATCAGCCTATTAACGTCCATAGCCGGACAAAGACCTCCACAAGAGATTTTCACAATGTACTTGTGTCGATAAAACCCTGTAACAAGAAATTTTTGATTGAATTTAAAGTATTTGCTAATAATTTCGTATTAACATTCTTGTGACAAGGTTCCATCAGGACACAGTAATAAAATTCTTCGACTACATGTTTTAATTATTAGGTATATACCTTTATTATCTGCGATCCTAGTTTCATGCCTGTTCTGAAAGCTAAGCGTTATTCTCTTACCCTTTTAAAGTATCTGTACCTTCATAATTAATTTTTACTTAAGTGCGTAGGGTTAATTGGCTATTCTTGTGGTCAATTAACGGTAAAGCCTACCCTTGCAGAAATGTACCGAGATGATAAAGTCGCTTGGCAACAGTGGTGTTTGTTGGTGAAAATTAATGTAGGTAATTCAGGGAAGTCTATGTAGAAAATTAATTAATATTGTCTTCGAGATTGTAATGAGCGGAATGGAATAGATAGGTAGATACACTTTATTGCACAAAATATAAAAACAGTTTACAGAAAAAAAAAGTAATATCTAAAATACATACAATTGGCAGCGTTATCGTAGTTAGGAATTTCTTGCAAGCAACGGTAAGATGGAAATACTTATCTAGATAATTATTTCAATCAGATAATTACCAATATCCGATTGAGTATTTACAGAGACTTGTTTCCAGTTGAGAGAGTTCTAAGTACAGTCTCTATCGTCTCACTTTCATGACCCGGTCATGTCGGGTAGCCCGCCTCGGCTACCCGACATCACCGAAGAGAGTCAAACGTCGTTAAAGTTTCAATCCCCTACTATTGAGAGAGAAACCAAACCAGTACGGACCGACCCGGGAAAGCATTTTCCGTGAGTAAACAAGCTTCTGGTAATCGACATTCCATACTTGATAACCACATCACAATATCCTAACCATACAAAACTAGGTGTATTTATAATAGAAACGAGCATTTTTACATGCATACGAACAGAAATGAAAACTTCGCCGCTGGTAGTCGAACCTCTAACTGGAAAGTTGGAAAAGTACGCTACTATACGAAAAGGCATTCTGATAAAAATTCCATTCCCAATGAAGGGTACATTTCATTTAATACTTTAACCCATTATTTCTACATCCACAGGTAAAACTTATTCTCACGGAACATGTTGAAAAATAAAAACAGTTTGGTTGATAAAATAAGTACATTTTTTTATCTGCATTATAGATACAAATATATAAAATAACAAAATAAAAAACAATTAAAATCTTTAAAGTATACAATGAGCGGTCTTATCACAAAATGTGATCTCTTCCAGACAACCAAAGTAAAGATCGGAGAATGGAATTATTGAGAGGGGCAGTTGTCGGTGTACATTACAAATAGTACCTATGGGTACAATTAATAAAGAAATGAATAAAAAGAAAATATAAACATATTACAAATAATAAATACATATAATCTATTATGTTCCTAATTGTGTTGTGAGTGGTGTAGTGACAGATAGTGATTCATGACAAGTCTTTGGAATTCTTGTGCACGTCTGACTACTAAAGGCAGTGCATTCCACAATCGAACACTTTGAGATTTTCTGACGATCTCAGTAATCTTGAATGTGACTCATGTAGGAATGAAACGATTTTTGAGATAAGAGGGAGCGGATGGACTAAAAATAATGTTGTATAGAGGTGTAAGAGTATTAGCATTCCGGCAAAGGCGTTTAGGGAGCCACTTGATAATTTCTTTCACCAGTCCATAAGTGATCGGTAATGTTAAGCATCTATGCTTGCGGTAGTCCATAGTTTGGTGATTGCCAAAATGGTTTAATTTACGAACGCCCGTACAGGATA
The DNA here is from genome assembly GCA_951640165.1 of Pseudoips prasinana. Lineage (NCBI taxonomy): Eukaryota > Metazoa > Arthropoda > Insecta > Lepidoptera > Nolidae > Pseudoips > Pseudoips prasinana. Next base: position 7,882,431 of record OX621249.1, read on the forward strand.
TGTTCAGAAACGGATGTAGTTAATTAATAATGTCCTCCTAGCCGAGATCCGGCCACGGCGGCCAGTCTTAAATGAGACTAGCCATCTACGCGGGACATATTATAGTGCTCAAGTGTGTGCGCAAACACAGAAGCACTTTCTATTCCATCACTCTCATGATCCGATGGGACGACTAGCGACACGTCCGGAAAGAGGTCAGGTACAGGACCGACGGCTTTACGTGCTCTCCGAGGCACGGGGGTATAATACCGCCAACTCCCAGACTTCGGGCTGATATTAAGATTATTTCGTTCTACAGAAAAATCCCAAAATCACTTTCGGCCCGACCCAGGATTTGAACCCAGGACCTTGTTATCTGCGGTTGAACACGCTACCGCTAGACCAACGAGGCAGTCAAATAGTTAATTAGACAACAGTCGTTAGGATACTACCGGGCAGCTTGATCATGACATAGGGTAACCACTGCCCATACGATAAGTAATTAGTATATTACATGTCACCTACTTTAGGATGTACCCATGTAGTTTTTAGTTTATCATTAGGGAGTGAGAGAGCGTCATGTCAGTTACCGTGACAGTATGAATAACAGAATAACGTATTCATTACTATGGCACGGGATTCTCGGTACCCAACTCCGATTCACACTTAGATGGTGTTCTAAATAAAATAATACTTGTAATAACAATAAATAATGTTAATAGACTTAGCCGCAGAAGTATATTTGAATATATTAGAGGGCGACAAACGAGCATGCGGGTCGCGTGATGGTAAGTGATCACCGCCGCCCATGGACACTCGCAACACCAGAGGAGTCGCGGGTGCGTTGCCGGCCTGTCATCATCATCATCATTACAGCTTAAATAAGTCCACTGCTGGACAAGCCTCCCTCAAGAATCATCTTGAGGGGATATGCCATAATCGCCACGCTTGGCAGGCGGGTTGGCGATCGCAGTATGATGGTCGTAGTACTCAGAAGGAAGCTGCTTCCCGTCCTCTGGTAGATATTCCCTCGGGTCGACTTCTACGCCCCCCACGGGATGAGATGGGGTGATGATATTCTGATTCTGATATTTGTCGCCGTCACCACACAGCAGAAAGAGTCGGCCGGCCTGTAAGAGTCAGCAATCAAGTGTTGCTGACCCTTCCCCCCACCCCAATGAGCTCTGGCAACCTTACTCACACTCGGAAACACAACACTAAAATAATTAATGTTATTATTAAGGAATGTCTTCTGTAAGGTGGAGGTACTTCCCCAGTCGGGCTGCTCTTTGAGCGACTAAACGCTGTCCCCTACCTCTCCAGTACCTCTCTCGTAGCTATTAAAACACTGACATCAGAGCCTGTATATATATAGCAAGCAGATAACTGATAAATATACTTATTTATTTCTATATACACACATATTATTGATAAACTACACCTAGGCAGAGAACAGATTATTGTGCCCATTACGCAAAGATTTGTCCTGAGTTACCATTCAGTGTCATTAACTACCCCATCAGGTCAGTCAATGATATGACAATTATTCTTATACACAAAACTTCATAAAAAGTCCTAGTGACAGTAAAGTCAAATAACGCAAATAGAAACAGAAAAGAAACAGTTTCCAATTATATATCTGCCACTCGCATTGCAATACAATTTACGTAGCTTCGAATATACCCGTTTGACAAAACAAAGGTGACTTCTGAAATTAAAATTGTATTGTTTGTATGGCACTTTATTTATTTCTTTAGTTTCAGCATATCAAGGCATTAGAATATTTCTTTTTCGTGTGGGCTAGTGGTCACCCTGAAAGGGCTTAACCACTGTTGTCTAATGACTGTATTCGGAATCGACAGCGTAACGTGCCCTCCGAAGCACGGAAACGCTCAGAAATTAAACCATAGACAAACATGTATTTTTTTAAATTAATTTTTCATATATATGTGTCCCAGAGAGTGATATTTTTAGGTAGTAGGAATGTTAAGCAATTATTTGTCAATCATCATTTAAGTTCAAAATCATTTAGTTCAATTTAATATAAGACTGATGACAGCTGAGATATGTCAATTGAAATATGACAGTGAATTGAGGGAAACGGTGCTATGCTCTTGGGCACTGTTATTCGTAACTTTGGAACGGTAATTCGTATCGCGGCACCACTAACCTCACTGCATTCCATGTGGTTATTTTGCACATTTAAATCCAAAAATATTTGTTGCATCCTTTGTTATTTTGTATTTTTGATTTTCTGCCCGCGTCGAAATATATATACATATATAATATTAGTTTCGCATACGCGCATAGTATAACCATTTCGGACAGTCTCACGAAATGCGTTCGTGAAGTAATTATATCATCCTAAACATACACCGCTTCATTTAAGTACTCGGTAATCACAGGAAAATTCCAATAATATTTTTTGGTCTAACGCAAGACCACATTATCTCCGTTGAACACGCTACCGCTAGACCAACAAGATTACTGCCGTTCATTAATTTTCTTGTAATTGTTTGTTGTGTACATTAAGTATACCAAATCTAGGTTCTAGCGTATTTTGATTATTGCTTAAATATGAAGCCATAACATAAACTGGTAGAAGTATTTATTAATTTTGTTTTATTTATATTTCTAGCACATACATACTCTCTCACACACAAACGCATGCACACACGCACACGCATACGCACGCACACACGCACACGCATACGCACATAGACAAAAGAATTCCTACCATCTCTGAACAAACGCCTGTCGCGTAATCTATTACACCTGAACAGGAAGGATCTACATGATGCATGATGATAGGCACAATTACCGGACACTGCACACTAAACAAACACCTCTTCAAGATTGGCGTCACGGACAGCCTCCTGTGCAGAGGGTGCATTGAAAATGAAGAAACACCAGCACACGTACTGCTACACTGCAAGAGTGTTGCTTACCAACGGGCAAAGTTCCTGAATGATCCGAAGACACTGCAGGAGGCCCTCAAGCCAGGCTTTCGTGGTCTCCTGGACTTCTGGATGGAACTAAAATGGTTCGAGTAGCCAAACAAGTATCACGCACAATGGCCCAATTAGGAGGCTAAGTGCGGAAACCTATCGCCCAACTAACTAACTAACGCATACGCACACACACATGCACACGCATACGCACACATACACGCACTTTTTACCCTTTATTTTTAACTAATTTTCAATAAGGAGGATTGTTATTAGATATTGTGTCGTACTGTTTTTTTTTGTCGCATCTGGATTTAAACTAAATAGGAATCACAGAAAAATTTAAGTTGGGTGTATATTCTTTAACATAGTAATTGTATTTCTATTTATTGATATTTCCAAAATACTAAAAAAAGGTTATCAAAAATAATAAAAATAAACATTTTCTTAAAATAAAAGTAAAAACATTGCCAGAAAATTAAATAAATATCAGTACTAAAATATGAAACACCTATTCTCCTTGTCCCAAAGAAACAAAGGTTACACTCAACGAGGTAGGTACATATTTGAAAAAGTAATGAAGTTTGAGACGTAGGTACACGAACAAGCAATTGTTTAAAATGAACAACTTTGCGACCTTATTTGCCGGCGTGCATAAAGGGACATTATGTTTGCGTTACTGGTGATATTTGTAAATATTAAAGTCCTAATATATCCTTGGTATACCCTAAAGAAGGATTTGCATCTTTATGTACTATTACGCACTCGTAGGTTCTGCACATTAAAACTCCGAGATATTTTCCACACACAATATTTAATCGAACAGAGTAACGTTCTCATCTACCGTCGTACAAAGAATGCCTCTTTAATAATTCTCCTACCCAATTTATATTTTTATCAGTGACAACCATTTGAAAGTCTAATATTGATTATTACTAGTTTTAAGATGTAAAATTATTATAGAAATATTATAGTAATTAATCAAGTGACAGTAATCGAGGCAAAAGACGTGTGCAAAGATCGTGACAAATGGAAATCCGTTGTCTTTGCCTACCCCTCTGGGAAACAGGCATGAGTCTATGTATGTATGTATGTATAGTAATTATAATGACAATGACTAATCAAATATATAAATAATCACAGCGTATTATTATAACATAGCAGCTACGTCATAACCGTTGCGCGGCTATGGAGTAGTTGATGAAACGTAATAGAATGAAAATAGGGCTCTTCAAACGGTTTTTTAGGGTCGGCAATACGCCAAATATTTCTCGGGTGTTACAAGCATCCATTAGTTATAATCAGGGTGGCTGTTTCTGTATATTGCTTATTTTATCCCTCTTATCCACCACTGAAAATTCTGTAAGCCAGAAACAACAGTACCACGCATTGCAATGACACTGAGCGATAAGGCTCAGACATGTCCCGGGCAATCATATTAACTGTCTTGGATCCCGCACCGAATATAATCAGATATAAATAAGCAGGAGTTTTTATATATAGAATTATATATGGATTTTTTGTTTTCCGGTGCCAACACCAATCACGCGGACGTCGAGACGCTTGCGGGTAGATATGTCGAACTAGCACAGACTAAACCCAACCTGGCATGACTTTTTTGGAGCCAGACGGGGGAGCCCGGGGAATATGTGTATACAACTCGAGTGCTCTCCTTTGCGGCACATCTTAGGTAGTGTGGATCTTAGCGGAGGATTACTTGTCCTCAGGGATTACCGGCTTCTGCCAACCGCCACAGAGACAGCACCACAAAAATATTTCTGTATTCCCGTAGCTGCTTGTAAGTGACGGTTAGTTAGTTAGTTGGGCGATAGGTTTCCGCACTTAGCCTCCCAATTGGGCCATTGTGCGTGATACTTGTTTGGCTACTCGAACCATTTTAGTTCCATCCAGAAGTCCAGGAGACCACGAAAGCCTGGCTTGAGGGCCTCCTGCAGTGTCTTCGGATCATTCAGGAACTTTGCCCGTTGGTAAGCGACGCTCTTGCAGTGTAGCAGTACGTGTGCTGGTGTTTCTTCATTTTCAATGCACCCTCTGCACAGGGGGCTGTCCGTGACGCCAATCTTGAAGAGGTGTTTGTTTAGCGTGCAGTGTCCGGTAATTGTGCCTATCACCATGCGTAGATCCTTCCTGTTCAGGTGTAATAGATTACGCGACAGGCGTTTGTTCAGAGATGGTAGAAATTCTTTTGTCTGTCTGCATGATTCCAGATCTATCCACTCTTTTTCATGTTCTTGTGTGGTTTTCTCACACAGCCATGTTTTCAGTTGGTTAAAGGGTATGGGTACAATGGGTTCAGGTCCCATTGTTGTCGTTTCCGATCCCTTTCTTGCCAGCTGGTCCGCAGTGTCATTTTCTAGAGATCCACTGTGCCCTCTTATCCACTGTATTGTGACCTTGTTGGTTGTTGCGATCTTTTCAAGCGCACCGTGGCACTCCAGAATGAGTCCGCTGTTGAATTGGTTGCTCTTTAAGGCTTGAAGCACAGAGGCACTGTCTGAGATTATGCGTATGGATTTACCATGTACATCTCGAGACTTGACTGCTGTTGCTGCTAGTGTTATTCCTACGCATTCCGCTTGGAAAATAGAATTTAGACTGCTAAGTGTTGTTGATATGTTGATGTTGAGGTCGTTGGAGAAGACGCCGGCTCCTGTGCCTCTGTTTGTTTTCGAACCATCAGTATATATCCGAACTTCATTTGTGCCAGAGCTGTCCTTGGCTTCCTCTTGAAGTTGGATGTCGTAGTTTTTATCAAATATGAAGTTTTTAGGGATTATGTCACATATAGCGTCCATCATTGGGAGCGTCTTCTTAATTTCATCCATGATGCGCGTGTGATTTTCCCTATAGTTTTGCTTCCACAGGCCAGCAGTGCGATTCTGTAAGACCTCATTCTAAACTTCGAATCTGAATCCGCTGTGAGTTTCTTGATTGGCATTCTAAAAACTCGGTTGATAATTCGAATTTACACTAGCGTCACTCTTGCGAGCGTGTCAGTGAGTTGAACTAAATTGACGGGGAGATTTTGAGAGATAAAGTATGAGATGACGTAAGAAGTGGCATTCTATACGGTAATTCCGAAGTCACTTCGACGCCCGCTTCGCACTCGAACCCGATTCAAAGTGTCAAATAAAAAGTATCTATTATACGAGTGAAAATAGAAGAAATCCTCTAAAAATTGCAGAAAATTGTGTTAAAATAATATTTTTATGTCACTGTGTTAAAAATTAGTTCAATAACTTTAAAAATTGTGGTTGAAAACTACTTTTTGGGTGTTTGTAAAGTGAATACGATGGCAAGAATGTTTTTGTTTAAATCTTTATTAGAAGAGGCTCATGCTTTGGATAAACTAGAAAAGCGTCGACAATCTAACCAAATTCGAAGTTTATCTTTATTAACCCGAGATGACGACTATGTGCGCGTATATAGATTGTCAAAGGAACTAATTGACCAACTAGAGTATGAGTTACTGCCTCTGATAAAGCCCACAAAACGTCGAGGCAAAGGACTTTCAACTCGCGTAAAAGTAAGTGCTTCATTTTATTAAGTATAAAGTTACTTTATAAGTATTTACAGTGTATAGCTGATAGATTTGTAACCAAGCACACCACACCAACATAATTTATCGCTTAAAACTCATGAAAACACTTCATAACAAGGAGTCACTTTTTTATTTATTGTTTCACAGATATTAGGCACCTTATCATTCTTGGCTAATGGCAGTTATCAGAAAATAATAAAAGAAAATATAAGGACATATCTATCTCAACCATCAGCATCTCGTTGCATAAATGAAGTAGTGGAAGCTCTTAACAATCCAGCAATAGTAAAAAAATATATTAGGTTCCCTCAAAATATACAAGAAAGACAAATGTTAAAAGAAAGGTTAGTATGTACTTATATTACAATTAAAGTGACTCAACTTTGATTTTATTATTTATTATATTCTTTAATGTACACCATGCATGAAATAAAACAAAGAATCTTAAAACTAAAATATTTTAAATTTTTATTTTTACATTTTTGTGATGGTTAAATGTTAGTGGTTACTTTAAATTGCAGGTTCTACAAAAAGTTTGGCTTTCCAGCAGTTCTTGGATGTGTCGATGGCACTCTGGTGGCATTGAAAAAACCAGTAGAGCATGAAGATCGTTTCTACTGCCGCAAAGGTTACCATGCAAGAAATGTACAATTGGTAAAATGGAATTTAATGTTGTAATCTATTACTATTAGGTACCTATTCAATTAGTCTACTTAATATTTCTTTTTTATATTTTTTTCAGATAACAGATGCAGATCTAAATATTTTAAATGTGGATCCAACATATGGTGGAGCTACTCATGATAGCTTCATTTTTAACTATGGTGAAATAAAAGCCCATTTAGAGGCATTAACAAATGCTGGTGAAGAAGTTGCTTTGCTCGGTCAGTTAATCCCTGCCTACCCTTACTTCAGAATATAAGCCTAAAGTACTTATAAAAACTACATCATTATTTGCTACTTATTAATTTTTTTCAGGTGATTCAGGATATGCTCAGCGCGCCTACCTTATGACGCCAATTAGTGGTGCTGAAGATAATTCCCCAGAAGCATTCTACAATGAATGTCACTTAACTGCTCGCAATTCAGTAGAGAGAACAATTGGTCTTCTAAAAGGACGATTTAGGTGCTTGTTAGTACACAGAGTGCTCAATTATCATCCAGACATAGTTGCAAAAATAGTTGTTGCATGTTGTGTTTTGCACAACATTTGCAATCGCGCAGGAATGCCGGCATTCACAATTTCAGAAGAAGAGAGACTAGAAGAGCTCCAAACAATTGCTGAAGTTCAAAGGAGGCAAACTAGGGATTTGCCATCTAACGCCGATTTAGCTCTTGGGCAATTACGTAGGCGAAACTTAGTAAATAGGCTATGGCGCTCACGTCATAGTTAATTTTTTGGTGGCGTCAAATCTATGATTGAACTAAGATAAATGCCACCAACTGCATTAGACTGCTTGAAAAGTGACTTGTTTGGAACTTTTTAGTCGTTTTTTGCGGTCGGGTTTTTTGACAATTGGCTTTACAAGAAGCATAGTATGGCCTTCCATGGTTACCTACCTTAGTACTAAAACGATACCACCAAAAAATTAACTATGACATGAACGCCATAGGGAGCAGTAGTGTGCGAGCGAGATAAAGAATGAGGTGGTGCCCCCGCTTAGAGCCGAGGTTGTATAGGCTCTTAAATTGTTATATTATTATCTTTTAGAAACCCTTTCTAAGTTTTCTTTCGCCATTTCTTTCTTGGAAAGTCTTCCCAATTTGTGAAATGGTGGTAGATTCATTAAATTTCTATTTTTAGCACATCGGGAAATGCATAAAATCAAACCAAATCCAAACTAATCACCAATGGATAAAATAATAAATTCAATAAAACCGCTCTAATATCCGTTTAAAAGTGTTTTATTTATTATGTACTATATTAACTTAAATTACTACAGCTTATCTCTATTCTTAGCCTCTGCCAATGCTTGCAGCCCTTTCCCCACTGCAGCCACAGCTTCAGCTAAAATCCTGTCTCTCTCTGCATTCCTTTCATCCATGGCCCTTTCTCTTTCCGCACTCCTCTCCAGAAAGGACTGCAGGATTTGTGCATTTAGTCGTTGTATCTCCAGCTGCTGTTCTTCCACTCTTAGGAATCTCTCAGTAGTGGTGGAGAATTCCGATCGCCGTTGAGATGGTGGAGGAGCAGTAACTGAAGACGTGTGACGTGTTGCTGAAAAAAGAATACCGATTTCTATGATGCGTAAATAAAAAAAAACTTTAAAAAAATCCGACTTCCATAAAACAAAACTCAAAAAATTGCAAAATAGGTAATAAAGTTATTATATTATAACTTTAATATCGGAAGTCGGTGTTTGTATTTTATTTCTTCGTTATTTGACACAGACTTCCGAAATTAAAGTTATTTTGCAATTTTTTGAGTTTTGTTTTATGGAAGTCGGTTTTATTTTTTTGTAAAAACCATTTTATTTTTCACTTTTTAGTTGGTGTACCCCATAATTAAAACTAAATAGTAAAGTTTTCCTATAAAATTTGAAGAGTACCCTCGATTTCGCCAAGATTCCATTATCAGATCCCAACTTGGTGACTATGGGACCATTTAGGAAGTATACCCTTTCCAACAAAAACAGAATTTTTCAAATCGGTAGGCAAGCGAAGAAGTTATGCGCGAACAAACATTAAAAAAAATACAAACATCCGAAATGAGAACCTCCTCATTTTTCAAAAAGTCGGTTAAAAATCTTAAATAGCAGCTTTTCGTTATCATTCGTTTGAAAAATAAAGTTTTGATAGTTATTTTTATTTTGTACTTACACACGGAACCAGCACCTTGACTAGCACGAGCCATATTTGTCCTGTGGCGGCGAGAAGTGGAAGCAATTGGCGTTGCATGACGTGAAGCTAAAAAAATAAATATATATATAATTACATGAAGGTTCTATATACTAATTTTTTTTCCTAGATCAAATAGGTATAAAATGATCATCATAGACAACCACCAATAGTAGAAAAACATTCACACACAACAACTAGGTAATAACCTAGTTTTCAAAACAAAAAAAACCCTTAAAAATGACTCCACTTTTTGTTAGCAAAAATGACTAAGTATTTGTTTTAACTTAGCCAAAACTTTTTTTTGTCACTTAATCTAAGTGGCATACGTTATCTTAGTTTTTAAACATTATTGTATTAAAGTTTTAAAACATTAGTGTTCATAGTTTTGATAAATAAATTAAGATAATGTTAGTATGAAAAATGCAACTTATTTAAAATTGTCCACACAAAACGCTGATTTCATAGATGGGAACCTAATAGTCGTGAAAGTTATTTAACATTATTGGTCACTTACATGACGTAGCAGCAGTTCGACGACGAATCACTGGGGAGGCTACTGGGGTGTTACCGCGGCGTGAAGGAGAAGGTGTGGGTGTGTGTGGAAGTGTTATCGGTGGAGGGGACAGGCTAGGATGATATGTATGAGGATCTCGAGGAGGAGTGTGTTCTATCTGGATATTCTGAAACAACAGAAACAATCCTAATAAAAAGGAAACCCACTCACCTATATTATAATTAAATATTGACAATTCCAAAAACTTGCTAAAGTGCCACAGTAAATAAGATTAAAGCACTTAAGAAATTTAAAAAAATCTTATGTAGACGTTATTTACTAATAATAAACAAAAATAAGAAACTAAAGTAGGTTAGTTGCTACCTCCCAAAACAATAGCTCGGGTCAGAGTGTAGTGGATCTGTTCTCAAGATATGATTTGAGTTGTCACAGTATACACTTACTGTGATAACTCAAATCTGTCTACCCAGACATACCCGCAAAATGCTTTGGCTTGTTCCAACAGTTGAGCTGGATGAGGAAGCAAACAGTCTTCTTCTAGGAACTACAGGATCTGGTAGTCTGTTACTTTGAGTATCCTCAATCAGTTCGGAACCCTGAAAAGTAAATTGGATATATAGATAGGTACTACATTTAGATCTAATAGAATAGAATCTAGTCACATCAGCAGATTTATAATAGTGGGTATGTACCTAGTAGTTAATAATATAATATTTAATTATAAAGACTTCATGCACAGTAAAAAAAATTACTATACAAAGGTGGATTTAATGCCGTAGGCATTTTCTACCAGTCGACCTTAGGGTGGTGCAAAGACGGAATGTGGCAGGTGAAACTTAAGGGAAAGACTAACCGGGGAAAAATACAATAATAATAAATACATACTTAGATACATACATACAAAAAACATTTACTTCATAAATCACAATAGCTGGTGGTTGTTCCCCTGTAGGTGCAAGACTCTGTTGTTGTTGTGGTACATGAGCCTATAATAAGTAAATATAAACAAATAAATGCTAGATATCATTCATTAATCACATACAATTATGAATTAAATTAAAATACCATACATCATCAGTGACAGCATCTTGTATTTGTTGCACTTCATGTGATGGAGATGGAGTATCATTTTCCTAAAACAGGTAATAATAATATTAATAAAGTCAAATAATTCAAATAAAAATACACTTTATACTGTATGTATTTTTAACAGACAGATTGGCCACTACCAGCCAGACAGGATTCATGCAAAAAGCTAGTACTTATAAATTGCATTTCTAAATTTCTGACCGGAAATGCCTGTATGCCTAAATGTACATCTCCTGTTGAAAAACTTTCACCACCACACAAAGCAACAACTCTCTCTTCAAGTTCTGATAGCTCCACTACATCCTCCACCCCACCACCAGTCCTACGCCTAGCAGCAGAGCGTGCTGCTGTTTTTTTTTTTATGGCACTTTTTTTGTCAGACCAATACTACAATCAGACATATAATTAAAGAAATTATAGTACAATTCTGTTTGCACATGTATTTTTCAAACTATATTAAAAAAAAATCTAATAATAGTAAATGATTGAGTAAAATTAACAATAAGATAAAATTTATGAAACCAAGGAATACACTTTAAACCAAGATTCGTCGCACATTTTAAGTAGTTTGCTTTGGGGAATGTTAAGTGGTTTGCTTGTCCTTGGTCCACTGTTTGTAATTTTTAATTGTGCCACCCATACTATTTAGGCGCACGGCTAGTTCTTCCCACTGGCGTCGACTTCGCTCTCTGGCACTTTGAGTTCTCAAGAAACCCTTCGCTATACCAGGGTTTCTTTCCATAAACTCTACCAGAGTTTCAACCTGAGCTGACGATGGATGACAGGAACGTGTCTCATTTAGACTGGAACAATTATTGTTGGATTAGAAAACATAATAAATACTATTTTAATTAATATAATTTTTAAACATCACAACCACAAATACTTACTTCATGATTATTTCACAATTATTTTCGGCACTAAACGATCAAACAAACAAAACAACGCAACGCACTTTCAAAATAAATATTGTCACTCTGACACAAACACAATGTGACACTGACTTTTTATTTTTTTCGTAAGGGAAGCAAGCATAAAAATTCATGGGACGAATTTAGAGTTTTGTTTTTTTTTACTTAATAGCTGTCTCAAATTCCATATAATAAGATATTTAATTTAAACATCATATTAGCTGAAATTCTGTGCCAAAAACTCAACAATTGTGTCAAAAAACGGGAGTCGATAAAACTAGATTAACATTTTGTTGAGTGTGGTCGTCACTAGTACAATATTGTCGCTTCGGAGCTCACTTCACTTCGCATGTGATTAAGTGATGCTTACAGAATGCAAAATCAAGGTCATTTTGAACCTTAAGCGAAGTGAGAGTGAATAGCGATGTGAGATGCGGGTTGATGTTGGAATTTTACAGAATCGACGTACAGTTTTGCTGAGCCTTATGGCTGTAGCTGCGGCCTCTTGTTGGATAACCAGGTGCAATGGTCTGAGATTTAGGAGGGCCTCTAGTGCAGCTGTGGAAGTCGTTCTCATGCTGCCGGTAGTTGCTAGGCATGCTAGTCTTTGGAAGCTCTGGAGTTTTGTTTTTGCCGTGTTTAGCTGTGTTCTGGGCCACCACACAACGGCACCATACGTTATCATGGGGAGTATTAACATTTTGTAGAGCCATAGGGTCATGGATGGTCTTAGGCCCCACTTTTTCCCTATAAGTCTTCTACATTGCCAGAAGGTCGTTCGGGCCTTGTCAATTTTCACTTCCATGTGTTTGTTCCAGTTAAGCTTGCTATCAAGCGTTATCCCTAGGTATTTAACCTCAGCACCCCCCCTTGGGGACACCCTTTTGCTACGATGCCTCTTGTGGTGGAGTTTACCGTAAACCTTATAGCTCTCAGCCTTAGGAGGTTGTCAATCCAGCCACTGGTGGTTTGATCCACTCCGAATTTGGCAAGCGAGTGCTTTATGCTACAGAATTTTGTTTTGTCAAAAGCTCCTTCAATGTCAATGAAAGCTCCTAGTGTCATCAATTTGTCAGTTAGGGCTGTCTCTATAGTTCCTACTACTGAGTGCAGGGCCGAATCTGTTGATTTTCCTGTTCTATAGGCATGTTGTTGTCGGTGTAGTGGCGTGCGTTGTAGTGCTCCGTCTCTGAGGTATCTGTCTACCAGTCTTTCTAGAGACTTTAGCAGGAACGATGTTAGACTGATTGGTCTGTATGATTTCGCCAGGGTGTAGTCGGTTTTTCCCGGTTTGGGAAGGAAGATGACCTTCACTTCCCTCCACTGACGAGGAATGTAATGATGTGCAATACAGGCTTTGTATATTGTTAGTAGGTGGGGCGTTAAGGTTTTATATCCCAATTGAAGTAGTGCTGGGAATATTTCATCCAAGCCTCCTGACTTAAATGGGAGGAAACTTTTTATTGCCCATGTAATTCTGTCTGCTGTTACTATTTCTTCAGCAGTTTTCCAGTCTACTGGGTTCGGTTTGTTTTCCACAGATGTTTCCCAGTCGATGTTATCAATTATATGACAGCCTGGGAAATGTGTTTCAATAAGTATTTTGCTTATTTCTTCGTCAGAGGTGGCATATGTACCATCTTGCATCTTGAGTGAGCCCAGAGTGCGTTGATCATCCTGGGATAGTAGTTTTTTCACTCTTGAAGCTTCGTTGGTGCTTTTTATGTTTTCGCAGAAGCGTCGCCAAGATTGTCCTTTGCGGTACCTTATGCGTTTTTTGTAGTGGTATTGGGCGCTTTTGTATCTGTCCCAATCTTCTTCACTTCTCGTGTTTTTTGCACGATTGAAGAGTTTTCTTAAGTTCCGTTTGAGTTTTTCCAGTTCTGGCCCCAGTGATTTTTACCCCCTGGTTTTGGTGTTGTGAGTGGGCAAGTCTGCTGGTAACTGTGTAGTATACATTTGGTTAGTGTGTTTATGTTGTTTTCGATTTCTGTAGTGTTGGTTGACATGTTTTGAAAACTAAGTTTGCTTACCTCATGTTCGAGTAGGGTCTGGTACCTTATGACGTCAGTCTTACGGGGGTTGCGTCTTGGTTGTAGTCCCATCTCGCACACTTTGATGGCATAGCAGATTCTCCTGTGGTCTGCGAATGATGGCTCGGAGGAGACGTGCCAGTCGGACATGATTTGCTTCGCACCATCTGACGCCAGGGTAATGTCCACTATGGTTTGATATCTGGAGCTTACGAAAGTGGGTTCGGAGCCCCTGTTGATTATGGATAGGTTAGTCGAAAAGATGTAATCGGTTAGTTGCTCACCTCTCTTATTTGGCACCTTGCTGCCCCATAGCGGGTGGTGCGCGTTTGCATCCGCCGAGATTATGATGTCCCAACTGTGATCCTCGCAGTATTGTACTAGATCACACAGTTCTCTTGGTGGAACTTCCTCGTCACCTGGCATGTAGACTGATGCAAGTACGAGTGGTGGTCGTTTGGTGTCAAGGTTATGTGAAAGTTTTATGGCGGTCAGGTCTCTAGAACAGAATTGTGTTAGTAGCACGGCTGGTACAGTTTTCGGTATATAAATGCATGTCCTCGGTTGCTGTACCGAAGTTTCAAGCATTAACTTACCTCCGATGTTGCCAAGTCCACATATCCTGCTATGCCTAATCCACGGCTCCTGGATTAAGGCGATGGTCTTGTTATTAACCTCCAGCAGTCTGTGTAGGGTAGCCGTTGCGATTTGTTTATGCTGGAGGTTGGTCTGGACGATGTCAATCCGAGTCGGTTCCGAGAACATCACTGTTCACGGATTCCTCCCCAGATGACATGTCCTCACCGACTCCCATTACTCGTGGCGCTACCTCTTTCGTGGAGTTCGGTGTTGTCTGGGCTTGTAAGCCCGAAGTGCTGGCACAGGTGGATAAAGGTGGTGGTAGCAGCGCCTGGCCTGGTGTTGGGTCAGCTTGACTGGGCTCGGTGATTTTTGGGTCTTCAGCCGAGGGCGTGTCTTCTAGTCCCGTGGAAGTGAAAAACTTGACGTAAACACTCCCAGTGATGAACGAGACACGCCTCTCTCTGTCCAGAATCTTCGGAACCTCGGGTTCCGGAATACCCAAGGTCAGGAAGATCCCCTTCTCCTGGAGAGTCGCGCCGTACAACTGCCAGCTTTGGATGTTGTACCACGGGTTTTGCGCGTCCAAGAGCTGATGGATCTTCTTTACGTCCTCTCCGACGGTTTTGGGCAGCCAAAGCGCGGCACGGATGCGCTTTGTGATGTCTGACTGTCTGATGACAGACAGCTTAGTGCCCGGTATGGGTGACACAAGTCGTTCCACGGTCGACTTGAGCCAGTTGAGGGACCTGTCATCTTCGCACCACATCTTCAGCACGCCCTCTCCCGTGATGGGCTTGCCTCGGAACGATGGTACGGTCCTCGGTTCGTTTTCAGTCAGTGGAGCAAGCGCAGACTCTATGACCTTTTCTTCCAGAAGGCTATCGATCCGCTCGGCTTGTTCCACCGTCAGTTCGGTTGAGGACTGCGTTGTGATGGCTACTAACAGGTGCGATTTAGTCGCATCTGCGTAGCTGAACGTAGTCCTCTTAGGAGTGGCATCCAGCTTAGCGCGTTTCGACCCTGTCATGGGTGACACAGTGTCATCTAGGCGTGCCCTCTTCGCCATTGCTGGCTTCCGGGCCTCGACTTCGACTGGGCGATTCGCTGCTTTGCGGGCTCCAGGTTTATGGCGGGGTTTGTTTCTGCTGTAAACAGAACTGGGCCCCGTTTCGGCTTGGTTGCTTCGGGAGTTTCCCTCGGCTACGTCAGCCTTGGTTGGACGCTCCGGCTGGTTTGACCTGGCAGCGTCACCAGCGTCTGCCGGGTGTTCGCGCTGGGTTCCTGCCGTCGTGTCAACCGTTTGGCTACGCTGCTCGGTCGGAGGTGCGTGGACCGTCATATTAGGCTCGCTGCTCTCCGATCGAGCGCTGATGGTTCTCGCGCGCCTGTTACGGCGACTGCGTTTCCCAACAGCTGCGTGATGGTTGGCTGAAGTCGGGAGCTCTGAACAGGTTGGCCTAGCATCGTCACCGACAGTTGCCGGGTGTTCGCGCTGGCCAGTCACGGTGGCTCTACCGACTGGAGCGTTTTGGTGTGACGTGGATGGTCTCGCGCGCCAGTTGTGGCGACTGCGTTTCTTTCCAGTCGTTTTCTGACAACCCCCTGGGGTCGCGTTTGTTGCGGAGCCAATTTTCGCACGCTTGTCGCGGCGCGTATCGGCTCGACGCGGTACCACCTGCCATGAGCTGGTGGTTACGGGTGTGACGCTGGGCATGGCCATAGCCAGCCCGCGTAGGTCCAGCGCTGGTGATGGACCAGCGCTGCTTGTTGTAGTTGTTTTTTCGTTTTTGTGTTCTTCCATCTTGGTCCCACGAGCAGCTAGGGAAGTATGAGGTCGCGAACCGGCAGAGCCCCGCATGCCGGCCGAAGGGCATATGTTACTTTCCGAGGTGCCCCGGTATCGGAAAGACACCGTTATCGACTGAGCGCCCCCTCAGCCATGCAGCCTTCGCCACGGTACGTTTTACAGCTTGGCTTGGGATGGGATGACCTCTTCGCACATTCGGTAGTGAGACCCCAAAACATGAGGAGTTACTAGCGAATGCCCCGGGGTGTACCAGGCTTGGAACTTTTGCGTTTCAGAATAAAAACAGATTTTATTCTGAATGGCGAAAGCCCTTGCACGCGTGGAGGTAGGTCCCGTCACACCCCTATGTAAGTGACGGTAGTGGTGGACACTTCTCTGACTGCTGCCCTGAGGGGGAGTTGGGCTACCGACTGCTGCTGCCGTCTCGACGCGACGCCTCGTCCGTCTGCGAGCAGGATCGATTCCCTCCCAATCCCACTCAATCATACTCCTTGTATCGATAAATCTGCCACAACTATGTTCCACCTTTCTATTTTAGTAGAAGCTATGACCAGCCAAGGTTCTATAATAAGTCTTGACAGATTTGTTGGCCAAATTATTTTGAATTGTTTTCCTAAAAAAACAAACATCTGGCAAATATTGTAACAACACAGAAAACGATTAGATATTCCCGAATTTGTTATTTGGCTGCTGAAAAAACAATGAAATTGGTATTTGAAATGAATACCAAAATGAAACCTCGGTTTATTAGATTCTAGAATAGTTTTATTTTATAAGAGTGTAAGTGGAAAGCGAACTGTTTCGTAGGTAAACATCTCCTTTCGGTATCCTACATTATTTATGCTAAAATGTATGAATAAAAACAAATTGAGGTCAACAACAAACTTATCTTTTAAAGAGTTGGTCCTTAACAATCTTTATAAAAATACTACAAAAGCCGCGCTAGTACATCTAAAGAGCTTTCTGTGTAAATAGCTCTTATATTATGGAACTGTGTGGTACAATAGTTAATATCTGTTGTGTGCCGCCAGAGGGCGCACAGTTTATGCATTCAAATGCTCACTTAACAGAGTGCTAAATAAACAGAGACAGAAAGAGGATCTGTTTATTTTATTCAAGTAATTTAAATGAGGTTTGTTTAAATCTAGATATGCTAAGTTAGACAAATGTTGTGGCAACATTTTTCAAGATTTATTCTGGAAATTCATTTAGTAGAGATATTTAAGAAGATAGAGGTTTCCAATTAAACTGTATGTTTTTTTTACGGCTAGTCTTCATTGAAACAGGCGACCGTAGCCAATCAGGACGACATTTCTAATGCTTCCAAGTTAAATCTTAAATGATTCAAACGGGTTGTATAAAGAAAGTCGAAGTCCCAAAATTTGATGAAACGAAAAAGGAACAATAAAAAGAGACAGACATATTCATAAATAAGATTTAGCCTGCGAGAGAATGAAATAGATTACAAAGTTAAATTTGATTGGCATGACCGTTAAGAGATCAGGTACAAGATCTTGGAGGCACGAAGGAGTAATTCTAGACAACGGGCTGACACTGAGAATTTTTCTTAGACGAAATTTCCAAAGTATTTAGCTCAAACACGAAATGAAAAACCGGCCAAGTGCGAGTCAGACTCGCACATGAAGGGTTCCATAGCCGCAAGTATTTCAATTGATTAACTGAAAGCAAATTGCGGTTTATGACGTATTAAAACAAAACTACTTACTAGATCTCGTTCAAACCAATTTTCGTTGTTAGTTTTTATGGTAATGTACATCATAATTTTTCTTTTGTTTTATCATTCTCTTATTTCTGAAGTTAGAGAGGGGGGATACTCATTTTACCACTTTGGAAGTGTCTCTCGCGCACTCGCGCAACTATTCAGTTTAGAAAAAAATGATATTAAGAACCTCAATATCATTTTTGAAGACCTATCCATAGACAACATTTTTGAGTTTCAGTTCTATGTATGGCGACCCCCCAAAATAATTGTTTTTTTTTTCTATTTTTGTGTAAAAATCTTAATGCGGTTTACAGAATACATCTACTTACCAAGTTTCAGTAGTACAGCTCTTATAGTTTCCGAAAAAAGTGGCTGTGACATACGGACGGACAGACAGACAGACGTGACGAATCTATAAGGGTTACGTTTTTTGCCATTTGGCTACGGAACCCTAAAAAGCATTTAATATCAAACAAAATTTACAAGTTTGTTTGATATTGAATGCTTTTTTCCATTGGCATTTTGTCTACAATCCATACTAAGACTATAATGTAGAAAGCGTGTCTATATGTCTTTTGGTTCTTCCCTAAGCGCGTAACCACTAAACCAATTAAATTAAAAACGAAGCAAGATCTTAGTCTGCCACAAACTCTAGAATAACATAATAATTCAGAAAGGTAAACTAGTAATTAACTCTGAAAGTTTACCCAACAAGAATTTCCCTGTGGCTAAAATTACACGAACCTAGTAGGTACAACTTGCAATACATATTACGTCAAAGTTTGTTTTCTTTCCGTTATTCAATTTCACATTTATTGTGACAAAAACAAATTCCATAGACCTTACATACGCAAATGAATCCCCAACGTAACTTTCCAAGACGTTTACACGTCCCTCGTATGATGAAATCAGGTACACACAGTCGTATTAAAAAGTCATGCAAAAGAAAACTTTATCTGCAATACTTTAGGGTATATTTTGCCTGATTGTTATAAGAGTTCCATTAAATTGTATATACCCAAAGAGAGCGGCCTTCTGACACATTATCACAGTTTTGACAAGGGATCTGGTCACAGTCTTCCTACTTGAATACAAACGCTATTGTCGGTTAGTATCAATGGCGGAGATTCCAAATAAGACAATTCTTCTCAGCTTTCCATTGTTTTAAATTTCGTAAGACTTTTTTATAAAATATTTATTGAAAAAATATTTTGTGTAATGCCTCCATGGATCAAATTTATTTGTTAACCAATTCCTAATTTTGATAGATTTTCTCTGGAAAACTTAAAGGAGAAGGAAATGACTCCATACATTCCTGGGCCCAGGTGTTAACTGAATCAGACTAGCCTTATTTGTGAGAGGATATAATAACAAGACCTCACTGAAATTTTGGTGAAATTTGGCTATCCAGGAATCAAGTTATATGAAGTATAGTAGAAGTTAGGTTAAATTATAACATTGTAGATTTTTACAAAATATTTTTGAATGACTTCGATTGTGTTATGGTTTTATGCATATAAAGTGTGACATGTTGAAGATCTGGCACGTTTGGATCCCTCGCGCCCCGGGCAGTCACTACAGACGAAGAAAACCACAAATAAAACATAGAAAATACGTGCGCACTTAAAACGAAAGACAACGAACGAGTGACAGTCAAAGAGTATGTAAAGGCTATCAGGCAGAGAAGTCTTGTCCGAAGAAAAATTAAAGGAATACGATCCGCTATGAATCGATTCCACGACAAACACTTCTCACTCGATTTTCAAACATATTCTGAGATTTTACCGATTTATTCTTACTCGATTGCGAGCATTTCATCATTATTTTATCGATTATTTCGTTTCATAACTTAATTTAAGTTTTCTCGCTTCCTAGATAGAAACATTATACCATATTTTGTGATTTCCTTTAGAAAAATAAAACGGATTTTTTAATCCACTTTTCAACTAGTTAGCTGCTGGGCCCAGAAGTTTCCTTCTCCTTTATGCCATAAGATTTATCTGTGGATGTGAAAATTTTGTTTTTTTTTTATTAAATCGTTAAAGTTATGCACGCAGTCAAATTAAGTGAAGGTGTGAATGAAATTTATAAGTAAACAATCTAGGTATCAAGAACAATGTATGTAGGTTTACCGTATCTCAAGGGCGTTTCATTCGGAGCGCTCGAACTTTATTGTAATATGAATGAAATAAGGTAACCGGTTTAAGTGATGTTGCCACAATTTTGATTATATTTTATAGGTTATTTGATGAGATTGTGTATGGACTATAATTTCCATCAAATGGCCACCGCGTGGTGTATCCTGGTGGAACATTGCATCTTCACTCACGTAAACGGGTTTCATTTTCACGACAAACGCGAGTTATGTTGGCCTTTATGACGGCAATTGACTGTGTTTTGTCGATAATTAGTCGAGCGGTGTCAAGTCTCACAACTCGGTTGCCAGTTGTAACATCATGCTGAACTGCTAGCCATTTGAACGCACTAAATCTGTTTTAGTAACAATAATAGAGTATTTTGTACGGTACTTATATTGTATGTCGCCATTGTTAGTCTGATTGTGTCTTTTTGTATCTTTATAGTGTGTGCTCAATAAATATTTTTTTCTTCTTCTTCTTCTTCTTCAGTTGTTGTCGCCACCACGAGCTGACGAAGGCCTCAAAATTCTCATTCAATAAATTTAATGCGTCACATGATGATTGTCAAATGGCGCCGTGCTCTTTGAACTACGTGTTTGTGAGATCCATCCTATCTAACCTAGGCCATAAATCACGAACACAATACATTGGACGCAATGCACGTAACGTTAGGCAAATAGTTTTTGGTAATAAATTTTAACAGTTTCTACGCATTGTTGCAGCGTTGTAGTGGTGACACTTCACAATTGAACGCTCCATTGTGAAGTGTCACGACTAAATATGTCATGCTCGCCATTAAACAATATAGTTTGGCGAGTTTAAAAATATAATAAACCTAAGTTACTATTTATTTAAATCAAAAATAATAAATCAAAAATGCTCGACAGCTATGGTTTCACCAAGATGGCCGCTATGTGCTGTTCCTGTCGAAAAAGTATAGACTAATTAAGTGACACATTTTATTATTGAATTTCTTTATCCCACTTTCAAACATTCGTTTTTAAGTAGGGTAAAAAAAATCTTCGTCTAACAAATCATAATTTCATCATCATATCAGCCGAAAGACGTCCACTGCTGGACAAAGGCCTCCCCCAAAGATCTCCACAATTGCCGGTCTTGCGCTATCCGCATCCAGCGACTTCCAGCGACCTGCCCACGCTGCGTCTTCCGGTTCGTGTGTGTGGTGACGGCCTAGAGAATATCGCATCCCCTTCTCATCCCGTGGGGGACGTAGAAGTCGTCCCGAGGGAATATATACCAGAGAATG
Organism: Pseudoips prasinana; assembly: GCA_951640165.1. NCBI lineage: Eukaryota > Metazoa > Arthropoda > Insecta > Lepidoptera > Nolidae > Pseudoips > Pseudoips prasinana. Next base: position 7,903,825 of record OX621249.1, read on the forward strand.
AGCAGCAGCGTTCTCATGAGTACCAATGTCTACCTTACTGCGATCGCCAACCCGTTTGCCAAGCGTGGCGATTATGGCAGATCGCCTCAAATCATAATTTAATAGGAGTTACTTACCAAAAATAAGAAAAGCAAAGTTTTGCGAGTACAAATACCTTTACAATTATAAGATATTATCTAAACACGACAGCTCGTCTAGTAGAGCATACACATCTCAGCATTGTGGCTGGTTGACATATTATATGCATTGCAATCCAACATGCTGCCAGCATTCTCGGAAAGCTGTGCACTGAATATTATATCTGTTATGTTTAATTATAACAGATTGTTTTTAGTTTATAGAAGCGCTAAATTATAAGCGTTAATAATAATTTCCTATTGAATATCTACCTGAACTTAGAATGTAATTCTATAACTAGGATTTTATTATTGTTGAAAAATTTTAGTTATAACATTATTATATCATAATATTTTTAGTTTACAAAAAGGACATCATGCATCGAACATTATCAATGAAACTGGCCCATCTGACTCATGGGATTCCACTAAACCATAAACGGTTTTGAACACAGATATCTAAAATAGGGGATAGGCCGTCCCACTAATATCCTATGCAGTCCAAGTGTCGCCAAATGAATTTACGCACACAATGACTCACTAAATAAATACAAAGACACGCACACATTACATTTACGCACTCTTCGAGATCTTCGCTCCCATTGGGTAACACGTTGAAAAAGGATTTATGTGTTTGTTAATGCATACAATGTGCAAATCGCGTCAGCATGCACTCACACAAAAGCAGTACTACAGTACTGTAGGCTATAGTGAGTTCAACGGGTAGTCGATAGAATGTTATCGATATAATGGTAATTTAAGTATTCGATGATCATTGGCATTTGCATTGGATGGAAACCTAAAAATGATCAAATTTGTATTACAGTAGAACTCATGTAAATCAAACTTCGTAAATCGTAAACCTAAATCGAACTTGTGTAGACTCCAAGAATGTATGAAATTACCTAAGGCTTATCTAAACCTTGACGAATTGTAAGGAAATATTTGATTTGTCAATTTTATTCTAATTTCGAGTAAGAGAGGTAAATTTAATAAATCTTATTTATTATATTCTCTCTTAAAGTTATATACCAAAACTATGTACACACGGCTACATATCAAGCTATACATTTTCAATATAAGCTGACCTCTCATTTTATGGAAATCCTATACAACGCGAGATCAGCTTATACTGGAAATGCATCGCTTGATGTGTAGCCGTGTGTACTATCAAAAATCCGTATAATTTTAAAACATTCGTAAAATACAAACTATTTTAAAGTCAATTATTATGTTTGCTTTTTATATTTCCATTATTTTCCATTTACCGCATTATCTAATGAGAATGATAAAACCGTGAGAGCAATCGATAGACGCGTTCGAATACAGTGACGAAGGCAATCACTACGTCTCAAACAGCATGGCTCGCACCAAGAACATGAGCAGCGGCCGTACTGCGCAAAAATACGTGGGCGATCATATAGTTAAATGCATTATTCATCATCAACATTATTCAGCGTAAGAACATTGGCACATTTAGCTATGAAAAACAGCAATGTATACAGCACAATTCGATCTAATAAATTTAAATTCACCACTTGCTTTTTTGTAGTAAAAGTCGGAATACTACATTAAATATGTTGTTTTTATAAAAATAAACTGTATTTAGCTGTGAAAAGTGATCCCATCGGTGTGTAAATTAGTAGTTTTACTACGATGTTTACATGTAACGATTGCAATGGACGGCATTTCGGGTAAAACTCAATATTTCTGTCAGAAACACAGACGTTTTCACTCGGTCGCGAAAGAGAACAAACTGATGGCGTATATGCTCGCTGCGCCTACTGTAGACCCCTAATACGCGTTTGTCCTTTTTCTAGTATTTAATGCTCTGAGGTTTTGAAGTATTCGACTTACTTTTGCTGTGAGTTTGACCATTTAGGTAGCTAGTGACTAACACTGCAGGTTAGCTAAGATTGCTGAAACCGCGTGAGTCTTTGATTTGTAGTTACTTTAGCTCATCGCTGGAATCATAATCTCAAATGAAAATCGATTTCATTAGTTCAGCGGCAATCTTTGCCATGGTGCTTACACTTGTGTTTGTATATAGTTAACCTTCATATACACATACATACATATTTACATAGACTCACGCCTGTTTCCCATAGGGGTAGGCAGAGACAACGATCATTGCACATTTCTTTCGCTTCGTTTACTGACATTATATTCTTCATACATGCTCGCCGGTTTAGGGTACTTCTGACCTCACCTTTCTGAACGTCTCCGATTTGTTCAGAGAATATTCCCCTTCCGGTGGTACCATTCACACAGGCCAGGTATACACATGTGGGTTTTAATTTATTTTTCAACTAGCTGTGCCCGCGACTTCGTCCGCGTGTTAATTAGTTTATTTTGTTTTTTTTGTAAAATAAATGACTTTTTCTAAAATAAAAGTAGCCTAAGTTACTCTTTATTACATCAGCTACCTGCCAATAAAAGTCCCGTCAAAATCGGTCCAGCCGTTTCAGAGATTAACCGGAACAAACAGACAGACAGACAGACAAAAATTGTAAAAAATGTTATTTTGGTGTATGTATCGTATATATATTCATATTTATGTAGTAAAAACCGGTTATTTCAATATTACAAACAGACACTCCAATTTTATTTATTTGTATAGATGTCAATAAAACATGAATCGAATATTTTTTATGTATGTATCTCTTACTTTACAAACAAACTAGAGGAAGTAAAATTGTAGTTTCCTGTAAGGCGCAGTCGACACTGACTGCCATATCATGTCATGTTGTGCGTCTTCTTGTTATGGTAGTGTTATAATAGAATAGAATAGAATAGAATACTCTTTATTGTACACCATAAGAATACATATTTTTATAGGATATTACATAAACAAGTTGTACAAAGGGCGGTCTTATCGCATAAAGCGATCTCTTCCAGACAACCTTAGGATGGATAGGAGCTGAACAATAACTAATAGCAGTAGGTGTGCAACAAGACATACACCAAAATTGTGGTATATCCATAAAATAAATAAAAAAAAAAGATTTAATAAATTTACTGTTAAAAAGATGGAAATGTAAAATAAACATAATTAAATAACTAAATAAGAAAAATACTTTATTTAACGTAGTACCATAAATTATACAGACAAATAGTGTTCTCTGACCAGCTTTTTAAAAGTTGATATTGTCTGGGCACTTTTAATTTCGACAGGCAAGGCATTCCATAGTCGAACTGCCTGCACACTAAACGATTTTCCCATAAAAATGGATTTGTGCTCTGGGATATGTAGTTTTAAATTTTCTGATGATCTTAAGGATCGCAAATGTGTGTCACAAAGGAACTCGAAGCGTTCTTTAAGATATGTAGGAGTAGCAGGGTTAAAGAGAATGTTATAAAGCAAAGAAAGAATATGAGCATTCCGGCGAAGGCGAATTGGCAACCACTTGAGCTTAGTACGAAAGGAGGATACATGATCATATTTGCGAAGACCAAATATGAATCTTATACAAAAGTTTTGAAGTCGCTCAAGCTTATCGAGTTGCTCTTCAGTAAGATTAAGATAGCTGACATCAGCGTAGTCGAGGATTGGTAGGAGAAGCGATTGAGCAAGCGCAATTTTAGTGGTAATAGGGAGAAAGTTGCGTAGACGCCTAAGTGAGCCTGCTGACGCAAATAACCTTCGGCTAACCATCTTCAGTTGTGGGCCCCAGGATAAAGTACTATCTATTACTATCCCCAAATTCTTAACATTATCTTTATACGGGATAACAGTACCTTCAAATGTAATTTGGGGAATTTGGGATATGTCTATCCTAGTCACCATTCGAGAGCTGCCGATGATAACAGCTTGCGTCTTTGACGGGTTAATCTTCAGACCAAAGTTATGACTCCATTCCCCAATGCGAGATAAATCAGAGTTGATTATTCTGATAGCATCTGGCAGGTTTGCAGGTGGAGAGTGGTAATATATTTCGAGATCGTCTGCATAAAGATGATAGGAGGAAGAAAGGTTATTTGAAATTGAATTAATAAAAATAGCAAAAAGCAATGGAGATAAAACGCCACCCTGCGGTACACCGGCTAGTGTGTTGCACCACGAAGACAAAGAGTCATCAATACGGACTCGTTGCCGGCGACCAAACAGGTAGGTGCGAAACCAATCAATCACTATTGGAGATATGTTCAGAGTGGCCAGAATGCCAAGAAGAATGTCGAAATCCACAGTATTAAATGCATTACTGAAATCTAATAGGAGAAGAACTGTAAGATTTCCATTCTCCATAGCACTCCTAATGTCTTCCGTAATAGTGACCAGGGCTGTGACAGTACTATGACTAGGACGAAAACCGGATTGCATTGGATTTAGGAGACTATTTTTGCAAACAAAGGAATGAAGCTGTTCATGGACCAGGCGTTCAAGGACTTTGGAGAGGAATGGGAGGATGGATATAGGACGGTAATCAGCAAAAGAGGTAGGATTTTTGGTTTTGGGTATAGGAGTAATCTGGGCTTCCTTCCATGAGGAAGGAAAGCATCCACTGGACAAAGAATGGTTAAGAATGTGACATATGACGTGAAGGATTTCATCAAGGATAGGAATGATCATATTACGGCTGACATTGTCACTACCGACAGCATTAGATGCTATAGACAGAATGCTTTTCTTAACATCACAAGTAGTGAATTGATTAAAAAGAAAAGGTGAATGATCAGGAGTTGGAAGTGATGAAAGATGTGTCAAAGTGTTTGCTTTAGCTGTTCTGTTATATGCAGCTGAAGAGGAAAAATGTGCATTAAGCGCGTGAATATCCAAAGTTGTAGGAAGTGTATTTTGGCACTTTCCAACCCCTAGTGATCTTAGAAATTTCCAGATTTTAGCTGGTTCACCGTTCTCAACGGATTTGTGGATATTTTGGCGTTGGGCGCTCCTACACATCTTGTTGCAGTTATTCCGAATCTCCATATATTTTACCCGATTAATTGCCGTTGGTTTGCACTTAAATCTCTGCTTTGCCACAACCTTTCGAGCCATGATCTTTCTGATGTTGTCGGTCAACCACGGCGCTGGAAGATGTTTTATTTTTATTGTTCGTATAGGGGCATGTATGTCGTAGAGTTGAATGAGCTTGTTATTGAAGATTGTAACCTTATCATCAATGATGTTAGTTTCAAACACTGAACTCCAATCAATACTACGAGCCGATTCTAAAAGATTTTCAACATTCATACCACTAAAATTGCGCTGTAGAAGATATTTCGACTTAGCTTTGGGAGGGCGAACTTCATAAGAAGTAAAAATTAGATCATGGTACGAAAACGCATCAGCTGGGCATTGGCCATGCTTAGCGACATGATCACTAGATGAAATGAAAATGAGATCAAGTAATGATGGAACAGAGTTAGGAAAATGGTGAGTTGCACTTAGTGGGAGACAGCAAAGATTAATAGATTCAAAAACTGACAAAAGAGTAGAAGCACGGGAGTCCTTTTTGAGAAGGCAGGTATTAAAATCACCCATTAGAATAGTATGACTGTAAGACGGAGTAAGATTAATAAGAAGTGTTTCAAGAGAAGAGAAGTAATTGATGCGGAGAGATGGGCAATAGTAAACACCAAGTAATAACCTCGTGTGGTGCAGTTCAACCTCAATAAAAAGGTGTTCACCGGCGTTTGGCAGAGGCGGTTGCGGTGACACATCGACTATTTTAAAATTTATGAAATTGCGTAGATATATTGCTACGCCACCACCAGCCCCAACCACACGGTCATTGCGTATAAGACTATAGCCTGGTAAAGTATACGCCACAGATGGGAGGCATGGTTTTAACCACGATTCCGATATTAAAATAGCATGGATATTCTTACAGTCAAAGTTTGCCAGCAAATCAGGAAAGTGTGCCGGAATGCTTTGGGCATTTATGTGGACAACATTGAAATTCTTAGGAACATCAGAAAAATGAGACACAAGAGTCTCACCAAGAGATGGAATTGAAACGAAGCTAGCATCACTATCTGCTGAAAAAAAACTATCAGTATCGCTTTCGTAATCAGACTCCAACATATATTTAATTTAAAAAGTTTTAACAGTAAAACTATAATTTTATCAATATTTTCTCCAAAAAAAAATATCAAAATAAAATATCCACCTGCCAGTGTCAAGGAATAACAATAAATAAATTAACAGGCAAATTATAAATATTAAAAATAATAAATACTAATCAACAAGGTAAATAGAAACTATTAACCCGATTTTACTAAAACTAACAACAAAAAAGCAAAGAAAAGAGCAAATAACAAGAATTTTAACAATATTATACAATGCTAAGAGAGACTTATATAATTTGTTATGTATTTTATTACGTTGTCAATAAAAGTATGACCACATTACGTAGAATATTACGCAGTAATCATCCATCAGCAAAAATAAATAAATAATTACTGTTTCCATTCACCCCATTGCATGCGTTCATAGACAAAGAAAATGCAACAAAAGAATAGATGAAATGACATAACATTATATAGTCACTGACAATTTACGTGAAATGACAACAATGTACAAATAATTAATAGGTACCTATTTAGTTTTCATGAGGATGCGTAAAAAGAATTAGAAAAGAATGTTTACCAGGAAGATTTCACTTTTTTGCGACCGCATTTCTTTTTGGCCTTTGCGTTATAGGTTTACCGACCTCTGGTTGTTTTGAGACGTCCGTGCTCGATGACTTGGAAGCTTTTGCGATGTAATATCTATTGTGTAGTTGGCCAGTCTCTATTTGGTAGCAAAAAATTAGCCCGTAGTGTCAGGACTGGTCTGTTAACTAAAGGCTCTGCCTAGTTTAGGATCAGATGGAAGCGTGTTAGTTTTCCCAAGATATTTAATTATTATTAATACGAACCATATGCGCTTTAAGTTCATGATGACTTCGTGCGTAGAGCTCCCTGGTAATTGTTCCTTCGGGATCATTTCTACACTCTTACGGAATGAGATGAGACTGTGTGGGGATTGGTTACTTGGTTGTCAAGAGGAATATATAACCAATATACATAAGTATTTTTTAAAGTAACGTATCTCAAACACTTTATTGAAACCGTTTTCTTTGAAACTGCGCCGAAAGCAAACAAAGAGGAACTTCCAACTTACTTCAATATTCTACCCAAATAAACAGTGCAGCTCGCAGCATCCAAAACATGTAAATAGATCGCGGCCGTGACACGAGGCACGCTGTCCGGAATCTAATAAAGGAATTTAAACGACGTACCCTCTTTTGTGTAAAGCTTCAGTTAAACATAGCGAGCTACTGCTCAAATTATTGATTGAACTGGTCACTCAGCAGTCATATTATATCATTTAGCTGTAGTATTACCAAATATCAATAGATTCACTATCCTATACAGGCTGGCCGAGAATTTTACGAATAAAATCATTTAAAATTCCATCTCAAAGACTACGCAAAATCGTAGAACATACATGGGGGTGATTCGGATACTCCTCATCATAAAATATCTACATTTTGCGTTTGAACGTCAACTCCTCGGCCAGCCTGTATATATAAGATTCATACTGATTCGAAAATCAAGCATACGAATTTAATTGAAAATATTTGAATCCTGAGCGTCAGCGAGGGAATCAAAAGACCATGAAGTGAAAAATCTCTGCACTCATGTGCAACACGTAACTTAAGTCGAAGTCAAAGTCATAAATAATTTATTCCGTAAAAAAATTACATTTATGTGGAATCGTAATTTTTTTACCCTTGCGTGCAGTGCATGACGTTGCCTCTACTGAGAAACACTGGCAGAAAACTCAGTAGGAATCCTTTATAAAATAAAGATAGGTACTTTAGATTATTTACAATCATATGTGTTGACTCGAAACAACTCAATCCCAAGCACTTTTATTTTTATCATCCCATCTCAGCGAGGAAATGACAAAATGCAAAAAATCATTTATAATAACAAGATACTTTTATTTCAGTTTATATATATTTTATGATGTAAGTACTTTTCTAATGGAAATAAAATGCAATACTTAAAATTCATGGCATGCCTACTCACCCTATGTAATCCACTCGATAAATAAAATATTTGAAAAGCTAATGCTTAGCCAGTTGCTCAGTCACTTTAATATACATAATTTACTTCATCGGAAACAGTTTGGATTCACGAAGGGTTGTTCAACTATAGATGCAGGAGTCAATCTGTTAAAAAGTATATTCGCGGCTTGGGAGGACTCGCAGGATGCATTAGGTATCTTTTGCGATTTGTCCAAAGCATTTGATTGTGTTCACCATGACACTCTTGTCAGGAAACTACACCACTACGGTATCAGGAACAAGGCTCTCGAACTTTTGACTTCTTACTTGGGCAATAGAATTCAGAAGGTCGATATAAATGGTAAAAAATCTGCGGGATCCCCAGTGGTAATGGGCGTTCCACAGGGATCGATTCTCGGCCCATTCTTATTTTTAATCTATATAAATGACTTACCCTACTATGTAAGGGATAAACATGAGATTGTTTTGTTTGCGGATGATACTTCATTGACGTTTAAAATAAATCGACAATTACGCAATTTTGACGAAGTAAATGACGCAATCTCTAAAGTTGTTCATTGGTTTAACGCTAATAATCTTTTGCTAAATGACAAGAAAACTAAAGTCATAAAATTCTCTACACCTAATGTGAAACAGGTGGCTACCAATGTACAGCTTAATGGAGCTGGATTGACCCCTGTTGAGTCAACTGTGTTTTTGGGTATCACAATTGATTCAAAACTACAATGGGGCCCACAAATAGAAAAACTATCAGGCAAATTAAGTTCTGCTGCATATGCTGTTAAAACTATAAGACGGCTTACTGATGTGGATACAGCTAGAATGGTTTATTTCAGTTATTTTCATAGTATAATGTCCTATGGAATTCTTCTCTGGGGTAGCGCTGCGGACATTAACACCATATTTGTATTGCAAAAAAGAGCTGTAAGAGCAATATATAAACTTGGTCCGCGAAAATCTTTGAGAGAGAAGTTTAAAGAGATTAACATTCTGACTGTAGCATGTCAGTATATATATGAGAATCTAATTTATATGCATAAATATAAAGACTCCTTCTGTAAAAGGAGTGATACTCATAATATAAATACTCGATATAAGCATAACTTTGTGTTACATACCACCCGTCTCCACAAAGTAAGTAACTCTTTTATGGGGCAATGTATAAGATTCTATAACAAACTTCCCAGTGATATCCGAGAAATGTCTATGAATAAGTTTAAAAGAATTATAAAAGCCAAATTGTGTAGCAGGGCTTATTACAAAACTTCTGATTATTTAAGTGACAAAACAGCTTGGGATTGAGTCGCTCTAAATTAACACATTTAAATACAATGTAAATTTATTTAAGAAATATATATTTTAAAAAAGGATTCCTACTGAGTTTTCTGGCAGTGTTTCTCAGTAGCTGCCACGTCATGCACTGCACGGTAGGGTAAAAAAAATTGACGATTCCACACAAATGTAATATTTTAACGGAATAAACGACTTTTGAATTTTGAATTTTTGAATTTTTTGAAATTGATAACCCTATTTCAGTAAAAGCTGTCTAAAAATAGTGTTATATATTCCATGATTTTCAAGTGTGGAAAACTCCCTAAAGTATTTTCTTTTTTATTTAGTAATATTTGTTTTTTTACTGGACAAAAAGGGTTATTTTATTAATTTTTAACCACTTGCATAGTAACTCGCCCCATGTAAATAACGCATTAAATTGCCTTTCAACCTATTTCACTACAAACTGTCTGGTTTGATATTACCAACATTCTTATATTGAATGATTTTCGTTGTTGGAAACTTTCTATCTTTATGACTTTTTTATTTGAATTGTAATAAAGGCGAGAATTTTAAATGGTAAGTATTTGAAGATTACTTTTTCCTCACAAAAAGGAGAGTTATGAGTTTGACTGTTTAATAATTTGTGTATTTAGTCGTGTAAGAGCCTTAAACCATATCCCTTTATTTTGACATCAAACATCAAAACACAGATTTTTATATATTGTGGACACGGGTCTCAATCACGATAACGATTTGGCATGGATGGACATTTCGGCATGGATTGCACCAGCCGTGGTCACGAGTCGACCCTTACCCGTACCAGTACCCGAAACGTCGAGTAACCTAAAGGTAATGATTTGCCTTAAATCGTTATCGCGATTGAGACCCGTGTCCACAATACATAAAAATCAAAGCAATATCCAATCTTTGGAACCAAATATTAATGGAATATTTCATACCTAGTATACCCAATGATTATATACAAATAATACCTACCTTTCGCCAAGTTTCACGGCATTTACGGCACCCAACCACTACAGATATTAGTCAACTGTGGTAAGACATATTATAGAGTCCGATGGTTCGGGTATCCGCTTCAATCGAGAAACGATAAGGTGCAGGATTAATGGCTTTATCTGCTCTTCGATGTAGAGCATTATGCCACCTCAAACTTCCAGACTCAGTACGGACTCAGAAAGTTTGAGATGGCATACTGCCTGAAATATGTCCTGTCGCAGTTGACAAGCTACTCTTGAGATTGGATGCCGTAAAATTTGGGAGATTTGAGATTTATTTTCCAGAATAACATCATTGGGACCGACCTAGAATATAAACCCAGGACCTCATAAACGTGGTTGAGCACGCTACAAAATCAAGAGATAAAAAGCACGTAACTAGCTAACCATGCCTTCCACATACTGTGATAAAAGATCACGTCTTAGTAAAAGAACTCATTTACGCATCACATTCAAGAATTTTCCTCTTTACTTCTTCTCGTCTTAACGATATACCAGCAAGAATTATGACTTACACGTGATCTGTGAACTAAAATATATGGCTTAAGCTCTTGCCACATTATATATTGCAATATGCATTAGAAATTTCATTCTTTCGAACCCTTGGAGGTTATTATATTAATAAGTCAAGTCCAGCCACGGACAAAGATGTAGTATTTTGTATTAAAATATTATTTCATTATTGTAATAATATTTTAATACAAAAAACTACATCCTTGATATAATGATAGAAAAAAATTAAGTTAAATAAATTCCTACCGACTTTTTGGGCAGTGTTTCTCAGTAGCTGCCTCGTCAAGCACTACATGATAGGGACAAATGAGACGATTCAAAAGATTTTTGTATATTTTTACTGAATAAAATATTATATATGACTATGTCATCGTGATTAGTATGAAATCGTCTTTGTGAGTTTATTCCAAATTTACATAATATCCTCCTAGTTAAATGTCTGCCATGGTGGCCAGTGTCAATAGAAATAAGCCACCAGCGTGGGATACGTTATTCTCCATCCCCACACCGAATAAAGATAATTTAGTTGTTCTAAATCTACATGTCCGTGAATTGCATGTGAGTAAAGTTCCCTCTGACCCACTTTTCTTTCCTGTCACAGGAGGGGAGTATTTTTAAGAATCAATAACCAATACTACTTATTCATACAAACTCCTTAAAATCCCGTATAAATATGTGTTATTTCTAGCAAAAAGTTTTCTACGGCGTAGTATTATAGTTCTGACTTTTCGTAGCATGAATTCGATTCAGAAGTATAAGTTTCGTAGCACTTTATTATTGCAATCAACTTAAAGCTAGGCGCTTGGTCTACATCGAGGATATAATACTTAGAATTGTGTCAAGAAAATGGAAATGCGTAGCTTATAAAAAATGCATTAAGAACCAAATATAACTTGTTTATGCTGTACATTATTTATTTATTAATTTATAATATTATAGTTCATTTTAAAGAATACTTCCATAAATCGAATGAACTAATTAGCAAAGTAATAATCTCCCAAGCCCCCCTATCTCTTTTATTAGTTATGAATAAAGCACTACATTTAAATTCCAAGTTAGTATTGGTTCATATAGCATTTAGACACTAAAGCAAACGTCTATCATCAAAGCCGACGTCATAATCTTGATCGTCAGCATATATCTAGATGGCGTTTGTCTCTAATAGACCAGTAATGTGCATGGCTTAACTTAATCTGTTCTCTCAAGATGTATGGTAATTAATAATCGATTCATTAAAGCGATCAGCTGTTACGGTGAAGTTCGGTAGCATGTAATAAAGAGCTGGTTACATATCTTAGGGTTTGTTAACTAGTTCTCTGTATGCTTGAAATACTTGGCCACATTGGAACGAGACTTTTTATTTTATGGTATTTGTAATTTTACAAATAATATAATAATATATCTTGGACAATGTCACACAGATCATCCTAGCCCCAAACTAAGCAAAGCTTGTACTATGGGTACCAGGCGACGATATACATACTTATATAGATATATAAATACTTATATACTTAGAAAACATCCATGACTCAGAAACAAATATTCGTGCTCATCACACAAATATTTGCACTTACCGGGATTCGAACCCAGGACCACCAGCTTCGTAGGCAGGAGCACTACCAACTAGGCTACGGTGACCAAGAATAAATTAAATAACTTTTAAAAAGCGCTTCTAAATATTCAGTAAACGTTTGGAATGATATAGTTAATTATTATCCATAATTCATTCTAGGTATACGAAGATAAAAAAAAGTAAATTATTATGTAGATATTGACATTTACAATCCTACTAATATTTATGCGAAAGTTTGTTGAGTATGCATGTATAGATGAAAGGATTCCATACATCCTTTCTTCTATACATATATTCAAAGTTATTTTATGTTTGTTACGCATACCTACACGCAAAAAATACTGAACGTATATTGATAAAACTTTGGAGTAATATAGCTTATAATTATATCCGAATAACACATGGGCTATAATTTATAAAGATTAACGCGTGTAATACCGCGCGGCACAGCTAGTTTATAATGAATCTGAAATAATTATAAGAAATATAAATAACATTTAAATTGTGATAGTACTTATTGAGTAATTAGCTGGCTTATTTGAGTTATTGTCAAAATCGTTATTTATAAGTTACAATATTCATTGTCAATATTTATAGTCTAATATATATTTTTCGTATCGTATCAGAATGGTTTTGTCAATATTGAAGTAAATCATACTTTATTATCATGGTTTTTTATGTCATAGGGCGACAAACGAGCAAGCGGGTCACCTGATGGTAAGTGATCACCGCTGCCCATGGATACTCGCAACACCAGAAGAGTTGCGGGTGCGTTGCCGGCCTTTAAAATAGTCAGCAAACTAGTGTAGCTGACCCTTCCCTCCACCACGATAAGCTCTGGCGACCTTACTCACACGCAGAAACATAACATTACAATTGTTAATGTTATTATTAAGGCATGTCTTCTGTAAGGTGGAGGTACTTTCCCAGTCGGGCTGCTCTGAGTGAACGCTGTAACCTTGTGTGACGATGGTCATGCTTTAATACTACCACCGAATCCAATGAACTCCAACCCCAACTGAGAAGACCCAGTGAAACTAACCTAGCAGGCTCTTATACTACCGGTTTTAACGGACAATACACGTCAAAGATATTTATCTGTCACATCGTAGCTAAAATGACGCTGGACGTAGCTACGTTCCGATTCCAAAAAAAATACTATAGTTGTTATCTAAATCTATATATATATTAAAATCAATGCCACTTTTCGTTGTAATGTTATAACTCAACAACGCCTTTACCGATTTGGCTAATTTTGGTCTTGAATTATTCGTGGAAGTCCAGGGAAGGTTTGTACGTAGAGAAAATTTAAAAAGAGTCTTGAAAAAGTGTAAAATCAACATCTATCTATACTCCCATATACTAATACTTAAAAGCGTAGCGAAGCACGTACCGGGCCGCTAGTATTATATATATCGTTGGTCTAGCGGTAGCGTGTTCACTCGCAGATAACGAGGTCCTGGGTTCAAATCGCGGGTCGGGTCAAAAGTGATTTTGGGACTATTCTGTAAAAAGATAAATTTCTCAGCATCAGCCCGAAGTCTGGGAGTTGGCGGTATTATACCCCCGTGCCTCGGAGAGCACGTAAAGGCGTCGGTCCTGTGCCTGAACTCTTTCCGGTCGTGTCGCTAGGCGTCCCATCGGATCATGAGGGTGATGGAATAGAAAGTGCTCCTGTGTTTGCGCACACACTTGAGCACTATAACATGTACGCAGATGGCTAATCTCTGTGGAGACTGGCCGCCATGGCCGAAATTCAGCTAGGAAGACATTATTATATAAAACAAACTCGAATCAGTTACACTATTTATGCCTTGAGAACGGCTAAACCACTTCTTATGATCTTTCATTTATTGATTTTTCTTCATACCTAATAACTATTAAAATATCAGTAGAACTCGGGAGAAATATGATTAAGATCATACATTTTCTTATACAATCTGTATGAAACGGCGTTTTAGATTATATCTAGAGTATGGATTGACTGATTTGCATGTTTTTTGTTCAAATCGACCCAGATAAGTTTCCCCACGCATTGGAAAAGTAAGAAAATTACAATAATAATACCCTGGGACATTACTTACACACGGCCATCGTGTCCCAAACTAAGCAGAGCTTGCACTATGGAAATCAGATAACTGATCTACTACATATACTACTTTCATGTATTTTATTACATATATTTTCTATTGTAAATACATACTTAATTAGATAACTCCCAGGCTCAGGACAAACAGTTCATACACACAAATATTTGTCCTGTTTGGGAATCGAACCCACGACCTCCGGCGTGAAAAGACCCGTAAAAACACAACAAAAATAAAAATAATATCCCCAATCTACCATACTACACTTATTATAGTAGATTGAGGATATTATTTTTATTGTAATGTGATTTTTATTGTGATGGGGTATATAGTGAGATACCGTACCTTCATCTCTGATACGTGACAATTCTTTCTTTTCGACTTTCCTTCCACTCCTGTGTATATTTGAGTGGGCAAAACATAGCCACAAAAAAATCTTAAAAATCGGCTACTTTAATCGTTTGGATTCACATTAGGAACCGAAAGGGGGTGCTGCGCTAAAATTTCCGTTAGGGACCTGATCGCAAAACAACGTCTGTCGGGACACTAAGTTAGTAAGTAGTAAGTTATTCTTATACAAAGAAAAAAAAAACCAGAAAAATGAGATTAATTTATAGAATAGAATACATTTATAGAATACATTTAATCAGCATTACAGACATACAGGAAATCAAAGAAAACAATACAGTAGGTATAGATTACAACAACAACACAATGAATAGAGATAGAGTACATTTAGCAATAGGTAGAGAAATAGATATAGATAATAATTAAGGTAAAGTATTTAAAATTAGTACTTAGACCCATTACATATTAAATAAGTCTTTCCCTGCATGTCCTGCTGAAGGGTCGCCGTCTCAGCATTAGCTGGGTAGGAAATACCCAACACTGATTTTCAGTCGACAACCTTGCTAGTTAACCACGGGTGACGGCATCATGTTAATAGTTCACCTCAATGTATGCATATATATGTATATATATATATATATATATATATATATAAACAATGTGTGTATTGGTGTTGGTTTGTTGACGGTAAAAAATAATTAAATTAAACAAAAGTAATATAAATAAAAGAAACGGCATTACGAGTATGTACCCAGTAGCATTAGCAACGAGCAGCATAGCGAGTACCTAATTTCATTAAATAAAATACTTATACTGATTGGTGTGTGGTTAATTAATTAAATAAAAACAAAAAAAAACACATTTATGGAGAAAAAAAAAAAAGACAATATGCATTAGTTTATTAGGTAGATTCAATAGTATTTATATGATTGAAAGATTAATATTATTATGCTCATATTTAAATTGATGAATTAAAAGGAATTTTTTTAGGTTCTGTTTGAAACTATGAGCATTTCTTAAATTTCTGATAGGGGGAGGTATATTATTCCAACATTTGGAAGCCGCGTATCTGAAACTCCCGCGAAATAATGCTGTTCTATGAGTTGGAGTTTGCAGTTGCTGCGCACAATGTCTAGTTTCGTATGTGCGATGGCTATTTATCCATGTGATTTTTTTGTGCAGGTATATTGGACAAGCTTTTTTGATCACACCAAAAAGAAGGCAAGCAAGGTGTAATTTACGGCGCAGTTTCATTTTTAAAATTAAATGCTTATTTAAGTAGGGTGTTACATGAGCTCTACGAGGAATATCGAAGCAAAACCGCGCACATGCATTTTGAACTCTTTGAATTATTTTTTCTGTGCGTGCTAGCAACCGTGGTCCAATCACTGTATCCACATAGTTTATTTTAGACAGAACAATTGCCTCTACTAGTTGTACTCGCAATTGCTGACTTAGGTGGGGTCGCAGTTTGTATAGTACTTTCAACCGGTAGAAGCAGTTTTGCACACAACTAGCGACATAGTTCTCATACCTAAGTGATACGTCCACTAGTAAACCTAGATTGCGCGCCTCATATACGCGATCGATGCTCTTCCCAAGGATAGTAACAGTAATAGGACTCTGAATAGTGGCTTTTTGTAATTTTTCGAGTTGGTTGTTGGTGCCGAAGATCATGTATTTCGTCTTATTAGGATTAAGAATCAGAGAGTTACAGGTAGACCAGTTCACTATTCTGTCTAAATCTTCGTTGATAGCATTTACCGCTGTAGCGTAGTCTTGTGGTTTAAAGCTTATGTATATTTGCAAATCATCAGCGTATAAATGATATTGACAGTGTTTTATTACATTGATTATATCAGCGGTGTACAGAGTGAAAAGGGATGGTGCCAGTATTGATCCCTGGGGTACGCCCTTATTCAGACGAGCCATGTCAGATAGATACTTAAATCCATTAGCGTCGGTGATTTCGACACATTGGGTACGGTTACTTAGATAACTGTCAAACTACTTTATAGTACTATGATCGAAACCGTAATAAGTCATTTTGGAAAGTAACAGTGTTATATTTATTGAATCAAACGCCCTAGAGAAATCCAGCAATACCAATAACGTACACATGCCATCATCTTGGGCAGCAAGGATATTATCTGTCACATCTAATAACGCCGTTGCTGTACTATAACCATTTCTAAAGCCAGATTGTGCTTCAGGTAATATATTGCTGATTCTTACGTGATCAGTTAATTGAATATTAACCACCTTTTCCAGTATTTTAGAAAGGAAAGGCAATATACTTATAGGTCTTAGATCTGTTATGTTGATTGGGTTGGGCTTTTTTGGTATAGGTCTTACGATGGCTTTTTTCCAGATATCTGGGAAGGTTGATGTTGAAATGGACGTGTTAATAATGGACGTGATGAGATCCAGTGTTTGAGGTAAACTTAAAAGAAACATTTCTCGTGTGATTTGATCGCAACCCTCGGCGTTCGATTTAAGGTTGTTGAGTACCCTAGAAATATAAAACTGATCAATCATTTTAAGAGAGAAACTGTTATTACAAAATTTATTAAATTCATAAAAGGTTAAAAGTGATATTGGTATTTCTGAATTCCCGGGGACGTTTAAAAAATGAGCATGAATTTGATTTGGGTCATTGAAATGTGAAGGTAGTTCACTGGTATGTTTAGGGGGTAATAGTGAAGATTTGAGATTTTTCCAAAGAATTCTAGGGGTATTAATGTTCTTGTTAATATGATGTTCAAAAAAGGCAGTTTTTTCCAAGTATAAAGATTTAATAACTAGTTGCTTAAGTTCTCCGTAGTATTTTTTTTTGACTTCCGCTTTTGTTTTCAAATATTGTGTGCGAGCCTGATCCTTATACTGACTATATAACTTATTAGCAGTGCCCGCGGACTTCGTTCCGCGTTATAAATATTTTTATCCCTGCCATGCCCGTTTGTCCAGCGTAATACTTCGGGTAAAAAGTTCGGGATAAATAAAAGTTATGATGATGACACTCCACAATAACGAAGCTTTCCATTGGTGAAATAATTTTGAAAATCGGTTCAGTATATTCAGAGATTACCCCGTACAACGTCACAAACTCACAAACGTTACCTCTTTATAATATTAGTATAAATTTATACTTTTTAACCGTTCTTCTCATATCATATCATATATTATATTCTCATATTATATAGGCACTTACGGATATGCTAGATGCTCTCACCGGTCAGTAAGCGATCGGCGGGGTTAAGCAACGAGACTCGCGGTCCAGTCCATAGATGGGTGACCGCCAAAGTGGTTTAATTTAAGAGCGTCTCCGTCCTTCGGAGTGCACGTTAAGCTGTCGGGCCCGGTTGTTACCATTAGGCAACAGTCGTTAAGCCATGTCGGAGGTCTACTGGGCGGCTTGAACAACTCTGACACTAGGGTAACCACTGCCCATATGATAAGTAAGTACCGTTCTTCAGCCATGTAAATACCTATGAACAGTTTTTATATACAATAAAGGCTGTTTACGCAAACCCCTTTTAAACATCTGAGTAAAGAAACCAGTTGTGCCCCATTTGCGTATTCTGCCAGTATATTTATTACAACATAAAAGGAAAAATGTGTGGAAATTTTTATTTCACGGAAAACTTCAATGTTTAACAAGAATTTCTTATTTTTAAGGTTTCTTGGCACGTGTTCCATGATTTATTTTAGCTGTACTTCAATGAGCCAATTTATTTTTAGGGGTCTGTAACAAATGATAATAAAACGACGGGCCTGTTGGCGTGGTTGGCAAATGCTTGCTTTTCACGCCGGACGTCGTGGGTTCGAGCTACTAGAATGTCAAACTAGAAGATCATATTATTATCTTCACAGAAAGAGCCAAAATCCGCTTTACCTTTCGCTCAAAATATCAAAGCGAAACATCTTCTATTATAGTAAAGTATCATAATTTATGGGAGAGATTCATAAGCTTCATTTAAAATTAATTTTTAATTTGTAATATACCGTTATGTCTGACATTGATACAATTGTTTCCAAATAGTAGATAACATTAAGATATTATAGAAACAAAATAATACCCTGGGACATTATTTACACACAACCATCTGACCCCAAACTAAGCAGAGCTTGTACTATGGAAACCAGATAACTGACAAACCTACTACATATACTACTTTTACTTTAATACATACTTTTATAGATAATTACACCCAGACTCAGGACAAACAGACATGTTCATGCACACAAATATCTGTCCAGGGTGGGAATCGAACCCACGACTTCCGGCGTGAACAGCAAGCATTTGCTAACCCCGCCAACAGGCCGATTGAACATGTTTCGATGGTTGTTTTTTTCTTTAATTGTAACCAAATATACTCATTATCTCGTGAATGTTTTAAAAATGAAAAGAAATCTTTGTTTCTTTCTCAAATGAGAACAGAAATTTGTTGCATATTTCCTCCACTCATCAATTTCATATAGTGAACTCATCTGCCATTAAATGGGCCAATTTCTTAGCACGATAGAGGAATATTACGCCTTCAAGTATCTTCAAACAAAAAGAAATACTTCTTAACGCTCAGGAAATTATCGCGAGAGAAATGGGCGAATTCCGAGAATCATTAATAAAAAATAAACGGTTATTAGAACCATAATCGAGAGGATCGCATAATATTATGAAAAGATTCGTTGTATCATGGGCCAAAATTCACATTTTTTGTTTCAATAATGACCTAAACAACTTCAAGAACTCATTTAACTCTCTCTTCCAAATAAATCGTACTTTTTTCATCCAGCTGCTACTAATGGACCCACACTAGTTCGTTAGGGTCAAAGCAGACAGAGCGAAACGCAGCGGAGACGAATATATGCTTGAACCTGGCATAAAATGCATGCGCGTCCTCGAAGAGTATTTTTTCTCGGGTTCAAGTATATATGCACCTTGTTTAAATAATTTTAAAGTTGATTTTCTAACCTCTAAACTCTAAAGAAAACATGCTTGTATTGTCTAATGACAAAGAGCGAGCATGAGCGATGTATATGCAAGACATTCTTTAGTATATTTGCATCCGTGCAAAGTCGGGGCGAGCCGCTAGTTTAACCAATAAATACTACTGGAGAAATAACGTATCAATTTGCGAAAGTTCTTTTATATAAAACTAGCTGTGCCCCGCGGTTTACCCGCGTTAAATTTTATAAATTATAGCCTATGTGTTAATCAAGAGTGTCAGCTAACTACATACCAAATTTTATTAAAATCGCTCCAGCCGTTTAGACGCAAAGAAGTAACAAACATACACACTCACACATTCACAAACTTTCGCCTTTATAATATTAGTAGGCTATGTTATCCCTTTATCAATAGATCCATATAAGATATAGGTGTAATCATCAACCTACTGATATGGTAATTAATATTTTTCCGAATATGTATGTCATCGCACGATGACAGGTAATATATAAATGATTATAATATTATTTTTTAAAGTAGTTTAGGAATTATAGCTGTGCCCCGCGGGTTTACCCGCGTTAAATTTTATAAATTACGTATCACAGCTCCTCCCCCGTAGGTGATAGCGTTATAATATGTAGCCTATATGTTGACCCGACCTCTTAGTAATATTCATGCGAAATTTGAAGTTAATCCATGCAGTACTTTTTGAATTTAGCCCGGGCATACATACAGATAAACAGATAAACAGACACAAATTCTAAAAACTATATTTTTGGCTACGATATCGCTCGTAGATCACGCCCCAGGTATCCTTTTAAAAAAATATACAATGTACAGTTTCGAATTTCCTACAATTTTATTATATGTATAGATAGATACTCAAACGGCTTACATCATCAGCCTAATAACGTCCACTGCTGGACATAAGCCTCTTCCAAAGGTTTCTATAACGTTAACACTAGGAGGGGTTTGCCGTAGTCACCGCGCTTGGCATGCGACTTGGTTACCGCAGTTAGGTGGTAGCTAGTACACAGGAGGTGCTGCTGTCCGACTACCTGGTGTATCCCGTAGTCGCCGACCGTCCATCTCCGACCATACCCTACAGCTTATGGAATAAAGGCGGAAAATGATTCTAACGTCCTCATGTGATGCTGCCAGATACAGGCAGCTCAACAAACAAATCTCAAAGTCTCTGACTCGCGACACACGCCAATTTAATACTATTAGTATTAAAGAGGCCATCGAGCAGAATAGAGGCTCTAAAGTGTTCGCAAGAGATTTGTCTATTGGGCAAAGCCAACTGACGAAGCTGAAGACTGAGGATGGTAGAATCGTCACGTCAAAACCTGAGTTGCTAGGAGAGATCGAGAAGTTCTACGGACCGTTGTACACGACAACGCGACTTCCTTTCAATAGTCATGCCTCATCCAAGAGCAAGACTAACCTAACACTACACCCAAGATATCCCGGACGTCAGCCTGTATGAGAATGGCTCTCAAACAACTGAAAAACAACAAGGCGCCGGGTGATGATAGAGTTACAGCTGAGCGACACCCACGGAATAGTGACCACGCGGCTTAGGAGTTTAGGTGTTGCTTTGTGTATGTAATCAGGCAATGCAAAATATTCATGTGGTGTTATTCTCAAACGGCATTTATAAATACAGAAATAGTCCGCCCACACAGATAACAGGAAGGTTTACGGTTAATAATCGTATGCCACCACGTCACCCAATAACTAAAACCTTTTCTCACCCACCCGCAAAAACAAATCTCGCACTTAATTCACCTTTGGTGCGAGCGTGTAATGAGTACAATTGTTTTAATCGACCAATTGACAATTGACAATCGACCATTCAAGCGTAAAATATTGGAAGCGTTAGGATAGGGACTCTTTTTTTTTCATCTTAGTCCAATAAGAAATTTTTTAGTGTGTTAGTTATTGTATGTTTGTTTGTTTTTAATTTAAAATAACTTGTATTGTTTGTCAACGTTGTCTATGCTTAGTGTGTGAGTACAAATAAGAACTGAATTATATAGTGAGCTAAGATTTAAATGTTGTGTATGTATACTGTTGGTGTGTTTATAATAAATAATAAAATAATTTAATTCTCAATGCCAAGACTCATAAATACGTTAGACTCCTAAATACGTTAGGTCCATATTTAATAATAGTTGAAACAATAGATATAACCTATTCCAACACTGACTGTACGTGTGGCGCAGCGGCTAAGACAGTAGCCTCGCCGCTTCGTGTCGTGGGTTCGAGTCCCGCGCCGGACTACTATTTGTGTGACCCACAAATAGTTGTTCTGAGTCTGGATGTAATTTGTGTCCATCTATTATATGTTTGTAAAGTACCCCGCGACACAGGGATTCACATGCCTTATGCGGGCGTTGTCGTTAAAAAAATATATACGTTAGATTCACTACACTTACTGTGAGTAATGTAGGTCCAGATTTAATAATAGTTCAAACAATGGATATAACCTATTCCAACACATCATTATTAAAATCCTGTAATTGATTCAATCCATTGTTTTTATGAGAATATCACACATATGTTTCAAAGGGATATTCACATATTCGGTCTAGCTGGAAAATTGAGTTATGCTGCTTACGCTGTAAGAAAGGATAAACAACTCACTAAAATAGACACTTGTTTACTTTAGCTATTTCCCCAGTATCAGTTTTTACAATAATATCATCTTTAAAATAATCACATTTAATGGTGAGATGATCAAAAGGACATAGAAAGGACGTATATTGACCTAATTGATTATAACTAAACATCATCATCATCATCATGTCAGTCAAAGTACGTCCTCTGCTGGTCAAAAACTTCCTCAAAGAATGGGGGATATTTTTTATTTTATTTTACATTATTTGGGATACTTACAGCTAGCAGGTACCTTAAACATAACTTATAGAAATCTGAAAGCCATTTACAGGATTCCACTGATAGATAATACATTAATAAATGCGTTAATGTATGTTTAAACTTGGAAACATTGGTATTGAATAGGTCCAAATCATATGGTATCATATCGTATAAATGAGTACCTAGATGTGCCATAATCTCCACGTTTGGCAGACGGGTTGGCTATCGCAGTTTGATGGTCATAGTTCAAAGAAAAACGCCGCCGCCTGTTTCCTGGTAGGTATTCCCTCGGTTGATTTCTACGCTAATCACGGGATGAAATGGGGTGATGATATTTATTTATTTATTTTATTTTAAACTTTATGCACAACAATGTACAAAGGCGGACTTAAAGCCGAAGGCATTCTCTGCCAGTCAACCTTGGGGTGATGCAGAGATTACATGGTAGGTGCACTAAGAGCTTAAAGAGTAAAAATGTAGATACTTCATACAATTACATAAAATACACAATACCTATATTATAATATACTAATATATATCCATATATATTATACATATACCTACATATAAGTAATACAAATAAATAAAATAATACTAATGTGATGATTCTACCAATAACTTTTTGGTTATATGCTCACGAGTTTTTTTTTTTGAAAGAATAACGACTTTAGCCGTTCTGATTTCTGGTGGAAGAGCATTCTAGAGGAGAATGGATTGTATAAGAAAAGAAGAGTGGATGAAATCAGAGCGGTGTGAAGGACAGTGTAGAATGCGGTTATGAGAAGAACGCAGATTTAATTGTGTTTTAAATGAAGGTATTGAAATTGAAAAGTTAGATATGAAGGAGAAGAAACGGAATCTATTAAAGTGTATAGAGTAGTCAGAGCACGCAAATTACTGCGCTGGCGAATTGGAAACCATTTTAATTGCGCACGGTAAGATGACACATGATCGTATTTTCGTAGATTGAAGATGAACCGAATGCAGTTATTTAGAAGTCGGTCGAGCTTATTGAGGTGATCTGCATTCAGGTCAAAGTAGCACACATCACCATAGTCAATTTTAGGAAGGATTAAGGACTGCACGAGCATTACTTTAGTTTTAGATGGAAGGAAGTTTTTGAGACGATAGAGACTCCGCAGAATGTATGAGACACTCTGGCTGACAGCAGCAATTTGGTTCATCCAGCTAAGAGTCGTATCAATCTGTAACCCAAGATTCTTTACACATTGGCTGAATGGAATGGCGGATTGATCAAACATGATGCGTGGCATTTGATCTGAATCTATTCTGCTCATCAAACGCGAGCTTCCTACAATGATGGCTTGGCATTTGTCAGGGTTGACTGTGAGGCCAAACCTATCAGACCGGCTTTTGATTAAGTCTAAGTCCCTGTTGAGCTTCCCAATGACTTCAGGCAAACTATCTGTACCCGCCTGAGCATAAAGTTGAAGGTCATCGGCATAAAGATGATACGCACTCTGAAGTTCATAAGTTAAAAGGTTTATAAAGACAGAAAATAAAAGAGGAGAAAGAATACCGCCTTGTGGAACGCCTGTGTCGAGGTTTGTCCAGTTTGATGAAGTGACTGTTGACGTTCTAGAATATGAGAAAAACCTTTCCAGCGCTTCGTCTGAGATCATAAGATGAGAAAGGATGGATAGTAGGATATCGTGACTGACGGTATTAAATGCGTTGGAAAAGTCCACCAAAACCTCGACCGTGACTTTGGTTTCCTCCATGCCTGCTCTAATATCGCCAGTCACTTTAAGGAGTGCTGTGGTCGTACTATGCCCTGGTCGGAAACCAGATTGCAGCATACTTATTAAGTTGTTTGTGACTACAAAACTGGAAAGCTGTTTGTGGACACAGGATTCTAGTATTTTAGAAAGAAAAGAAAGTATGGAAATTGGACGGTAGTGCGTAGGAAGTGAAGGATTAGAGACTTTAGGAAGGGGAAGGACATAGGCTTTACGCCATTAGGACGGGAATGATCGAGATTCAAGGGAATGGTTAATAATATGGGAAATGACAGGAAGCAGTTGGTCTAAAATTTAGGTGATCATTTTTCGGCTGATACAGTCACAACCTACTGTATTGGATTTGATAGAAAGGATTATCTTTGTGATCTCGTTTGAATCGACTGGAGAGAAAGAAAAAGGGTTTATATTAGGACGCGCTAGACCATTCACAAAGGCAATAGTTTGAGATTTGGTCAGATGATCAATGGACGAAGTAGTGGAGAAATTATTATTAAGATCATCCAATCCAATAGAGGTGGGAAGGTCTACATGTCGCGGCTTGCCGATACCGAGAGTTCCTAAGAATTTCCAAATACCGGCAGGTGTAGAAGAAGATATACTGTTTAGAATATGATGGCGTTTAGCGTTGCGTATCATCTGATTACACCGATTCTTAGCAACCCTATAACTCTCCCAGTTATCGTCACTACGTTCCTTTTTAAACTTACAGAATGCTCGGTCTCTACGTCTCATCGCCATTTTAACTACTTTAGTCATCCAAGGAGCTGGTGGGCGCTTAAATTTTACTTTAATGATCGGTGCGTGGATATCATAAAGTTTAGTGACCGTCTCATTAAACATGCGGACTTTATCGTCAACAGAGCTAGCCTCGATCAAAGTCCTCCAGTCGACTTTAGATGCATCCACACGTAATTGTTCCACATTCATACGTGCAAAAAAACGCACGTGCAGTACCTTAGGTTTGAGTTTTGGAGGTTTTAGGACATAAGAGAGGAAAACTAGGTCGTGACGGGAGAAGCCGGGAGCTTCATGCTGCCCGTGTGAAGAAACTAAGGAAAGGTTAGAGCAGAGTATTAAGTCGAGCCAAGTATCATCGCCTGAGATATTATGATGGGTTGCTTGGAGAGGCAATACTTTCAGACTGCTTGACTCAACTATATGCAGGAGTTTTCTAGAACGCAGGGAATTATGGGAGAGGAGGTTGGTGTTAAAATCTCCCATGACGATGTGGTGAACATACTCCGAACCCAAAGATTCCGGTACCAATTCGAAATCGGTGAAGTAATCAGAATTAGGGGGACAATAAACCACTCCAATAACGGTTTTCGAGCCTTTGAGTGAAGCTTCGAGGAAAATAAATTCGGCGGAAGCAGACGAGTTCGGGGGAGATGTGGCCAAAACCTTAAAAAGAAGATCACTTCTAAGGTATATTGCGACACCTCCACCCGCTTTGTCAATAAGGTCATTCCGAACAAGAATAAATCCAGGAAGAGAATACGTAGTGGAGGGCAGGTGAGGTTTAAGCCAGCTTTCATGACATCACCACACAGCAAAATAATCATACCTAATACCGAATATCCGTAAACCGTGAGGCTCATATCAATGGAAATTAATGCGTATGACATATTATTATTGTATAAAAGTGAATAAGCATACACAGGTGCACTCTTTATTCCAATACTTTTATGATTCGATGGCACGAGATAATTGATCAGAGAGGGGTTAAATGCAGGGCGGAAAGGCTCTTGTGCCGATGTACTATGCAAGGCAAAGGGCGCGACGAGATAATTAAAATTGACTGCACGTGTGGCTAACACAGTCGCCTCGCCGCTCCGGGTCCCGGGTCTGATTCTCGCGCTGGACCAATATTTGTGTGACCCATAAATAGTTGTTCTGAGTCGGGATGTAATTTGTGTCCGTCTATTATGTGTTTTTAAAGTACACCGCAACACAGGAAATAGATTCCCTAGTGCGGGCGATGTCTTGTAAAAAAAAGGTTTACTTTTTTGGTTCATTTAATCACATTTAGTGGTGAGAGGATCAAAAGGACATAGGAAAGACGTATATTGACATCACAGTAATGTAATAAATGCGAAAGTTTGTGAGTGTGTATGATCCTTACTTCTTCGCGTCTAAAAGGTTGGACCGATTCAAATAAAATTTAGTATGGAATTAGCTGACACCCTGGATAAACATATAGGCTATAATTTACAAAGTTTAACGCGAGTAAAACTACAGGGCACATATATTAAAATATTCTCTTTCTGATCTCTTTAATCAACTCATGTCTGTTTTTAGGGGAGATAGAACATGACTAACATCATTTAAATTAAAATGCGACAAGTGCGTTATAAATTTATTTCAGAAGCAATCATGTAATTTCCACGTTTAGCTACTCATAATTCGGTTCTAACAGTTCTAAACTATAAGTTGAAACGCTACAATATGTCAAAGTGAATTATTTACTAATAATCCATTATCCGTAACATAAGAGGATCCCGTGATGGCTTTAGCTTTGTCACTTGCTAAGAACAGAACTAAATCACTTATTTCTTCAGGATCTGATATATTATTTAAAGCTGTCATTTTCTGCATCACTTGAAGTACTGGTGAATCATGAACTGGAACTCCTCCTGAACGTGATGTTAGTATTTCTGTTAAAACAGGCCCAGGATTGACAGTATTGACTCTGATTCCGCTTGGAGCAAGTTCCAAAGCAACAGATCTTGTGAAATGATCTAATGCTGCTTTTGAAGTGTTGTATGAGAATGTATTAGGTCCCAATACGCGCATTGCACATACACTCGAGATATTAACGATATTACCTTTTGTTACTTTTAGATGAGGTACGGCTAGATGTGTTAAGAAGACAGCAGCACGGAGATTTGTTTTCATTACCGAGTCAAAAACTTCCATAGCGTTATCACTTTCAATAGTTGTTGATATTACAATACCAGCGTTGTTAACTAAAATATCCAGTTTACCAAATTGTTTCACAGTGTTGTCCACAATTCTTCTAGCGTCTTCATCTTTACTAACGTCAGCTACTATTATTAAAGGATTGGCACATAGCCTCGCAACTTCACTAAGTTTATCTTGTCTCCGTCCAACTATGGCTACTTTGGCTCCTTCTTCTGCAAATTTGATGGCGGTAGCAGCACCAATACCAGAGCTAGCACCGGTTACTATTACCACTTTGTCTTGAAAACTCATGTTGTTGTTGTCTCTAATAAAAACACTGCTGCAATGATGTAACAGAATACTTAAAGTATTTATATAAAATTTGTTATCATATTATTTATAGATATTAATTGATAAACTGGGTGATAATATGAAATATCTTATAGTGATTGGTAACCTAATCTGCTGATCATAATAATGATGTTCTGATTCACACGCATAGGTAATCTAAAATAATAATTATTGTTTTAGAAATATTTAATGTAGTGTGTAGCACACGTGATACCAAAGAATCAAAGATTTTTTCATTAACACTGTCTGACGCTACATTAAAATCTGTTACACCTATTTCGATAACAACAGTGATAATTTCGTGTTATCTATACTTTATTATCTTTTGTAAATTTCATAACGATTACGTGTTGAAAAATAGCACTAATGATATTTTTGAATAACTTTATAATATGTTTTTCGTGGAGTATGTTTTAAACCAAAAATTGCTCTCCATCAGAGGCCTATATGAAAAAATATAATAAAATTTAAAATATGTAGCAGCGAAATACTTAACCTGGTTCTAAAACAATCATTTTTCAGAATTTATGTGGTAAGACAGATTTCCATGGATATACTAGCAGGGCCCCTTCACTCGGCCATACCTACGGTGATAAGTACCTACACTTTCGCGCGCCTCCAAAGTGGCGTGGCCCAGTCGGTTGTCACCGCTCGCGCGCACAGATTAAAAGACTCTCTACTTAATACTATAATATTGAACAGAAAAAATGTCTCATCACAAATCTGGTGCTAGATATTGTTCATTTGATGGATGTATGTCGAAATAAGGAGACAACGGTTTATCATTTTTTACATTACCTAAAGATGCGGAAAGGTTAGTTCAAATTATTCTTTTAAATACCTACCAAAGTAGCTTTGTAGGTGTTGATTATTTCTAATTAGAATCCAAATAAAGTGTTTTAAGTCGTATATACTCTAGTTTTAACATTTTTGTTGACCAAGATAGTTTATAAAGGAATTGGTACGGGTTTCATACATGTAAAATAATTACGAGAGCAACTTGAAAATGTGTTTTTTTGTTTGTCGTGATATCTTAACTATTTTGGTGTCAAATGAAAGATCTAGGCCTAAAACCATTTTATCCGTTTGAGTCTTGTCAATCGGTCTACGCGTTTAGGAGATATTTATGAATTAGTATAGTGAAAATGTAAACAACCAGAATTTTTGCTTTTTCTCGTCTACGAACTTTTAAGTACTTACTGCAAAATGTGAATATATATTATGATATTTACCCCATTATAAAAGCCAAAAATTGTAAGGTGTAGATGATAAATAGAATTTAGTTGGGTTCACTTCATACAAAAGTTTGTTACAAAATGGTATAGACTACAAAAAATATCCAAAAATTAGATGCACTTTTCCTAACCCGAGTTCATATTTTTATATGAACTCACTTTTTGTTGGTCTGGCGGTAGCGTGTTCAACCGCAGAAAATGAAATCTTGGGTTCAAACCCGGGTCGGGCCAAAAAGTGGTTTTGGGTATTTTCTGTAAAAATTTCAACAACAAAAATTACTATTTAATCATACGCAAAAAACAGTAGATAGATTATGTGGTTAAGTAAGTAGATAGACGATTAATAGGTATCATAGTAACAGCGGCAAGCCGGCAACCCTACGCCAGTACACTCCGTGTCATACAGAGACAGTGTAATGCGTTAGAAGAGAGCGGCAACGTTTAGGTGAATATCGCGGTAGGCACTGAGCGCTTATGCAAGCTGAATTGCACTTAGTTGCTTAGCAGCAGGAGTCGCTATTTCTATAAATTGTTGCGCAAAGAGCCGCTTCTGTACGTAAGTACTCTTTATTATTTAAAATATAGATTTAGTCTTAGTTAAACATACACATGCATACCAACACTAAAGTGCTGAATAAAATTTGTTATTTCTTGAACCCTCAAGATGACGTGACTATCACCTGAAACAGTTCGACGGGCCAATTGGCGTAGTTGCTAAATGCTTGACTTTCTCACCGCAGTTCGCGGGTTCAATTTGCACCCAGGACATATATTTGTGTCCATGAAAATGTCTGTTTGTCCTGTGTAAAAAGACAAGTAGTACATGTAGATACCAGTAATGGAGTTAGGCATTACTCTGCGGAAATCCATAACAATAAAATTACAAAATTAATCTGTAGATAGTGTTAATTCCGCTAATTGTCAGTTTAATCATGCCGGGCGCAATTTGCACCGCCTTCCCGCCCGCAAAAATATGCACATGCAAGAATTGTCCTTCTTATATAAAAAGCAAATTACATGCGCCAGTACGATACCCAACACGTGTTTCAGTCCTCCGCGGGCCATTCTGACTCGTCGAGTGCTCGAATGAGTCATTCAAGCACTCAACGAGATGATTGATTAAACTGACAATTAGCGGAATTAACACTACAAATTGATTTTGTATTTTGATTGTGGTATATCAGATATCTGATCTCCATAGTACAAGCTCTGCTTAATTTGAGATCATACAGCCGTGTGTGAATAACGTTCCAGGATATTATTATTATAAACACTGTATAACCTTCTACATCAAACGAAAATTATTTGCCACATTGTAGAAACTATCAGATATATGTGTATAACCTGGTATACATATTTTCGATAAAATAGATCTAAAATGACATTTAGTGACAGTTTCCTTAAAGTCAAGGTTAAAATCATATATTCCGTAAATAAATCATTTATGTGGAATCGACATTTTTTTACCCTACCGTGCAGTGCATGACGTGGCAGCTAGTGAGAAACACTGCCAGAAAACTCAGTAGGAATCCTTTTTTTAAATAAAATATACTTAAGATTGATTACAATCATGTGTGTTGATTCAGAACAACTCAATCCCAAGCACTTTTGTCACTTAAATAATCAAAAATTTTGTAATATGCCCTGCTACACAATTTGGCTTTAACAATTCTTTTAAACTTATTCGTAGACAATTCTCTAATATCATTGGGAAGTTTGTTATAGAATTTTATACATTTTGATGAGCTAGTACGTACTAGAACCTTAAAGAAGGTATAGGCGGGTGACAAATGTAGTCACATGCGTTCCCGAATAGTCTTATGGGAGGTTCTTAGTTAAATAGGTGGCCGTCCGGCAGACACCAGTCAAGAGGAAAATTCAAATTCTCATTGCCGAATGTGACTCATATTAAACCAACGGTTGCACTTGACGAGGAAATTTTAGATTTAGTTCCTTCGACCGTATTTTTGGGAATAACACAGGACTCAAAACTACAATGGGGTTCTCATATTGAAAAATTATCTGCCAAATAAGGTTCAGCTTCATATGCAGTTTGGAAAATCAGACAATTGTCAGACGAACCAACTGCTAGACTAGTATATTTTGCTTACTTCCATATATTTATTAGTTTTATTATTATGTCCTATGGTATTCTACTGTGGGGCTCAGCAGCTGACATAAGTGCTATTTTCGTATTACAAAAAAGAGCAATCAGAGCTATTTATAATCTAGGCAGTCGCTAGTCTCTACGAAGCGTTTTTAAAGAGGTAAATATACAGACAGTTCCATACACAAATTATCCGTATAAAAATTATATTTGGAAAAATATAATATAAAAATTTTATATTATATTTTTCCGTACAAAAATTATATCAGAATATAATTTTTGTACGGAAAAATATAGATAAATATAAAAAACGGAGTGACTTGCACAATGTCAATACTATAAATAAGGACAAACTAGCTATACCAGCCTTTCGAGTTAGCAGAACTAATAAGTCATTCATGGGAAATTGTATTAGGTTTTATAACAAGCTCCCTATTCATATAACTAAACTACCTGATAATAAGTTTAAGTCACACATTAAACGTAAACTTATGGCGAAGGGTTACTACACTACTAAGGATTACATTGACGATAAATACATTTGGCGGTCGGCATCTACCTGCACATAGTCCGCTGGGGATCTTATAGCCATATAGACATGAGTAATCTTTTATGTTACATGAACTATCTGTAATAAAACTATGTATTATTCAAATAGTCTACGAATTTCAGAACTGTTGGTTGTGTCTCAAAATGATTAATGTTACTTTTATTATGACGTTTTTATTATCTCTTTTTAATATATTAAACCTAAAATAAATACTTAATCAGACAACTGATCAAGCATATATTGTGTTTGCCTGCTAAATAATTTCAGTAAGTGGACCAAATCTCGTGTATATGCCCCATTGAGTATGTTTCGCCGGAGCGTCTCAACTGGGCCGTGTTGAAACCGGTAGTAGATCCGAGACACCCGCTGAGTTTGTTTCGCTGGGTCTTCTCAGTTGGGGCGCATTGGATCCGGCGGTAGCATTAAAGCGCGACCGTCGTTATAAACACAAGGTCCGCCATAATGATAACATCTAATTCGTACCTTAATATAGACAGAACCATTCAGACAATATGTAGTAAAAATATAGCTAACATTTAGATAATTAAACCTACACATGATCCTTGACAATAACTTCATTTTAGTTAGCTAAATATCGTTACTGTTATAAAATAAATCTTATTGTAAATGATTTCCTACAATCCGTGTACCTAAATATCTATATGTATCTAGAAATAATTATAAATTAATTATACATTATATAATTTCTGCGAACATGTTCTGACTATTTACAAGCGCTTTTTTAAAGTCTACGTGAATAAAAACCTAAAAAAAAAATCATTTATTTTCGGAGACACTAGATTGTCACACATTATTCATGTGGGTTTTTCGAAATAAATAATGTCCTGGGACATTATTTAACACACGGCCATCTGATCCCAAACTAAGCAGAGCTTGTACTATGGAAACTAGATAACTGATATTCTACATACTACTTTTTTTGTATATACCTACATACTTCTAAAAATAACTACCTCAGGACAAACAGACATGTTCATACATACAAATATCTGTCCTGGGTTGGAATCGAACCCATGACCAGAGGCGTAAAAGGTAAGCATATATCAACCTCGCCAACCAGCCCGTCAATATAAACAGACAAATAAATTTTTGACTTTTCAAAGTGGTGAGATCGAGACCAGAGCTAGATACATAGGCGGAAATACTAGTGATTATTAGTGAGATTTTTTATACAAAAGCTATTGGATTTTTTACCATTTCTTTATTACGTATCCCTAACACTAGTAAACGGTCAAATGAAAAGATTATTAAAAATTCAAAAAATATAAATTTCATCGTCATATCAGCCGAAAGACATCCACTGCTGGACAAAGGCCTCCCCCAAAGATCTCCACAATAATATAAGTATATATATATATATATATATATATATATATATATTATTGGTCTATATAATATAAGTAAAAGTCTGCGTAATATTTTTCTAGCTAGAATCAACAGAAAATCTGAAAAATATCTGATTGGTCGTGACTTAATATTATTTTGTACGTTGTACTAATTATAACATAATTAGCAACTAAATATAATTATAATATAATCTAATTTAATCAATTGATAAACCTATTAACTTTTAAAAACACTATAGATACTTAAAACTGCTTAAATAAATTTTATATGCAAGACTCCAGCATATCCAGCATATCCAAAATCATCACATTAGTATTATTTTATTTATTTGTATTACTTATATGTAAGTATATGTATAATATATATGGATATATATTAGTATATTATAATATAGGTATTGTGTATTTTATGTAATTGTATGAAGTATCTACATTTTTACTCTCAGTTTTACTCTTTAAGCTCTTAGTGCACCTACCATGTAATCTCTGCATCATCCCAAGGTTGACTGGCGGAGAATGCCTTCGGCATTAAGTCCGCCTTTGCACATTGTTGTGCATAAAGTTTAAAATAAAATAAATAAATAAATATCCAGGGTAGATTTTTTGATTACAAAATGAAACGATCGATCGAACGATGAACGAACAATCAATAAGGTACAGGTTTAATGCATAAAACAGCAGGTAGGCAGTAAGCTAAGTGCCTCATACAGATACTCAATTTTGCGTTTGATGCGATTGCTGCTTTAAGGCGTCCCCCACATTTGGCGTGCGCGATCCTCGGGCGTGCGAGCTGCACGGACGCAGCGCGCGCGCTACAAGCGCGCTGCGCGAGCGTCGAGTGTTGCCGCCGTGTGACGTGCACGCAGTGTGCGCGCAACGCGCGCGCGGCGCTCGCCTTGGCGTTTAACCCCCTTCAGACAAGACAGTCACAAAACGGCGGGGATAGCGGGCGAAAGGTCAAGAACGCGACTCGAGCGTCGCGAGCGCGCCGCGCACGCTGCGTGCACGTCACACGGCGGCAACACTCGACGCTCGCGCAGCGCGCGCGCTGCGTTCGTGCAGCTCGCACGCCCGAGGATCGCGCACGCCAAATGTGGGGGACGCCTAAAACCGCTTCAGCCGCTTAGACGTGAAGGAGTAACAAACACTCACAAACTTTCGTCTAAAATTTATATTTAATTGAACATATAATTTATTTATTTTAGAATAGACTAAGCTCTGATATTACGCTGATAGACTAAGCTCTGAAATTAAATATTATAAATAAGCCTGCCAGGCGCCGACGCAAGAAAGGCTTCTGAAGTATTACTTAGATTATCTTCAGTCTATACTTAATAAGCTTACCTTAAAAAATGATTAAACATGCCTCCAGCCGTGAAAAGCTTGCTTTTTAACAAGACCACGAATAATGGACAAAGGTAAGCTCTTCTGATGACTCCGGTTGCCGTCTTGATGTAGGTACCAACGCGACTCTGCTGGATATATTGTCAATGTCAGTGCCCGGATGCAGAACTACAATCCGACCCATCTTCTACTTCAATGGTGGCAAGTTGTCTTCTTTGATAACGACCAGAAAGTTCAATAAATCCTTACAACTCGGCCATTTGACACGTAACTGAAGCTCGGAAATATACCTACATATTTTTTTTCCATCTTGCTCAAAAGTGTATTTTTTATTGCTCGTTTCCCTTTTAAATCTATAAATTCACTCATTGTGTGGAAAACAGGTACCTACCGTGTCCACCTGGAAATCGTTTACAATAATATTAGTATGACAATCATTTTATATGTGAGGTTTTATACTAAATGTTCTTCTTATTATTTTTCTTTTAAGTTAAATCTTTTACCATTAGCAGTGAAATTAATATAAATAAGTTACTTATGAACAGACGCCAGCACATCAAGCTACCCCAATCTGTCAAATTTTTCCAATTGAAAGTGAACCTTATGTTTGATAAAGTTGAAAATCAATAAAAGAAATTTGACAGATTGGGGTAGCTGGATGTACTGGCGTCTGTACCTTTATAAAACTATGAAAGCTATTTGAAGATGTACTTATAAATCCACATGTGTTATATAAATTATGATAATGAAATCAATGGTTACTGACTATCAATTAACGATGCAAATTGATTGGTACACAGTTTATTTTGAAAATATTATAATTTAATTACTAATATTATAATAATAGTTAAATAATGTAACTATAATGTTACTGTACTGTGACACGTATTGTGTAAGTATGGATTAACATTACCAACTGCTTAAATTACTCCTTAATAAATAAAATAATGAAGATAATTATCACTGTAAATATTTGAACGCCCGCAATAGGGAAATTAATCCCTGTGTCGTGGGGTACTTTACAAACATATAATATGCGGACACAAATTACATCCAGACTCACAACAACTATTAATGGGTCACACAAATAGTTGTCCGGCGTGGGACTCGAACCCACGACACGAAGCAGCGAGGCGACTGTCGTAGCCGCTGCGCCACACGTGCAGTCATTTCATGTCAACCATTATATTAAACACCAACTAACCTGCAATTATACTTACTTAGACACTACCTGTATATCGTCCCCGTAGTTGGAAAATAAAATAACTCCGATTTTGGCGAAATTGACTTTATCCTATTTTCAAAACACCTAAAACCTGCCGCATATTTGAGCCTTACAGGCGTTTTCGTATCTTATTCCGTTCCAAAGATATAGCCATTTTTGTCAGACAGGTCATGATAGATGAAATAATAAATATCTTCAGACAAACACATATTTTTTAAAGGAAAACTAAATAACTCAGTAAATAAATCAATAACTGTGGTCAATGACAAGATGAATGTCAAATAAATTAAATATCTTGAGTTGTTGAATTTTTCCTCAACTTATAAATTATTTCACAAAACTGACTTAGTTCTAGGAAAGCTAAATAACTCTATTTATTTAATTCTGCGATTCAGAATTCTGATATAACGTACCTAATTTATAAATACTTGATGTTATTTATTTCTTCTACAACTAGATAATGATTAATTATAAGATGATAGGCAAATAAAATAAAATAAATTAAGTTGTCATCAAAGGTAATCAGAGGTTCGTCATTTTAAAAATGAATCTTTTTCTGATTCTGGATCTACATGGAATCCGGACACAAAAGAAGAAAATAAAATAAAAAGGAAACTTAGTTATTTAATAGACATCAATATTTCACTGGCTAAGAAGAAAAAAAGAGTTAAGAGATTTGAACGAATAAACCCGATTTTGACGAGAGATTCTAAAGATGAAACAAGTAATATTATAACAACTTGAGCTTTTATTGAAATCCCTATTGACCAATTAGTCTTACCCTGATAGAAGAATTATGGAACACAATATCACAATCGCTGGGATAACAGATTCAGGAATAGAAATAAGGAAAAAAAAACCGGGGTGCTAAAAATCCCCGGCAGACGCCGTGTTACCAAAACCGACAACGTCTGCCAGGCGTCTGGCAACATATAACACTCACACACAGTGGACCGACGAGAATATCATTGAACTGGAGAAGGAACTGAGCAGGTTACATTGGGATATCATAGGTTTGTCTGAAGTCCAAAGAGAGTTTTTAGGAATATCGTGTCCTCCCCACGATAATTCATAGTTCAAAAGTCCCTCGTCCACAAGGAACGTAGTGAAACTCGAGAGTGTGTCGACTAAGGCGGCATACCTTATAACGTAACTTATAACGTATTCGTTGAAGGTCATACAGGTTTACGCGATGACTTCAACGCACTCCGACGATGAGGTTGAGGTCATGTATGAGGATATTTCTAGAGCCATACATACCTCTAACACTTATTTCACTGTGGTCATGGAGGGCTTTAACGCGAAGCTGGGTAAACGATTCGGGAATGAGCTGAGAGTGGGGCAATTTGGAACTGGAGACCGGAACTCTCGGGGCCAAATGTTGGCCGACATGGAGAAGGAGGGACTCTTGATGATGAATTCCTTCTTCAGGAAGCTGGATCACCGCAAATGGACCTGGGTGAGTCCCGATGGCAAAAACAAAAATGAGATAGACTTTATCTTGTCGAGGAGACGACAGACGTTTAATGACGTCTCTGTGATCAATGCGGTTAAAACCGGGAGCGATCACAGACTGGTGAGAGGCTCATTGAATTGTCAAGCTCCAGAGGTCCAGACTGATAAAGTCTATGCGCCGACCTTTACCTATCCACGTCCAAAACCCACCATTTCAGCTCGAACTGCGAAACCGTTTCGAATGCCTAGCAGACTGCGAGGAAGTGGAATCATACTACGAAAGGCTCGTAGAAGCTGTCCATACGGCTGAGTTTAAGGTCTTCAAGGCCCAGCGTACAAACAGACTTTGCCCTGCAACTTATGGAAGTAATACGGAAAATGGTTCTGACATCCTCAGATGATGCTACGTTATGCCTCATGATATGTTATGAGGTCGGTTTACTTTGCATTAGCTCAATCAATAATAAGCTATTGCATTACCTCTTGGGGTGGTGCCCCGAAAACAACTATGCTAGACAACATACTCTCTTAACGTATAATCCATCTCTGCCCATTGGCAAAAGAAGGTATAATCCTGTAGGACGATTTCATAATCTACATAAAACCTCTTTTTCTAAGCGCTATTTTTGTCATCTAGGCGGATTTCTTTACAACAAAATTAATAGTTTACTACATATATTCAACCTCACAAAGGATAAATGTAAAAGAAGGTTGACAGATTGGCTACTGAAACTCAACTATAATAAGACCGAGGATTTGATTACAACAGATTTTAATAAATTATGTTCCTGGTATTAAATCAATTGTATACACTTAAAAGCACAAACTCGCACTACACACACACATACACACACAGACACATACACACACGGACGCGCGCGAGCGCGCGCTCGCACACACACAAACATCAAAAATAGCTGTAAATCAATTTGTTTATGTATTTATCTTTATTTTTAAATGCCATTTTACCAACTAGTTATAATTATCTTACTGCGTATATTTCACTTTGTCAGCTCGCTAATACATATAAAATGTAATAATGTAAGTGGAGGGGACCTGGTGTCCTGAAACACAGGCCTCGAGCCTAGCTTAGGCACCAGTCTCCTGCAATATATATGTATGTCTACTGAAGTATGTACCTATGAAATGTAATCATTATGTAAAAATTGTACCTGTATATTGTAGTGAGATAAAAAATAAATTATTATTATTATTATTATATACCAGCTGCTCAACAGACAGATCTCAAAGTCTTTGACTCGCGACAAGCGTCAATTTAATACAAGTAGTATTAAAGAAGCCATCGAGCGAAACAAAGGCTCTAAAGTGTTCGTAAGAGATCTGTCTGTTGGACAAACCCAACTGACGAAGCTGAAGACTGAGGATGCACGGCAATCGTCACGTCTAAGCCGGAGTTGCTGTGAGAGATTGAGAATTCTATGGACAGTTATATACGACAACGCAGTCACCTGCCAAAAGTTATGTCTTCGATGGAGCACGACCAACCCGACATTACACTGAAGACACCCGGACGTCAGCCTGTACGAGATTAAAATTGCTCTCAGACAACTTAAGAACAACAAGGCTCTTGGTGATGATGGAGTTTCAGCAGAGCTTCTGAAGGCGGATGGTACACCAATCCTCCGGGCCTTTTAGAAGTTATTTAACTCCGTCATACTAGATAATCAAACACCACAAGCATGGCACAGACGTGTGGTAGTGCTCTCCTTCAAAAAGGGCGACAAAACCCTATTGAAGAATTATTGACCCATCACACTGCTGAGCCATTTGATGATTTCCAGCCTCCCGAACAAGCCGGTATCCGAAAAGTCTTAAGCACAATAGACCATATACACCGCGCGGCAAGTTATACATAAGAAGTCGAAGAGTACCTATAACAAGCCACTGCGCTTAGCGTTTGTGGACTATGAGAAAGCCTTAGATTATCGAAACCTGGGCTGTGGTCTCTCCTAAGGTGCCAAATCTACTACCGGTAAATCGAGATGTTAAAGTATTTGTATGAAAACGCCACAATGTTAGTGCGACTCCAGGACCAAAACTCGAAACCTATCCACTTGCAGCGAGGTGTGAGACAGGAAGATGTTACATCTCCAAAAGTGTTCGTCGCTGCATTGGAAGATGTCTTCAAGCTTCTGGTCAATGGCGAGTATATCAGTCACTTATGATTTGCCGATGATATAGTAGTCATGTCTGAGACCATGGAAGATTTCGGTTACTGATCTATGACCTCAGTAGAGTTTCTCAACAAGTGGGCCTGAAAAGGAACATGGATAAGACGAAAATCATGTCAAACCTCCAACCCCACTCAATTGAGGGTTGGAGACTCTGCACGCGAAGTTGTAGAAAACTATATTTACCTAGGACAGACCATCCAACTAGGTCGTTCTAACTTCGAGAAGGTGGTCCATCGTAGAATCCAACTCGGCTGGGCAGCGTTCGGGAAACTACGTAACATCTTCTCGTCCAAAATACCGCAGTGTCTCAAGTTGAAAGTCAACCAGTGTGTGTTGCCAGTGATGACTTGATGACAGACCAGATACGTGGTTGCTCACTATGAGCCTTATTAGAAGGCTCAAGGTGACACAAAGCTCAATGTAGAGGGCTATGCTCGGAGTTTTCTTGCGATATCGAATCAGTAATGTCGGAATCTGCAGGCTAACCAAAGTCGCCGACATAGCCCAAAGAATTGTAAAACTGAAGTGGCAGTGGGCGGGCACATAGAACGTAGAACCCACGGCCGTTAGAGCAGAAAGGTTCTCGAGTGGTAACCACGAACTGGAAGACGCAGCGTGGGCAGGTCCCTACAAGATGGACCCATGATCTTGTGCGGGTCGCTGGAAATTGTTGGATGCGAATAGCGCAAGACCGGCAATTGTGGGCCTTTGTCCAGCTGTGGACCTTTTGGCTGATATGATGATGATGATATTTATTTTTTAAGTTTGTGGCAAGATAAGTACACATTTTCTAAATTTTAGTTTACTTTTCTATTTATTCCTTAATATAACTTTATTAATATCATAATACAGCTTTTATTTCATATGAGACCAATAAATATCAAAGTAATAATAACGTACAAAACCACTAAGTTTTCCATTTAAAAATATTTCGTGCTTGATAAATTCTATAACTCCATTTATTTCACCAAAATTTACTCTACCAAATGTATATTTAGTTGTAGGAAAACTAAATAAATAGCCGAAATAAGTCGCTAATTGTTGTTACGTTACAAAAACAGTTGTGGCAAAATGAAACTACTTGATTTTTAATTTGTTATTTAGTTATAGTTAAAGATAGTGTTCAGTTTGTTAAAGCATAATGTAAAAGGTTATCAGGTCCACATAATTAAAAACACCGACGGTAAAATTGTCTAACATTTTCTTACAAATGTACATTAACTAAAAAAAAAACACTAAATCGCGTTTATCTCAGAACTACAAAATCAGAGTTATTTAATTTTTCCTCTACGGGGACGATATGAAGTGTGGTGACAGCATAGAATATCATCACCCTATCCCATCCCGTGAGGGGCGTAGAAATCGTCCGAGGGAATACCCACCAGAGAACGGGCAGTAGCGTTTTACTTTGAACTATGACCATCAAATCGCGATCGCCAAGCTGTCTACCAAGCGTAGCGATTATGGCATTTCCCCCCCATTTTTTGGCGAGGCTTTTTACCAGCTGTGGACGTACTTTTCAAAAAATTCAAAATTCAATAGTCATTTATTCCGTTAAAATATTACATTTGTGTGGAATCGTCAATTTTTTTTTTACCCTACCGTGCAGTGCATGACGTGACAGCTTCTGAGAAACACTGCCAGAAAACTCAGTAGGAATCCTTTTTTTTAAATATTTATTTCTTACATTGTATTTAAATGTGTTAATTTAGAGCGACTCAATCCCAAGCTGTTTTGTCACTTAAATAATCAGAAGTTTTGTAGTAAGCCCTGCTACACAATTTGTCTTTTATAATTCTTTTAAACTTATTCATAGACATTTCTCGGATATCACTGGGAAGTTTGTTATAGAATCTTATCCATTGCCCCATAAAAAAGTTACTTACTTTGTGGAGACGGGTGGTATGTAACACAAAGTTATGCTTATATCTAGTATTTATATTATGAGTATCGCTCCTTTTACAGAAGGAGTCTTTATATTTATGCATATAAATTAGATTGTCATATATATACTGACATGCTACAGTAAGAATGTTAATCTCTTTAACCTTCTCTCTCAAAGATTCTCGCGGACCAAGTTTATACATGGCTCTTACAGCTCTTTTTTGAAATACAAATATGGTGTTAATGTCCGCAGCGCTACCCCAGAGAAGAATTCCATAGGACATTATACTATGAAAATAACTGAAATAAACCATTCTAGCTGTATCCGCATCAGTAAGCCGTCTTATAGTTTTAACAGCATATGCAGCAGAACTTAATTTGCCTGATAGTTTTTCTATTTGTGGGCCCCATTGTAGTTTTGAATCAATTGTGATACACAAGAACACAGTTGACTCAACAGGGGTCAATCTAGCCCCATTAAGCTGTACATTGGTAGCCACTTGTTTCACATTAGGTGTAGAGAATTTGATGACTTTAGTTTTCTTGTCATTTAACAAAAGATTATTGGCATTAAACCAATGATCCTTGAACCTTTGGCTGATATGATGATGAAGGGTTGGGTTGCATGTGCAATAAATTATTTTAATACTACGCTAATTTCTTCGTTTTATTCGCACTTCGTTTTGATATTTACGCCACTGTGCCATCAATCCGTACAAAAAATGATATGGTCGAATGTGCAACCTCATGCAGGGCTAACCTCTCATTTAATGCGTAGCAATCCAGTGTCCTGATATCTTCAATATCGAACTCCACTGTAGCACCAAGCGTGGTATTCCTCCAATCTGGTTCGAAAAAGGGCCATGTGCGAGACTGCAGGATATCAGGATAGTTTTTTTTGTCGCCAAAATTAAACGATGTGTGTCGATCAATAGGCACAGGTTAAATGAATAAAAACAGCAAGTAACTAGGCGAAGTGCCTCATACAGATACTCGATTTTGCTTTTGATGCTATTTCTGCAAGAAGCCAGCCAGGCGCCGACGTAAGGAAGGCTTAGGAAGTATTACGTAAATTATCTTAACTCTATATTTAAAAACTAAGACGCCTTAACATTTTACTTAGATACTTAGCAAATTATTTTTGTATTTGTTTAATCAAAAATATAATATAAAATAAAATATGACTGCATGTGTGGCGCAGCGGCTAAGACAGTCGCCTCGCCGCTTTGTGTCGCGGGTTCGAGTCTCGCGCCGGACAACTACAAATATGTGACCCATAAATAGTTGTTCTAAGCCTGGATGTAATTTGTGTCTGTCTGTTATATGTTTGTAAAGTACCCCGCGACACAGGGATTAATTTCCCTAATGTGGGCGTTGTGTTTTAAAAAAAGAAGAAAAGAAAAAGAATTAAACATACAATTTATTTCACATAAAAGGAATAAGTATTTTAATTACAATGAATAAAATATGTCAATTCAAATTTGATTTGATGATGATAACGTCACTCCAAGTAATGATGGTAACATCATTCCATTATCCGTAACATAAGAGGATCCCGTGATGGCTTTAGCTTTGTCACTTGCTATGAACAGAACTACATCAGCAATTTCTTCAGGTTCTGATATGTTATTGAGAGCTGTTGATTTTTTCAAGACATCTAATACTCTAGCTTCATATTCTGCATTCCCATGTGCATGCGCCGTTAATATTTCAGTATAAACGGGACCAGGATTAACAGTGTTGACGCGGATACCACTTGGAGCAAGTTCCAAAGCAATTGATCGCGTGAAGTGATCTAATGCTGCTTTTGAAGTATTGTATGCGAAAGAGGCCAATACCTTCATTGCAGCCACACTCGATATATTTACGATGTTACCTTTGGTTGCTTTTAAATGAGGCACTGCTAGATGAGATAAATAGACAGCTGCGCGAAGATTTGTTGCCATTATTGTATCAAACACTTGCATAGCGTTTTCACTTTCAAAAGCGACTAAAGGACCTATTCCTGCGTTGTTGATTAGAATGTCTAGTTTTCCGAAATGATTCACAGTGTCGTTAATGACTCTTCTGGCATCTTCCTCTTTGCTAACGTCAGCTACTAAGATCAAAGAACTATCCAGTTTGGTCTTAACTTCATGAAGTTTATCTTGTCTGCGTCCAACTATACTAACTTTGGCTCCTTCTTCTGCAAATTTGATGGCAATGGCGGCTCCGATACCGGAGCTAGCCCCAGTTACCAGAATTACTTTATTTTGAAAACTCATGTTATTCTGGTTGTAAGTAATAAAAGCTACTGACTGAGATCGATATAGATTATTATATTATATATTATCGTAAATACTATCAGTCTTGAAAACAAACGTCATTGATAGTAAGCTATGATAACAGCAATCTATCCAGTGAAGTGTTACCAAGTGATTTTTATGTGACGATGAATTACAATGCTGCCCTGCTAATTGTACTTGCAGTAATCGACATTTTTGTGATTTTTACTTTTTTGCAAAAATTACATTCCAAGTAGATAATCTATCAGTAAAAATTATATTTATAATTATTTTCTTATTAAAAACAATGAAACGCAGTACTTACACCTGTATGTTACTTACTTTTGTTAAAAAGATCTGCAGCATTAAGCATATACTAGAAGATTATACAGTACTTGCTACCTTTTTCTGTATAAAGTTGGCAACATTTGTGTTGCGATAAAATATTTTGATTAGATTTAATTAAAAGTAATAACATGAGTTATTTATTACATATTGTAAAAGAATGATAACTTGATAAGTAGTTGTATATTTGAACATACATACATAGACTCACGCCTGTCTCCCAGAGGGGTAGGCAGAGACAACGGACTTCCATTTGTCACGATCCTTGCACACCTCTTTCGCTTCGTTTACTGACATTATATTCTTCATACATGCTCGCAGGTTTAGGGTACTTCTGACCTGACCTTTCCTAAGTACGTCTCCAATTTGATCAGAGAATGTTCTACGAGGTCTTCTTCTTCCGGTTGTACCATTCACACAGGCCAGGTATACTTCTTTTGTCAGTCTTCTTTTATTCATCCTTTCTAAATGGCCAAACCATCTCAGCATACCTTTTTCAATCTTTGTGACTACATCCTCTTTCACACCACAACGCTCTCTTACATCAGTATTTCGAATTCTGTCTCTCAAAGTCACACCACACATACTTCTCAGAGCTCTCATTTCCACTGCATTTATTTTACTTTCATTCTTTTTCTGCCATACCCAACTTTCACTTCCATACATTAAAGTTGGCACTAACACTCCATCGTGCACGGCCAGTCGAGCCTTCTTTGAGACTTGTCGGCTACTCATAAAG
The DNA here is from genome assembly GCA_951640165.1 of Pseudoips prasinana. Classification (NCBI taxonomy): domain Eukaryota; kingdom Metazoa; phylum Arthropoda; class Insecta; order Lepidoptera; family Nolidae; genus Pseudoips; species Pseudoips prasinana. Next base: position 7,948,330 of record OX621249.1, read on the forward strand.
GCGTGTAGTGCCCCATTCACTCTGTTCCCCGCATTTACTCTTTTAACAATATCTTTCTCATATTTCCCATCTCTCGTAAACACAGTTCCCAAATATACAAACTCTTTCACCTGTTCGACTTTCTCTCCTCCAACCACAATATCACAAGCTATCGTGTATTCATCCCTCTCAAATACCATTACTTTCGTCTTACCAACATTCATTTTCATCCCTTTCCTTTCAAAAGCTTCATGCATATTTGTTACCATCACCTGCAACTCGTCCGCAGATGATGCAAGTAGAACTTGATCATCAGCGTGCAGCAGACATTTGATGAGTAACTCATTCATCCTTACACCACATTCACTTCCTTTCAAGTCTTTTAAACAGCTATCCATGAATAGGTTAAACAGCCACGGTGACGCTACACATCCCTGTCTAACACCCTTTTGGATGCTAAACCACTCAGTGTATGACCCGTTAATCCTCACGCAAGCTCTGGAATCCCTACAAAGAGATTTCAGTGCTTGAACAAGGTTGTCGTCTAACCCATACATGGACAGTACCGACCAAAGCTCATTCCTCAACACTCTATCGTAGGCTTTTTCTAAGTCTACGAAGGCACAATAGACCTTTTGGCTTTTGCCCAAAAACTTCTCTACTATGCTTCGTAGAGAAAAGACCTGATCCGTGCATCCCATTCCTTTTCGAAAACCCGCCTGTGCATCCCATATTTTCGTATCGGTTTCTTTCACAACTCTTTCAACCAATACTTTCGCATACAACTTACCAACGAATGTATATTTGAAGATTATAATAAATAATGTTTCTACAACGAGTTTTATAGATTGATCATAAATACGTACTAAAACACAAAAAAATATCGTAGTAATGAGGGTAGTTAAAACAATTTTCTAATGCCTACCTAAATTCTTTTTGAGGTCATCTATGCGTCGCTTAAATATTTAACAGGAGTAAAATTTATCTACATTTTACTAGTTAAACCAAGCCTGGAAATAGAAAATGATTGGAAAATGCAGTACTGAGTGTTTGGTAAGAAACCAAATGAAAGGCCTCGTTTGACTTTGATTTATATTTCGTGACCGTAATATAGGTACATTGGTTGCAAAATAGTTATACATAAACTTATATAAACGTAGCACGGGCGCGTATCGCGCTCGCTGTAGTGTACGACTGGCGCGTGGCGTAGAGATGCGCGGGCGCAGGCGCCCCTCGCGTCTTCAGTCCCCGCGGTGGCCTGCGCGCGTTAGGGATCCTTAACATCCTCCGCTCCCTTGGAAGCTGTGGTTTCAAGTTGCTCGTGTTCTTTAACTGGAAGTACGCAGACCTTAGATGGCGCTAGCTGTCACGTTAACATCGGGTCCGTGTTATTTATTGTACAAAAAATAGTTAAAGTGATAATAAAACTGTTTCTGCTATTACAAACTGTGAAAGAACATCTAAAGCCTCTGTAACATTATTATCCTGTGAATTGGGTGACGGACTTAACCGCATAAAAGATTTTAAAATAAAATATAACCTCCTCCATCAAAACGTAAAAATAAGTGTATATTTTGTTAAAAACCAATTAAACAATCGTAATAAAATAAGGTATATTAAATAATGTGCAGTGGACAAACAGAATATTAACAATAAAGTGTAAAACTTTTTAAAGTGACTTGCGTTTCTGTTGTGATTGAGTGCAAACATTCTTTCTGCATGAATCATAATGCAACGACTTTATGGATTTAAAAAAAAAACACGGAACTAGCAATGAGCTAATTCACAAAGTGATTCAACAAGCACATAGCGTGTAACATAAGGACCTTGCCTTAATAATCACAAGGTCTAAGGTTCAAGTCCCACCCGGAACATATTCTTTTTGAGTTTTATTTTTGCAATCTCTAAAGCTACAATATAAAATAATATAATTTTTGGAAGATAAATTGGATATATATAATAAAAAAAAAAAAATAATAAAAAAAAAAACAAAACAAAAGAAGCGATGGAAAATATTACCTACAGAAACAAACTAATCAGGTCACAATCACAAAGTAACTTATTGCAATCTAGTCAAGACAAATTTAACTCCACTATGCTAGATTCTTCGATAGTGAGCATGCAGAGTGCTACACAAGTTAGCAATCAATCATTTATGGAAGATTTCAGACAGGAAATGAAGGAAATTAAGGAAAAACTAAAAATCACTGATAAAGAAATAGATAATCTTAGTTATGAGAATACCATATTAAAACAAGAAATACAAGATCAGCAACGTCAAATACAATTGCTGAAAGAAGTTTACTCTTCTCCTCAGCACAGAAAAGGTACCTCGACACCCGTCTCAACCAGAATTTTTAACATGAGATTAAACACTTCCCGACATTCTCCTCTTCGTCTAGCCACAGGCGTTCTGACAAAAGGTATGTCGCAGCCACCCAGCAATCACATAACACAGCAATGTCAGTCAAACAACGATGCACAAATCCATACGGGCAGCCCCAGTCAATGCAGCGAAAAACTAAGAGGTACGGGGATTCAACCCCAGGTATCTAAAAGTGAACCGAATGAGCACCGAAGTGGCGGCCACAGAGTGGTTATATTGGGAGATGGGCAGGGACGTGGCTTGCGTGACGTACTACAGGATCTCCTAGGGTCTGAGTATAGTGTAGTTTCTTATCTGAAGCCAGGTGCGGCATTGAGTGAGGTTCTACAATGCCCCAAAAACAAAATCAGCAACATGACCAAAAATGACTACGTCATTGTATTAGGCGGATGCAGTGATAAAAATCCCTCTGATATGGATATAAACCTACACCGTTGGTTAGCATTAACGGCGAACACAAATGTCATCATCTCAGAAGTACCTAAAAACAGATTTTTACAAGAATCTAAACTTAATTATTTACTTAGGTTTATTTGTAATAAATATAAAAATGTACTGTACTTAGATATGAACTACAGCAGATCATTACCAAGTGGACGGAACTATGTAGTAAATCTGGCAAGATCACTGTTAAAGGAAATTTTGTGTTTAAATTATCATTTCCAGCTCTCTCAATATGAACAAATAATTCAAAATAAATGTAAAAAATCATTTCAAAATAAATGTGTCCAGGTTAACTTAGACACTGAAAAACATGTACTAGTCAATGAATTAGACGATAAGGATAAAACAGCTGAAAAAATAACACCTACAAATACATTTTTTCGTGAATAAAAATGTATATATTATGCACCAAAATATTGCAGGACTCCTAGCAAAATCTGACATGCTCACAGTGTGTCTAAATGAGTTATTAGAAAAAAGTATACAAGTAGACCTATTGTGTATTACGGAGCACTTCATGATGGAAGGTTATGAAGTCCATCTGAATATACCTAACTATAGTTTAGCTGCATGCTTTAGTCGCAATAAAAATAAAAGAGGTGGTGCTTGTATACTCATAAAAAATGGTCATCAGTGGAGAGAAATACAGAAAATAGCCAAACTATCTATACCAGGTATTTTTGAATGTTGCGCTACAGAACTTATAAATTATAGAATTGCAATTGTATGTATATATAGAGTACCAAATTTCACTAATTTTGATGAATTTATGAGTAGATTAGAGATGTTATTACGTATTCTGATGAAAAAACCATTTAAAAATGTTGTACTGGCGGGTGATTTTAATATAGATATATTGAAAAAAAATAAACAGTCTCTAGAATTTGAAAACTTATTATTAAATTTTAATTTAAAACTATCTATACGTCAACCTACTCGTTTAAAGAGTAAGACATGCATCGACAATTTTGCGCATAATTTTAATGTGTCTCGTAAAGCTATTGTTCTGGAATTGGCTTTGTCTGACCATACGGCTCAACTACTCAATTGCCCAATTAGCACTGCAAGCACTAGATATCGTTGGCGGACTACTAGACGGGACTATAGTAAAGAGAATATGGACAAATTTAAGTCCTACGTCAATAACCTAAAGTTTGCTGATTTCTACGAAACGAAAGACCCAAACATTGCTTACAATGCATTCACAGAAATATTTTCTTTCTTATATACTCAGTGCTTTCCTGAAACTCTTGTCTCTGTGAACGTGAGAAGAAGGCCTAGTTGGGTCTCTCGCGGTATCAAAGTGTGTAGTAAAAGGAAACGCCAATTATTGTGGCAATACAGACAAAAACCGTCAGATATGAATAAAAACAAATTTAAAAGTTATTCAAAATTACTTAAAAAAATTATTTATTTAACTCAACGAGCACAAAATACACATAAAATTAAAACATCAAATAATAGATCTAAGACTACTTGGGAAATAATTAATCAATCAAAACTCAACTTACCAAAAAACACTATAGACAAAATTCGGTATAATAATGAAACTGTAACTGACCCCAAAATTATTGCAGATATATTTAATGATTATTTTATAGATAAAATCAAACCTATAACTAGTTCGGGTACCACAGCCACTAAACATGTTTTTGGTAGAAAGGATTCTATGTTCATGGCCCCTAGTTTACCAACTGATGTATTAAAAATCATCATGGCCTTGAAAAGTACAAACAGTGTAGGATACGATGGTATATGTACAAAAATTGTTAAGTTGGTGGCACATGAAATCAGTAGCCCCATAAGTCATATTATTAATTTAAGCATAAGTGTAGGTATATATCCCATGGCGCTAAAAAAATCTATTGTAAAACCAGTGTTCAAGAAACAAGATAGGGAGCTAGTGGAATTTTACAGGCCCATATCATTAATACCAATAATGTCAAAAGTTATCGAAAAATATATACATAAGGAAATTAATAACTTTTTTGAAAAAAACCATGTACTCTGTGATGAACAGAAAGGATTTAGGGAGAAAAAAACAATTCACTTAGCTATATATGACTTCTTGCATAATGTTATGACAAATATGGATAAAAACACACCAGTCTGTGCCATTTTCTGCGACATGACACAGGCATTCGACCATGTACAACATAATATACTCCTAAATAAACTTGATGCATATGGTATAAGGGGAAATATATTAAATCTAATACAATCGTACCTGCATGACAGAAAACAAGTAACTCAAATTAGTAGAATAAACGTGGACACCAAACGCGAAGAATTTTTCACGTCATGTGAGCGTACCGTGCCTCATGGAGTTCCGCAAGGTAGTGTACTTGGACCAACCCTTTTTACTGTCTATATTAATGACTTCCCTAAAGCGATTAAACATCCTATGACTCTGTTTGCAGATGACAGTACGATAACTATACCATGCCACAATAAAAATAATTATGAATCGGACATAAGAAATACATTAACTGAAGCAATAACGTGGCTCAATAATAATAATTTGAAAATTAATATAGAAAAAACTTTGATAATGCATTTTAGCCAACGATCATCATTATACTCTAATACTAACATCGAATATAATAATAATAAAATACAGACAGCTAATAGTACAAAATTTTTAGGTCTAACAATCGACAGACATTTAAATTGGAAAGAGCATATTGAAGCTCTAGCCAAAAGAATAAGCAGTGCGGCATATGCGTTATACAAATTATCGCGAACTCTAAATACAGAAGCGCTACTAACGGCCTACTATGGTTTGGTTGAATCTGTCATTAGATACGGCGTTATCTTCTGGGGTAACTCAACAGATAGGGATGTAATTTTTAAAAGACAAAAATACTGCTTGCGATCTATGTTTAATCTCAAAACTACCGATAGCTGTAAAAATTACTTCACTAAATATCGTATATTAACATTACCTTCACTGTATATATTAGAAATAATAATGTTCGTAAAATCAAATCCACATTTGTTTCCACGTAGGGCAGACCGATTTCCAAGAAATAGACGTGATAATAGTCAACTATGTTTACATACATCAAAAACTGCACTTATGCGCAAGAGTGTTTTTTGCATGGCACCATTTATCTATAATAAATTGCCCAAAAGTTGGAAAGAACAAACTATTCCTAAACTTAAACAAACAATGAAATTGTTTTTGGCACAGAAAGCCTATTACAATATTGCGGAATTTTTAAATGACCCCGTGATTAAAAAATAAATAAGTAGGTATAAGAATTAACACTGTCGTTATTAAGGTTGTTGTAATATGCCTATATAATTAATATTATTATAATTGAATGTTATTAAATATATGTATTTAAAATCATATTCATTGTAATAATTAATTTGGATTATAATAATAATAAAAAATAAATAATTTGATAATGTAAAATATGAAATTGAATTGCTGATATTTAATGATATGTATTTAGTAATAATTGTAATTAGTAAAAATTGTAAATGTATTTAGTAATAATTGTAATTGTAATACCCAAGATATTTGCACGCCATGGAAAATGGCAGACATGTCATGAGTCACTTTTATTTTAAGATCTTGCATGCATTTATTTTTTAAATTCTGCATGCATACACATGTTTAAGCAAATAAAATTTCTTATTCTTATTCTTAGATAGTGCTCTTCGGATTGTTCCTTTAGACGTGGCTATATCCACAACTCTGCAGTGACCATCTGTTCCAGTGTAAAACCTTTCTATACGTCCTAAGATCCACTTCATTGGCGGCAACTGGTCGTCTCTTACTACATACAACCATATCTCCGATATGGACAGGCTCGGTCTTTGATGTACGCCATTTGACCCGTTGTTGAAGATCGGAGAGAAATTCGTGTGACCATCTTGTCCAAAAATGCTGTCTAAGTCGTTCCAACTGCTGGTATCGATTGATGGAAATTTTCTCGGTAGTAGGGGATGCTAATGAAAATAACGGACGCCCGATAAGGAAGTGCCCAGGCGTTAAAGGATTAAAATCTGATGGATCTGACGACATAGGTGTTAATGGACGCGAATTCAGTATGGCCTCAATTTGAGAAAATAGTGTTGACAGCTCCTCAAACGTAAGATTGGCATTGCCAGTGATGCGCTTTAAGTGAAATTTTGCCGATCTGACTCCAGCCTCCCAAATTCCCCCAAAATTTGGCGCGTACGGGGGGCTAAATTTAAATTCGATACCCTCATACACTCCGAATTCACTGACAGACTCGTTTGCAGATTTTAACATTTTTCTTAACTCGTTATTTGCCCCTACATAGTTTCTACCATTGTCGCAGTAAATCATGCGAGGTTTACCTCGCCTTGAAATAAATCTGCGTAAACATAAAATAAATGCGCTAGTACTTAGTTCACTAACAAGTTCAAGATGCAAGGCCTTAGTGGAAAGACACACAAACAGACATAAATAGCATTTGCTAGTCTTAGCACCACGCCCCTTACGGCTGGATATATGAAAAGGCCCTGCAAAATCGGTACCACAAAACTCAAATGGAAAGGCGGGATTGGTCCGATGAGGAGGTAGGTTGCCCATTATAGGTTGAAGAGTTTTACCTTTAATTTTTGCGCATTGAACACACTTGTTTACAGTTTGTGAGGCTAATATTCTACCACCGATGGGCCAGAAATCCTCACGCACTGAACTTAATAACTGTTGTGGTCCACAATGTAAAAGGCGAATATGTTCCCTTCTAAATAAAAGTTTGGTAAATGTATGCTTGGAATCAATTAAAATAGGGTGTATTTTGTTATAGGATTGCAATGCACTTTGGATGCGTCCTCCAACCCTCAGAATAGTTTCGTTATCTAAAAAAGGATTCAAACTTAGAATATTCGATTTAGAATTTAAGCGTCCTGTAGTTTTTAGTGAGTGAATATCTTTTTCAAAGGAAAATAGTTGTGATAGTCTAGCCAACGTTTTTAATGAATTTTGAAGTTCTTGCAATGTAAAGGCCGATCCACACTCGCACGAAAACCACGGCGTGAATAGCAGCGCCAAGCGCGGCGCGAATCGCGGTTAATATTGCCAACAATCTACACTCGCAAGTTCACGCCGGCCTTCACAGTATAGTTCGCGCTTTTGACGAGTATGCACGTCAAAGTTTATTTGTAAGAAGTAGGTATGGACAGTGAAACCACTGCAGGTGCTTTACTATTTTGCGCTCTGGCAATTTATAGTTACGCCTTAAAGAAAAAACAAACAATTTAAAAGAAGCACAGAAAACGGAGATGGTGGATTACCACCATTCACCGAAACGCGACTTAGCAACCCGCGAATGTGGAGTCTTGTCGTGTTCACGCGCGCTTCGCGCCTGCGAGCCCTTTGTCGCGGGACAAAAAACCGACAATTTTCGGGGAACGAGCCGCGAAGCCGCGAAGAATATGTGAATAGGATCCACACTCATGCTTCGCGGATGCTTCGCGCCTTCGCGCGCGGACCGCGCGTGAGTGCGGATGCGGCATAAGTGTGCCTTTTATTCTATTATTTTTATTTTTAATATTATTTATAAAACGTTGTATATAGCTTGTAACTCTTTGTAGTTTGTATAGATTTGAAAATTTGTCAAATGGAATAATATTTAGTTCAAATTGTACATTTGTAATTAAAGTGACTTTTGTTTCAGGTAGTGTAATATTCGCTAGCTTCACCGGCTGAGGCCACTCATCTTCAGGCTTGAACAAAAATGAAGCACCATGCCACCACAAATCGTTATCTTTTAGTTCTTGCAGTTTGACTCCTAAATCTGCCGGATTGTTATTTGTCGGCACGTAACGCCACATATGTTGAGAGGTAAGCTCGCGTATCTCCTGAATGCGATTGCACACAAAAGTTTTTAATGTTTTAGGTTGGGTCTGCCGGATTGTTATTTGTCGGCACGTAACGCCACATATGTTGAGAGGTAAGCTCGCGTATCTCCTGAATGCGATTGCACACAAAAGTTTTTAATGTTTTAGGTTGGGTGTTAATCCATCCCAAAACTATTGTTGAATCTGACCAAAGAAAACACCGTGAGATTTCAAATTCTTTATATCTAAATGATTGTAGAACTTTTCTGAGTAATCGTGCACCCAGGAGAGCACCCATTAATTCTAGACGCGGTATAGTTAGTTCCGGCTTCAGAGGAGCCACTTTAGCTTTAGCAGTAACAAGGTGAGTATATATATCTCCCTCCTTATTTACTGATTTTGTATACAGACATGCACTGTACGCAACTTGAGACGCATCCGTGAAACAATGGATTTCTATATTCACTGGTTCTGCACAAATGACTTGCCTGGGGACTTCAAGAGTCGAAATAGAATTCAGATTATTTATAAATTCAAGCCATTGAAATTTAAGATTATTTGGGACAACTTCGTCCCAATCGGTTTTCAGTAACCACAACTTTTGTAAAATTGACTTCGGAATTATAGTAATTACTGATAATAGACCTAGTGGGTCAAAGATTTTAGAGGAAATCGACAAAATGGAACGTTTAGTCACCTTTGGTTCAATTTCAAGTTCGGTTGAAAATTTTAAAACATCAGATTGTGGGTACCACTTAAGACCCAAAACATTGGATTCCTTACTAAAACCTTGGCACCCACTTGTTAATGGAATATTTTCAAGAATCTCTGGAGCATTCGTTCTAAACTTGCGTAAAGGAAAACAGGCTTGTGAAAGTTTGTTAACGACGTCATGAACAATGGTTTTTAAATGTTGTTTTGAATTTGAGCTTGAATTAAAGTCATCAATGTAAAAATCGTGCTCAATAACACACTGAACATCGGGATTATCAGTGCATTCGCGTGACAACTCTAATAAACATCTCGTACTTAAAAATGAAGCCGAGGCGGTTCCATACGTTACGGTATTCAGCTGTAGCACTTGTAGCGGTTTGGTTTCATCGTCTCTCCAGAGGATCAATTGTAAATTCCGCTGAGATTCGTCAAGCATAATTTGTCGGTACATTTTTTCAATGTCGGCCGTTACAACAAAGGCGTTTTGACGAAATCTCAATAATATTGATAAGAGATCATCCTGAATAACGGGCCCTGCCAGCTGTATATCGTTGAATGACTTCCCAGAACTAGTTTTGCACGAGGCATCGAAGACCACGCGCAAACGGGTAGTTTCACTGCTTGTACGTATTACAGCATGGTGGGGCAAATAACATCCAAAATGAGGACGATGAATTGGGGTTAGGTGACCCATTCGTTCATATTCCTCAATAAAAGATGAGTATTCCTTTTTTAGAGAGGAATTTTTATTTAACTTGCGTTCCAAATTAAAAAATCTCCGACGCGCAATGTTGTATGAATCACCCAGAGCTGATTCTGGCGACTCGACCAATGGAAGTTTTACTGAAAAACGACCACCGGAAAGTCGCAGTGTGTTTTGTTGAAAATGACTTTCACAGAACTGATCAGTTTTGGAGAACAATTGTTTGTTGAGAGAAGGTAGTTCCTCTATCTCCCAAAATTTCGTTAAAGTATCTTAAATACCTTGAGAAAAATTACAAACAACGTTTTTAGTATATTTGCCTCTACCTATAGGGCCAGATATCAACCAGCCGAATTTAGAAGTTTGTAAGGTAGGCAAATTTCGCCCTAATTTAATTTGCTTTGGAGCTATAATGTCCCAAAAAACATCAGCTTCTAACAAGATATCAATATCAGAAGGACTAAAGAAGCTAGGATCAGCCAACTGAATATTACATGGCAAGTTAAGCTGTGATGGGTCAATATTTATGCTTGGAAGTTTGTTTGTGATTTGAGGTAAGACATAACATGAAACGTTAATATAAAACTGATTTATTCGAGATTTTAATTTTATATTGCAGTATTGAGCTGTATTTATTAGAGCATTGATGATGATGACTCCAGACCGGTTTCGGTCACGGCGACTGCCTCAACTCCGTACAGATAGTTGTCGTTGGTGTGCTCGCATATGACTACAGTAGCCAATCTTATTTGAGAAGGTCCGCGCACATTGCGGGCATGTGAGCACACCATTATTAAAATTATAACTGATCGCCGCAAGTGGTCGGGCTTTCAGTTCGTCACGTCTAGAGTCAAGCTCTGACCGACGATGCTCCTCAAAGTCAAAAACTTTGTTTTTGACTAGAGCTCTCCAATCAGATCTGTCGGCCGCAAGCCTTTCCCACAACGAGGTCTCAATGTCACATTTCTTCATATGGCGTTTTTGCGCATCTTTATATCGGAGGAACTGTCCGCCTTGCTTTCGTTTCCCCTCCTTCAGCTCGGAATAAAAGATACGCTTAGCCACTCGCTCCTCCGCCATTCGAGACACGTGACCGCACCATCGAAGCTGTCGCCGCATAAGGTAAGCCTCAATGCCACCAACATTGGCTCGTCGCAGCACTTCGGTGTTACGCACACGATCAGACCATCGGATCTTAAGTATTTTACGCAGGCATTTAAGGTGGAATTGGTCTAGTGTGCGGATATGCCGACGGTATACAGTCCACGTCTCGGCGGAGTATAAGATGTTGGGCAATACTATTGCCGTATATACCGATATTTTGGTAGCCAGTTTGAGGTTATGGGAACGGAAGACCTTGGCATCCAGCTTACCGAATGCTGCAGCAGCAGCACCGATTCTGCCGTTGATCTCAGCATCAAGGTCGCACTTCGATGTTAATGTGCTCCCCAGATACCGGAATTTATCAACCTGCTTTAACGAGTCCTCACCGAGTTTCATGGTCAGTGTCTTATGACCGTTATTGTCCAAGGACATAACTTCCGTCTTCTTGACACTGATCTTCAGGCCAAATTTTTGGCAAGCCTCGTGAAAGTTGGACATCAGTTGCTGCAGGCTATCTGGGGAATCCGCCACAAAACACAGGTCGTCTGCATACATGATCTCAGTGATCATTGCATACGAAACTTTGGTGCGGGCCTTAAATCTGGCTAGATTAAAAAGATTGCCGTCTGTTCGGAAACGGATGCGAACTCCATCGGAAAATAATTGCAGGGCCTCGCGGACTACGACTGCAAAGTACAACGCGAACAGTGTAGGTGCAAGAACACACCCTTGCTTCACCCCACAGGTAACGGGGAAGAAGTCTGACTGATCGTCGTCGACAGCGACACAGCACTCCATGTCATCATGCAGGAGTCTCAGGAGTCTCACAAATTTATCCGTGCATCCTAACTTTTCCAGTACTATCCAGAGGGCTTCTCGAGGCACACTATCAAAGGCTTTCTCAAGGTCAACGAAGCACAGGTATAGCTTTCGCCCCTGTTCACGGCTCTTTTCTTGTAGTTGACGCAATGAGAAAATCGCCTCACAAGTGCCTCGGTCAGGTCGGAAGCCAAACTGGGTTTCCGGCAAAATCTTTTCAGATAGGGTCATTAGGCGGTTTAGTAATACTCTGGCAAAGACTTTTCCAGGGACTGATAAAAGTGAAATACCGCGGTAGGAGTTACAATCGGAACGGTCACCCTTGTTCTTGTATAGGGCACAAATACGAGACACTTTAAAGTCTGCTGGAATACGTTCCGTTTCCCACACAAGAACAAAAAGTTCATAAAAGGCTGAATGCAACTCGTCACCGCCATATTTGATCAATTCTCCCGGTATGCAGTCCATGCCAGCCGCACGCTTATTTGGCTGTTGTTTTATGGCAAGAACGATCTCATTGCGTGACAGTGGCTCGTTCATCTGATTTGCTACTGACATCTGAGGCATCGATCTGATGTGTTCTAGATCAGCTGATCGATCAACATTAAGTAGGGCACTAAAGTGTTCAGCCCATCGCTTTAATATAGCGTCTTTAGATTCTAGAAGGCCTTTGCCGTCCATGGACTTCAAAGGGACCTTCAGCGAATTCCTCGTACTAATCAGTTTTCGAACCTCACCGTAGAACTCTCCGAGCTGATTCGTATCAGCGAGCCACTGCATGTGCCGAGCTTTTTCTTGCCACCACCGATTTTTTATTTCCCTAGAAAGTTTTCGCAGCTCCATGTCACTCTTTTTGATCTCTGCAGCGCCTCTACCTTGCTTCTCTCTGCTACCATTCCTAAGCAGGACACGATGTTTGCCGATTGCATCCGCAAGAACCCTATCGTTCTCATCAAACCAGTCCTCATTCTTACGGACTTTGACACCCAAAGTATTTTGAGCAGTGCCTAAAATATGAGAAGATAAAGCTCCCCACTCTGCATCAACCCCCTCCGCGCCGTTTCGTAGGGATGGGAGCGTACTAGCTAAAGTTTGTGCAAACTGTTGTCTAGTCCCGAGATTCTGAAGCTTATCTACATCTAAGCACGCAAGCTTCACTCTTCCTGATCTGCGGGGACGACGTAAGCAGAGATTCAATTTGGTGACAACAAGCCGGTGATCAGTCCAACAGTGTGCTCCCCGCATTACACGGGTTATTTGGATTTGGGAAATATCTTTTTGTCGTACGATTGCGTAATCAATTAAATGCCAGTGTTTTGATCGTGGGTGCATCCACGTAGCCTTGTGCTTGGCGCGAAGTCGGAACATAGTGTTCGTTATAGCCATATCGAATTGAGCACAAAGACTAAGCAACAACCTGCCATTACTATTCATGTTGCCTATTCCGTGTCTGCCTAAAACTTTAGGCCAGGCTTCATAGTCCCGCCCGACTCTGGCATTAAAGTCGCCCAGTAGTAAGATCTGTTCACTGGGGCGTACGCGCTCGAGACAGTGTGTCAACTCCTCATAAAATTTATCCTTGATGTCATCAGACTTGTCCAGCGTTGGAGCATAGACACTGATGACATTAAGATAATTGTCGTGTTCAAGATGCAAGCGCAATGTGGTCACGCGGTCATAAATGTGCACAGGATATTCCTGAAGACGCTTTAAGAGGTGGTTTTTGATAGCAAAACCAACGCCCGACCGCCGCGGTTCAGAGGCAGCAGTACCTTTCCACAGAAAAGTATACCCGCCACCGTCTTCCACCAGCTCCCCTTCGTCAGCGAGATGTGTTTCGCTGAGAGCAGCCACATCTATATTATAGCGACGAAGTTCTCGAGCTACAATAGCGGTTTTTCGCTCAGGACAGGCGTTAGCATCACTATCGAGAAGCGTCCGAACGTTCCACGCGCCGAATGTCATAGTATTGGATGATGGTTGCGTTTTCTTTTTATTACTTGTGTAGCGTCGACCACGATAAAAATAGATGCAGAGGCAGCCGTGGTTACTACCCTCTCTTAAGTCGGGGTGAGCATTTTTTTGGGACACCTTTTCTAGTCCCCTCCCTGGCTGAGCAGGGAAAGCAGTGCCTCCCTAAATAGGGCTGCTTTGTCACCCTGGGTGCTGCCGAATCCATTCTGTCACCCCATGCGCAGAGCGAAAGCGACCACGGTGTACATACATACACCCCCAGAACCGCCCGTGTGCAGGCATCAGACAAAGCCTGGTTCGCATCAATCCAGACCTCTCTACCTCACCCCATCGCCACAGGACTTTGCTGTAATCGGAGTCCATGTTCGGAAGCAGTCAGGTGCGCAGGAAATATTAAGGTGCATAAGTGTACGCGCAAACACAGATGCACACACTCGTCCTTCCCCTCCTATCTCTAGTGGAACGGAGAACCGCTACAACTAGAGGAGAGTTTGGATGATGTGTCTGGCCGACGGTAACTATACGCTCTCTACCGTCGCCCTTGGCCTTCCACAATTGCCGTGCTGTTCCGCCAAGTCCGCCAAACCCGCTGCATATCAGCTGTGGGTTGCCTTCCTTGCCGAAACAGACTTTATGTACAAAGTGGGAGAGAGCCACAATAATACATTCGATTGTACCTGTCGAACGCAAGGCAGTTTAACGTCTTGCCCGGGACGAAATTAGAGCATTATTTATACCCGAAACAGTAATTGGAGTTTGGTTATTGTAAGCTAAACATATTTTATTTTGCAGGTTTTTACTTATAAAGGATGATTGACTACCATTGTCGAGCAGCGCTTTAACAAGGTGAGTATTATTTTCATTATCATATATTTCTACAAGCGCGGTGCATAGCAATACTTGACTCGGTATGACGGCGGACATCGATACTGCAGGAGCGCCGGCATTCGGCTCGGACGGTAAGTTAGAATTTTTTGCGTTAGAATTTTTTGCTTCTTTATTTTTATGTAATAATGTGTTGTGTTTCATGTTGCAGAGTTGACAAGGACCTCGGAAACAGCGGATGGCGTGGTGACCAGGTCTAAGGCAATTTGGACAAAACTTATGCTTAGCAACTTCCCTCAACCTCGAGTCCAAGTTTAAACTTTTAAATTTTTCACACTCGTGAATGAAATGATTTTGACTGCAAACGGCACAATTTTTATTCTTTGTATTATTTAAATTATTCGAACTTACAAAAGATTTAGTTTGAGAAAATGGTCGCTGAGGTTTTACCTCCGATTTGGTAAACTGTGCTGTTTCCAGGACATCAGCTCGGTTTCGAAGGAATTCATAAAATTGATCAAGAGTTGGAGAAACCGACAAAGTGCTTCTGTGTTCTTCCCATTTCCGCCCTGTGGCGCCATCTAGTTTGGAAGTCATCATATAAATAATTATTGTGCTCCAGTGTTCCGTAGGTTCCTCTAATAAACTCAAAGCACGTAGGTTTTTGGTGAAATAATCAATCATATAACGCAATGTTTTATAGGATTCCCTTGTGATAGGTTCAAAATTAAATAATGATTTTAAATGGTTATTTACTAAAAGCCTTTTGTTGTCGTATCTATCACAAAGAATTTCCCATGCCAAATTATAACTATCTCCCGTAAATTCGATTGACTTGATTACTAAAGCAGCACTATTTTCTAATGAAGACCGAAGGTAGTGAAATTTGTTAATCTGTGGAATAGACTTATTTTTGTTAACTAAAGAGTCAAAAGTATCTCGAAACTCGAGCCACTTTGAGTAGTTACCATCAAATCTCGGAAGATTTATGGTTGGTAATTTGACACTAAAGTTGTTGCAGCAAGTTGAGGCGCTGCAATCTGACTTATTATCGAAACCAATGTTGTTATTTTTATTCGAAGCGACATGAACTTGAGATGCATTTTCAATAGTAAGCTGTGCAATTGAAATTAGATTACAAAAGCTTTCCTCAAATGTTTCTCGTTCCTCAAGTTCAAACTCAGACTCGGGATCCAAGATTTCAATCTTAGATTGTAGTTCATCGAATTGAACAAACAATGACTGGAATCTTTCTAACTTAAACTGTAATTCAGTAAGCTGTAATTTACTTATTTGTTCTGGCTGAATCATTTTTAAAACATCTATATATTTTTTAAATAACGTTATCCTAGCCTTTATGCTACTTCGAGATAACTTTAGTTTCTTCATATCGTCCGACATTGTTGATGTAGGTAAATACGAAGAGGCAAATAACGGTAGGTATATGTATGCACGGCTAATAAACTATAGTAAAATACTATAGTAATAGAAAAATAGTAAATACTTTCTTACTTTATAGTCTAACCAGACTGAATCCGGAGCGTAGTGACGGCCAGCTGATCTTAAACCGTCAATCAAATACTACAGGTACCTCTCGTCTAGCTGCACAGTACCCAGATGCAAGTAGTTAGCCGATGCCGCGGAGCGTAGGCCTGGGACCCCGCCGCAAACTCGGAAGCTGGAATAGCCGGCAAAAGTGGGTGAAGTCACCGTATAATGCGTTTCCCTACGACGACGATAGAAAGTGTCGGGAATAGGCTATTTGTAATACAAAGACTAAAGCAGTTAATTAATATTTAAGAAAGATAATTTTAATAAATGTGTTTTGAAATACACAAAAATTTATGACTAAAGGAATTGTATTAAAGTAGATTTATTGTTTAATGAAATAAGATCGTTTAGTGTAAATAAGTTGTAAAAGGAAAGTGTACACTGATTTTGTTAAAGTGCAATAAAATATAGTAGCTAGTTAAGAAAATAAGCTGTCGTAGCTGAAATAGTGCACAAAATTGTAAACAAATGCAAGCCGTTGCGCAAAAACTAACCAGCAATATTTCACTCGTACTTATTTTCCTAATTTATTATTGCTGTATCCCCTTTATGTCACGAAATAACACTTTGTAAGCACACAAATCGAAAGTACCTAGATTGTTAAACGGGTAGGTGCATATAAAGCTCGGTAAGAATGGAAATTCGTCGTTTCGAAAAACGGTAAATCGGTTGTAATGATTGTAGTTGAACGTTTAGGTACTCACTGTCAAACTGAGGCAATATTGAAATCTTGTAATTAGTAATTTACCTTGGAATTATATGGCTACTTCCCCGATCGAGTTACCGTGCAGCATCGATATCCAGTAATATTCACTATGATCACGACACAACGCACGTATTTTCTTCAAAAACAGCAATTCGGGTCAGTATTCCAAGGTTTGAGGTCGTCCAGCCGCAGGTAGGTATAGGCAGCCAGGTAAAACCGCACCAGATTGTTCTAGACGCGTCTGGCAGGTGGTGCTCGAGTCGTAGCGCAGAATTCGTCCACTGAATGTCGGGGTCACCATATGTTTGGTAAGAAACCAAATGAAAGGCCTCGTTTGACTTTGATTTATATTTCGTGACCGTAATATAGGTACATTGGTTGCAAAATAGTTATACATAAACTTATATAAACGTAGCACGGGCGCGTATCGCGCTCGCTGTAGTGTACGACTGGCGCGTGGCGTTGAGATGCGCGGGCGCAGGCGCCCCTCGCGTCTTCAGTCCCCGCGGTGGCCTGCGCGCGTTAGGGATCCTTAACACTGAGAATTTTATCCAAATAAAGCAGTTGTGTGTAGGCTTAAATCTAACGCAATAGATAATATAGAATAGTAAAATAATTGTATAGGTAAACATTTTGGTGCCTTGGACCGAGGACAAGCACGCCTGTAGGCTAATACGAGTTTTATTTCGGATGCCGAGATTATCCAGTCATACAGGAAGGGTCGCCTGTAGCCAAGTAGTAATACAATTATATATAACTTTTGTAATTTTAGCATGCTAGTGTACTTTATTTTATTTTTTATTATAATAGGATGGCAAACGAGCAAGTGGGTCAGCTGATGGTAAGTGATCACCGCCGCCCATGGACACTCGCAACACCTGAGGAGCTGCAAGTGCGTTGCCGGCCTTTAAGAAAAGAACATGCTCGCTTCTTGAAGGTTGCCATGTCATACCGGATCGGAAATACCTCCACAGCTAATTGATTCCACAGAGCGGTAGTGCGCGGCAAAAAGTTTCTAATATTTATTCTAATTATAATTCTAATTATAATTCTAGCATACTGTTTTTTCATGAATGCTGTTACTTATCTTGTTATTTCGTTTGCCCGATTGGTTTCCTAGTGCGTAGTCTGCGGCTCTTTCTATGAGAACCTAATTGTATTCGAATAAGTATTGCGGGGTGATGAATACGCTCAAACTTCCCATATTTTTAATACATACTAGCTGTGCCCTGCGGTTTTACCCACGTTAAACTTTATAAATTATCACAGCTCCTCCCCCGTAGGTAATAGCGTGATAATATGTAGCCTATATGATGACCCGACCTCTTAGTAATATTCATGCAAAATTTGAAGTAACTCCATGCAGTACTTTTTAAGTTTAGCCTGGACATACATACAGACAAACAGACAAAACTTCAAAAAACTATATTTTTGGCTTTGATATCGAATGTAGATCACCCCCCAAGTATCCTTTTTAAAAAATATTCCATGTACAGTTTTGACTTTCCTACGATTTTATTATATGTATAGATTAGAAACTCGAGATATGACGGCTGTAGCCAGAGAACTTAAAAAAAAAAACAAATTATTTCGGACACTTTTAATATACAAAGTACAAAAAATTACAAGTTAATTACTACAAACTAATTACGACTACTTGTTATCTAAGTTCGATGCGAGAACCAAGTGAACGAGTTTCCCATGGAGCGCGGTATCGCGAGCCGCAAGGTGTCGGATCGCATGAGGACATCGAGGCACGTTGAAGGCACGTTTCGCTGACGCTGTAACTCGTGTATGCACAGTAACTATGGCGCTTGGTTACTATGCCGTCCGGCATGAAATAAATGAGAAGACAAGGCCTTCCAGTCAGCATCCATGTAACGTTGTATTTCTATTCAACGCTCCTTAGTTCATTTTAGTATTAATTCTCCGCCGCTTTAAACCAGTTCGGTAGCCGCCGAGCGGTCGCTAAGCAAAACCGGTTGGGAAGCGTGAGCCGCCGAGCGGGGATTTAGCGAACGTTGGGAGGTCAGACTCAGATTGCACTCATTGCGATAGCATGAGCATGAAACATAATTTTCTAGACACGGTAATTTTTTAATTGTTCTTTTTTTATACTTCACTTATTGATGTATTATCAACAATATAACTAAAGTACAGTCAGAAACATAATTTTCTGTACTCGATATTTTTATATTGTTCTTTTTTTTTAAAAACTTCACTTATTGATGTATTATCAACAATATAACTAAAGTACAGTCAGAAACATAATTTTCTGTACTCGTTAATTTAAATTGTTCTTTATTAATACATTCACTTATTGATGTATTATCAACAATATAACTAAAGTACAGTCAGAAACATAATTTTCTGTACTCGTTATTTTTATATTGTTCCTTTTTAATGCATCACTTATTGCTGTATTATCAACAATATAACTAAAGTACAGTCAGAAACATAGTTTTCTAGACAAGTTATTTTACATTGCTTTTTTAGTTTTAACACATCACTTGCTGATGCATTATCAAAATTTATAACTACAGTACAGTCAGAAACATAATTTTCTATACTCGTTATTTTTCCATTTTTTTTTCTCTTTAATATATCACTTACTGATGTATTATCGACATTTGTAACTACGGTACAGTCAGCACCATAACTTATTTTGTGTATATGTACTTGTATTTTTTATATAAAATTGTTTTGGTATTTGCCTACACGTTAGTTGCAGTTTTGTTTTTCTTTGTTTTATTGCATTTTATTTTTGGTTGCAATTTCTTTTTCAGCTTTTTATTCATACATTTTTATGTTTAAGTGAAAAAACAACCAGAACGTTAGTAGTTTAATTTAAAAATTGTAACAGACGGAGTATTTTCAGTAACGAAATTGTCAGTTCTCTTGTAATTGATCAACACTTACCCAGATTTTGTATTTTTTTCTTATAACAATTTTTTTTTAAATATTTTTTTATAATTATAATGGCTTATCTGGTGAATTTAGATCATAATGCGTTAAAGTGGTTTATTTCATTGAAAAATCTTACTGGTCGGTTAGCAAGCTGGGGTGTCCGATTATCAGCCTTTAATTTTGTTATTAAACATTGCCGAGGCGTAGATAACGTAATCCCAGACGCGCTCTGTAGAATCGTTCCAGTTTGTGTCATCAGGACTTCCAACTCTTATTTGGACACTAAAGACTGCTGGTACAATAACATTTTCAATGACTGTCTTAATGACGCTTCTAAATTCCCGAGCTTCTAAATAGCCAAGAAGTAAATTTTCTTTTTCTTTCTTTTCACAACTTAAATATTCCTTTCGCTCTACTTCCACCCTTTACTAGAACAACTATTTGTAAGGTATCACGTTAAATTCAATGAGTTACCTACCATTTATGTATGTAAGCGACAGTTATTTTAGTCCTAAGAACAATAACTGCTGCTGGTTTTATGATTGCGTGAGGTATGATAGATGATTATGTAAGAGTAAACAAGTAGTTCCACAGAGTTCTAATGCGGATTTTACGATTTTAGAAGCGGTAAAATCCTTGACTGAGCGCGGGGGTATTGTAACGTTGTATTTCTATTCAACGCTCCTTAGTTCATTTTAGTATTAATTCTCCGCCGCTTTAAACCAGTTCGGTAGCCGCCGAGCGGTCGCTAAGCAAAACCGGTTGGGAAGCGTGAGCCGCCGAGCGGGGATTTAGCGAACGTTGGGAGGTCAGACTCAGATTGCACTCATTGCGATAGCACGTACGCACTCACTTAAAAAGAAACGTTATATTTTTCTTAGTCGCGTCGTGTAACATCTTCAAGTTGAAGTGAATCTTCATTCACAAATAGTTATTAGTTTAACAAGTTAATTTCAATCAGTGTTAACCCCATATTGGGTAAGTGTTGATTATTATTTAGTTCTCATCTCATGTAGGGTATTGTAACGTGTAACGGCCACCTTTATTTGACCTTGTGGCAAATACCACGTCAACTTCATATTGTGCCTTATGCCTACAATGTAAATTAATATTATGTGCGGTGCTTCACACTACACATAATACAATGTTTCCTATTTGTAAACTCCGCTTCTGCCTGTGACAATTGCACACATTCGCCTTATGCGTAATTGGTACTCCCGCTTCCTCATCATCATTACGCGGTCACAGTCAGGAGAGGATTGAGGTTAAAAGAATATTTCATTTAGTGGACTTCAATTCCCAGGGTCCAAAGTTCGGCCTACGAGGGTCCAAAGTACGAATTGCAACTGTATCTCAACATCCGTCACCGTTAGCGACGAAGCCACACTTCAGACCAGCCCAATCCCTGTGGGTCATCCTCCGGCCTGCGTAATCCTCCTGGAACTCCGCGACATCTCCGTTAGCGACGAAGCCAGCCAGGAGAGTACTTGGCGCGCCTACCTCCATAGGGCATAATTAATTGACGGGCTTTAGTACCCATGACCATTTAATTGTTATAAATAAATTTGTAAGTGGTGAGAGTAGTGTATTTGTTTAATTTTAATTACGAACCACACCTCATACGCTTCATCCATACTTATTCCAGTCATATTGATTTATGGCGACAACTTTTCAGTTATGACATTGGCATTGCTCTGTCTAACCTCGTAATCACTTAGGTTATAGGCCTCAAAAGGCACCCATAGCCAATTTCTCTCACCAGCCCATAGGAGATTGGTGAGGTTAAGTACCTAGGCACGCGGTGAGGATATAGATGGGTGACCGCCAAATAAGTTTAAATTCTGAGCGTCTTCGTGCTTCGGAGGGCAGGTTAAGCTCTCGGTCCTGGTTGTTGTCGTTATCGCAATTTCGTCTTGATCACAAAGACTTAACAGCAAAAGACCATTTTCGTGACGCCGTTTCTACCCATAACTAGAGGCCAGGCCTCGTGGTCCCGACCAACTCTAGCATTAATGCCGCCCAATAGTATTATTCTTTGGGGCCAGTGGCGTCTAGAAATTGGGACACTGCCGTTCCCGATTTGGAGTGCGGAAATCACAGCGTTACAAAACTGCCCTGGTGCCGCCTCTTTGCAGCATTTAGACAAGGCCCAGTTTATCATGTCAGACAAGATCTCTTTACTTCATCCCATCGCCGTAAAGTTTTAACATTTCCTACGCAATTGCGTAGGAAATGTTAATGTAACGCTTGTTACATTAACATTTCCTACTCAATTGAACGCTTCCGAATTACAAAAAGGTTTACATAATAATCTAAAAGCTTTACGGCGATGGGACGAAGTAAACGCAGACGCAGGTGAACTTATTCGTCCTACTCCTCCATCGTCTAGTGGAATGGATAACCGCTACGACTAGCAGAAAGTTCAGATAATGTGTGGCCGATGGTAGCAGCTGTACTATAGTTACTTTTTAGGCCATCCACCTTGCCTACTTTGCTGGGTTCACAACGCCTATTGCATGTCTACTGTATCGGCTCTTACGGTAGGCAAGAGTTACCGTAATCTTAAACCCAGTCTACAACGATTGATATGTCTAGAGGACGGTAGCAGCTGTGCCAACTTTCTCCGTCCTTTAGGCCATCCACTTTACTTACTTCTTCGGGTCCACCAAAGCCATTGCATATGTACTGTGGGTGTGTGGTCTCATATAAAAACGCATACAATTGAGTTACCTTCCGTACCCAAAGAATCTAAAAGCTATTAAACAAACTTAAATTTGTGTATAGGTTTCACTGAGTGCCAACTCGTAGTCACACCAGATTACCACACCAGTATGACAAACAGGATTTTCGTTTTTAACGCAATGTTTCAAGGAAATGACCCAGTGATATTTCGCGAACGACCACGAAGAAACAAGAGGGTAAATATCTCAAATCAAGTCGCCTTTATGCGTAAGTGAATGGAGGGTAGGGGGAGGGGGCAAACTTCCTGTACCAACCCCACGCACGAAGGGTTCCGTACCATTATCTATAAAAATGAGCAAAAAATTCACGTTTGTGGTATGGGGTTCCGTAGCCAAATGGCAAAAAACGGAACCCTTATAGATTCGTCATGTCTTTCTGTCTGTCTGTCCCGCCGTATGTCACAGCCACTTTTTTCCGAAACTCTAAGAGCTTTACTGTTGAAACTTGGTAAGTAGATGTATTCGGTGAACCGCATTAAGATTTTTACACAAAAATAGAAAAAGAACAATAATTTTGGGGGTACCCATACATAGAACTGAAACTCGAAAATGTTTTTTCATTGTACCCATACATGTGGGGTGTCTATGGATAGGTCTTCAAAAAAGACATGGAGGTTTCTAAAACTGAATAGTTTGCGCGAGAGACACTTCCATAATGGTAAAATGAGTGTCCCCCCTGTAACTGATGATGTACATTACCATGCAAACTAACAACGAAAATTGGTTGGAACGAGATCTGGCAAGTAGTTTTTTTTATACGTCATAAATCGTAAACCGCAATTTGCTTTCATTGAATCTACTGAAATACTTGCTGCTACGGAACCCCTCATGGGCGAGTCCGACTCGCACTTGGCCGGTTTTTTAGTATTTGTTGTAATAGCGGCAACAGAAATACATCACCTGTGAAAATTTTAACTGTCTAACCATCACAGTTCATGAGATACAGCCTGGTGACAGACGGACAGCCAGACAGCGAAGTCTTAGTAATAGGGTCCCGTTTTACCCTTTGGGTACAGAAACCTAAAAAAAGGTTAAAAGAACACTACCGTGCCTTAAATATATGTATTTTATTATTTTAAATTATGTATGTATTTATGTATACGTGAATTTCTTATTCGTATGTATGTATATCAATCTACATGCTCATATCATCCTATCTTCTATGACGGTCACCGTAGCCTAGTTGGTAGTGCTCCTGCCTACGAAGCTGGTGGTCCTGGGTTCGAATCCCGGTAAGTGCAAATATTTGTGTGATGAGCACGAATATTTGTTTCTGAGTCATGGATGTTTTCTATGTATTTAAGTATTTATCTATCTATATAAGTATGTATATCGTCGCCTGGTACCCATAGTACAAGCTTTGCTTAGTTTGGGGCTAGGATGATCTGTGTGACATTGTCCCCAGATATTATTATTATTATATGTATGTATTTTGAAACATATAAGTATGTTTATCAGTTGTCTGGTTGCCAAGGTACAGGCTTTACCTAGTTTGGGATCAGATGCAGTATATTAGTTGTCCCAAGATATCTATACAGCTACAGCTATCTTCCAAAATGTCCTCTTGCAACTCTACTGGAAAAGATTTTTTTAGAAATAAGTAGTACCTATATTATTTTTTCTTTCATTTATATTTTAAGTGTGTACATAAATTTAAAAAAAAAGTCAATACTAATCATAACCAAAACTATTACATCGTTCCCAAATAAACATCCCATGTTTGTTCCCATCGCAAAGCCTACCACACTTTAACAGGAAGGATCGACGCATGGTGGGTACGGGAACAAACACTGCTTTTAAATTGGCTTCACGGACAACCGTCTGATCAGAATTTGCAACAAAGGTAAGGAAACTCCAGCACAAGTACTGCTACTTTACAAAAGCCTAAACTGCCAACGGACAACGTTAATGCACGATCTAAATATGACATAATAAATTAAGACTTTTCAGTAAGTACTCTAACGCATTTCAGGTCTCCGGATTCCGGTCTAAATTGAACCGGAATCGTTTGAATAGCCAAATATTTAATGTACAGACGCCAGCACATCCAGCTACCCCAATCTGTCAAATTTCTTTTATAGATTATCAACCTTATCATAAAAGCATAAGGTTCACTTTCAATTGGTGAAATTTGACAGACTGGGGTAGCTTGATGTGCTGGCACATCTGGCACATCTGAACAAAGATTTAAAACAAGAACTTAACAAAGTCTAATTATATATTTACCGTTAGTTGTTTGAGTAAGAAAATCTTAATAGCCATCAAATGTTAAATCCACTTAAGAGGCTACAACGACGCGATGAAGAAATGAAATTTAAATCTGACGCCGAGCACTCAAAGTATCCAGTTTTGTTAGTGTTTGATAAAACCTTTTTTGCTGTGTGGCTGACGGCATAGAATATCGCCAACCCATCTCATCCCATGGGAAGTGTAAAAGTCTGACTTCCTTCACTCTTCTTTCTTTGTAGAATCTATTCTTGAGTGGAATGCATTGCCTCTCAAAATCAGGATGGCCAAGAGTCGCTTCACATTTAAAAGGAAATTTCGACAGCATATCCTTCGGAAATTCTTAGCAGAAACCCCTTGATTATAAATGTATGATTACATGATCGGATTGAATAGTATAGTATAATATAGTATGTATTGCATTGTATTGTATTTTATAGTATTGTATAATCCAGTTTTTTTACTATTAATCTTTACTTTACGATCTGTGCACCTACCATGCTCTCTCTGCACCACCCTAAGGTTGACTGGCAGAAAATGCCTAGGGCATTAAGTCCGCCTTTGTACAATTTAATGTGCATTAAGTGATAAATAAATAAATAGAAGTCATCCCGAGAGAACATCTACCAGAGAACGGTTAGCAGCGTCTCTCTGTCTACTATGACAATCATACTGCGATCGCCAACCCATCTGCCAAGCGTAGCGATTAAGGCGTATGCCTCCAAATAATGGACACTATTCCATTGTGGAATTCTTTTGGGGAGGCCTTTGTCCAGCAGTAGACGTCCTTTAAGCTGACATGATGATGATTAAACCTACCTATAGGCAAATATGACAAATATTGCTCTTGTGAAGCATCAATATAAAGACAGTTAATGTCCATGATTATTTGACGGTCACCGTAGCCTAGTTGGTAGTGCTCCTGCCTACGAAACTGGTGGTCCTGGGTTCGAATCCCGGTAAGTGGAAAATAATTGTGTGATGAGCACGAATATTTGTTTCTGATTCATGGATGTTTTCTATGTATATAAGTATTTATCTATCTATATTTTAAGTATGTACATATATCGTCGCCTGGTACCCATAGTACAAGCTTTGCTTAGTTTGGGGCTAGGATAATCTGTGGGACATTGTCCCTATATTATTATGTAATACTGATATTAAGCTGGATGCGGGTAGCATCGGACCAGCTATTGTGGTAATCTTTGGAGGGAGGCCTTTGTCCAGCTGTGGACGTCTTACGGCTGATATGATGATGATGGTGAGTGCTTTAATATCACTCAACATAATCCGATATGATCAAGTATCATAAACCGAGAAAAACAATGTCTTCTTGTGCTTCTCAACATACATATTATTATAGTTAGCGGGTGTGTGATTACCACACGGTGCTCTTTACAATGCCTCACTCTTATAATCCGATAGGATCAGACACCAACGGCGGTGATGACAGGAAAACCGACAAGTTAGTGGGCTCTCCGGTGCGAGGGCGTGTAACAACTAACTTTCATACTAAGCGCTTATTTTTTTTTCCTTTTCTTTTTAAAGAGAACGCCCGCATTAGGTAATCTAATCCCTGTGTCGCGGGGTACTTTACAAACATATAATAGACGGAAACAAATTACACCCAGACTCAGAACAACTATTTATGGGTCACACAAATAGTTGTCCGGCGCGGGACTTGAACCCGCGACAAGAATCGTCGAAGCGACTGTCTTAGCCGCTGCGCCACACGTGCACTACTGGGAGTATACATACACATGCCAGAAAAAATCTTAAACGCTTTAAATTTTAGAGCTCTGAACTTTGTAATCGATGTTTGTACATGCTACGGTTAAGTCTAGCCATGGCATGTCACGAGAAAAAAAACGATCGGGATATTATCCAACCCAGAAAATTACGACTGTATTAAGTACTGAATTTCGATTCAGTCGATTCGTCGTTCGACGAATACGTACTGTTTTCATAGTTAATTTATGTGGGAAAGCAGACTATGATGAATTATTTCATTGAGAATTTTCATCATCGCGATGTGCGGAACTTCCAAAGCTGGGTATGACAGATTACTGAATTTACAATTAATCGAACAAGAACAATTCAAATGAATATGAATTGAAAATGCTTTATTTATGTGTTCTTAGACTAAAACTTTTTATTAGTAGAATTAAGAATCTCTTTTTGAAGCTGGTTAGTAATAATAAACTCCCCGCCACAGGCCAATTTAAATACAAAGTAAAAAAAAAAAAAAAACATATTTGCTCTAAATTATACGTCAAAGCTAGAGAAATTATTTAAATTAGTTTTAGTATGTCGGCGCTTTACTGAGAACTGGAACTTATATGCCACGACAGTTTTATTTGATATCCAACTCTGTGGTCTGTAAAGGAACAACATAAAAAAAATATTTAAGGTTTATTTCGTTTATTAAATACCATAATAATACGGAGTACAAAGGGAAAGATGCTTGGCGAATTGATTCGGCAGAATATTGTGATAATAAACATAATGGAAGAAAAAAAGAGTTGGAAAACAATTCGGTGGAGACCATGGATAACTTAAATGGACAGTAATTGTATTACATTTATTCAAATGAAATACCAAGAAACCTCACTGACAAGACATCTATTAAATCGGTATATGTCAGCATAAAGATCCGCAAGAGAACCACTTTCTTTATGCGTCGCATACAAGGGAGCACCAATGGCATCCTTCGCCTCATCTGCGAGAGACCTGACTGTCCACTACTGGGGCATTGGCACGTTTGCACTGCTGCGTGTGAGGTGCACCAGGTAGCGGACGGAAATGTTTAAATTAATATCTAATACACTAACATTGTTTTATGTTATTATATATAATATCTTGGGACAATATCACACAGATCATCCTAGCCCCAAACTAAGCAAAGCTTGTACTATGGGTACCAGGCGACGATATACATACTTATATAGATAGATAAATACTTAAATACATAGAAAACATCCATGACTCAGAAACAAATATTCGTGCTCATCACAGAAATATTTGCACTTACCGGAATTCGAACCCAGGACCACCAGCTTTGTAGGCAGGAGCACTACCAACTAGGCTACGGTGACCTATTATAATACTAACAATTACTAAATTATATGGATGTATACTGTCCGAAATAAATAATTATAAACAATAAAGTAACGATAAAAAAATTCAATTATTACGTTTGATATTTCTTACCTATCCGTTCTGTAAATATATTTATTTTCTTTAACGCGGGAGGCGAAGTAGGAAGCATCAAAATCAATAAAATAAGAGTAAAATTTTTTTTTTTATTAAAGCTTTTATTTAAATGCTCTAAAAAGAAGAAAATAAAATTTTCCTTTAAAATTTCAATCATCAACTCATAACCTTATTATACACAATTTATATGTTCATAAAAGCTTGTCGCGCGATTAAATTGCCTAAACAAACTAGTACCTCTTCAATTAAGTAACTTGGTCTGCTAAGTATAATTAAAAAAAAAAAAAATTAATACTTATAGGTACTTAAACCTCGCGACAAGCTTTTATGAACATATATATATACATATATATACTTTTATTTTATTTTTTACTTTTTAGTTATCGCTGGCTAGGTTTCTTAGTCTATACATCTCAGTTAACGCATCATTGTTGCAAGGTCGTTTGCCGGTTAATTTCGAACAGTCTAGTTCTTCAACCAGGAGACCTTCTAAAGATTTTACTCTACTCAAGGCCACATATGCTTGACCAGCAGCAAAGAGCGAACGTTTCTATCAGCGATTTTTCTGTTGTTCGTACTTGAGAGTTATGCTCTCGTAAGGCACTCAAACCAACCTCTCGCTGTTCAGGAGTTTCCTCTGCTCTTGCTAGAGCTATGCTTTCGTAAAGCACTCAGACGAACCTTTCGCTGTTCGGGAGTTTCCTCTACTTTAATTTGAGATATATGTATTCGTGAATTGCTCAAACGAACCTCTCTTTGTTCAACTGATTCGGTTTTTCGTATTTCAGATGTGTTGACAATTTTTTTCAATTCGAAATTTTTGTTCATCCTGCGATTCTGCTACTCTTAAACGTTGCATGCGTTGCTTAGCTTTATCAAGTTTTAACTGTCGTTGAGTAGGTGTTTCGCTATTGTCCTGATCACGCCTTTTGTTAAGTCGTTGCCGTTTAGCGTCATCGTCTTCGTTGGCAAGTTTTTCTTGCCGTTTTAGTTTCTTTTTCCCCAGCCTTCTCTTCCTTTGTGTTGATGTTTCTGTTTTTCCCATTTTGTTCCCACGAGTACCGAAGAAATATTTGTCGACCCTCCCAGAGCTCCGTTTAGAAGGGTAAGGCCTAATATACAACAGGGTTCGCCCACGTGCCCTGAGGTGGTACGTTCACGACATCATATTACACCCCGATGCCACTCAGTCCTCGACACGGCCTCACCTTGACTTGGAAGAATGCGCCACTTATTTCAGCTTGGAGGTTACTTGTGCCTGACCAAACTCAGTTCCAGGTTTGATTTTGGAGTTGTCCTTCTCCTAGACAGGTTGCAGACCAATGCTGATACGACCATCTCGCCAAATTACCGAAGTCAAAGTTAATCTACGGATGTCACAGGCTCGAAAAAATCGACTTCAAGAATAATCGAGGTCTCTACACCAAATTTCGGGTGGATTAGAGAAACGGAGCTTTTTTTTTGTTTTTAATTAAAGAGGTACTTTTTTATATTTTGACTTTATTCTGACAATTTTTCTTTTTTTTTTAAATTTAGACTTTTTTTAAAAACTTTGACTTCCGTTAAAAATTTTGAGCTTTTTGAAAATGTTACTTTTTTTTTTAATTTTGACTTTTTTTTTGTAAATTTTGACGTTTTTGAAAATTTTGACTTTTTTAAAAATTCTGAACTTTAATTCAATTTGGACTTTATTTTTGAAAATTTTGACTTTTTTGAAAATTATGACTATTATGGGAATATTGACGTCACATATTTTTTCAATACTCAATACTCAATTCTTTATTGCATTCCACAATGTATATCTAGGTGGTAGGTACAGGTGAAAAGTTCATCGTGGACCCTGTCGGGCACAGCAAATTAGGAGAGAGGAGGATTTATTTCAGCCATTTAATATTTTGTATTAAATTTAGTAACTTTAATATAATAATATAATATAGTAGGAATAATTATAATGCATTGATCAGATATTTTATTAAGTATATAATTTATATATTTCATTTATTGTGTGTGTTTATCATATACTTCATTGAATTACGTGCAATTATTATTTACAATTTATCATATTTATAGATAAGCAGTAACATTTGCATAGATTTCATGCTTCAGTTTAATTTAATTATATAGGTATAGTTATTTTTAGCATAAATATTATTATTATCAATTATATTTAAAAATATTAAGAAACAATAATTATCTTATCTTAATACATATATATTCATTATTTACCTATACATTATTATTATTTAGAACGTGTCACTTAAATATTCACTGATACTGTAATAGCATTTAGATAATAGTAGATTCTTTAGGTTAGCGGAGAATAGATAAAATTTCTTTTCATTTTTAATTATTTCGGGCAATTTGTTATAAATTTTTATGGACATCACATATGTACTTGTAGAGTGGATTTTTAACCTAGAAGTTGGTAAGTTTAATCTGGTATTATGTCGAAGTGCATATTTTGTTTGCTTGTCTTTTCTCGTTGTGTACAAGTTTTGGTATTTTTTAACAAATTTGCATATTTCTAGTATATAGATGCTAGGAAGGGTCAATATTTTAAGTTTTTGGAAGTGAGGTTTGCAACTTTCAGTGCTCTCTATGTTAACTAAAATTCGAATTAGTTTTTTTGCATTACAAATAATGTTGGTGCATCTGTGCTGTTTCCCCACAGTATTATGCCGTAACTTAACCATGAGTAAGCGTACGCATAATATGTAGAGAGGGCAGCTTCCAGATTAGTAGATTTTTTTACTTCTCGAAATGCATAAGTAAATTTAGATAGTCTAGATGTTATTTTGTTAATGTGTGATTTCCAGTTGATATTGCTGTCTATTGACAGACCAAGTAAGGTGAATTCCGGGACAACTTCGATTTTTATGCTTTTGTATATTAAATTTATTTCTAATGGAGGTTTTTGGTGTGGATGGAAGGACATTATTTTTGTTTTGCTGAAATTAATTTGCAGGTTATGCTTATTCATCCAATCGACTATGGTATCCAGTATATTAGTTAGGTTCGTATTTAGGTCTATATTTGTCTGGCACGCTGTCAAGAGTGAAATATCATCTGCGAAAAGGACACAGGGACCTTCTATATTTTTGGGAAGATCGTTGATGTAGATCAGGAAGAGAAGGCATCCAATTACACTGCCCTGAGGGATTGACGCGTTAATAATTTTGTTTTTTGATTTAATATTTTTTATTTCTTTCGTTGTATAGTCAAAGAATTCGATTTCGACTTGGTGTATCCTGTCTTTTAAGTACGATGTGAACCATTCGTGAGCTTTACCGCGAATTCCTATGCCTTGTAGTTTTTCTAACAAAATGTTATACTGCACTTTATCGTATGCTTTGGTCATATCCAACAATATACCAACTGCGTATCTTTTATTGTTGATTATGTCGAGGGCTTCTTGTACAAATTTATAGATTGCAGATACTGTCGATCGATTTTTTCGAAAGCCGTTTTGACATTCATTGAATATTTTAAATTTTTCGCAGAATGCGTAGACACGATCACACATTGCCCTTTCAAACAGTTTTGAAGCAGTTGGTAAGAGGGCAATAGGACGATAATTGCTGGGATCTACTTTTAGGTTTTTCTTATGTATTGGTTTTATCACAGCAGTTTTTAAATTTTCTGGGAAAACGCCCTGTTCAAATGACTGATTTATTAGTAGATAAAATGGTAACGTCAATTCATCGGCGCATTGTTTTAATAAAATAGGGGGTAATTCGTCTACTCCATGACTTTTTTGCTTTTTAAATTTTTGATAAGCTTGTTTACCTCATAGGCGGAGACGGGACTAAGAAACATAGTATTTTCAGTACGGTGAAGTACAGGAACGACTTGCGGCTCGTTAAATAATATTTCAGTACTTTTTTCACCAATCGAAGCAAAGTAGTTATTAAAAATATTTGCTATTTGTTTTGGATCCTTATAGTTACTCTCAACAATCCCTTTCATTTGATACCCATATTGTAGTAGAGCATCAAAAATAACTATTCCGCCATCTTGGATTTTCAGCCATATTGAATTTAGAATAACGTCACATTTTTTCCGAGTTACTGTCAACAATACCTTTCATTTGATACCCATATTGTAGTAGAGCGTCAAAAATAACTATTCCGCCATCTTGGATTTTCCGCCATATTGGGTTTAGAATAATGTCACATATTTTTTCGAGTTACTGTCAACAATACCTTTCATTTGATACCCATATTGTAGAAGTGCATAAAAAATCACTATTCCGCCATCCGCCATGTTGGATTAGGATGACGTTACATAATTTATCATGAATTGTCATCCAAACTAACCGTGTATACAAAATTTCAGCTCAATCGGCTGAAAATATCTGCTTAAAAATTGAGTTGCAAGATTCCACCCGAACATACATACATACATACATTGCAAGTTAAATAAAAGCTTTTAATAATAATAAAATAAGCGTATCACTTGAAATACATACGATATGTAATAATTTGCACAATCTGGAACTAGCCGCGGACTGCGTTGTTTTTTACCAACTTCAATAGGAAGTAGGTAATACAATTTGTATTCATTCCTTGTTTGTAAAAAAATATAAATTCTTTATTATGCAATAGGGAATATTCCATGTTCATTTTGTTAGAATTCGTTTTTATAAAGAAATGTTGCAGGGTTGGTCACACAAATAATGGTCACGTATGTGAAAAAAACTGAAACACATGGGTGCGATTACAGTAGCAACTACCTTAACAAGTGTAGTAAATACGTGCAGTCAATTGCTAGACCTTTTTTGTGAAAATTACAGAACATAATATAAAGTCGGTAGGTTTTGTAGGATCTCCCAAAAAATTAAAAAATCCTAAGAAAGGAGGATATTACACATATCTTAGGCAACGCAATTAAAAGATGTGACCATTTATGTTGTATATTTTAACGAGAATATTCTACAGATTAAAGTCCTCTTTATGATTTGAAGTGGCGAGACCGTTGCAAGTGGCAAGCCTTTAGGGCACTTCTTGTTGTCCTAGAATCATGAAATTTGACTAAGGGCAATCTCATAGCACTACTTAAGATCAAAATCCGAGAACCGTAGATTCAAAAAAGTAACCGTGCAAGTAAACACATCACAACTCATCGTATCGGATGACTTAAATAATTGAACATTCCTATGGACCAGAAAGAATAACAGGGCCACCCCGAATCATCCTATGGATGTCGTAAAAGGCGACTAAAGGATACAGAAGGTAGTCAGACAGCAGCGCCACCTGTGTACTAGTACCAAACTGCGGTCGCCTACTCGCTTGCAAAGCGCGGTGACGAAGGCAAGCCCCTCCAAATGGCAACCTTATAGAAACTTTTGGGAGATGCCCATGTCCAGCAGTGGACGATTTCAGGCTGATGATCTGATGTGCGATGTAATAGACCAGAAAACTTTATTTGTGCAGTGCAGTTTATGCAGTTTGGAATTTATTTCGGGATACTTGTATATTTTCGTTGAAGAAAGTTCCATATGCATTATACGCTGATCTCTTCTAAAATGTGGTCATAAACACATTTCTTTAAAAATGTCGATCATACTTCAGGTATTGGATAAAGAAGCCTGAAGGCGAATGGAACAAGCCTTCACCTGAGTAATATAAACCAAAAAATTACTAAACATAGTCAGTTATATCAGACTGCAAACCTATATCCCGGTCCATAAACGAAACCGAACGTCCGTCGCGTCACCATGTCTGGCCATATTTCAAGAATAAAACCTATTTTCAAGCAATCTATTAGTTACTCTGTCTGACTGCGCCTGTTATGAACAACTACTGCTAGGTGCTAGTTTGACAACTTTAATAAATACTATTACAGAAGGCACAAAAACCTTCACTTGAACTGAAATGAGAAGCAATTATGTCATTACTTTGTAATACTAATACTAGTGGTCCTGTCTAGTAAAGTTGATGTATAAATATATATAACAAATATCTTGGGAGAACTATAACAGTATAAATATATAATATAATATCTCGGGACAATGTCACACAGATCATCCTAGCCCCAAACTAAGCAAAGCTTGTACTATGGGTACCAGGCGACGATATACATACTTATATAGATAGATTAATACTTATATACATAGAAAACATCCATGACTCAGAAACAAATATTCGTGCTCATCACACAAATATTTGCACTTACTGGGATTCGAACCCAGGACCACCAGCTTCGTAGGCAGGAGCACTACCAACTAGGCTACGGTGACCGTCAAACGTCAGTACGGTAACATCATTAGACAGATCCTCTGTGGCACAATGCAACCAGACTACTGATAAACATACTCATATGTACGTTTCTAAACTAAATACATCCTACTAATATTATAAACGTGAAAGTTTGTAAGTATGGATGGATGTACGGATGTGTATTACACTTTCACGTAAAAACTACGGAATGTATTTTAATGAAACTTTACAATAATATAGTTTATACATCAGAATAACACATAGGCTACAGTTTATAAAGATATTGTATGAATTGTCCAAAATATGACAACGAATGTCAAGTAAGTATGAAAAATCTACCATCTGCGAGCTATTCCGGTGTGCACTGCCAAAACCGCTAGAGGTACACATCCTACTAATATTATAAATACGAAAATATGTGAGTATAGATGTATGGATGTATGTTTACTACTCTTTTACGCCAAAACTACTTTAACGCGGGTGAAACCGCGGGGCATAGCTATCACACTAATATTATAAATGCGAAAGTTTGTGAGTGACTGTGTGAGTGGGTATGTTTGTTACTTATTCACGTCTAAACGGCTGGAGCGATTTTAATAGAATTTGGTATGGAGTTAGCTGACACCCTGGATTAACATATAGGCTACAATTTATAAAGTTTAACGCGGATAAAACCGCGGGGCACAGCTAGTTATATATAAACTACACCCAGATATAACGAATAATCGTGTTC
The DNA here is from genome assembly GCA_951640165.1 of Pseudoips prasinana. NCBI lineage: Eukaryota > Metazoa > Arthropoda > Insecta > Lepidoptera > Nolidae > Pseudoips > Pseudoips prasinana. Next base: position 7,983,396 of record OX621249.1, read on the forward strand.
AGCTCACAAGGATTTGTCCAGCGTTGCAGTCGAACCCATGACCTCTGGCTTAGAAGTCAATGGCATTAACCACTAGACTAACAGGCCAGTCTAAATAGAGTTAACTTCTTTGCATAGACATTGTTTTATGCCAAGGCTATTGTTCAAATTGTTTTATTTTTTAATAGGATATATTATGATTGGTGATCGGAGTAGGTAGAGCTATTTAGGGCTAAAGACTTCAAATGTATATATTAATATGGACATGGCACCGGTATTCCAGGAATCCTGAATTGTAGTAGTGCATGCTTTGTGCCTAAATAAAGATTGCATCAATAAAATTAATTTCGATTTGAACTCACATTATTTATGAAAAAGATTTACATAACTTATCCACCTTTTTCACGTTTAAATTTAGGCATAGTATAATTTTATGCGGTCAAATCTCAGTTCATCATGTAAGCACACATTCGCATGAGAGCCTCTAAAAATCATTAACAACGAAAACAAAAAGTATATAAAGTAAATTCCAGTGAATCCTGGGATCCCAGCCATGTCCATTTTATCAAAACAAAACATGTCGTAAGTACCAAAAATCGCTCTACCTACTCCGATCTATGATATTGCCAAATGTATGAGAAACGTGAGTTGTCCACGGGTCTTTGAAAAGCTTCACTTCGACCTTAATGACATGGCGAAACCGTCATATTTCATTTCCTTTTCCCATTGTCTCTTATAAGTTTTCTGATATAAAAAGTTTGACGGCCGTAATTGTTCCGAATACTTACAAATTCACCTCAATTCCTTTTTAATTTAAGGTTGTCGAAATTAATTACGAAAGTACTTCGCAGTAATTTTAATGAAAGCAGTAATTTATTTACGGATTCGGTGTCGACACGAAAAGGAGCGCGCTATTAGGCAAGTACCATCCATAGTGTAAGAATGCGATGTTTTTGGTACAAAGTTTTAATGATTATTGTTGTATAGAGGGACAATAATGGGAATGCATTACAGTAGATACCTACACGACAGCCAAACAAACAAATCGAATAAAGATATAAAAAGTAAGATTGGTCAATAATATTTTTTTCGTTTCTCATAATAATAATTGACACTTGGCTTACTTACGATACCATTGTAGACAGAGCTACTAAAAAGATAAAGATAAAAAACTAAACTTGGGAGGTGTCAAGGGACACCCGGATGGAACGAAGTTATTTCTTATTATTTATTATGTACAAAATCCTGTATACACTCAACAAAAATAATCGTCGCGATACCACACTGTTCAATGCGAAATAGAAATGAAAATATCTGGCTTGCTTTCTATAAGAGAGAGAGAGAGAGAGAGACATAGAAACATGCGCACGCCGCGCAGCTGCAAAAAGTATCGTGACGACTTTTCGTGAGAATTTTTTCCATCTAGCCCCTTTCACAACGCGCGATAAGGAACTTCGTTCCAATAATCTTTATTCACGGACTGCTGGTACCTAAAAGTTTTTTAAATAGATTCTTGTCTTATATATCTTACTATATTCTTGTTGTTTTTGTGTTCTATATCCCGTTGCCTCATTGGACTAGCGCTAGCTCTTCAACCGCAAAAAGAGATGTCCTGAGTTCAAATCCTGAGTCGGACAAAGAAGTGATGTTGATTTTTTTTCAGTTAGGAGATTTTGTCAGTATCAGTTTGAAAGATTACGTTGCTCATGTAGGGATTATAATTAATTATATTATTGGTATTGGGTGTGAGTAAAGAGATAGGGTAAAGATAAAAGAATTGGAATGTTTGTACATTATGATCATCATCATCATATCTGCCGAAAGACGTCAACTGCTGGAAAAAGGCCTCCCCCAAGGATTTCCACAATAAGGGTCGCGGGACCTACTTACATGATCGTCGATCCACCTCGTACGTCCACGCTGCGTCTTCTGGTTTAAAATATACTAAGAAAAAATTAAGTAAGTAAAAGATACAGTGTTTTTCAATTACCTCCTATGTCTCTAAAGGATAGTAAATCTTGTAGAGTAAGTTCTAACTGAGCACCAGTTAGAACTTACTCTACAAGACATACGATCCTTTAAAGACATACGAAACTTTTAAAATGAAAGTTAGACATGTCATGTAATAAGTTAAAAGTCAAATGTTGTTAATTTTAAGATTGATACTTATTCAAGTTTAAAATTATTAGATTTTAGTTTTAATTAATTAGTATTAAGGTACATGTTCACCTAGGTACGACTCGATTTTATCATGGTGTTATGGATCGTGCTTCGATGAACTTAAGCCCTATTTCTCTTATCAGATATTTTTTTTACTTTTTGTCCTGAGTCACTTTTACTTCTACTCAAATTGTCATGCTGTGTACACTTGTTTAGGAATATTGTCTTGTGCTAAACCTTAATGTATACCTCGCTGTCATATGACTGAAAATGAGGTCCTGGGTTCAAATCCCGGGTCGGGCCAAAAAGTGATTTTGGGATTTTTCGTAAAAAGAAACATCTCAGTGTCAGCCCGAAGTCTGGAAGTTGGCGGTATCACACCCCGTGCCTCGGAGAGCACGTAAAGCCGTCGGTCCTGTACCTGACCTCTTCCCGGTCATGTCGCTAGTCGTCCCATCGGATCATGAGAGTGATGGAATAGAAAGTGCCCCTGTGTTTGCGCACACACTTGAGCACTGTAATATGTCCCGCGCAGATGGCTAATCTCTGTTGTGTGAGACTGGCCGCCGTGGCCAAAATTCGGCTAGGAGTACACTATAAGCCACTATATTACAGTCGTGTAAACATTTTTAGACTTGTGCATATGTCCTGCGCAATTGGCTAATCTCCATTGAGAATGGCCGCCGCGCCCAAAATTGGGCCGGTAGGATCACAAAAAAACTTCACAAAATAAAATAAAAATCTCTCTCTTTTTAAACGGAAGTACGGGACGTGAAAAGTGGTTAATCATCGGGTTACGGCAGAACACAAAATTTCTTAGATGATAAAGATAAAGTGATCCAAAAGCTAAAGCTTCTAAAAATCATGAGTATGAATAAGCATCGTACTAACGCTACCAGCTTAATAAAATAAGGGGAAAATGAATTCAAAGGCTGCCAACACCCACGGAAAATAACCTGATAACGATGTTTGCTTTCAGATGTTTTAGCATAAATGAGATTATGTAAAAGAAATTCGTGCAAATTGATCTGAAAGGTAGAGGAAGTGTACTCAAATATTCCATTCAAAAATGTAGGGCGAATTAACTCTGTTGTTCTACTGAAGTTTACAACCGACTTTAAAAGAAAGAGGGTATTATTTTGATTGCGCAATTTCTCCGTTGTTTGTGAACATATTTTAGTTATTCTTTTGTTTATATAGGGAATGCATTCGTTCTAATCAAATTGGTTTTTGTTCAAATCTTTATTTTTTCTTTTCTTTTTTTAAAAGACAACGCCCGCACTAGGTAATATAATCCCTGTGTCACGGGGTACTTTACAAACATATAATATACAGACACAAATAACATCCAGACCCAGAACAACTATTTATGGGTCACAGAAATAGTTGTCCGGTGCGGGACTTAAACCCGCGACACGAAGCGGCGAGGCGACTGTCTTAGCCACTGCGCCACACGTGCAGTCAATCGGATCTATGGTTCTTAATAAATAATAATAAAAATAAAAATCGTTTATTCTCATGCATCGACGGCCCATAGCATGTTATTATCAGTACAAACTTAAAAAAACTATCTTAGTATGTAACACTTAGACACACATAGGTACAAAAATAACAACACAAATACACAATAAAAAGCCAAGATTAGAAGAAGATTTATCAAGTCCCATGTCTGACACAAAGCTTGATAAATCTATCCATTGTAAGCCCTTCAATCCAGACAGGATACAACACCTTCAGAATGCTATTGCTGCTTCCCCTCAATCTGCGTATCACTGATGCCACTTTTTTGCGCATGATCGCGAAATAATCGTCAGTGTGCGCATCCGCGAACATCCCTGACGCACTACAGTAAGGCCTCAACAGCGCCCTGAAGGCGTTATTGTATTGAATGCGCAGTGCGCTATCTGCTTTTTGGGTATGATTAGCCCAGAAATAATAAAGTAAAGTCAGCTGCAAGTCAAGTCAGCTGCTGGTATGTTTGCAGAAGCAAGGACTGATTGCTTCAAGGCAATTTTAAGGAAAAGAACTGCCTCCCTGATGCGTCGTGTGCGATACAGTACCAGCAGGCTCCTAAATACCATATTGCACAAAATTGATTGCCCAATAGTGAGCCACTGGAACAGTGTTCACATGGGTTTCCAGGGCTCCCATTTTTAACGTAAGATAGATTTATTAGTGTAGTACTAACATATTTCGAAGCCATTACTAACAAATTACTATGGATTAATTACTATCTGAAATAAATATATTATTATTATTATATTATTATTATCCCGGATGAAAGTAAAAGTGTGGTCATCATCATTATCATATTAGCTGAAAATCTTCCACTGGACAAAGGCCTCCCTCCAAAATTTTCCACAATTGCCGGTCTTGCGCTACTCGTATCCAGCGGCTTTAAGCGACCCTCACAAGATCATCGGTCCATCTTGTAGGGGGCCTGTCCACGCTGCATCTTCCGGTTTGTGGTCGCCACTCGAGAACCTTTCTGCCGGAGCGGCCGTCGGTTCTACGAGCTATGTGCCCTACCCTAGATAATTAAACATAATCTCTTGACAATAACTTGATACGATACGATACGAGGCGCTCATAGCTAGATGCTCTCACCGGTCCGTAAGCGATCGGCGAGGTTAAGCAACTAGGCTCGCGGTCAGTCCATAGATGGGTGACCGCCAAAGTGGTTTGATTTCTGAGCGTCTCCGTGCTTCGGAGGGCACGTTAAGCTGTCGGTCCCGGTTGTAGTCATTAGACAACAGTCGTTAAGCCATGTCAGAGGCCTACTGGGCGGCTTGAGCAACTCTGACACTAGGGTTACCACTACCCATACGATAAGCAAGCAAGCAAGCAAGCAACTTGATACGAGCTAGCTAAATATCAATCCTATAATAAAATAAATTTTATAAATGTTTTCATACAATGTGTACCTAAATATCTATGTTACTAGAAATAATAATGTATACAACTATATTACTACATACATGTTCTGACTATTTACAAGCGCTTTTTTAAAGTCTACGTGAATAAAAACCTTTTTTATTTTATTTTATTTATTTTACTCGCAATAAATGCACGCGTGGCGCAGCGGCTTAGACAGTCTCCTAGCCATTTCGTGTCGCGGGTTCCAGTCCTGCGCCGTACAACTATTTGTGTGACCCTAAATAGTTGTTCTGAGTCTGGATGTAATTTGTGTCCGCCTATTATATGTTTGTAAAGTACCCCGCGACACAGGGATTAAATACCGCTGCGGGCGTTGTCTTTAAAAAAAATACATATTTTGGGATAACTAACATACTGCTATCCGATTCTAAACTAGGCATTTATATATTTATATAGCATTTTCTGCGATTGAACACGGTACCGCTATACTATTTGAGTTATAGCATGGTGCGGGTGACAGTTTCAGTAACATTTCGTTTCACTCTTGAAAGGCGCAGCGATTTACAAATTATGTCTTAGTATCTCAGCTGTACCACATTTGTTACATAGTAAATCATTAATAACTGTAGTAAATTGAATTAAATGCAACCAGAATGTTCATCTCTACAAATTAAATTAAATTGAATAAAAAAATAAGCAAAGTGTTATGCGTATAACGTAACGTCATAGACGTATTTAGTGATGGGATGGACTGCTACGATGGGTAGTCGATATTTTTTGTATAATAAAAAACGTATTTTGTGCATAGGTAAATTTTTATTGTTAAAATGCAATATTGCCTATAATTATACAACAGAACTTTAGGGTAAGGTAAAAAATGCATTTAATTAGTCTGAACTCGTTTCATATCCTGACTCTGAATTGTCACTTAATTCATTATCAGAATCTGTGACGGATATTATTAATGATGACTCTATTATATTGTCAATATGGATATCACGATCCGAATCAGACATAATGTCCCTTTAACAATATCATAGAGAACTTATTAGATTTATGCTGCGAGTATCGTTAGCAATAAAAATGTATTGCACATCCCTAGTAATGTGGTACTTATAAACTGTCACCCGCACCATGCTACAACGCAAAAAGTATAGTCTACTACTAATACATATACAATACCTACCTGCACGTACTACAATAGTCCTCTCTCCTATTGTTATACCAAATAATGTAGCACTTATGTCTCCTTTATACAGCTAAGAGCTGCAATTGTGCTACCCACTAGAAACTGCATATAAGTGGTTATGACACGGTGCCGTAAAGTACAGACGCCAGCACATCAAGCTACCCCAATCTCTCAATTTTCTTTTATAGATTTTCAACCTTATCACAACAACTTAAGGTTCACTTTCGATTGGGGAAATTTGACAGGTTGGGGTAGCTTGATGTGCTGGCATCTGTACCTACTCTGTTTAAACTTAAGTGTTTTCCAAGAGATAAACTGTTACCATTTAAGCGCTATATAATGCTTAGCTGGTCTGTAGGTCTAGTGGTTAGTGTCGCTGACTGCTAAGCAAGAGGTCGTAGGTTCGATACCCACCCAGAATAAATTTTGTGTGATGAGTACGATTATTCGTTCTGTGTCCGTGTGTAATTTATCTATGATATCTTACAATATATTTAAAAATATATAAGTATGTTTATCAGTTGTCTGGTTGCCATAGTATAGGAGCGGCCCAGTTTGGGATCAGATGGCAGTGTGTTAGTTGTCCTAAGATAAGATATATTATATTAACTGCTTTTTTGATCTCGCGGTAGTTGTATTTAATAATAATAATAATAAAATAAATTTTTCACCACAACACATCAGAGTTTGTACATTAGATTAAAATACACAAAATGGTTCAACATTTTTGCTAAGATCAAACTGGTACAAAAGCAATGTATTGATGTTATTGTCTTACAGGTGTGGTGACTAGCACCTTAACTAAGCTATTATACCATAACTTGTAATAAAGGTGCTAGGCCCAAACTTCCTAAATACGCTGTTAACATCACGACAAGCAAAACATTATATAACATCAAATACAGTAAAAATAAATAGTAAAAATTTAATTAAAATAAGACAATGTAATATTAAATTATTAAACAATCATGCATGTTTGGTTTTGCACGAATCTATGTTTGTATGTGTGTGTGTGCGTGTGTGCGTGTGTGTGTGTGTGTGTGTAGGTTAAGGTAGGAAGGAAGAGAGTAGGAAGAATTAATAGTGCATAGAAGCCAATTTTTTAAATTATTGAGGCATTCGTAGAAGACGTTCCGTTTCATCGTAGTTTTTAGTCAGCAGCCTCTTTGTGACTGTGTCTTTGCATGAGTGTGTGGACATTGGAAATATGGTTAGGCTACGATTTATCATATTATATAGATGAGGTCCTAAAAACATTGAAATCTCTGAGTGAAGGCAAGACTGCATCTGTGTGGGTTGCAGGGTTTATCTCTTCGCCGTCGCGTTGGTTAAATGTTTTGAATGGGGTGTTTATGTGTTGTGATAGGACGATATTTACAGCCCAGATGGGACCAAAAAGTCATATTGGAATTTTTCTGTTCAGATTATTGTATTTTCAGAAACAGTGGAGCACAATAATATCCTATATAATTGGCTAGTCACCGGTGAAATTGCTGAAGTCATACCCGAAGTTTAGCTAGAAGCACTTAATGTTGGACAAAACCCTCCTCTAAGGTCTCCCGATCTCATCTATCTACGACCCAATTACTAGCCAATACTTTATGGCAATGAGAGACTCAAGTTTATGTTATAGTATTTTTACCTTTCTATTCAATTCCAATTCAAATAATTTATTTCGGAAAAATATCCATATAATGTTAGTATAACTTAGCCTAATGTTAGTATCAATGACATTAATTATATTACGGGTGTCTGGACTCTTACCCACCTGTGTAAAAGGGGAGAGTCCCACCAGTCTGAAAACACATTCAGGATGCCATTGGAGGAAAAGCGCAAGCGCTCCATCATGGAAGCGCAGCGCCTCCGCATGATCGCGGCGAACTCGTCGACGCACGACTCCGCGAACATCCCCGACGCGCTACACCGCCACGGCAACACCAAGAGCACCCTGAATGCGTTATTGTACTGTACGCGCCCTTTACCCTATAACGGTAATGTGACTTTAATTTATACTTTTATTAAAAAATAAATTTTATATCTAAATGTTTTCATACAATCCATGTACCTAAATATCTATATGTACCTAAAAATAATTATTCTACTTAACTATATTACTACAAACATGTTCTGACTATGCTTGTAGTAAATAATGCTCGGAGTTTAATGCCGTAAACGGTTAAAATACGTGAGAAATAAACCAATACCTATTCTGTTAACATTTTTGTACAGTCGCCAGCACATCCAGCTACCCCAATCTGTCAAATTTCTTTTATAGATTTTCAACATTATCACAAAAGTATAACGTTCACTTTCAATTGGGGAAATTGTACAGATTGGGGTAGTTTGATGTGCTCACGTCTGTACTTACCACATTTACACTAATAAATATCTTTTCTTATCTATTTACAAGTGATTTTAAAAATCTACGGGAATAAATAGCTCTTAATGTTTTTTTATTATTAATAGTAGTACAGTTTAGTGTTTCATACAAAAATGTGAAATTAGAGTATTCACTGCTTATAGAATGTATATGTTGAAAAGTGTATCCGTATTCAAAGCAAAACCTGTAAAATAATTCGAAACAAAACCACATTATTTTTATTCGAAAACCATTTTTGAATCTTACAGTGGTCACCATAATAATAACAGCAATTTTTCAACTAAAGTGTTGCCATTGATGCTACAGCTCCACAATATGTATGCCCGTCACAAATGATTAAGTGGTAGTTATATAGCGAACGCGAATTCCGGAATGCGGATTGCATTTCTGGAAATTATATTCTCTGAAATCTAGACAATATAAGACATTTCCAAAATGTATCATTAACTGAAGGAGGTACAGACGCCAGCACATCCAGCACATAAAAGAAATTCGACAGATGGGGGTCCATCTGTCAAATTTCTTTTATAGAATTTCAACTTTATCACATGAGTATAAGGTTCACTTTCAATTGGGGAAATTTGGCAGATTGGAGAAGCTTGATGTGCTGGCGTCTGTACATTTGGTAAATTTTTCAAAAAAAATCTATGTTGACGGTAACGCTAGTTTAGAAATTGCTATAGAAATTTATTTTAGTATTTATGGTATTTGAGCCCATTTTTTTAAATACTGAATGGTACTAGCAATAACTTCGACTTTTTTTATAACAACCAATATGAACAAAAGCAAGAACTTCGAAAGAACCTACGGAATAAAAAATAATTATCAAAATTGGTTCACAATCTATGGAGATATCCGATTACATTCATACAAAAATAAAACACTTGTTAAAAATTTATTTTATTTCAGTGAAATCTCCAGAAGATTATTCACTGCCTTTTATTGGAAATCTAATTTTATTTGAATAACATATTTAGGTCCAAAATCAAATACCAATTCTAAGATGGTAAATAAAACTAGTGAGAGTCGAACTCGCGCACCGACGGTTCCGTGGCTTCCTTAGATGTATAGAAGTCACTTAATTTATCTTATTAAAAACCACTATTCATTTTCTAACTCCTCCATGTTTCTTTCTGATTAAATTCGTTGCGGAATCCAAGACAGTTAAAGCGATTCCCCGGGATATGCCTGAGCCTCACCTCTCAGTGTCATTTCATTGGGTGCCACTGTTGATCATGGCTAACAGGAGTTGCAGTGGTGGGTAAGAGGTAGGGACTAGTACCGTAAAGTGATTCCCCGGGATATGCCTGAGCCTCACCGTTCAGTGTCAGTTCTTTGTGTGTTTGTGTGTAAACTTAAACTTTAATAAGTAAGACGCACAACTTCTAGTTACAATTAACTTGAAAACTTGCATCTCTGAGACGCAGGTACTAATTCTAACTTTGGAACTAACACAATTTGTAATACGTAGTCATACAATTGTCACCACTGTCTATTTGCTGCATCCTTGGAAACTTTTAAATAAGTTTAGAAGACGAGAATATAATTGAGTGAGTAGGTTTGCATGTGGGAAGAAACGCTGCGAAGGAAGGAGGCTCGGTGGGAACGTTTGAGATTGCACCATTTTATAATAGATATAGTATTGTAAATTGGTTCAATCTTAACTTCAATCAAAACTTATCTTAAAGTATGGCATAGTATTAGATACGGTAGCTTATTACTACCGATACTAGCCAATTAAGCAGGACATTTTATAATGCAAGCATAGATACATACTCTAGATGACTGCGTCGTTGGCCTCGTGGTAGATGAGGTTCAAATTCCGAGTGGGGTCAAAAAGTTATATGGGATTTTTCCGTCAAGAAAATCCTCAATATCAGTTCGGAGTCTGAATTTCGGCTGTGTTACATCTCTGTGCGGAGTACACGAAACCCGTCACTCCTGCACCTGATGTCTTTCTGATAAAGCTGATCTAGCTTTCTTTAACTTTCCTATCGGATCATGATTGCTTGATCTCAGTCACTCACAACACAATTTTGAAAGTATAAATATCATTAGGTCGAATTTCGAGCCTGAAGCCAGCGGTCAGTCTCAACTTAAAGGAAGATTTACAGTGCACATATGTCTGCGCGAACATAGGGCACTTTGTACTCTCTCATACTCATGATCCATTGGGGAAGCTATCAGACACGACCAGAAAGAGGTCACGTACAAGACAGACAGATTTATATCTCCGAGGCGCGGGGATATGTCGCCGCCAACTTTCAGACTCTGAACCAGCGATTGAACCGAATACCTCAATATCTGGCTTTCAATATTTTGTCAAACATTATAGTGTTACATACGCAACAAAATCTAATAATCTCTCGCACACCCAGTATCCCATACCATTTAAAGAGTAATATTTTATGTAATATTACCGTGTTCTGGAAAATGGCTCAAGCGTTATGGCTACAATTAAGAGCGTTGGGGGTGTAAAATCGATCTAGCTAGTCTCATTTCTAGGAAAACGATGTATTGACAGGTTATAAGCAAATTGAGAGGTAGCAAACGGGGTGTCAAGAGGGGGTGAGTGATATATCAGTCTATACTAAATTTATATTGGTGTTCCTTGGAAGAGGTCTTTGTTGAGCAGTGGAAGTCTTTAATAATAATAATATCCTTGGACATTATATACACACGGCCATCTATTCCAAACTAAGCAGAGCTCGTACTATGGAAACCAGATGACTCATATACTACATATACTACTTTTCTAAATACATACTTATATAGATAATTGACACAAACGTTTAAAACTAAGAAAGGGACCAAAGGTCATATACACACATAGACAGTCGAATCAAAACTTTTCATTATGGTTTGGGTAAAAATTATTTAAATTAATATGATAAACATGCAATTGCAGCTTCATCACGCTCACCGTACAGTTTAATCCCTCCGCTGTACAACAGTAAATATTTTAACTGAGTCCATCATAATTTAATCCAAACACATTGTTCAGCGAATCTCTGCGTATTAAATGCAGTCATTAATTCTTTGTTAATTCAGTGTAGCTGCAACCGTAATACTAACTTACGCGCAATACACAAAAACAAAATATAAATTAGTCATTAAGTAACTCTTTTATGGGGCAATGTATAAGATTCTATAACAAACTTCCCAATGATATTAGAGAATTGTCTACGAATAAGTTTAAAAGAATGATTAAAGCCAAATTGTGTTACAAAATATCAGATTATTTAAGTGATAAAAGTGCTTGGGATTGAGATGTTTTGAGTCAACACACATGATTGTAATTAATATTAAGTATATTTTATTTTAAAAAAGGATTCCTACTGAGTTTTCTGGCAGTGTTTCTCAGTAGCTGCCACGTCATGCACTGCACGGTAGGGTAAAAAAAATGTGACGATTCCACATAAATTTAAAATTCACAAAACACAATATCTTAATAAAAAAATACAGGTACAATCGGCGGTCTTATCGCTTTGTAGCGATCTCTTCCAGACAACCGTCGGGTGGACAAGAAGAGTTAAGATGGAAAAGGCGGTATTTGTAAGTGTACTATCGTGTGTTTTTAATACATACATAATAATACATGTTTAACGTTATTACATGCACACATATGTACAAGCTTCATAAATATATACTTATATTTGTATAAATACTAATAATACTATACTATAATAATATAACACACATACTTAATAATATACATCGTTTCAAATAAGGTTATTTAGGAAGTTCTAAATTATCCTAAGACGTAGAAGGAAGTGCTGAAGCATCTCCAAAGAGTCTTGAACTTTTTGTCGTAACTAACCAACTGACCACAATAATAAATTAATTAATATCTTGGGACAACTAATACACTGTCATCCGATCCCAAATCAGGCAAAGCCTGTACTATGGCGACCGGACATCTCATAAACATCTATACATATAATAAAATCGTAGGAAAGTCAAAACTGTACATTCAATATTTTTAAAAAAGGGTACTTGGGGCGTGATCTACAATCGTAGTCGAAGCCAAAAATATAGTTTGTAGAATTATTGTCAGTGTGTCTGTATGTATGACCGGGAGAAACTCAAAAAGTACTGCATGGATTTACTTCAAATTTTGCATGGATATTACTAAGAGGTCGGGTCAACATATAGGCTACATATTATCACGCTATCACCTACGGGGGAGGATTTGTGATAATTTATAAAATTTAACGCGTGTAAAACCGCGGCGCACAACTAGTACTTATATATTTCTAAATATTTACATACATATTATAGATAAATTACACCCAGATACAGAACAAATAATACCTATGCAGTTACAGTGTGAATGAGAAGGGCGGCTGGTAAGACCCGGTGTGTTTCGTACTTTAAGTACAAGTAAAACGACAGAACCAATCAAAGTAAGGGCTATAAAACTTAGGGCAGCAAATGTTTGCCTGTACGTAAAAGAAAGAGCTACCATTTGAAACGTAAATTCAAAATAACTTTTTCATTATGTCTTACAAGAACTATTTAATCTAGTAAATAATAATGTCCTCCTGGTTGGATTTCGGGCATAGTAGCGAGTCTCAAGAGAAACTAGCTATCTGTGAGGGACATATTATACAGTGCACAAGTGTGTCGCAAACACAAGGATATTTTCTATTCCTTCACTCTGATGATCTAGTGGGACGACATGTAGTATATGTAATCATGCCTCAGTAAATACCAGGTCGGCTCAAAAAGCTTTTTCTGTTAAGAACATTTCTCAGTATCTGCCCGAACTCTGAGAGTCGGCGATATCACACCCCCGCGGCCCCGTTTATCCAACCTCTTCTCGGTCGTGTCACTAGTCATCCCACTAACTAACAGAAAAAGCTTTTTGAGCTGACCTGGTATTTACTGAGGCATGATTACATATACTACTTTTCTTTTGTAAATACATACTTATATAGATAATTACTAGATAAACAGACATGTTCATGCACACAAATATCTGTCCTGGGTGGGAATCAAATCTAAGACATTCGGCGAGGAAGACAACTATCTACCAACCACGGCAATTTGTACTCTGGAACTGAGTATTTGCGGTTGAACTACGCTACAGTTAGAGTGACGAGGTTGTCAAAAAGATAGCAATGAGCAGTTGACATGATTCATAACTGCCGTACCGCGAACCTTCTAATACATGCGAAAAACAAAACCAAAGCCAATTTATTCAGGTATATACAATTAGGAGTATATGTAAATGGATACCGAAAACACATAAACGTAATGAAATAATGAAATTTAATTAGCACTTCTGTATTAACTTACACGTGTACTTCTTAAGACTTTTTTATGCTGGATGGGTTTGCACATTTCCACCTATCCTGATGGTAAGTGAAAATGTGATCGAAGGTGGACCGCGCGTACCCATAATATGCCTGTTCACTTTAGCGTTGAATAAACTCATGATGGCGGGTGGTACACCAATCCTACGGGCCCTTCAGAAGTTATTTAACTCCGTCATACTAGATGGTCAAACGCCACAAGCATGGCACAGAAGTGTGGTGGTGCTCTTCTTCAAAAAGGGCGACAAGACCCTATTGAAGAATTATAGACCCATCACACTGCTGAGCCATGTTTACAAGTTGTTTTCGAGGGTCGTTACGAACCGTCTCGCGCGCAGGTTTGACGACTTCCAGCCTCCCGAACAAGCCGGTTTCTGAAGGCTTTAGCACCATAGACCACATACATACGCTGCGGCAAGTTATACAGAAGACCGAAGAGTATAACAAGCCACTGTGCTTAGCGTTTGTGGACTATGAGAAAGCCTTTGATTCTATCGAAACATGGGCCGTGCTGAGGTCTCTCATAAGGTGCCAAATTGACTACCGGTATATCGAGGTGATAAAGTGTTTGTATGAAAACGCCACTATGTCAGTGCGACTCCAGGACCAGATCTCGAAACCTATCCACTTGCAGCGAGGCGTGAGACAGGAAGATGTTATATCTCCGAAACTGTTCACCGCTGCATTGGAAGACGTCTTCAAGCTTCTGGACTGGAAAGGCTTTGGCATCAATGTCAATGGCGAGTACATCACTCACCTTCGATTTGCCGATGATATCGTAGTCATGGCTGAGACCATGGAAGACCCCAGTACAATGCTCGATGACCTCTGCAGAGTCTCTCAACAAGTGGGTCTGAAAATGAACATGGATAAGACGAAAATCATGTCAAATGTCCATGTTGCACCCACTCAATTGAAAGTTGGTGACTCTGCACTCGAAGTTGTAGAGAACTGTATTTACCTAGGACAGACCATCCAACTAGGTAGGTCCAACTTCGAGAAGGAGGTCAATCGTAGAATCCAACTCGGCTGGGCAGCGTTCGGGAAGCTACGTAACATCTTCTCGTCCAAAATACCGCAGTATCTCAAGTCTCAAGTCGAAAGTCTTCGACCAGTGTGTGTTGCCAGTGATGACATACGGAACAGAGACGTGGTCGCTCACTATGGGTCTTATTCGAAGGCTCAAGGTCACCCAAAGAGCAATGGAGAGGGCTATGCTCGGAGTTTCCCTGCGGGATCGCATCAGAAATGTCGAAATCCGCAGGCGAACCAAAGTCACCGACATAGCCCGAAGAATTGCCAAATTGAAGTGGCAGTGGGCAGGGCACATAGCTCGTAGAGCCGACGGCCGTTGGGGCAGAAAGGTTCTCGAGTGGCGACCACGAACCGGAAGACGCAGCGTGGGCAGGCCCCCTACAAGATGGACCGATGATCTTGTGCGGGTCGCTGGAAAATGCTGGATGCGAATAGCACAAGACCGGCAATTGTGGAGATCTTTGGGGGAGGCCTTTGTCCAGCAGTGGACGTCTTTCGGCTGATATGATGATGATGATGATGAAACTCATGATATATGAGTCTGGAAACACGTTATTCAGGAGGGTGTTCCACAGCTTAGCCGTGCGTATGATGAAAGAGGAGCAAAGGAGGGTCTGCACCACTTTGTTGTTGACATCCCATTATGCCGTACGAAGCACTTTGCTCCTCTTTTATCATACGCACGGCTAATCTGTGTGCTTTTCAATTGCTTCGCCCCAGAGGTGAGTGGCAAGCACTAGACGATCTCCTGTAGATCGATTTTGACGAAAGCCGAATTGGCGATCACACAGAAGATAATTGTTTTCACGGTGCTTGAGGATTTGGGCGTTCAATAGATGCTCCATACAATTTAAGTCTAATACAATATTAAATTTAAAATAATGAAATAATGACATTTTAATGAAATAATGAAATTTATTCAGCACTTGGGTATTAACATTGTACTAGTCAAGCTCACAATGCAGTACATAAACAAGAAACAACAAAACAATTAATCAACAAAAAAAAATATTAATCAGTCCATCCGTGACCGCACGGACGGACTGACTAATAATTTTTTTGATACTTTTATACTATATTCCACTATGTTAAAAAAATATATATTAATTTATATATATTTAATCTTTAAATAAATACCAAGCAATTATTATTAAATATAGTACTATATTAAAATTAAACAATTGAAGACAACGAGCAGCTGGCTAGCGCAGAAGGCTCTCAACCAGTAGCTTAATTTAAGCGACTAATACCTGAGGGCACCCTTATGGGAACACTGGGGTCCTTCAGCGGCCGTAAAAAGACAGGATTCTAAATGATGGTGTGATCACCTGCATGGGATAACGGATCACGTGTTAAGGGGCCAAATCGATCCTCTCCGCTGCGGAACCTATTTTTTTTTTTTTTTGTGGTGGAAACCTTTTATAGGTCCCCGCCATTTGGGGGAGACGATGGGGTATGTGGGAGTCCACAGGGTTACCCACTAAAACCACCACGGTAGCCTAGCCTCAAGATGCTTATAGTGATGGCTCCGGGAACTCGAAACGATCGCCATCCGGAACCACCACCTGCATCTATGCGTCTAAAGATAGACTCCTCCCGGGGCGTGAAGCCCTCGTTGCATATTTATGCTTAGGCGACTTGCAGCTGCCACAAATCGCCTCTTCCCAGGCCCACCTCCTTAAGGACAAGGGCGGTCGGAGTCCCCACTCCAACCACCTGTGAACCCGGGGGTGGCACCTAGAGAGCCATTAGCTATGGCCACCAGAGCCACCCTCCACACTCGCACCAAACTTTTCTCCGGTGCCAATCTCTCCGGAGTAATGGCTTATGCCACCTCCCTGGCGCCTCACTCTTCTGCGGGTGGGATCAGCCATTTCTCGTTGCCGCTCAGCGGCCTCTTTCTGTAGCATTACAGCTTCACAGAAAGAATCCACTGCCTTCCAGCTTGCATTATCCGTCAACATAGCCATAATAACAGCTGGCGGTGAAAGATCGCGCCCGATCCGTGCAACCAGGACTCCCCTCTCAGCCTCCCAAGCTAGGCACTCTTGGAGCGTATGCTGGGCTGAGTCCTCGCCATCCCCACAGTGATGGCACTGTGTCGTCAACTCCCTTCCTATACGATTCAGATACTTACCGAAACACCCGTGTCCGGTAAGTATCTGAGTCAATCTGTAGGTCACACTTTGCCTACTTTCCAACCAGGCGTCGAGACTGGGCAGAACGGCACCAACGGCGCGTTGGCTAGAATTTCGCGGCAGTTCTAGCCGCTCCCGCCATATTTCAAGAGCACGTCGGTGCGCATTCCGCCGCACTTCAGTCACCTCATTTTGAACGTCCCCACCCGAACCGTGGCAGACACGAACATGGGTTGCATCATAAACTTCCTTGTCAATGCCAGCCAGAATATCAAATGGTGGGAAACACGCCAGAACAGTGGCCGCCTCTAAAGATATAGTCCGGTAGCCCCGTACGATCCTTATGGCTATCACTCGCTGCAGGCTATTTAGCATAGCCCTGCCTCCGCTGCGGAACCTACTCTAGCTATCCTACGGCTTTCTCTAGCTACCTAGGTGGACGATCCGGAGAAGAAAGCCACAAAGAAAACTCCGAGCTTTCTTTTTAATATCGTATCAGCCGACAGACTGCTGAACTAAAAAATCTGGAATCTAGTACGAGTATGTGATCACTGGTACGGATTAAAGAACTACAGGATCACACGTTGAGGATCGGATCTTATCTGTGGCTTTGCTACTTTCAACCTACCCAGATGGATACACTGGAGACAAAAGATCGAAAGATACTCCTTGTAGACGCTTGCATATTCCACCGTCTTTTTTATACTCTACACATTATTAGAAAAAATACCAACAGAGTAGGGCACGACTTTGCCAGTCTTATTACAAAAGCGTTTTAACATTATTTGTAGTTCAGCTCTATCAACATTTCAAAAGTAGTTTTGCTCGTAAATTGAGACCTAGTACTACGTGCTAAAGCTCAATTCTGAATGTTGGTTGGTATAAGTGCTACGATGCGAAGCGGTGTTTGCTTTCAGGAATTTCACACTCTAAAATATAAATTATATTATTTCAACACCGGTCTCAAATAAATGTCTCTACACGCTATTGTTCACTTTAGAAAATAAATTAATACTCTTTGTCACTTTCTGAGTAAAACCTACGCTTAAACGTGGTTCTCTATAAAATCTGAGGCTTACTAGTGCTAAAGTGGAGGTTTTATCAACATTTATACGATGATAAATATTTCAAGAGAGAGTATTTAGTTTCACAAGATAAGCCCCTTTTTAGGGTGCCGTAAGAAAATGTGTATGATGGTTACTTTTTTTTAATTCTAAAGGCAAGGGTGTGTTTTGACGGCATAGATTATTATCATCATCATCTCATCCCGTGGCGGGCGTAGAAATCATCCGAGGGAATACCTACCAGAGAACGGGCAGCAGCGTTTTTCTGTGAACTATGACCATCAAACTGCGATCGCCAACCCGTCTCCCAAGCGCGGCGATTATGGCATATCCCCCATTCTTTGGACTTTAGTCCAGCAATGGACGTACTTCGGCTGCCATGAAGATGATGATGATGAAAGGCAGTGGTACTGTTCATGCCACTCAATAGATGGCTGTGTGACTGATGACATATCTATTTATTTAATAATTTTTTTATACACAAATAAAACATGATAACAATAAATAATATAAGGAAAAGATTGTACAAAGGTACTGCTTATTTCAATAGAAATCTCTTCCAGCAGACCCGCGAGAGGTCGAAACTAACTAGAAAAGAGTATATCGTGTAAACTACACACGATATACTCTTTTCTAGTTAGTTTCGACGCTACTATATACGACATACAAAGTGTATGTATACACTACATACTAATAATAGTATGTAGTGTATACATACCATCTCATCTCATCCTGTTGGGGCGTAGAAATCGTCAGCAGAGAACGGGCAGCAGCTTCTCACCATCATACTGCGATCGCACTAACCGTCTGTAAAGCGTGGCGATTATGGCATACACTTTGATAATAATAATAATAATATCTAGGGACAGTGTCACACAGATCTTCCTAGCCCCAAACCATGGAGCTATTACAAAGAGGAGACGGCCTAAGCAACTGAGCACTGTGATTTTCAACTGAGTCTAAACGTCATCATGTAGGCGTGGCCTAAGTCAATGTATTGTTGGCGTTCGTCCTGTGCACAACTACGTCACGTTCACAATTTACAGCTATATTTGCGCTAGAAGATAAAAATAATGAAGTGTTGTGTTTTATCTTGTAAAAACTACTCGGACAGACGTTCTAATGCTATGGATGGCATCAAATTTCATTTGTAAGTAATTTTATTCGATTTTTTATCAAAATAGTTCTAGAAAATTCCCTTAACGTCGACGTTTCGAAACATAATTCTACACGACATTAGATGGCGATACTTGGGGTCATGGGAATAAAAATATTTAGGTACGCAGAGCTCAGTACTATCATAATCTAATAATCGTATGTACTGAAATTTGTTTTACATTCATTCGTAAAACCCCTTTAATGGCCAAAATACATTTTTGTAGCTTTTAATATAATTTTTAAAAAAAGAACCGCCATCTATCGTACAAATATGAACATAACAAAAACAGGGCCGTAATTAGGATCCAGTTATTTTACCTAATGTCCCGCAGCTGTATCATAAATAGAAAGTACTTAAACATGGAATGCACTGCACAAAAAAAATACAATCTCCTATAAATTAAATATTCTATGTACAGTAATTTAATTAATGTACCTACTTCCCTTCATTAGTATGCTCGTTGTTTACTTAATTTAAATTAAGTACTTTAAGCCTACCTAGTTTATTTAGTCAAATTTTAAAATTATGAATGTTATAGATTGCCATCTGAAGATAACCTTAGACAAAAATGGATAGCAAAAATTAACAGACAAGACTGGTCTCCCTCTAAATATACAAAAATTTGTTCTTGCCATTTTAACGATGAAGACTTCGTAGTAACAAAAAAAGGCCTTAGAAAATTAAAGAAGGGAACTTTACCTTGTTTAAAACTGGATATATCGGTTCGTAACAATGCATTTTTTTACCCATAAAATATTTAATTTTATTTCCAATATAACATGAATAACAATTCGGAATATTAATAATAAGTCATAATCAAAATCCCATAATCTTCATCATCATCATCATCATTCATCAATGACCTTTTTATTCTCACATTTATTTTATAATAATATCACTGTCAATAAAAAAAAGATATCATTATGGTTCGCAAAAGTATAAAAAAACAGTAGGTACTCCCTGGTACGAAGTTATGAGTCCGGCCCTGTTGCATCCTGCACTGTGTGACATCTAGTGTAAAAAAGTTACATTACTACTAATTATAGTCCACAAAACATGCGAATAGTTTACCTATTGACCGGTAGATGTAAACAAAGAAATAGGCGGGTTCTAACACCCTCTCCCCCCCGCAAAATGTCACGCGTCGTTTCATAGAAAAATCGAATTACAACGTCTCCTCTTTGTAATAGCTCCATGCCCCAAACTAAGCAAAGCTTGTACTATGGGTACCAGGCGCCGATATACATACTTTATAGATAGATAAATACTTAAATACATAGAAAACATCCATGACTCAGAAACAAATATTCGTGCTCATCACACAAATATTTGCACTTACCGGGATTCAAACTCAGGACCACCAGCTTCGTAGGCAGGAGCACTACCAACTAGGCTACGGTGACCGTCAATGATCATTGCATTATGTAGATCTATTGTGGAGGCCTTTGTCCAGCAGTGGACGTCGTTCGGCTGACATGATGATGATGATGATTCAATAGATTTATTTCAGTAATTAACAGTACCATAAATATGCAGAAGGCAATTTTATGGGACATCAATATCTTTAATAGAGTACGTCAGTTAATGACGTTAATAGGCATTTTTAATACCTACTTTGGATTACGTTATAGGTTTTATTGTAGAGATCACGAATTGTTTTAAATAAAATACAGCTCATTCTTCGCGCTGATAATTTATAATTAATTCTATACGGGAAAGATTGTATAGATACTGAACGGAACCTTAATAAAGCGTGGTTCTACTTGGAACGCTGGTTTTTAGGAATCCGTGGCCAAATGGCAAAGAACAGAACCCTTAAAAATTCGTCATATCTGTCTGTCTGTCCGTCCGTATGTCACAGTCACTTTTTTCCGAAACTATAAGAACTGTACTGTTGAAACTTGGTAAATGGATGTTTTATGTGAACAGCATTAAGATTTTAACACAAAAATAGAAAATAACCAGTAAATTTTGGAGGTTATATACTCCATACATAGAACTGAAACTCAAAAGATCTTTTTCATTACACCTATACATGTGGGGTATCTATGGATAGGTCTTCAAAAATGATATTGAGGTTTCTAATATCATTTTTTTCTAAACTGAATAGTTTCCGCGAGGGACACATCCAAAGTGGTAAAATGAGTAACCCCCCCCCCCCTTAACTTCTAAAATAACAAAACGATAAAACTAAAAAAAAATATATGATGTACATAACCATGCATCATCCAAAAATTGGTTTGAACGAGATCCAGTAAGTAGATTTTTTTGTTATAAATCGTAAACCGCAATTTACTGCTGCTACGGGACCCTTCATGGGCGAGTCCGACTCGCACTTGGCTGCTTTTTATTTACTATTCTAAGCAAGAAATGTTCCTTACATTTATTTTTTAATAATATCGTATGTTTATTACCCTACTGTGTAAAACGAGTTTACTGTGGTACAGACCGAGGTCTAAATTGCAGTTGTATTTTATATTGTAAGACCCCTAGGAACAATGAAGTACTTAACTTTATTAATTCTAGAATTCTTTTGTCTACTGAACAATTTATAGGTGGGTTTTAACGTTGTTACAAACTGGTTATTCTGTATTTTAGGACTAAGTTTAGACTAAGTTTTTAAACTAGACTTAAAATAAAGATATTTATTTCCAAGCTATATTAATTTATAAACATATTTCTATTAAGTATATTTATTTACATGCTATGCTCCGCGGTTTCACCCCCGTTAAACTAAATAAATTATATTACTACAAAGTTTCATTAAAATTCGTTCCGTAGTTTTTACGTAGAAGAGTAACAAACGCCCAACATCCATACATCCATCATATTTTTACCTTTTTCACGATGAATAATAATATCGTGGGATATTATTAACCTACACAAGGCCATCTGATCCCAATCTAAGCAGAGCTTGTACTATGGAAACCAGATGACTGATATACTAATATCAATAAATGATAATTACACACAAAATCAGGACAAAACAAACATGTTCATTCACACAAATATCTCATTGACAATCATTTAGTTTCAATATCGTTTGATAAGTATGTTGTTATCCACTTTAATCCCCCACCCGATTAGTATAGTCATAACACCCAACAATTTATAGAAAATACAGTACTGAAATTAATTTAAATTAAGTCCCACTTATCTATATACCTACCAGAGGTATTTAACACTGATCTTCGCTATAATAATAATTAATCTGAATCCCCCAGCTATCCAATTCCCGCAATGATGTTAACATAAAATATTCTGTTCGAGGAAAATTACTTGACTCTGACGTCCATTAAATTAATCCTACTATTTGATAAAGATTTACTAAAATTTACTATACAGGGTGTAAGCTGAATTGTGTAAAAGTAATTCAATATTTTTTTGACATTATATATAACTATTTAAATTCGAATATTGTTATATAATGTCTTTATAATAGAAATCCATTAATTTTATAATTGAGAATTTAATCGTTAGTTTATTTCGCCTATTGTTTAGTTGTCTACTTATTTGTAAAAATTTACATGCCATATATATGGCGAAGCATGTGAAACCTAACAATGATTACAACACCTATAATTTGTTAACCATATTACATGTAAATAAATGATTTTTATCTTTTATCTTTAATGTATGTGGCCTGTGTGGTTGACAGTGACAAATATCTTCCCCAATTGGCTGGCGGCGACCTGCTGTGCCCCACGCCGGCACAAGTGAGTGTCCGTAGTGGAGTACCAGTCTAGCAACCACAAGTGGGAGTCGTGCATGGTGCTGTGCATGTTCCGCGGCCAATCTCATACCGTGGGGAACGCAGAATCCGTCCCGAGGGAATATCTACCAGACAACGGGCAGCAACGTCTCTCTGGGTAACCATCATACTGCGATCTTTATTTATTATTTTATCTTTACTAGGTATTCCGGATACATCATTAGATCAGTCAAATGACAACACGTCCACAGCTGGACAAAAGCCACCCTAAAGATATCTACAATGAAACTGCTTGAGTTGTTGATAACAGTATGATGATGACACAGAGACGCCGCTGCCCGTTCTCTGGTAGACATTCCCTAGGGACAACTTCTACGCCCCCCATGGGAAGAGTTGGGGTGGAGATATTCGTCGCTGTCAATCACACAGGACACATTTTTTTAGCAGACAGTTGCTAAAAAAATGTCATCATCATACTGTTATCAACAACTCAAGCAGTTTCATTGTAGATATCTTTAGGGTGGCTTTTGTCCAGCTGTGGACGTGTTGTCATTTGACTGATCTGATGATGTATCCGGAATACCTAGTAAAGATAAAATAAATGAGAGAAATATAATTCATGGATAGATAAAGTCAGTAAGGAATATTTAACAGGAATCGTTACTGTAACGCCAATTCAAAGGAATTTTCCTAATATAATGTCTATTAAGCTGAATTGTGGCCACGGCGGCCAGTTTCTATGGAGACAAGCCATCTGCGTAGGACATATTACAGTACAAGTGCGTGTGCAAACACAGGGGTGCTTTCGATTTCATCACTCTCATGATCCAATGTGACTACCAGCGACACGACCGGAAAAGGGTCAGGTTCAGGACCGACAGCTTTACGTGCTCTCCAAGGCACCAAGGTATAATACCGCAGCTCCCAGACTTCGAGCTGATAGTGAAATATCCCAAAATCACCTTTGTTTCCACCCGGGATATGAACCCAAGACCTCACTATCCGCGGTTGAACACGCTACCGCTAGAAGAACGACACAGTCAAGACTGCACGTGTGGCGCAGCGGCTAACATAGTCGCCTCGCCGCTTCGTGTCGCTGGTTCGAGTCCCGCGTCGGTCCCTTGCTAAGCCGGGTCACTAGTATTAAATATTAAAAGCTTTTTTTAAAGACTACGCCTGCACTAGGGAAATCTAAATCTCTAATCCCTGTGTCGCGGGATACTTTACAAACATAGACGGACACAAATTACATCCAGACTCAGAACAACTATTTATGGGTCACACAAATAGATGAATTACGTGTGCAGGCGTAGTCTTTAAAAAAAGCTTTTAATATTTAATACTAGTGGCCCGGCTTAGCAAGGATAGGCAGACTGATAAATTAGTATTTCAAATTTGTAATCTATGCCAAGTTACCAAAACCTTATATTTACACAATCATTTACACTAAAGTAATTTCTTTTCATATGGATTTATACTTTTTTGAACATAAAATACAGCCAAAATATTTTACTTGCTGATAATGTTTGAGAAGAGAAAGAATGTTGAAAGTCATTTAAGTTTTTATCGACTTGAGCAAAATATATGGATGTAAATTGTGTCCGTCTATTATATGTTTATAAAGTAACCCGCGACACATAGACCAGATTCACTAGTGCGGGCGTCGTCTTTAAAAAATATATATAACCATACACCATTATCAGTGTTTGAACACGCTTCTACTAGACCAAAGTGATAGATCATAAGATATTACTAAACCAAAAAGATAATACGAAAATTACTAAATATGAAGGAATGAAAACACATGTAGGTACCCTTAAAACTACTACTAGTCAAACAAAATTATTAGTTTCCAAATAAATAAAAGGGCCCGACAGTTTTGGTACTACGGAAGTAATATTACCATAAATTAATTTACTTAATGGGGCCCCTATTATTGTGCCCCTGACTGTAGTTTGAAATTATTTAAAGTGTGCTTAATTTAAAACATCTGTTTGGGCTTGCGTGTGGATGTAATTTAATTGCTATCATTATTATATAATGTTTATATCTCCTACTCTGCCACAAAGGCAGATAAAAATTCACAGCATCTTTCAAAAATATATGCATCAACTCGTGGTAGATCTTGCTATGTGGTGACGGCGGCGAATATCAGAATATCATAATCCCATCTCATATCGTGTGGGTGCAGATTTTTCTTTTTTTTTTTTTTGGTCGTGACTAGTCTCTCCCTCTTACCCACCACTGCAACTCCTGTAAGCCAGGATCCACATTGGCACAGAAAGAAATGACATGAGCGGTGAAGCTCAGGCATGTTCCAGGGAATCGCTTTAACTGTCTTGGATCCCGCAACTAATTAAATCAGTAAGAGAAAAAAAGAGGAGTTAGAAAATGAATAGTTCCACTTCCCTCCAGAGCAAAGCGGGAGACAGAAAGATGTAAAGAGGCTATAGCCTCATAAAATGAGAGATTTGCAACTACAGAAGCCAACTGCAAAAGCACCGAGGGTCAATTTAAGGGTCCTAAGTGAGCTGTTATATTTGATTCCAATAGTAGGTATGGCAAAAGCGCTTAAACGCACGAAAGTTGTTCCTTGTTGCTACAAGATCCGTATAATAAACAACTCCAGATATTGGTTGCAAGCTGTTTAACATAATATCACGCTGATTTTTCCAGAGATCACACTCCCAAAGGATGTGGTGAGCAGTTTGTTCATATTCGTTACTGGAAGTTGAGCGCAGACAGATTGGTGAAGATACTAATTTGAAACTACACAATTTACTTTTAAAATTGCCGTGTCCGGCAAGAAATTGTGCAACACAATGGTCTATGATTAGCCAAGTTTTATTTAACCGTTCGCGTACGTCTGGAAAGAACTGGTGCAGATGGCGACCCTTGGTTGAGCTATTCCATCTACATTGCCATTCATTTAGTAGTTTACTAGCAGAGGACAGGCAGCAGCTTCCTTCTGAGTACTTTGACCATCTTACTGCGATCGCCAACCCGTTTGCCAAGCGTGGCGATTATAGCATGTCTCCCCAAGATGATTCTTGGGGAAGGCTTGTCCAGCAGAGGACTTCTTTCAGCTGTACTGACGAACAGTGCAGTATACACAGCATCCTTTAAAATATAAATAAGCATGTCCACATTGGTTAACCCCATGAGACGTAGTTTAAGCCCCAGGTGGAGGACCTTCTGACCTGGTTTGCCTAATCTGTAGTCTTATTTACTAAACAGCGTTAACCCCACCTAGGTTAGCTGTGAAGGTCATGTTAAAATAAAATCGTCTTAATAGCATTTTTATGTCAAAAGTCAAAAATTATTTATTCCGAATAAATTTTACATTTATGTGGAATCGTCATTTTTTTACCCTACCGTGCAGAGCATGACGTGGCAGCTACTGAGAAACACTGCAAGAAAACTCAGTAGGAATAAGTTTTAAAAATAAAATATACTTAAGATTAATTACAATCATGTGTGTTGACTCCGAGCAACTCAATCCCAAGCACTTTTATCACTTAAATAATCAGAAATTTTGTAATATGCTACACAATTTGGATTTAATAATTCTTATAAACTTATTCGTAGACAATTCTATGTTAAAGTATGATTCTACGGGTGAGCCAGAGATGATCGGAAAAGGGAAAAGAGGACATTTTATTTTTTTTCTATAAATTACAATTATAATATAACACATTTACTCGCCCGATATGAATGTGGATTTATTTGTATGTGAAAGCATTAAATAAATACCTATTATAAAATATTTGTATGCGGTACAACGTCTACTTGTTTGTGCATGTAAATTATGCTATTGAACGAGACATTTACTTGAACAAATATGAGAGAAAAAATGTAAGGGTGATCACTTACTGTTACTTTTAATAAATTGATTTATTTTATTTTGTTACAGTATTTTCTAAACGTATATATTTTCATTTTAGACTCTATTTTTTGTTTAGGCTTTTGCTTTGGAGGCTCAGACTGCTTTACCTGAGAAAAGCGTGGACCGAAGTCTTAAAGCAAAATAACTGTAAATGAAGTAAGACGCGCCAGAGTCTTTGAGATTCAAAGCTCAAATCGTGGCGGTAACTGACAAACAAGAGGTTCATTTTAGAGACATTTTAAGCGATATTCTGAAGAGGAATTCTGAGAGAAAAAAAATCTGAGATTCTTTGTACTTTGGAGGGTACGTTAAGCTACGCAATGAGACAATAGTGGTTTTACCTTGTCCGAGTTACAGTTAGCTATTATATTATATGGTTAAGTTGTATACTATCTACTAAATATATATGTATGTGCATGTTAACGCGTTAACACCTCGATACATCATCAAGAGAGGGGAGGGGGCGGCGGTGGTAGTGCAGCGGCTCAACGACGGCTCGCGCGCCCTACACACTCCTCCAAAAATCTCCAAAGATCTTGACAAATGGAAATCCGTTGTCTCTGCCTACATATGTGCATCTGTTGGTTTCTTTTTTTTTTCAATTGTATCATACATGTAATTTCGTTATACTATATATCTACCTAATGCACCTATCTTGTTATCTCTCCACCACCTTAAGGTTGACAGAGAGAAAATGCCTTAGACATTAAGTCCGCCTTTATACTTATTCGTCCATAAAGTTTTAATAAATAAATGAAATTTCTCTTTCAACAACTAGTAGTCTAGTTGTTGAACAATTCTGACACTAGGATAACCACTACCGAGATAGAAAACAGAACGCTTAATTCACAGACATTAATTCGTGAACATCGCAACCAAATTACTTGTACATCATCCTTGACATCCCAATATATGTTGGTATCTAAAAATGTATATACATATCTGTATCAGGTAATACGTTACAAATCAGGCCCCATCTTTACGATGCAGTGGTATGAATAAAATCCATGAATAAATAATAGTTAAGCAAAGAACCGGTTGATGGTAATGGGAAAAGTTTCAGTGGCTGAACTAAAATGTATTCATAATACCTGAACAGTGTTAATATTGCTTCATAACTTTAGAAAAGCCTTTGGTACTAAGAAACTAACGGTATTAATCTATACTTCGATTAACTTGTTTATTCTATGGAATAGATCGGTATACTTTTAGTAAACATGTAAATATACAATATCGTTTTTCTTAAAGCAGAATATGCAAGACTAATCTGTTTCATGATCTGATTGTTACCTTCTTTCTTTTCCTTTCCTTCGTATTTATGTAGTTTTTCATCATCATCATCATTATATCAGCCGAAAGAATCCACTGTCCACTGCTGGACAAAGGCCTCACCCAAGGATCTCCACAATAGCCGGTCCTGCGCAGCCCGCATCCGCTTGTTGTTTTTACCTTGCTGTATTTCTTGTGGGTTGTGCTGAATGAAATGTCTTGTTTTAGTTTAATTTTTTTTTTTCATTTTTTAAGCCGTAGCGTGTCCAACCGCAAAAAATTAGGTACTGGGTTCTAATCTCAGATCGTGCCATATAAAGTAATGTTGCGATTTTTCTGTTAAAAAACTTCTTCGTATCCACTAGGGGTCTGGAAATTTACAGTGTTACCATTTTAAGATGTCATAAAACATTTTTCAGAACATATCACGGAAGAAATTATTCCTGCGATTTTTAACGAAAACTGTTTTACAAACTTATCAAAAATAGAAAAAGAGCGCAATAAACGTATTAAATCCGATTGTATTGGTATATCTGTTGTCTGGGAAATGGCCTGGCTCACACCAAAATTATAACACGAAAGCATAACTACCCTAAGGTCAGTTGACCCATTAACTGCCACCCACTAGTTCACTCGCTTGTGTGTTCGTATGACTGCACATGACTCAATGGTTTTTGGGTAAGATCCTTCGGCTCAACTATTTGTGTGACTTATATTTAGTTGTTCTGAGTCTAGGTGTTCTCTGTGTCCTTGAATTGCATATTTGTAAAGTGCGCCAAAAAGCCCTGTTCCCACAGAATAGGCTTCTCAGGACGTAAAAATAATCATCTTCGATAATTTTTTTGTTAACTCCTTCTAAAGCATACCTATTCTAAAATTTTGTATCTTGATAAATATTAAAGCACTTTGGACTTAAGCATCGTACGATCTTCCCATTTAGTGATAAACCTCAGTTCACAGCCATACTCACCTTCATTTCAGGAGGATAATTTATTGGGTAATCAACCCCTCAAGTGTAAGTTAAGTACGGCTTATAAATATTAACCTAAGTAACGTTTAAGTTAACTTTTTATAAAAGATCCCTGTCCACATAGGGATAGAGTCAGTTCTCTTATCAGTCTTGAAAAACCTGGATAGTATACAATCCGAGTAAACGCAGTATAATGGCGACTATCATTACGGAACCGGAACCTCATTTCCGTTACATATAAAAGATTTTCATGCAAGAAGCATGCATGTCTTCTAAAATTCTGATACAGATTCCAATCTAATCATCTAATAATAATAATGTCCTCTTAGCCGAATTTCGGCCACGACGGCCAATTTCAATAGAGGTTAGCCATCTGCGGGAAATATTATAGTGCACAAGTGTGTGCGCAGACACAGGAGCACTTTCTATTCCATCACGACCGGAAAGAGTTCAGGTACAGGACTGACGGCTTTTCGTGCTCTCCGAGGCACGGGGGTGAAATACCGCCAACTCCCACACTTCGGGCTGGTATTGGGAAATTTATATTTTTACAGAAAAGTCCTAAGATCACTTTGTGGCCCGACCTGGGATTTGAACCCAGGACCTCGTTCTCTGCGGGTGAACACGCTACCGCTAGACCAACGAGGCAATCAAAATCATCTACATAGTTACTGAAATTGATGTTGAGAGCGTAGCATTATTCTAGAACATAAAATTCTCCTGTTTTATAATAAATTTCTGAAAAGTGGCAAGATGGATAACATTTCAATTTGAATATCAATTTATTTACTACTTTAATGGGTTTTAGAAAGTAATACAGTACCGAACGAGATCGCTGCTACGCAGTAACAAAACAATATACAATAAAATATTAGTTATACCTCACTACCTCGGACAGACCCCTCGGGTTTTGGATACGATACACAAGACAATAATAAGTCTGACTCCGATATAGCTGTTTTGTGTCCGCGAATTGTATGTTTGTAATTGGTACGGTGTATTATGTACGGTTTATGTAAAGGCCACTCCATATTCATACGCAAAGTACGTCTTTGCGTATGAATACGGAGCTTATCCAACTGTCTATCGGGAACTATACAAATAGAGGAATACTGTAAATGCCACTCCATACTCATACGCAAAGACGTAAGCTTATCCAACTGTCTATCGGGAACTCTACAAATAGAGGAATACTGTAAATGCCACTCCATATTCATACGCAAAGACGTAAGCTTATCCAACTATTTATCGGGAACTATACAAATAGAGGAATACTGCAAATGCCACTCCATATTCATACGCAAATACGTAAGCTTATCCAACTGTCTATTGGGAACTCTCCAAATAGAGGAATACTGTAAATGCCACTCCATATTCATACGCAAAGACGTAAGCTTATCCAACTGTCTATCGGGAACTCTACAAATAGAGTAATACTTGAAGTTTTACGGTTTTACCTGCCTTTTTATATATGAAAAAGGATTCAATAAATAAGTTAACGAACACTTTTGTGTTTACCCTACACTCAAAAAATCTGATGGATTAGGTATCCAGAAATCATGGAAAGGTTTTACGTTCTTATTATACCTTTGAATTGAATCCTCACGGAAAGAACCAAAGTTCCAATAGAAAAAGAGGATTATTGGTAAAAGTAGACTACCCGACCAAGTTAAATAGGCATGTAAGGTACGCAAATTATCATATAAAGTGGAAATCGGGCGATCACATGTAATCTCCAAGCATAACCAAGGAAGGGCGGTAAGGGGATTTAGGAATACTTGAAACGTTTCGGCAATTTTCCGTAATTCTTTGTATTGAAATGAAGGGCGGGGGCGGTTTATACTTATTGCTTACAATCAAAATTAATAATAATAATAATAAATACGTTTATTTTCCCTTCACAAATTAGAACTTAAGGCTTGATTATAATTATACTTAGTAGATACTATTTTCATTTGAGAACGACTGGTGCCTGAAATAGGTTGCGAAAACTTGTGCCACAGGTCACCAGGCCCCCCTCATGGAAAAGTAAGTAGGTGCATAATTGAAACTTACAATTTTATTACCAGTGAAAGAAAGGATGCAAATAAGTATGTATATGGCAGGGTGTATATGTGGGTGTATGAATGTTCGTGTTGAGACGAGTCTGTATGTATGGAAGTGTACTCAATACTAAAATACAGTAGATATTTGTAAAGTACACCAACTCATTAAGGAAAAAAATCCCTGTATCACAAGATACTTGCATCATCATCGTCCACTGCTAGACAAAGGCCTCCCCAAGGATCTCCAAATGGCCGGTCTTGCGCTGCCCGCATCCAGCGGCTTCCCACGACCCTTGTAAGATCATTGGTCCACCTTGTTTAATGATCTGTGTATCGTACGTATATATATTTACGATAAAGAAGTAAGTATATAAGTATTATAACAATCTGCTACTCCAGATGTCTGGATCCCGGGATCTTTTGATATTGGAATAAAACGTAGGTTTAGATTTTAGTTGGACTTGTATTTTTATCACTTTACTATAAGCACGCACATAACGCTCCCTACCAGATTCTGTCGTAGATTGACTGTTAAATATTTCATTCTTATATCTTGTTAATTTCAATGTCAATATTTCTTGTTAATTATTTCATTTTAAAACGTTTGTTTGGACCAAGAAGGTCGTCACAATATTAACACTTATTATATAGTGTAGTCTATTATAGTGATAAGCCGTTGGTCGTGGCTGTTTACCAGCTTGCTTGCCTTTCATGCCGCAGGTCATGGTTCGATTCTCACCCAGAACAGATATTTGTGTGCATAATCATAAATGTTTTTCCTGAGTCTGCGTGCAATTGTCTATATGAGTATATGTATGTATTTACCTAAAAAAGTAGTATATGTAGTATATCAGTTATCTGGTTTCCATAGTATAAGTTTTGCTTAGTTTGGGCTAGATGGCTCTGTTTAATAAGTCGCGGATGTTTATTTATTTATTTATAAACGTAAATGGCGCAGCTGAAGGTATCCTAAAATCCCGCCCGTTATAAGGATTTATTTCATTAGTGCGAGCATTGAGGTCTGATGTGGTTAGGCGATTAAGCACTGTTTGTATGTGCCTATGTGTTAAATCAGGGTATTTATATATCCAATCTCTATGTTTATTAAATAACAGAGATCCAAACATTATATATTGAATCGCTTCAGTTATTGTTATTTTTATAGTTCATTATTTATTTTTAGAATACTCAGAAAAATCAATACGTGGTAAATGTTGTTGATATTGCAATTATCACTCTAATTTTTAAGCTTGCTCCGTAAGCTTTCTTGTCCAATTTTTTTAATTTAATATATTCAATATTAATTTAATACGTGCATAATATTTTGTTTGTATAGTAAATTATTATAGTATAGTATTATTAGCATTTTAAATATAAGTATCTTTATGTAAATTATATATAAGTACATAACTTTGAATATTTGCCAGTACACTACAACTATCGCTTTTTCTGTCTTACTTTTTCCTTGTCCACCCAACCGTTGCCTGGAAGAGAATGCTACAAAGCGATAAGACCGCCGATTGTACCTGTATTTGCTTATTTATAAGTCATATATTGTTGCTTTTGTGCATTAAAGTGTACTCTCTATCTATCTATCTATCAATCTGTCTATTGTAATATTGTTTATTTTCCCAAACAAAGCAAAATAACCATAATATCAATTCAAAATTGGTGGCTTTGAATGAGTACCTAATTTGTTACTCGTTGTACCAACAATGTATATTAGAAAAGCAATCAGAGAATGTGGGAGGCTTTCTAATATATCGCTCCAAAGATTATCGTTTTAACGTTTAATGAGAAATTACTGTAATCCATAAGGAAATTATTTAATTACTTTAGTAAGTCCATAACCCGTTGGGAGTGATGGAGTTTAAATTGTTGTAATTACTTTCGTAATTATCATTTGTCACGGTCAATAGACAAATAATTGAATATATATAATAATTGAATATATATAAACTTCTGCGCTCCCACTAGTAAAGTTTCTTTGTCCAATTGACATTATAATGTTCTTTATCACCTTCTTTTCATTTCTATTGAGGTCGGCTCCAAATCTTACCAGTTTCGGATCGTTACCAGAATTAATCAAGCAACTACTAGACTTCACATCCCATTGGGAACCAGTTATCAAAATGACCAATTTAAAAAGCGCCATCTGTTGGAATTTTCCGATCTAAGTATTGGCATTCCTGACGTCGTTAGCCGTGAAGATTTCGGTAAGATGGCGTAAAAAGCGTCTTTAAGAAATATCGAATGGATTGTATAAATTCAAAGTATCAGTACCACGGTGCGGTGGCGGAACCGTTAACGCACATGGATCCGGATACCTTGTGGTCGTGGGTTCGATTCCCACCAGCACCAAATTTATACAATTCATTTTAAAGATGTCTGAATGATGACCGATTCTATTAAGTTTTTAACTACCGGTAATTAAGTTCTCTTGAAGCCTCAATTTTCGAGGCATGGAGGTTAGTTCTTAACTAACACGACGCGCCGAATGGCGTGGTTGATAGATACTAGCTTTTCACGACGCAAGTCGTGGGTTCGATTCCCACTGCGGACAGATACTTGTGTGCATTTATAATGGTAGTTTGTCCTGAGTTTGACTATTATTAATTGTCTAGTAACGCTTAAAGCTTAGTTTGGACTACACGGCACCGTGTGATATGTCCTGGATATATATTTATTGAAGAGATGTTTGTGGGAGTCCTTTGTCTGGCTGCCGTAAGACGTCTCTTTCGGCTGATTTTAGAGGAGAGATGAGAAAGACGTGTTACAGGCAGCGTAGATTAGTAGTAGTATTTTTTGTATGTGTACACATGTTTATGCAAATAAATGCTTGCTTACTTACTTACTTACTTACTACTTACTTACTAGAGTATGATAGCTCTTTACCCTCAGGTGATCTGTAGACCACATCTCATCCCATGGGGGGCGTAGAAGTGGACTCGAGGGAATATCTACCAGAGGACGGGCAGCAGCTTTACTCTGTGTACTATGATTATCATACTGCGATCACCGACCCTTTGCCAAGCGTGATGATTATGGCATATAAGAATCGTCTTTGGGGAGGTTTTTGTTCAGCAGTGGACTTTTTACAGCTGTAATGAGAGTGAGAGACCTGTAGTAGAACACGTAAAGCAATTGTACCTTCACCTGACCTTTCTCCAGTTATGCCGGGTAACCTAGGTTTAAAGAAAAGCTATCTAATCGAGAAACAATATACTTAAGTATCCAAACGTTTAACGCTCTTTCTTATTTACATATTCGAAATGACTTTTTTACATTAGATGTCGTAAATTCAGAATAAACGGGTCTTTTAGGGACATAAAAGGTTAGTCGTTACACGATTTAGATCCTAAAGGGAACAACATTAACATTTTTGGTATTGTACCCGTAACCTTAAAGTAATAGATAGACATAGTTGTATAGTTAAGAGGAATTGCTACTGCCGCGACACTCTCGTTCTCCACATATGTATGTGTGAAAAGAAAATAATCATACAAAATCGATGTTTCGTATTCCCAAACTACTCTACCTCCAAATCTGAATTGATTGGAATGTTTCTTCAGTAAATGAACAACAAGAAATGAAATAAGCTTGACAATCTCTTTTGTAGTTTTCTTTGCCTTTATTTTCGGCAGTAAATAGCTAATTAGGATCAGAACTTCTGTTAAAAATCCTATAACCATAATAATTCAACAATCGATGATGGTAATTCATGATGGTGGGAATATTGCCAGGGAACGCAGAACGTTTTTCGTCCGTTGCAATAGGGTGGCTCACAGGTTTGCACATGATAGGTGAAGATATCTCTAACATGACTGAGATTAACATGATAACATGATTTAGATTAACGCGCACGGTAACGGGGGTGCTACGTCACCCCATGATAATAATTTTAATAAAAAAAACTTATTTAATGAAAGATAAAACTTTTTATTGAAATGAAATGAAATTTATTCAGCATGCCTCGTTGGTCTAGCGGTAGCGTGTTCACCCGCAGAAAACTCGGTCCTGGGTTCAAATCCCGGGTCGGGCCAAAAGTTTTTTTTCTGTTAAAAGAAAAAATTCTCAGCATCAGCCCTAAGTCTGGGAGTTGGCAGTATTATACTCCCGTGCCTCGGAGAGCACGTGAAGCCGTTGGTCCTGTACCTGACCTCTTTCCGGTCGTGTCGCTAGGCGTCCCATCGGATCATGAGAGTGATTGAATAGAAAGTGCTCCTGTGTTTGCGCACACACTTGAGCACTATAATATGTCCCGCGCAGATGGCTAATCTCTATTGAGACTGGCAGCCGAAATTCGGCTAAGAGGAGATTATTATTATTATTAACATGCAATTGTACTTGTCAAGCTCACAATGTAGTACATAAACATAGTGGATAGTATAAAAGTTAAAATAAAAAATATTAGTTCGTCCGTGCGGTTTGTTTTATCGTACATATTTTCTGAAATCCTGAAATAAATAACACAAGTTACTAATCTATTATTTTGAAATTTAGTTCTACTATATTAAAATTAAAGAATGGAAGACTAAAGCAAAAAGATGAAATTCTAAATGAGGGAGTGATCACATCCACGGGATCACCGATCACGCGTTAAGGGGTCAAAGCGATCCTCGCCGCTGAGAAACCTATTTAGCCCTATTTAGCCTGCGGCTTTCTCTAGCTACCTAGGTGGACGACCTAAAGGAACATTCTTCTTGAGATCAATGAGTAACTAAATGATACTAGATAAAAAAAAATGTTTTTGGCAATTTAAATACATTTGAGACAAATTTCCACACGATGTTCAATTAGTTGTTAAGGTAAATTTGACTCCAGACCTCGTTTCATGTGCGGCTCGGCTAACTGCAATGCTAGTTTTGAGGGTTTCGTAGCCAAATGGCAAAAAAAGGAACCCTTATAGATTCGTCATGTCTGTCTCTCTGTCTGTCCGTCCGTCCGTGTGTCACAGCCACTTTTTTCTGAAACTATAAGAGCTGTGCCGAAAATTGTTTTGAACGAGATCTAGTAAGTTGTTTTTTTTAATACGTCATAAATGGTAAACAACAATTTACCTTTCATTTAATCAACTGAAATACTTGATGCTACGGAACCCTTCACGGGCGAGTCCGACTCGCACTTGGCTGCTTTTTTTTTTAAGAAAACTGCTTCTATATTTAATAGCTGGCATGTTCGGATGCTTAGCTTCTACATAGAGTTGATCCCTACTTGATAATAATTGATCTTTGATCTTGAAAAACCTACGTAAATAGTAACAGGGGTGACGCAAAACACCGCACACATACCTGTAACATGAAATCGAATTGTTGTTGCTCTCACCGCGCAACGGGTACTGGCGGCTCACGCTAAGACAAGAGAATACACAAATGCTTGAGCGATACGGCAAATAAATTTCGATAAATCGGCGCGTGATTGTTCACGTACGGTGTTGGTCCACCCCTGTTACCATCCTAAAGTTAAGACTTCATCATCATCATCATATCCCTCCCCTAAAAATCTCCCCATTTGCTGGTTTTGCGCTACACGTATCCAGCGACTTCCAGCGACCTTCACAAGATCATCGGCTTCTCTTGTGGTCACCACTCGACATTTAAGATTGTTAAGTATTTTACACGTGCAACCTGTCGGCAAACTTCAGACAATTGTAATACAGAGCCTTTCAGGTCCAAAATAATAATGAATTAAAGATTTTAGTAGCCCTGCCGTGTTTCTGTAACACTTCATCTATGTTTTCTGTGACGCAAACAGACGGTTTGCAATTATACAAAAACGTAGAACTTCGGTCCTATGTGCTTACGAATTATGCGGCACCAAGCACTAATAGAATTGAATAGGGATATAATGGTCCGCAAGTTAGGCCTCCTCAAATATAATTACATGAAATTGGTCCTACATATATTTAATGTATACACACTACAATTTCAATGTAAATATCTTAAATTTTAATGTAATACTTTAAATATTTGCACGACGTATTCTGTCGAATACAGTGACACAAAAATATAATACTATCAAATGTATTCTCGCAAATAAAGAGTTCATTCATTCATTTATTCATCCATTCATACGCTTATTTAAAATTTTTTCGTCGTAATTATTTAAGGTATATTTACTTAAATATTATTCTGTAATTTTCTTATTTTATGGAATTTAGTGAGAAAAGAGATAAACATCATTATTATAATCGTGACACCCACTGTGTCTTGTCGTGCCAAAAAGTGGGTTGTCTCTTATAGTCATGAACGAAAGTGATTACCTGTTCTGCAACCTGATGCCACCTAAATAATATTATATATTGATAATATGTTACTACGCTAAAACGACAGCTAGTAATTGCTCTTAACGACTATCTACTGATTTTAGGCAGGCGGGGCGCCACTTGTACTTTTACGTGACGAAAATTCATTTTAATTAATATTCATGAATGAACAAGGGTGTAATCTTAAATTGAATGGTTTCGTTAAGAATTTAAAGTGAACTTTCTACTTTTTAACATCTTTTTGTTTATTGGTTCTGCATATTTTATGATTTTCTACAAAATTACGCGTGCCATAAAGACATTTTATATATTATTTTTTTTGTATTAATTAGCCCGATGTCGTCGTTAATTTTATACGTTTCATATTTTTTATATTTGTCTCTATTCAGCTGTTCAATGTTACGTTTTGTCTCGTCTCAATGTGTTTAAGAGTTTCAGCATTATTATTTTTAAAGAATCTCTTTATTTTCGAATTGATTAATTTTGAATTGCGATTGATTTCGACCTAGACCTTTTAATCGGTTAAAAGGTGAATTTACAGACAAATTTGAAGTCTAAAAAATGACCAACTGTAAAATTGATCGGTTTTTTATTATTTTATATAATTATTCTCGCCGCTGGATTCAGATTCAAGTCATATATTCCGTAAATATTACATTTGTGAGAATCTTCAATATTTTGTATCGCTTCGTACATTACATTTTAAATTATTGCATGCAAAATTTAAATTAATTGTTATCTTATCGCGTTTTATAATTTTTTGTCTTATCTATCTTAATTCGCTGTAGGCATGGTTACATGTATAGATAGGTAGTACATAATATTAAATGTTCTCCATACTCCTACCCTAAGTGGGCATGTGAATAATAATTAAATAATTAAACATATTGTAGGTATCAATCATATATCACCAGAAATCTATTTTTTGTACAATCTATATCTACATTTTCAATACTACCCAATATTAATATTAGTAATTAATTATAAATAATACTTTATTAACACATACATTATCCATTATATCCATGTATTGGATATTTTACTAAAAAAGTATTAATTTCATCATGTCAGCGGAATTACGTCCACAGCTGGACATAGGCCTCCCCAAAAGACCTGCGCAATTAGTTCATAATTTGGAGGGATTTCCCATAATCGCCACGATTGGCAGTTGGGTTGGCCATCGCAGTATGATGGTCATTGCACACAGAGAGGCCCTGCTGCCCGTCCTCTGCTAGATATTCCCTCGATTCCACGTCTATGACCCGACGGGATGAGATCTCTCTACCTCTAGACCTCAGAACGAGGCAGCGAAACATATGAGTGAACACCACAAAAGAACCGTAACTATTTAAAGTATGTAAACTACTTAAAGTGCGACCGTCGTTATTTCCGTCATAATAATAATATCTTAATATAGACAGAACCATTGACAATATGTAGTAAAAATATTAGACTTAAACTAGATAATTAAACATAATCTCTTGACAATAACTTGATACGAGCTAGCTAAATATCATTGCTACAATAAAATAAATTTTATATGTTTTCATACAATGTGTACCTAAATATCTATGTTACTAGAAATAATAATGTATACAAGTTCTATATTACTACAAACATGTTCTGACTATTTACAAGCGCTTTTTTAAAGTCTACGTGAATAAAAACCTTTTTTATTTTATTTATAAATTACTTGTACCTATCAAGAATACAAAGGCGTAGGTAGGTACTACGAAACTAAATTACTTACAATCTCAGTCATGTTGCTCTTAATTGACTTAACCGCTAAAATGTTACAAATAATTACTTTGCTTCTACTACGAGTAGTATACAGACTTAAGGCTAACCACAGATTTTGCGTACGGTACAAGTACTTCAGAGATCGGTTATGCTTTTGTTTTCTTAATAATGAACACCTTGTCGAATTTAGCCCATAAAGGCCGGTCCCATGCCATATTCTGTATCTTCTTTTGAAAAAGTCAACGCCCGCACTAGGGAATTTAATCCCTGTGTCGCGGGGTACTTTACAAACATATAATGAACGGACACAAATTACATCCAGACTCAGAACAACCCAATTAGAATATTATGTTGTAATCATAATACATACGATGAATTTTTAATTTAACATATATATTCATTATTGTTTACTAAATTAGTTTCTTGGAATAAAGTTTATTTTTCTTTATTTTGTATTGAATGATGGAATTTGTATGAATACGAATAAAACTGCGATTTATAAGTCTTATTACTTCGACTTACGGTCCATTTCAATTGGTTTTGACTCTAAAGGGTTGATATGACAATAATTTCCGTAGTTTTAACTATTTTGTAATAAAAAATTACCTATATTAAAAATGATATAAATCGATTCAGTAAAGGATTCTGAACAAACTATTTTCAGGAAGTGCGTTAATTATGTTACATGTTGTATATACATATATAAAGGATGAAGCCAGTTGTATGTCTCTTAAATCAGTAATCATATTTAGAACACATCCACAATTGTAGAGCAAACTAAGGTTTCTCAGGGTACGAGTCCCGAAAATAAAAGGTATCCGTTGGTTACTTACAAAGTAAAATTTCATTCCTAATTTCAAGTTTCAAGTCAGGTACATATTTGAATGATTCATGAAGCGCCTTTTTTATAATATCAATCGGATTATTAAACGAAAATCATATTATCTCCGCCGCCCATATTGATCAATATAATATAATAGTGCTTCTAGCCAATTTTCAGCTACAGTCACCAGTCTTAGGGCCAGCGCAGACAAAAAGGAGCGCAGCGGAGAGGATTTTATTAAAGCATTAGGAAATCAACTTTAAAATTATAGAAATAAAGTG
Organism: Pseudoips prasinana; assembly: GCA_951640165.1. Lineage (NCBI taxonomy): Eukaryota > Metazoa > Arthropoda > Insecta > Lepidoptera > Nolidae > Pseudoips > Pseudoips prasinana. The sequence continues at coordinate 8,023,686 of OX621249.1, forward strand.
CATTATGCTTGAACCTAACATAAAATGCTCGCGCGGTCCCGGGCATATAATGTTTAAGCATATATGAACTTTATTTATATAATTTTAAAGTTGATTTCCTAATGCTTTAATAAAATCCTCTCCGCTGTGCTCCTCTCTGTCTGCGCTGGCCCTTACACAGACTTGTCACCAACACTGGATATTACAGTCCAAGAGTGCTGTAATACAGGTGTTTTCTTGTCAAATAAATCCTTATAACATATTTTGATCCAACTCCTTAACCTGCGGTTAAGGGTGCTTTTCCAGCAGAGATGATCTATGACGGGCTGGTTATCGTGGTTGGTAAATGCTTGCCTTTCACGCCACAGGTCGTGGGTTCGATTCCCACCCGGGACAGATATTTGTGTGCATGAACATGTCTGTTTATCCTGAGTCTGGGTGTAAATCTATATAAGTATATTCACAAAAAAATAGTATATGTAATATACCAGTTATTTGGTTTTCATAGTACAAGCTCTGCTCAGTTTGGGATCAGATGGATCAGTGTGTGATTAATGTCCCAGGATATTATTCAGCTGTCTTGCGATGATGTGAAAGCTAAGATACTATGTAACCGCTTCCACTGATGCTAATCTATTTACGAGGGCGAGTAAGATCTGCTACGAAGATGCGCCGGCGCGCCGCGTGAGGAAGCCGTGAGAGTGCCAACTATAGATACTTTGCTCTACACATAGCAACACCACTCGCGACTATCCATAGCACACATCCATAGCAGGTATTTAGTAATATAAAAGTATGTTTACCAGTTATCTGGCTGCCATAGTACAGGCGCTGCCTAGTTTGGGATAAGATCGCAGTGCGTTAGGTGCCCCAAGATATTTATTAATTTATTTGCTACTAGCTGTGCCCCGCGGTTTTACCCGCATTAAACTTTATAAATTATCACAGCTCCTCCCCTGTAGGTGATAGCATGATAATATGTAGCCTATATGTTGACCCGACCTCTTAGTAATATTCGTGCAAAATTTGAAGTAAATCCATGCAGTACTTTTTGGGTTTAGCCCGGACATACATACAGACAAAAATTCTAAAAACTATATTTTTGGCTTCGTTATCGATTGTAGATCACGCCCGAAATATCCTTTTAAAAAAATATTCAATGTACAGTTTTGACTTTCCTACGATTTTATTATATGTATAGATTTGTATGAAAACGAATACAGAGAATCATAAATTCGAACTTGAATTTGTTTGTACACATTTACTCCTTAATATCATCATGAAATATTGCATACAAGTCATTTTATATACAGAAAAGGATATCGATATAGGCACCTTTCATTTAAATAAAAATACTGTTCCCGAGGGATAAACCAGTCACAGCCGCGGGTGCAAAGCTAGTAACCGTATTAAATGCGAAAAATGTCACCATAATAACCACGCGAAAGCCTTTAATGAGCTGAAACCGTGAACAAATTCCACTGGCATTATGCCTCATGTAGAGTGATACCCGCAATTCGTCATTTTCTATTTTTCCTCATATAAATGTGGTTAACTTAATGCTTGACGACATCGCATTAATGGGGCCACGAAATGTGCTGAAGAGTTACGAAATTCTTTGATATGATTTTGGAAGGCCTTCTTTTTTAAGAATCTATAGCAATCAAAATTTTATCTGCCCAAAACTTTACTACGAATAACGCTTTATCTGTAGCACCCAGAAGGTCAGGGGTGCACATGAGGAACCTCTCCAAGTGATGTGCCGTTTAATTTGTACGTCTGCACCATGAGCAGTCAGTAAGACCCACTTTGACTAGCAAATTATTCAATTCAATTTATTTGTTACGAACATAGGTACATTAATAATACAGATATATTTCAAGGTGTTAGGGAAATTTTTGTATCACTATGTTCAGCCGGTTAGGGCATGCAACTGGATTTAATATATATGTCACGTGACTTTACTACATAAAGTTTATTTTATTTTATTATTTAAATAATTTCAACGCGCGATGTTAATCCCAAGGTCATAGTAGGCTAGCCTTGCCTGATAGGAAGTACAGAAGGCATGAGATGGAAGACCCTATTTAATAATAATAATAATATTTAGGGACAATGTCACACAGATCATCCTAGCCCCAAACTAAGCAAAGCTTGTACTATGGGTACCAGGCGACGATATAAATACTTATATAGATAGATAAATACTCAAATACATAGAAAACATCCATGACACAGAAACAAATATTCGAGCTGATCACACAAATATTTGCACTTACCGGGATTCTTACTTATTATATTATTACTCGGGATTTCAAGGAAATAATCGAAGGTATCCATTAAATAATCGACGGGACTTAGTTTTGAGGATAATATACAGCCATGATCAGACACCAAGGTAGTAGGACTATTTAGGTGCAATGTGCATTGTTTACCAATTTGCAGTAAGGTTTGTATTCTTGGGTATCTTTATTCCATGAAAAATTCTTTATATAAAGAAGCTATGGAAAAATATTTGGGGAACGAAAATATATTTTTATCCATTGAATAAGAAATAAAGACTGTGATTGGTCAAATAAAAAAAGTTGTGCAGCCCACTTACATGGTGGTGAACACCCATTTAAACTACATTTTAGACATTTGTAGCCTATTTAAACTGAACATTATTGTTCATCACATAGGTTCGTAATAACCTTAATCCAGCCTTAAAACATAAATCTCGACCTAATTCGCAGAAACTCTACAAAGATATAAATTACAGAGGTTTGCGTTATGCTGTCTTTTCTGCTCTGTAATTGAAGCCCAACAATTAATTTAAGAACAATTCGAAGCCTCTATTAGTGACCTATTATACAATGTTGATGTTTCCAAAGACATTTACAAAAGCAATCAAACTTGATCACAAAACACCCTCTATTTACTTACAGGCTGTTAATTAAATTGTTAGATTTGTGTATTAATTACCCCTTTCGATTACAACAAACTTAATTGCTTCGTTGTCCTGTTCTATTGCTTTACGAAGGTCTACCATTGTTTTTAAATTAATTTCATTGGCTTACATTGGATGGCATCAGATAATGCAATACTACAAGCTTGGAGAAATTATTGAACCTTAAAAAAGTGACTTGTTGGGTATACACAAGTCACTTTTTCACGTATTTCAGTATTTAAAAGACAGTCCATTAAAATGTATCCTTTAAAATTCGCCAATAACACACGATTTTTTGTTCTGCGCCGGTGTAATTTATTTATAATATACATGTATGTAATTAGACATATATGTATTAAGTATGTTTAACAATAGTTTGGTTTCCATAGTATAAACTCTGACTAGTTTGAAAACCGATGGCAGTGAGTTAGTTGTGCCAAAATATTTATTTATATGAATTTTCAGAACGTCATTTATCATTCTGCGTGTTTATTTTTCTTACCTTGCCAAGAATCGCAGACTATTGTGTCAAATCCTGTAACAAAAGATTAATGGTTACAACAAACAAAGGTTTTATTCTTTCTTGTTTCTAATATTTGTATCAAGCATTTTATAAAATAAAACTTTCGAATTATGTTTTTTTTATATAAGAGAACGCCGCACCACGGAAATAAATCTCTGTACTGCGGAAGACTTTCCCAACATGCAACTAATGGACACATAGCTTGTCTTGTCTTGGTTGGGGAGTACTTGCGTACAGAATTCGACCCTTCAGGATCTTTATTCCCATTAGTTTTTATTCTATCCTTAGAGCTCTGAATAAAGTCTGCACATAATTCAGCACGGTTGTTGGGGTAGATCCTTGTAGTCTCCTGGTTCAGGATATGCGAGCCTCAGGATTGCCATTCTGTGTATTGTCTTAACAATGTATCGCGTTTACATATTATATACAGCATTGCTTCATTTTCTTCCCCACAGGTCCTGCAGATCGGGCTATTCGTCAGTCCTAGTTTGTGTAGGTGATATTTGGTGCTGTAGTGGCCCGTAAATACTGCTACTATTAGTCGTAGCTGGTTTTTGCTGTACCTTCAACACAACGGACACACAGCACACCCAGACACAGAACAAGTATTATGGCTACCCGAAACAGAAGGGGGATAGTAGCAAGGTAGCTACTTTAACGACTGCATCTCAAATCATTTAGCAAGTGCGTCACCCACTTGCTCATTTGTCTTACTTTCATATCGCCTTATGGGAAGTGATCATCGCCGCCCATGGAAACTCACAACACCAGAAGTGCAGCAAGCGCGGTTTGGAACGAACATTTTGTTGGTTGTAAAAATGCAATCATCCGATTTGCAACTTTGCATCTCATGTATTATGGTATATTTGGTATTATATATGGTATTTTCTTTTAAACCCTTACAATATCATCTTAGAAAAAGTATTTAGTTTGGTCCGGTTAGGGCAGTCTGTTTAGATAATTATGATTAATTTGTAACTAAAATTTTGTTACTTGTAAAAATGCAACCATCCAATTAACAACTTTGCATCTCATGTATGTGTTATTTTTTTTTTTTGAGCCTTACAATATATCATGGCTGGAAAGAGTATTTTTATAATTTGACCGTGACTTCCGACACATTTCCTCCAGATAAGCAAGAAAACATCATCTCTTGATTTTCCTTATTTTGCGAAGATCTAAACAATCTAGGAATACAAGCTAAGAATGCGTGTTATGTGATGTACCACTCTGCAAACTATTTCATATCTTTCGTTCACCTCGCGCTACGCAGCGGAAACAGTGTCACCGTTTAACAGCATTGCTACGCATCCTCGCACTACTAACCTCCCTCACAAACGACTGGTGGAAACTGCTACACCGTTTTATAGCTTAGCTACGCTTCCTCGCAATAGTTTCTCCCATATATACTACTAGTTAAAACAGTCAAACCGTTGCACTGTTTGGGTATGCATTCTACCATTACTTAGCTTCGAAAGCTACATGCTCTCACCGGTCCGTAAGGGATCGGCGAGGTTAAGTAACAAGGCTCGTGGGCAATTCTTAGACAGTCAATCACCAAATTGGTTTAATATCTGAACGTCTCCGTGCTTTGGAAGACACGTTAAGCTGTCGGTCGACAACAGTCGTTAAGCCATGTCAGATGCCTGCCGGGCAGCTGAAACAGCTCTGACATGGGAGTAACCACTTCCCATAGGATAAGTTAGTACTTAGCTTCTTCATACATAACTGCTGGAAACTGTTACACTGTTTCACAACTTTGTTAGGCATCCTCACACCACATAACTTCATCATATATAAACGACTAGCTGGTGCCCGCGACTTTATCCGCGACAATTTTGAATGATGACCGATGTAACTACTTACTTCTAGCTTAATCTAAAAAATATAATTTTTGAAACAAATAAGCAATATAAATTGAATAAAACCTAACCTATAAATAACCTTACTAAGAAATATGAAAGACTACTTTGCTACTGTCATTTACAAAAAAGGACCCGATATCATCAAGCAAAAATCAAAGAATACATATCAATTGTCCTGAAGTATATTCAGTAAGTCAAATAAAGTAAAATAATAATCAACGATGCATTAATCACAAATGTAACTCCCGTTAGATTAGGTTGCGACATTTTGTGAACGAAACCATAGCGCGATCTAAAACGATGATTACGCCATCTACCAACAAAAATATAAACTTGTAAAGCGGTAAAATTAAGATGTGTGCATATATTTTGGGTGAGATTTAGGCGATCATCTATTGATTCATTTTTGGACGACCTATTTCAAGCATTTATTTATTTTAACCGATATGCCAATTAAGTTCCGCGATCTGAAACGATATTAACGCCATCTAGTTACAAAATTGTGAACTTGTAGATCAATCATTTGTAGATTTCATGCGTTTAACTTATAAATTGTCACATTTTCCATACAAACTTACATCCCCTATTTTTCGCCCTTGGGGGCGGAGTTTCTAAAAACCCTGAAATACGTGATTTTTTATTTTTAACTGGAAAGCCAAATACAAATTTTCATGCGTTTAACTTAAAAAATGTCACATTTTCCATACAAACTTACATCCCCTATTCTTCGCCCTTGGGGGTGGAATTTCCAAAAACCCAGAAATACGTGATTTTTATTTTTAACTGGAAGGCCTTTACATGCGCTTAACTCAAAAAATACAGACTTTCATACAAACTTACAATCCTGAAATATATATTTATAATTTTTAGATGAAAGGCCATATACCAATTTTCATGCCTTTACCTCAAAAATGAAAATTTTTATACAATATTACATCCCCTATTTGTCACCCTTAGGAGTGCAATTCTCGGAAATCCTGAAATAAATATTTTTAATTTTTAACTTGCATCCCGTATTGTATGCCCTTCGGGATGGAATTTAAAAAATCCTGAAATATATATTTTTATTTTTAACTGAAAGGCCAAATACCAATTTTCATGGGTTTAACTTCAAAAATGTCGCATTTTTCATACAAACTTACATCCCCTATTTTAAGCCCTAAGGGGTGGAATTCCCAAAAATCTTGAAATATATTTTTTTAATTTTTAACTGAAATGCTAAGTACCAATTTTCATGCTTAACTTCAAGTCACAGTTTACATAGAAACTTACGTACCCTACTTTACGCCCTTAGGGGGGAATTCTAAAATATTCTGAAATATATATTTTTAATTTTTTACTGAAATGCCAAATAACAATTTTCATGCGTTTAACTTTTCACATTTTTTATACAAACTTTCAAAAACCCTTCTTTAGTGGATGCCTACGTCATAAAAGGTACCTTCTGTCAAAATTTCAAGTCTTTAACTCCAGCCGTTTAGGCTGTGCGTTGATATGTCAGTCAGTCAGTATAAACTTACATCACCTATTTTACGCCCTAAGGGGTGGAATTCCCAAAAATCCTGAAATATATATTTTTAATTTTTAACTGAAATGCCTAATTTTATGCGTTTAACTTAAAAATTTTCACATTTTTTATACAAACTTACACCCCCTATTTTACGCTCTTGGGGCTGGGATTTCCAAAAATGCTGAAATACATATTTTTTATTTTTAACTAAAAGGCCAAATACAAATTTTCATGCGTTTAACTTAAAAATTGTCACATTTTCCATACAAACTTACATCCCCTATTTTTCGCCCTTGGGGGCGGAGTTTCTAAAAACCCTGAAATACGTAATTTTTTATTTTTAACTGGAAGGCCAAATACAAATTTTCATGCGTTTAACTTAAAAATTGTCACATTTTCCATACAAACTTACATCCCCTATTTTTCGCCCTTGGGGGTGGAATTTCCAAAAACCCAGAAATACGTGATTTTTATTTTTAACTGGAAGGCCAAATACCAATTTTGATGCCTTAAACTTCAAAAAAGGCAAAGTTTCATACTAACTTAGCGCCCCTGTTTTACCCCCTTAGGGGTTGAATTTCGAAAAATCCTTCCTTATTCCTTGTCTACATTATAAAGCAAACATTTGTGCAAAATTTCAGCTTTCTAGGTTCAAGGGTTTGGGCTGGGCGTTGATGAGTCAGTCAGTCAGTCAGGACTTGTCTTTTTATTTATATAGATTGGTGGAAACACCGTTTAATATGCTACGTAATCCAGGCTGTTAGTTAACTCCAAACCAAATTTTATTAAAATCACTTCAGCTGTTTAAACGCGAAGAAGTAACAAACATACACACTCACACAGTCACACACTCACAAACTTTCGCCTTTATAATATTCGTGTGATTGTCAATGAAACATGGCACTTCTGGTAGTAATTATAAAGTTAGAGTTAAGCCTAAGAACCTTAAAAAAGTGACTTGTTGGGTATACACAAGTCACTTTTTTAAGGTTCTTAGGCTTAACTCTAACTTTATAATTATTACCAGAAGTGCCATTTTTCATTGACAACCCAGTTTTTATGTTGTTTCTTAACTAACTACATCTATTTTTCTTTTATATTTCATATACCAGCATTTCAGAACTTTTGGATAAGATACTTATTTGAAATCACACGAATATTATAAAGGCGAAAGTTTGTGAGTGTGTGACTGTGTGAGTGTGTATGTTTGTTACTTCTTCGCGTTTAAACAGCTGAAGTGATTTTAATAAAATTTGGTTTGGAGTTAGCTAACAGCCTGGATTACGTAGCATAGTAAACGGTGTTTCCACCAATCGTTTATATATGATGAAGTTATGTGGTGTGAGGATGCCTAACGAAGTTGTGAAACAGTGTAACAGTTTCCAGCAGTTATGTATGAAGAAGCTAAGTACTAACTTATCCTATGGGAAGTGGTTACTCCCATGTCAGAGCTGTTTCAGCTGCCCGGCAGGCATCTGACATGGCTTAACGACTGTTGTCGACCGACAGCTTAACGTGTCTTCCAAAGCACGGAGACGTTCAGATATTAAACCAATTTGGTGATTGACTGTCTAAGAATTGCCCACGAGCCTTGTTACTTAACCTCACCGATCGCTTACGGACCGGTAAGAGCATGTAGCTTTCGAAGCTAAGGAATGTGAGAATGCATACCCAAACAGTGAAACGGTTTGACTGTTTTCACTAGTAGTATATATGGGAGGCAGTATTGAGAGAAAGCGTAGCTAAGCTATAAAACGGTGTAACTGTTTCCACCAGTCGTTTATGGGGCAGGTTAGCAGTGCCAGGATGCGTAGCAATGCTGTTAAACGGTGTCACTGTTTCCGCTACGTAGTGCGAGGTGAACGAAAGATATGAAATCGTTTCCAGAGTGGTAAGTAGCTCGCCACATCGCATAACATGCATTCTTAGCTTGTATTCCTAGATCGTTTAGATGATTTTGTTTCGCGGATCTGATGGAAAAAGAGTCGGAAGCCGCAGTTCAATTATAATCAAACCAAACTAAATACTCTTTCTAGCAGGATATATTGTAGGGCTAAAAGAAAATATCACATATGTACATCAGATGTAAAGTTTTGCATCATAGTAGTTACATACATACTAATCGGATGGTTGCATTTATCCAACCAACAAAATTTTAGTTCCAAATCAATCATAATTATCTAAACAGACTGCATGGCAACGCACTTGCGGCTCCTTTACAACCACTTATTTATTTATTTATTTATACTTCAGTACAATGGGAATGTACATAGGCGGACTTAATGCCAAAGGCATTTTCTACCAGTCAACCTGCGGTTAGTGCAGAGAGATCATGGTAGGTGCACTTAGGTATAAAAAATGTATTTACTTATTATAATTATAAATAATAATAATTAAAAATACTATCCATAATATATAAATATATACAATACGTACTATAAAATAAATACTATATGATTTTAAACTAATGAATACTATACTATAACATACTATACTACAATAAATAAAATTATTGATGAGACATTTCTGCGTGAAGCTTCTTACAAATATGCTCACGTACTTTCTTTTTAAACGCAAAGCGAGTCTTAGCCATCCTGATTCCAAAAGGAAGCTCATTCTAAAGAAGGATAGATTGGACAAAGAAAGAAGAATGAATAAAGTCAGAGCTATGAGGTGGACATCGTAAAAGACGATTATGAGTAGAGCGGAGAGTTTTACTATGAGTAGCAAAAAGATATTGAAAATGGGGCGTTAAATAAGAAGGAGCAGTAGGAGAGTCCAGTATGGAGAAAAGTGTGGTAAGCGCTCTTAAATTTCTTCGCTGGCGAATGGGCAACCAGTTTAACTGGGTGCGGTAAGCAGACACATGATCATACTTACGGAGATTGAAAACGAATCGAATGCAGTTATTTACGAGTAGAAGTCGGTCAAGTTTGTTAAGAAGATCTGCATTCAGGTCAAAGTAGCACACATCACTATAGTCGACAATGGGAAAAATTCGAGTCTGCACAAGCATTTCCTTTGTTCTGGATGGAAGGAATTTTCTTAGCCTATAAAATGCCCTTAGAATTCCAGTAATTCTCTGGCTGATGCCAGAAATATGGCTTTGCCAGTTTAGATTGCTGTCAATTACCAGTACCAGATCTTTAACTTTTTGGCTAATGGGGATGTGATAGTTGTCGAAAACAATAGGTGGCAAACTGCCAACATCTACCCTGCACATCATTCTTGAGCTACCCACAATGATTGCTTGGCACTTTGATGGGTTGACGGTTAATCCAAACTTATCTGACGAGATTTTTAAGAATTGTAAGTCTCGATTTATTTTAATAATTGCCTCTGCCAAACTATCGACACTCGCCTGGGTGTACAGTTGTAGGTCGTCAGCATAAAGATGATACGCACTCTGAAGATCATGAGTTAAGAGGTTTATAAATACTGAAAACAAGAGAGGTGAGAGAATACCGCCTTGAGGGACACCAGTTTCTAATTTGCACCAATTCGATGACACTTCGCCATGGCGAACTGACTGCTGGCGCCCTCGAAGGTAAGATGAAAACCACTCCAGCGCTTCATCTGAGATCATAAGATGGGAGAGGATGGCTAAAAGGATATCGTGACTGACGGTATAAAAAGCATTTGAAAAATCGATCAACACCAGCACAGTGAGGTTGGTCGCCTCCATGCCGGTTCTAATATCGCCAGTCACTTTAAGGAGCGCCGTGGTGGTACTGTGCCCTGGTCGGAATCCGGATTGTAAGGGGCTAATCAGCTGATTAGATAGCACAAAATGGGATAGTTGTTTGTGGACACAGGACTCAAGCACTTTAGACAGGAAAGGAAGGATGGAGATAGGACGATAATGACTAGGAAGTGTGGGATTTGAAATCTTGGGAAGTGGACGAACGTGAGCGTTTCGCCATATGGAAGGGAAAAGTCCGGAATCAAGGGAATAATTTATGATGTGTGAAATTGCAGGCAACAGTTGGTCTAGGATTGGTAATATCATGCGTCGGATGATTTCATCGCAGCCAACTGCATTGGATTTGATGGACAGGATAATCTTTTTAATCTCATTTGAATCGACCGGGGTAAAGTGAAAAGCATTAATGTTAGGACGCGTTAGACCATTTAAAAATGTGATAGTTTGAGCCTTGGTTTGATGATCCATAGGAGAAGTAGTAGAGAAAAAAATATTAAGATCATCTAGTCGAATTGAAGTGGGAAGGTCTAAGTTACGCGATTTGCCGATACCAAGAGTCCCGAGGAACTTCCAGATACCGGCAGGAGAAGAAGATAAAATGTTGTCTTGAATATGGCGGCGTTTAGCATTACGTACCATCTGATTACACTTATTCCTAGCAACTTTGAAATTGTTCCAGTTTTCATCGGAATGGTTTCGTTTAAAGTTACGAAAGGCGCGGTTCCTACGCTTCATCGCCATCAAAATCCCTCGCGTCATCCATGGTGCTGGTGGGCGCCTCACAGTAACTTTTTTGACAGGTGCGTGAGTGTCGTATAACTTAATTACCGCTTGACTGAAAACTAGAACCTTTTCATCTATAGACTCGGATTTATACAGAAATTCCCAGTTGATATCAGCAGCATCTTTACACAGGTTTTCGACATTTATCCGAACAAAAGAACGCAGATGCAGCACTTGAGGTTTGGGTTTGGGTGGCTTAAGGATGTAGGATAGGAAAATTAGGTCATGATGGGAAAATCCGGGAGCATCATGTTGTCCATAAGAAGAGACTAAAGGCGGATTGGAGGTAAGATTAGGTCGAGCCAAGTATCTTCACCCGAGGCATTGTGGTGAGTTGCTTGCAGTGGCAAGACATGTAAGCTACTTGACTCGACTATGTGTATGAGTTTACGGGAACGGGGAGAGTTTGGAGCAAGGAGATTGGTATTGAAATCTCCCATGATGATGTGATGAACATACTCCGAACCCAAAGATTCTAATACCGATTCTAAATCAGTGAAATAATCGACATTGGGTGGATTGTATACGACACCAATAATGGTTTTAGACATTTTGACAGAAACCTCAAGAAAAAGAAACTCGGCTGTGGCAGAATAATTAGATGAAGAAGTAGCAACAATCTTATACGGAAGGTCGGATCTCAAATAAATAGCAACACCACCACCGCCTTTTCTTATTCGGTCATTACGAATAAGAATATAACCAGGAAGAGGATACAAGATAGAAAGAAGGTGTGGTTTGAGCTAGCTCTCGGAAATCAGGACGGCATGTACATTACATGTTGAAAACGCTTCCAGTAGATCGCTATAATGACTAGGGATGCTTTGAGCATTCAGATGACAGACATTCAGTGAATGCTTATGACCTGCAGCAAATTTATCGTTTAAAAAGTCACCAAGCGTGTCCCCGGACGAACGAAAGCTATCGTCATCGTCAGATGATATAGCAGAGTGAATTGACTCATCGTCAGAACTATACAGCATACTAAATATATATATATATATATATACAATATACAATAAAATATTCAAAATAAAATAATACCTAATAATAATAAAGCTTTCTTTTTGGTGCAATATTTGAATCAAACCTAAATCTCTGCACCACCCGCCAGCGTACAAGTACACTACTACATCTCAACAAACATAAAACAACACAATAAAGTTATACCTATATGTAAAAGAGAAAAATAAAAAATGGAATAACGAGTAAGTAAACTAAAATAAATAACATTAAAAAAAATGTCCAGTGGGTAAAACGTCCAAAGGTACACAACATGTCCACATTCCGTGCAATAAAGTTACGGCATGAAACGGAACATAATTACAGACTCATTGACTTCTGTCAATTTGACATTAACTTGTTTTGTCTTCACGAAAAATTAATGAACGAAACTTACCTACCTACAAAAAAAACAATAAAACAAGACAATAGTCTGCGATTCTTGGCAAGGTAAGAAAAATAAACACGCAGAATAATAAATGAATTGCTTAGAATTCATATAAATAAATATTTTGGCACAACTAACTCACTGCCACCTGATCGTCAACTAGGCAGAGCCTGTTCTATGACAACCAGTTCATTGTTAAACATACTTATATATCTCTAAATACATATATATTTTAGATAAAAACACCAGCGCAGAACAAATAATCGTGCTCATGACACACAGATTTGTCCTAGATGGGGATCGAGCCCATGACCCCTGGCTTAGCAGGACAGAGCCCCTAACCAGTAGACCAACAGGTCAGTTAATGTAAAGAAACAATACAAAGCGACAAAAACAGTAAAATTTTAATAGTATAATTGGGAGCAAGTCAAAAGGTCTAATCTCTTCTATAAACAAATGTAAGTAGAAACATATGGTCAATCATCATGATCTTATCAGCCGAAAGACCGCAACTGCTGGACAAAGACCTCCCCCAAAGATCTCCACAATAGCCGGTCTTGCGCTATCCGCATCCAGCAATTTCCAGCGCCCTCACAAGATCATCGCTCCATCTTGTAGGGGGTCTGCCCACGCTGCGTCTTCCGGTTCGTGGTTACCACTCGAGAACCTTTCTGCACCAGCGGCTGTCGGCTCTACGAGCTATGTGTCCTGCCCACTGCCACTTCAGCTTGGCAATTCTTACGGCTATGTCGGTTACTTTGGTTGGCCTGCGGATCTCAGATCCGCATATGGTCAATGGCAATATGGAATAAAGATGTCGAGAATATTATTGATATCCAGTGTACATTGTGTGGCACCGACTATATTTAAGAAATCAGATGGAAACGTTTTCAAGATCAATTTAAATCGCTTCCTAAAGTAAAACTACTAGCTAACTACATTATTGGCGATTTTTTAAAGGATACGTTTTAATGGGCTGTTTTTAAAATACTGAATACGTGATGCCATATGAATAATGATTGAAAATTTGAGGAACATACGACAAAAAACATATAAATATATTTGTAATTTTATTAATAAGATCTGAGTAACCTATATTTAAAAAAAAAATGTATTTACTCACTCTATGTCGTTCCTCACGTTTATTTTATTATACTTAACCACTGGGATATATTGGATTGCATACATTTTGTTATACTCTGTCCATTCGTATATTTTCTTTTTGACAGTTTGAAATTAGTGACGCCCTCACACGTAACTGATTTGAAATCATAAAATATTTTTATTTAAGAACTTTCGATTCGAACGATCGATTTAATGCGTCCAAATATGTTTAGTATAAATATTAATTGTTCATTTATGAATTTTATTTAAGTATTTTTTTATTTTATTATTAGATACTATATTGATGACTGAATTATTTGCAAAGAATGAATGCGAAATCTTGAAATGTAGGTCCAAACTAAGAGTAAAGAACAATATCTCTGTCCATTTCCATTAAATTTAATTTACAGCAACATTACTTCCTTACATAAAGTCAAATTAATTATATCATATGATCGATTTACCTTATCTCGAGACCTGTTTCATAGTCTATGGTTATTTTTTTGCACGGGGCACTTCACTCTGGCAGCGATCATATTTGGCATGCTATCGTTATTACCGTGAAGGTGTTGTAGTAAGGATGCCGCTTTCTTTCGATTAACGTGATGAAATCTACCTATGAAAGCAAATAATCCCAAATAGATAAATTAAAATGGTCAGAGTATGACGTTGTTTTTATGGCCGAAAAACTTCTGCTTAGCGTGGCTCTGCTAATCGTCTTGCGGGTGAGTAAAAGGGATGCCAAAATGTTTCTCAACGCCACTGGTGCTTTTCTAATTCACTGACTCATAAATCTACATATATGGTGTATGTTACAAGGAATACGTTTCGAAATTTCTTTTATTAAAGCTGGTAAGTAATGTTAATATACAATGTGTTGGCTTAATTTGGATATTTCACTTTATTGCACGAGAACAGAGTTTCTTTTACCTTATTCATGAACCCTTATTGGATTTGGACTGTGGGCATTGTCATGTATGTAAATATTTTTTGTATAAACACTTATAGATATTCGAAGAAAAATAAATATAAATTCGAATTTAGAAAGAAAGTAGTGGCAAAAGCATGGCCAACCTGGAGGACTCTAAATAGACTACGTACCCAGGTTGGTAGGTCCAAAGAAAACCTGTGCAAATGGGGTTACATTCCCACATCCCAAAACATCTGCGAATGCGGCGTACCCAAAGTATGGCACATTTATCTGATTGCCCCTCTTGTCCAGTCTCTTTTTCCCTTCAGGACTTGTATGACGCTTCAGCCAAAGCGCTCAGCGTTGCCCAATTTTGGGAAAATAAAATATATTTCTTACCATCGACACGATAAGAAGAATAGAAAGAAGTAGATCGCGTAAATATTTTTGTTTGGTATATTTTGTGAAGTTATTCTTAAATAAAGTTATGCATATCAAACCCCAAAAGTGTGACCAGGATAAAGTAAAAGACGGAAAGCGAGCACGTGGAGTTCCCCAAGTCAGCATTCAATTCAATTTTAATAGTTACGTAAATAGACAAAGAGTATAGCATAGACATTTTATTAACTTAATAACTCAAATCCTACTAATATTATAAACACGAAAGTTTATAAGTAAGTATGAATAGGTGTATGGATGTTTGTTACCCTTTCACGTAAAAACTACTGAATGGATTTTAATGAAACTTTACAATAATATAGCTTATGCGTCAGAATAACACAAAGACTACAATTTATAAATATTATGTGAATTGTTCAAAATATGGCGGTAAGTATTAAGTAAGTAGGAAAAAATCTACCATCTGCGAGCTATTCCGGCGTTCACTGCCAAAACCGCTAGAGGTACACATCCTACTAATTTTATAAATGCGAAAGTTTGTGAGTAAAGATATAAGGATAAGCGATTACGAGGGTGAAACCGCGGGGCATAGCTAGTATAAAATAAATTCTAATCGACCCCATAATCATTTATTTTATGCGACCCATAACTCGTGTAAAACATTATTGTCGGGTACCGAACTTATAATTTATTATGTAAACATAATTTGCATCTCCGATATTATGTAAAATAGGGACGAAGGGTACTTATTGTGGGATTAAATAAACTTATGTTAAACACTCACTTAGAATATTGCATGATCTCTGATTAATAAGTGATAGCAGGCC
Organism: Pseudoips prasinana; assembly: GCA_951640165.1. NCBI lineage: Eukaryota > Metazoa > Arthropoda > Insecta > Lepidoptera > Nolidae > Pseudoips > Pseudoips prasinana. Next base: position 8,039,608 of record OX621249.1, read on the forward strand.
TGGCGTATTACGTCACTACAAGTATCATCATCATCATCATCATATCAGCCAAAAGACGTCCACTGCTGAACAAAGGCTTCCCCCAAAGATCTCCACAATTGCCGGTCTTGCGCTATTCACATCTAGCAGTTTCCAGCGACCCGCACAAGATCATCGGGCCATCTTGTAGGGGGCCTGCCCACGCTTCGCTGCGTCTTTCGGTTCGTGGTCGCCACTCGAGAACCTTTCTGCCCCAACGGCCGTCGGATCCACGAGCTATGTGCCCCGCCTATCATCATCATCATTATATCAGCCGAAAGACGTCCACTGCTGGACAAAGGCCTCCCCCAAAGATCTCCACAATTGCCGGTCTTGCGCTATTCGCATCCAGCTGTTTTCAGCGACCCGCACAAGATCATCGGTCCATCTTGTAGGGGGCCTGCCCACGCTGCGTCTTCCGGTCCATGGTCGCCACTCAAGAACCTTTCTGCCCCAACGGCCATCGGTTCTACGAGCTATGTGCCCCGCCCACTGCCACTTCAGTTTTGCAATTCTTCGGGCTATGTCGGTGACTTTGGTTCGCCTACAGATTTCGACATTTCTGATACGATCCCGCAGGGAAACTCCGAGCATAGCCCTCTCCATTGCTCTTTGGGTGACCTTGAGCCTTCTAATAAGGCCCATAGTGAGCGACCACGTCTCTGTTCCGGAAGTCATCACTGGCAACACACACTGGTCGAAGACTTTCGACTTGAGACACTGCGGTATTTTAGACGAGAAGATGTTACGTAGCTTCCCGAACGCTGCCCAGCCGAGTTGGATTCTACGATTGACCTCCTTCTCGAAGTTGGACCTACCTAGTTGGATGGTCTGTCCTAGTTAAATATAGTTCTCTACAACTTCGAGTGCAGAGTCACCAACTTTCAATTGAGTGGGTGCAACATGGACGTTTGACATGATTTTCGTCTTATCCATGTTCATTTTCAGACCCACTAAAGTGCTAAGAATCCCCGGCAGATTCCGTGTTACCAAAACCGACGACCTCTGGCCCTGGCAACGTATAACACACGTACACTGCGGTCCGACGAGAAGATAACAGAACTGGAAGAAGAATTGAGCAGGTTACGTTGGGATATTGTAGGATTATCTGAAGTCCGAAGAGAGGGGGAGGACTCGATAATACTGAAATCCGGAAACCTGCTCTATTACCGGGAGGGTGACCAACTATCCCAAGGTGGTGTCGGGTTCATAGTCCACAAGTCCCTCGTGAACAACTTAGTGAAAATCGAGAGTGTGTCGACGAGGGTTGCGTACCTTATACTCAGAATCTCCAAGCGGTATTCGTTGAAGGTTATACAGGTATACGCACCCACTTCGACACACTCCGATTATGCAGTCGAGGTTATGTATGAGGACATCTCCAGAGCCGTACATACCTCTAACAGCTATTTCACTGTGGTCATTGGGGACTTTAACGCGAAGCTGGGCAAACGATTCGGTAATGAGCTGAGAGTGGGGCAATTCGGAACTGGAGATCGGAACCCCCGGGGCCAGATGTTGGCCGATTTCATGGAGAAGGAGGGACTCTTTATGATGAATTCCTTCTTCAGGAAGCCGGATCACCACAAATGGACCTGGGTGAGTCCCGATGGTAAAACTAAGAATGAGATAGACTTTATCTTGTCGACGAGACGACAGATGTTCAATGATGTCTCCGTGATCAATGCGGTTAAAACCGGGAGCGATCACAGACTGGTCAGAGGCTCATTGAACCTTAATGTCAAACTCCAGAGATCCCGACTGATAAAGTCTATGCTCCGACCTTTACCTATCCACGTCCAAAACCCCGAACCATTTCAGCTCGAACTGCAAAACCGTTTCGAATGCCTAGCAGACTGCGAGGAAATGGACTCATACTATGACAGGCTCGTAGAAGCTGTCCATACGGCTGGGTCTAAGGTCTTTAAGGCCCGTCGTACAAACAGAACTAAAAAGATCTCTGACTTTACCCTGCCCCGCCTACTGCCACTTCAGTTTTGCAATTCTTCTGGCTATGTCGGTGACTTTGGCTCGCCTGCGGATTTCGACATTTTCGACATTCGATCCCGCAGGGAAACTCCGAGCATAGCCCTCTCCATTGCTCTTTGGGTGAGCTTGAGCCGTCTAATAAGGCCCATAGTGAGCGACCACGTTTCTGTTCCGTAAGTCATCACTAAAAATATACATGATTTTTATTATGTGGTTATAGATCTTCCATTTCAAGTAAACTAGTGACAGTATGGTACCCAAGGGATAGAACTAGGAACCGAGGACCTACAGCAATAAGATGGGAGGACTTTATATACTACTTAGTTGGCAAACGAGTATACGGCTCATCTGATGGTAAGTGGTCACCGTGGCCTATGAACGCTTGCAACACTAGGGACATTATTAGTGCGTTGCTGACCCTTTAGAAAACTTGTAAAATCCCTTCCATGCTGTAGTATCTTGGGAAAACCGTAACAGAGAGTTGATTCCGCAACCTCAACGTGAGTGGGAATAAGTTCGCTGGATGACCTAAAAATTACCTTAGGACCATTTTGGAAGAGAGTAGGAGCAGACAGAAAACAATGGAGAGAATTGGAGGAAGTATTTGCCGTAAGGAATCAAGAGACTTTTTGTAACATAAGTTTAAGTGTAGTTGTTGGTCTTTAAATGTCATTCGACAATATGTAGTAAAAATATAGCTAAAAATTAAAATTTTGATAAGTAAACCTACACATGATCCTTGACAATAACTTAATTTAATTTAGTTACATATCGTTACTGTTATATAATAAATCTCATTGTAAATTATTTCCTACAATCCGTGTACCTAAATATCTATATGTACCTAGAATTAATTATAAATTAATTATATATTACTACGAATATGTTCTGACTATTTACAAGCGCTTTTTTAAAGTTTACGTGAATAAAAACCTTTTTTACTTTTACTCTCTAAATCTTCCAAAATACTTTCCTACTGTTTTTATCACACGATTTAAATTTATGACACGATACCTATGAAAAAAAGCTTTGATATTATTATTATACATAGATCTTCCATGTGCCAGTAATATAATATAATTACTATATAAAAATAAGTCGGGTTTGCACGAACCGATTTCCACGGTTTTGCATTCGTTGGAAAGGTCTCGGGCTCCGTGAGGTTTATAGCAAAGAAAATTTATAAAATTTAACGCGGGTAACACCGCGGGGCACAGCTAGTGTTATATATATATATTAAATTATACATAATATATTATATAACAGATACCTACAAATTACAGTAATGTTTTCTCCGTGTTTCTTTTCTGTAATATCATTTATAGCATTAATCTCCTAGAACTTCTGTAAACCAAGTAGAATCTCCCCTACAAAAGATGCGCACACAGATTAGAAGATACTATTATGTACAAATGGGTCGCGAATAAAATGGGATAAAAGTGGGGTACGATAAACTGGGATTTGTTTTATATCCGTATATAAAATCGTCGGTGGCGATAACGTTGGTTTATATCCCAAAGTAACGACAAATGGGATCTGGACAGTAAAAGTTTTCTTTTAAATCAAAAGGAATTTAGTTAATAGCTAGCAAAAAAGCTGAAGGTAAACCTTTATTTTATTTTAAGAATTTCGGCCACGGCGGCCAGTCTCAATGGAGACTAGCCAATTGCGCGGGACATATTATAGTGCACGATTGTGTGCGCATACACAGGGACATTTTATATTCTTATGATTTGATGGGATGACTAGCGACACGACCGGGAAGAAGTCAGGTGCAGGACCGACGACTTTAGGTGCTCTCCGAGGCACGGGGGTGTGATACCGTCAACTCCCAGACTTGGGGCTGATATTGAGAAATTTTCTGAACAGATCATTCCCAAAATCACTTTGTTTTCGTTTCAGTCATTAAGTTTATAGTAAGTAAAAGAAATGGTAAGACTAGAACTTATAGACTCAAAATTTTATTTACGTTCAAAAAAATTGCTAAAAATATTTTTTATGAATTTCGTGAAAAAAATCCATAAATTATATTGAAGATAATGGACAGAACCATTCGTACAATATAAAATAAACTACAAACTCCGATAATTAAACCCAAACATAATCATCATCATCATATCAGCCGAAAGATGTCCACAGCTGGACAAAGGCCTCCCCCAAAGATCCCCACAATTGCCGGTCTTGCGCTTCGCATCGCATCCAGCGGTTTTCAGCGACACGCACAAGATCATCGGTCCACGTTGCGTCTTCTAGTTCGTGGTCGCCACTCGAGAACCTTTCTACCCCAACGGCCGTCGGTTCTACGAGATATGTGCCTCGCCCGCTGCTACTCCAGTTATGCAATTTTTCGAGCTAATAATAATAATAATATATAGGGACAATGTCACACAGATCATCCTAGACCCAAACTAAGCAAAGCTTACCGGCGACGACGTACCAGGCGACGATATACATACTTATATAGATAGATACATACTTATATACATAGAAAACATCCATGACTCAGAAACAAATATTCATGCTCATCACACAAATATTTGCACTTACCGGGACTCGAACCCAGGACCACCAGCTTCTTAGGCAGGACCACTACCAACTAGGCTACGGTGACCATCAAGCTATGTCGGTGACTTTGTTTCGCCTGCATAATCTCTTTAACAATAACTTAATACAAGCTAGCTAAATATTGTTACTATTATAATAACATACATTTTACAAATAATAATATTTAAATTTCATAAAATCCGTATACCTAAATATATATGTAACTAGAAATAATTATGTATAATTAACGATATTACTAAAAACATGTTCTGACTATTTACAAGCGCTTTTTTAAAGTCTACGTGAATAAAATAAAGAACTTATTTGAAACGTGGACACAAATTACTTTGAGCGCTATTGAGTAAGCCAGTATCGGCTTAAGCAAATTAGTTATTTTTCCAGTATATGTGTCAGCAGATTGTGTGTTAGCGGACAGTATAATAATAATAATATCCTGGGACATTATTTACACACGGCCATCTGATCCCAAATTAAGCAGAGCTTGTAGGTACTATGGAAACCAGATAACTGATATACTACTTTTCGTTTCAAGATACATACTTATATACATAAATACATTACACCCAGAGTCAGGACAAACAGACATGTTCATGCACACAAATATCTGTCCTGGAAGGGAATCGAACCAACGACCTCCCGCGTGAAAAGCAAGCATTTGCCCACCACGCCAACAGGCCGTATATCAGCTATATCTCGCATGGATAATGATTTTAATTGTAATATATGTTGCATAATTTGTGGTTACTAAACCTATATAGTTCCTAAAATAGAGAGATACACTGTAAGTACTACGTGATAATATTGCCATTCAGTGGATTTGTCCAAATTCATATCGGTAGATATTTCTGAGATGTTTACGCTCAATAAGTACGGACAGCACATCCATCTACACCAATCTGTCAAAATTATTTTATAGATTTTCTACTTTATCACATAACCATAAGGTTCACTTTCAATTGGGGAAATTTAACAGATTGGGGTAGCTTGATGTGCTGGTGTCTGTACTTACCGAGCTTTGTATCAAACCCTTTTACCTAATATTTGGATTATTATTTACGGAGAGGATTCCTTGAAAATTGCTTCTATTTTAGTAATAACCGTAGTGGGTAATAATCTTCTTTTATACAATTGTATAGTGTACATTTATTTTTTGGTAGGACGTTTAATTTAGTGGAAGATGTTTTTTATTCGATAGAAAAGAAATATGTTGCCTTAAACCCCACGTTGAAAACGTTTTTGTTATATGGATATATTGTTTTTGGGGTTGCGTACCCAAAGAATAAAACGGGACCCAACCCAAGCAGCAAAATGTGGTCTAGTAATTGTCCTGGAACCACCATTCCATTAGACTATAACGGAATAGTAAGCAATTATAACAACGGAAAAGGGCCCAATTTATAGGCGTATTTTAGCTAATTAAATATCTATAGTAGACTTGGTGAATACCATTTTGACCAATAACGGCCATATAGTTGGACTATGTAAAACTATTTTCTCGCGCGAAGCCAACTATCAGCGCTTAATGGAACCAATCACGACAATAGTAACCTTATAGTTAGACCACGTAGAACTATTTGCTCTCGCGAAGCTAACTATGAGCGCTAAATGGAACCAAACACGACAATAACGTACACGGTGAATATCTTACAAGCTCATACAAAGTGATGTGAATTTGTAAATGTTGCTATGCACATTGGTAAAGATTAATTAATATTGATAAAGGTAAGTTATTATATTTTTATAATAAATATTATCTAGAATAAGAGTAGGGTGTTAGTTAACAATAAGTGAAGCCGTGTTTGAATGTGCATGGCGCAGGTATATTTTCGGTGAAGTGTAATAAGTTTTTTGTCAAAATTTTTAAACGCCCCTCGAAATTCACGTTTTCATTAAGTTGAATTTTAAAATAATGTTGGTTTCAGTAAGATATACAACGAAAAGTCGCCATCTTGACAAACTTGGTCTTCCCAAATACATTAACAAACCGTTATAGGCGTACTTTGTTACAAATAGTAAATATCAGAACTATTGCTTGGCCATATTGTTTGGAATTAGAGTTCCGCAAATATTGTAATGTTACTCTATGTTGTTATTAGGTACCGATGTCTTATTTTCATATTTTTGTTTAGGTGTCAGGTGTGAAAATGGTAATGTTTCTGGACGTCGATAGCTTTTTAACTAAAAGGGATTTTCGAGCTTTAAAAATTGTTTGAAATATTTTCTAATTCTATTTTGTGCTTTCCCTTGCTAACTTGGTTTATTGTTTCACAGAATCGTGATCAAGACCAAATTAGTGAGATGCCAACGGTCTCTCGAGAAGAAACTCGTTCAAATACTACAAGATCACTTCATTTACAACAAAACTCGGCTACCATTCAATCCGGATCAGCAATTTTACCTGTATCTTCTTTTGTCGCGCAAAACCCTCAACTTGTCATAACAGAAGCAGAAAAACACTGTCAGATGTCAGTTTAAATGCTCAACATTTCGTTCTTTACAACACGGATAACCAAATACAGCCTGTCGAGGATGGTCAAATTCTACAACTTCAACATGAAGTAAAGTCAATCAAAGAAGACATTAAAACCATCATACCAAATCAAAATCCACTTTATGAAATACAAACTAACATGTGCTGAGCGCTGTGTCGAAGAGAGATTCAGAATGAGTTAAACTCGTACATTAAGACGTAGATGTAGACATGTTATAAGAGATCTAAGAGAACTTGAAGAATTTGAAACAAATACATTTATTCAAAATTTCTAATAAAAAATTGAATGCCGCATGTCGTATTGTATTCTACAGCCCATTTTCTAAGATCGCTATGTAGTTGAAAATTGGAATAGTTTTCAATATCGCATTCATCTTCTTGTACAGGTTCCTCACTAACGCAATCTTCCAAGTCTACATTTAAAATTGCTTTTATCGATTAAACGTTTTTTCGTGCAGAATCATTAAAATAAACATTTTGTCTTAAATTTTCACAATAACAATTTTGTACGGAACCTTCTCATATTTCTACGATTCAACAAAATCAAAATATCCGTACTGAGACTATAACAGAATTTGCAAGACCACTACAAACCAATGTTTTCTTGTTCAGGTCACCACGGATATAGTTTTGGATACTAAGTATATTATATTAAACCTTTATAAGCGTGTTAAGATTATAACGATATTGGTATATACCACTATATAACCGCTCCATTTTACTGATAATTGTTCTGTAAAGAAAATTTATAAACCCTTATAAAACCAAGTAATAAATGCAAATAGTATCCAGAATGTTTAGTTCTGTTTATCACTCTTATTGGTGTACTTTACTTATAGTGGTTCTATAATGTTTCTTGTTAGTAGTTATAAGCATAGCTTACCAGTTTATCTGCTCTTGAGTGCGTTTACACCCTCGCGATACTTTTATAGGTCACCCAAGCTTATATTTGACCTTTAATTTCGGCCTATAAGTAATTATAAGCTAATGTATAGGAGGAGATATACTATAAGGCCCAACTAACTCCATGCTTGCTATTATAAGCGATGCAGCAAAAACTAGAACCCTTAAGAGAACATTAAAAGTGCTGGAGTCCTATAACGTCTGCACTATAGGATAATTTTGCTGCTTGGGAACTAAGACTCCGTTGTCTGTCTGTCCGTCTGTCACCAGGCAGTATCTCATGTTGAAATTTTCGCATATGATGTATTTCTATTGCCTCTATAACAACCAATACAAAAAAAACTGGCCAAGTGAGAGTCGGACTCGCCCATGAAGGGTTCCGCAGCAGCAAATATTTCAGTTGATTAGGGTAAAAGTGGGATAGTTGCCCCACATTTTGAAATTGATTTTTTTTCCTACAAATAAATTATATTTAAACCAATTTTTCAATGTAATCGTACATTGGTCTATTATTTATTATATTTTAAAAAGAAATTCAATGCAGCTATTGCTTATACATATAGAAAAAAACAAAAGTTACAGTACTAGTTCTGAGTATAGATGCCTCTTATATGGGTTAGATGCCCCGATGCTGTTGTCACTATGAGGATAGTTGCCCTTAGGTATAAATCAAAGCATATTTATAATTAACAAGTTTTATTTTAATATTTAGTTATGGCACATTACACTTTGGTTTTAATTTTCATATTCTTTCCCTAATCAGCTTCAGAAAAAAAAATATTCTTCACTTTGGTTTATTCTACTTCTTCACTTAGGTATATTTCACTTCTTCACTTTGGTATATAATTATTATTAGTTCTTATATTAATCAGCTTCAGAAAAAAAAAGTATTTCTACAGTTCAGTCTACGGTGTTTTTTTCGTATTCATTCGTTTAATCCTACCGCATTCATTGCAATAGTCGCCGTACATGGTACAATCCTCATGTAGCCATTTTTTACACATTAAACATTGTATCCAATCTGCAGTTGATTTGGTCTTTTTATATGCTTCAAAGCATTCTTTGCATTCCCAATCCTTGTATGCCTCTGACTCAGATTCATCCGAATTATTTGAGATCGATATTTCATCACTCGACTCCTTGTATTCCATTCGTCTTTTCTTATTATTTTTTGCTGGAACTTTACTCTGAATCTTGGCTTGAGATCTCTGTTTTTTTTATGCAGATCAATTTCACCTGCTCTCGCCTGGTCGATATCTGAATCAGATTCATCAGAAATATCCGAGATGGTCATTTCATCACTAGATTCTCTAATGCCTTTTCTTTTCTTAATACATTTGGCTGGAATCTTCTTTGGAAACTTGACTGCAGTTCGTAACACTTTCTTCTGTACATCAGCTTTAGCTGTTCGACATTTATTTTTACAACGTATTCCTGGAGTAGCTTTACCTTTAACTTTAGATTTCTTCAAATCAAATCAATTTATTAATTGCAAACACAGGTACATTATTACATTTCTTCGCTTCAATATTTTCTTTAGTGTTTAAAATTGCAGCTGATTGTTTTCCTCTCTTATGAAATGGAACCGGAACAATTGGCACCGGCGAAGATTCTTGCAAATATTTGCTTGGTGTTTCTAGTTCCTCAATGTTTATAATGTTATTATTCTGTGAAAGAATTAGAAAATCTTCTATCTGGTCAATCCGTATTACAAGGAGAAACGTTGGATAGATTTAGACCGACTCCCAGAGCTTGTACATTGGATGGACCTGGTTCCTGCTCAAGAGCTTCTTCATTTCTATAAAAAATATCCATATAATTAGGAGTAACGTTAGAAAGAACTCGATCAACTACAGGACTTGATCTATTAGATGAAACTTGTTCCAGTTCTGGTGCATCATTTTTACCTGCATTGTCTTCTATAGGCCTTTGATTACTCAAAAAAATGTCAGATATTGCAAAAAAAGCTCTCTGGAACTGCAGAGGGATTGAAAGGGTAAATACCACAAGCCCTAAATCCCGAAATCGCATTAGAACTTGTGGCTGCTCGGGTCCACGCATTCCCAATAAGTTTTCCTGCAACTAATCGATTAATCTTTCGTTCCTTGTATGACACTACCCAATTTCGTGTTTCAGCAGCAAAGAATGTTTTAAAAGGCTTAAAAAAACTGCGATCCAGTGGTTGCAGCGCTTGAGTGGTGTGGCTGGGTAGGCAAAATAAAATTATCTCATTTTCTTCGGCAGTTTGAAGCATATCTATTGCATTCGTGTGAGAAGAATGGCCATCCAGAATCAAAATAATCTTTCCTATTGGTTTTTTAGGTACAAGATGTTCTTTCAGCTACTTGTGAAATAATTCAGCATTCACGTACGCGGATTTTCTATTAATATAGACTTCTGATCCAGGTGGGAGCCCATCCTGAAATTCTAGTTTCTTGTTTACTCCTTTGATGATGACTGCTGGGGGAAGAAAGTTCCCTACAGCATTGCAGCATGCTACTACCGATTAAGTTTCACCTTTTTCACCAGAAGTTATAGAATGGACTACTCTTGCGCCTCTTGTAGCAATGACTTTACCAGTAGAGTTATTTAACTGGACACCTGTTTCATCTACATTGTAAATCCTATCCGGTTTATCCAGTAAGTCATGCTCTGTCATTACTTTAAGCAGTAGTTCAAACATTTTGTTAACTTCATCTCGATTAAATCCCTGTGCTCTTGCAACTAATAAGCCTTCTGCCTGACGAATACTTAACTCTTTATTACGTTCTAAAAATGATCTTAACCAATGCGGCCCAGCCTTTCGAGTCTCCTTATTAAAATTGGTTTCTTTACCCAGTTTTTCAGCAAACTCGAAAGCTAATCTTCGAATCATGTCCCGGGTTGGAGGGAAACCAGCTTTTTCTAATTTCTGTATATGACTCACCAAACGTTTTTCGTTTACAAAATCAACAAGTGGGTGTTTTCCTATAAAAAAAAAAAAATGTTAGGAATAATACGATTTTTATTTACTTAACAAGAACTTAGGTCATACAACTTTATTACCTAATGTCAGTTTTTCCGTATTTTTGTTAGCGTATCTTCGCCTCAATGTTCTTGAGGGAATCCCATATCTACGAGATATTTCGTTAATTCCTAGAATGCCTCTCGAAATTTCGTCTATTGCAGCTATTAATGCCTCTTGCGTCCATTCAGCTCGTGGACGAACTCAAACTTTTCTAATATATTTGCAAGGCATTTCTGAAAAGAAAAAATGGGAACATGATATGCAAACATCAACTTAATCCATAGGGGATAGATGCCCCTAAGGGCATAAAATAAAACAATCCCTTTTAAAAAATGACAAAATGTTACACTGACGGTAATATTTAAACTATACACTTGCAAATAATAATAAAATAATATAACTTACCTTTGGAAATGAAAAGTTCCACGCGTTTCTAAAATATCAACGTTCGTAATCCGCGATCTTTGTGAGCGAGCCCGTCGATCTTTCTTCATGAACACGCAACACGTCCGATCACAGCGGTTGCCGCTCGCACACTAGCGGGGTGGGGGGTGTTCTTTGCTTATAAGTATTAACTGCGATCATAGAACGTTTGCAAGTCATAATTTGAATTTTGGGGCATCAATCCTCCTAGGGCAACTATCCCACTTTTACCCTAAATGAAAGGTAAATTGCGGTTTACGATTTATGACGCATTAAAAAAAACTACTTACTAGATCTCGTTCAAAACAATTTTCGTTGATAGTTTACATGGTAATGTACATCATATATTTTTTTTAGTTTTATCATTCTATTATTTTAGAAGTTACAGGGGGGAGACACTCCTTTTTCCACTTTGGAAGTGGCTCTCGCGCAAACTATTCAGTTTAGAAAAAAATGATACCTCAATATCATTTTTGAAGACCTATCCATAAATACCCCATATGTATGGGTACAATAAAAAAAATTTATTGAGTTTCAGTTCTGTGTATGGGGAACCCCGAAAATTATTATTCTTTAGGGTTCCGTTTTTTGCCATTTGAATATTTAAGAGGACTCCCATACGGAATTATTCGTGCACGACTCAGACTCGACTTCAGACTCACACTTGGGCGGTTTTTATGCCTAAAGACATAGCAATAAGTGGTAAATAAATAATTTATTAAATAACACTATACATTAACGAAACACCTAGATGTTGGTAGCACTAGACCAGCAATTGTGGCGATCTTTGTGGTGACCTTTATCCAGCAATTGACCTCTTTCATGTAATATGTTGATAATGATGATGATGATACATTAAAGTATTTTGAAGTTGGTGCCAACAATAATAGGGTGCGATTTTAAATATCTATATGGCAGCAACTTTATACTTTTTAGTTGGTTTAAAGTCGATAAAGGTATTTTGATATTATTTAAAATTTTGGCACTCAAATTAGGAACAAAAGCATTGAATAGGAAGGTAAAGGACCATGAGTCAAATTGGGCTCAGTGTCCAACAGAGTTATAGCATACGCCGTTGTGAAGGATTTTGTTTGTACTATAATTGTTACTATGGGCACCATCTTCAATTCCATTGCAGAAAAAAGATATGCACCTAAATAGGTTTTGTAGAAAAAAACAATTGTTAGGAGTCGTAAAACTTATTGAAACAATATACTCATTCTTAAAATACTTAAAATAGTGGTAAACAATAGATGCGCCTGCGCCCGTGTGATTTACAACACTTTTCATCCCTTTCACACCTCCCGGACGCCTGCGCGGGCGCCCGTCTACTCTCAATCAGTCGATTCGTGATTCTCACGTTGTTAGCTGAGTTTCCGTGTATCCTCTCTTGTTCTGTGATTAACCGACCCTAGCTTGTTGTTTTGGACTCTGTTTATGCTTACGTATTGGTGCGCTTGGTGATTTATTTATTATATTAAACCTGTTAACTTGACCTGGACTGTTTATGGACACTGATTTACCTACCTGTTTTTGCAATAGCTACCGAAGGACGGCGTTGTGTGTTGTGCCCACGTTCTGTTTTGCGACAACGGCGGCATATTTTAGATGAACACTTACCAGAAAGACAACCCCGGTACGCAGAATATATTCAACAAAATGCGCTCACCGAGGTAAGTGTACTCATTTCCTGTACACGGCACATATACCTGTTATAAATCTGTATTTAAAATGTCTGTTTGTCATTCTATCTGCTCATATTTTGAGAACTACTGAACCAATCTTAATACAGTTTGTTTCATTAATACATAATTATGGGCTACTTACCATCACGCTAAGTTATCGAAGGGGAAAGCAGAGAGGTTAAATTATATGAGAGAGGTCAGGAAAAAACGGCGATTTATTACAAATCCCATTCACTATAAAAGTGGGAACTAAAAAATCCGACTTTTACGTGACCTGTGCTGCGGGCACAGCTATAGGCTATAACAATCCCAAGGGTATGATTATCAAGTCTACGCGGACGGAGTCGCGGGCAAAAGCTAGTCAAAAATAATATGTCGCAGAAAGTATTTTATTTATTGAATGTTATTTTCAAATAGTCTTTACTTTTTTTAGGTTGCGTTTAATAACATCCAAGCCACATGCCATCGGTGTTGGCAAGTAGTGCAAAATGCAGTTCGACAACAAGAACCGCAAGACCCACAAGAACCGCAAGGCCCACAAGAACCGCAAGGCCTACAAGAACCGCAAGACTCACAAGAACCGCAATGCCCACAAGAACCGCAAGGCCCACAAGAACCGCAAGGCCCACAAGAACCGCAAGGCCCACAAGAGCCGGGAATACCACCACAAGCAGAAGATCTACAACAAGTCGTTATTCCTGATTATATGAGAGCGCCCAATGTTGCTTACCGTTGTATTTTTAATGGCTGCCCTAACGCAGAACGTCTTAGAATCCCAGTTACGATTAAAGTACATATTCTTTGTGAGCACCACTTATACATACCTGAAAGTGCAAGAGTTTGCCAAGAACATCTGATGGGTAACGACAGTTGGAACTTTTTGATTGATAATTGTAATGTTACGCATAACTTTAATGTACGTCAGATCACAGATATGACTAATATGCTGGTAAGAACCATTACCCAAGGCGAGAGGTTTGATTTTGAATTAGAAGCTGCATTAACGGATAATGACTTATATTTTTGGACTGGACTAAACTTGCAACAATTCAATAGAATTTTGGAAGAGACTCCTTCTCTAGCACAAAGAAGTAATCGTCCACGGACTGTCCTCGGTATCTATATGACAAAACTAAGAACAGAAGAGTCAAACGAGAGATTGTCAACATTGTTTAATATATCTCGCCGAACACTGGAACGAAAACTTGCACTAGCCAGAGAAAGTTTAATGAATGACTTCGTTAACAGACACCTTGGTATTGGCCATATTTCGCGAGAATATATACTGCAAAGAAACCTACTATTATCAAAAGGCTTGTTTGGCAACGAAGAAAATACAAAAGCCATTGTTATAGCTGACGGCACCTATATGTACATCGAAAAAAGCTCAAACTTTTTATTTCAGAGAAGAACTTACAGCTTGCATAAGTTTCAAAACCTTTTGAAACCTTTTCTGATGGTATGTAGTGACGGCTACATTATCGAAGTTTATGGTCCGTATGCAGCTACGGATTCTGATGCATCAATTATGAACAATATATTAAACGACGAGGAAAATCCTTTCCACTGGATGTTTCACCGGAACGATGTGTTCATCTTAGACAGGGGCTTTCGAGATAGCGTAGAAAACTTACAGGCATTGGGATATGAGGCACACATCCCACCGACAAAAGACAGATTCGAAACTCAATTGACCACAGTTCAAGCAAACAAATCAAGATTAATAACATTGTGTCGGTGGGTTGTAGAAGTGTGTGTGTTTAAAAATAGATTTAAACTACTGCGACAGGATTATTTTAATAGAGCCTTGCCGCATTTATTTGTTGACTTTAAAATTGCAGCCACTCTTATTAACGCATTTTACAAGGTAGCTGTGGATAATGAACATGCAAATGAAATATTAAGAATAGCCAATGAAAGGCTCCATACACCAAATCTTTCGAACGACTATGTACAACTGAGGAACCTGAATAGACAAAGAGCCGCATTTAGTACATTGGAAGCAAATCAGCTGGAAGACTTCCCTCGGCTAACAATAAACGAGATTTCCATGATATCGCTTGGGTCATATCAAATCGAACTTGCTAAATCATATTGCAGCGAACATTTACGCAATGGTTTATATACGATAGAAGTATGTCGTGAAAATGAATTAAATAATTTAGCAGCATGCAATATCCATCACCAAAATGTGTGGCTATTAAGAGGAAGGATACAGTCAAGACATGTTCGTGCACGTACATATTACGTATACATTCTGGTTAACAGAAACGATATGGGTCGAGATGCCATCGCTCAGTATTATTGCTCGTGTCTAACAGGCAGACGCACAGTAGGAAGTTGTGCTCATACCATTTCAATAATATGGTATCCAGGGTTAGGCAGGCACATACAATTTAATCCACCGGCAGGATATTTAGACGACATTATTATTGATATTGATTGAAATGTTAATAAAAATAATGTTAACTATTAGCAGCTGTTTTATTTTTTATGTATACATTAAACCTGGAATTAAAACTAGTTAAAGATGTTCAATAAAAAAAACCTACAATGCCATAACAGCACTATTTTTTGCAGAATTTTAGTTTATTTCTGGTCGGAGAAAAATATTTATAGCAAAATAACCCCATGGATTCTTCGCAAAAATGAGTTTAAATCTTTATATTTAGTGTTTTACAAGTATATTCAAAGTGGTCTCATCTCTGTTGGTGGGTGAGCCCAGGCTTCATACATTTTTGCCCATGGTCCTTTATTAAATTTTGTAATCTTAATTTATATTTATTCAAGGCAATGCCCGCACTGAGGAAAGGAATCCCTGTGCCGCGGGGTACTTTACAAACATAGAATCGATTTACACATAAACACAAAGACTCAGAACAACTACTTATGGGTCACTTTTTGTGCGGGAATCGAACCCGGAACATGAAGCGGCGATCTTAACCGCTGCACCACACTCACAATCAAGTGCAGTATTCTCTTCTTGAGTAGTAAAATGAATCGAACTTAAAGCATGACACAATACTATTATTCTTAAAAATAGAAGAAACCTAATTCTAAGACTTTAAAAAGCGCCTAAAAAATGTAAAGTCTCAAGCTCAATTAGTCCCCGTCCCTTAGAAACGCTTCAACCGTTAAAATCCTTTTTCATATCTACCCTCACTTAACGAACAGATGTCTACATAAATACAAAATGTATAGTATTCGTCTCAACAACAACACATAAATTTTGTTATCAATTGCACTGAGTGTCAGAGTGTTACCCATTGTTCATCAGCTATTGTGTAACAAACAAAAACTCGGCTTTTCACTCCAGACGTTCATTATATTGAAGGAAAATGAGGAAACATCTCGGTGAAACCCAGTTTTCTACGTCAAAGAAATTTTAATGTCTTAGAAATTGTTACATGAATCCACCTGAAAAAGAACCTGGTATTAATATTAGGTGTATTCTGGACTACGTAAACTGCAGCTACCTTGATGAGAAGGACCAGCTAAATATGCTTAAGTGCGCGCTATACTTATGCTTTCAATTTATAATTTGGTCTCAAGAAATATATCATCTGCTGTGTGGTTGACGCCACTGAATATCTCCACCCTTTCTCTTCCCGTGGGGAACGTAGAAGTCGTCCAAAGGGAACATCTCCCAAAGAATAGGCAGCAGCATCTTTCTGTGTACTATGACCATCATACTGCTATTGCTAGTCCGTTTGCCAAGTTTGGCGATTATGCCATATCTGTTAAATGACTCGCTTTCTTTATTGGAATAATGCAGTTATACTTTCATCCCTTGAGGGCGTAGAAATGCTCCTGAGCAAATATCACCCATAGAATGGGCAGCAGCGTTTCTCTGTGTCCTATGACCATCATACTACAATCGCCAGACCGTCTATAAGCGTGGCGATTATGGCATATCCGTCCAAATTATAGACGTATTTGTGACTGATCCCACAGTTAAATGACTCGCTATCTTTATTGGAATATAGTCATACTTTCATTCCTTGAGGGCGTAGAAATCCTCCTGAGCGCATATTACCCAGAGAACGGGCAGCAGTGTTTCTCTGTGTACTACGACCATCATACTACAATCGCCAGACCGTCTATAAGCGTGGCGATTAAGGTATATCCGTCCAAATTATAGACGTATTTGAGACTGATCCCACAGTTACATGACTCGCTTTCTGTATTGGAATAATGTAGTTATACTTTCGTCCCTTGAGGGCGTAGAAATCCTCCTGAGCGCATATCACCCAGAGAACGGGCAGCAGTGTTTCTCTGTGTGCTATGACCATCATACTACTATCGCCAGACCGTCTATAAGCGTGGCGATTATGGCATATCCGTCCAAATTATAGACGTATTTGAGACTGATCCCACAGTTAAATGACTCGCTTTTTTATTGGAATAATGTAGTAATACTTTTAATCCTTGAGGGCGTAGAAATCCTCCTGAGCAAATATCATCCAGAGAACGGGCAGCAGCGTTTCTCTGTGTACTACGACCTTCATACTGCTATCGCCATACCGTCTATAAGCGTGGCGATTATGGCATATCCCTCCAAATTATAGACGTATTTGAGACTGATCCCATAGTTAAATGACTCGCTATCTTTATTGGAATATAGTCATACTTTCATTCCTTGAGGGCGTAGAAATCCTCCTGAGCAAATATCACCCATAGAATGGGCAGCAGCGTTTCTCTGTGCACTATGACCATCATACTACAATCGCCAACCCGGTTGCTAAGCGTGGTGATTATGACATACCCGTCCAAATTATAGACGTATTTGAAACAATGAAGAATGAAGAATTTGTAATAATGAAGTTATACTTTCACCGCTTGAAGGCTTAGAAATCCTCCTGAGCAAATATCATCCAGAGAACGGACAGCAGCGTTTCTCTGTGTCCTATGACCATCAAACTACTATCGCCAGACCGTCTATAAGTAAGCGTGGCGATTATGGCATATCCGTCCAAATCATAGACGTATTTGAGACTGATCCCACAGTTAAGTGACCTGGTTTTGAAATCCTCCTGATCGAATGTCACCCAGAGAAGGCAGCAGCGTTTCTCTGTGTATTATGACCATCATACTGTGATCGCCAGCCCATCTATAAGCGTGGCGTTTATGGAATATCCCTCGAATCTCCAATTTGGAAATCTTGTGAGGAGGCTATTGTCCAGTTTGGGACGTTATTCGGCTAACATAATGACCTATATAATTAATAGTTGAAAGAAACTACTGAAATCCCATTTGAAATGTCCTTGTTTCATCCATTAGCCTAATTCGTTGGCCTACTAACGTTGTCTTACGAAATGAAAAGCGTCGTCAAAAATCTTTGCTATGAGCTGACAAGTCAATATCTGGAGTAAATTAAGTGTTTTCCTTTATTTGAGGCAAATTGCTTAAACAGTACCGAAACAAGTATTTTAAATTAACGGCTTTGTTGGCCTAGCGGCAAGAGACACCCAGGACAAATATTGGTCTGATGGGCAAGATTATTTATTGTTCTGTGTCTGGGTATAATTTATTTATAATGGGTAGTACAGAAATATGTAAGTATGTTTGTCAGTTGTCTGGTAGCCATAGTACAGACGCCAGCACATTAAGCTACCCAAATCCGTCAAATTTATCCAATTGAAAGTGAACCTTATGCTTTTGTGATAAAGTTGAAAATCTGTAAAATAAATTTGAAGGATCCGGGTAGCTGTACAAGCTCTTTTACAGATAGTCTAGTTTGGGATCCGATAGAAGTGTGTTAGTTCTCCCAAGATATTAATTTATTTATTAAAATATTTTAATATAAAAAGTCAATTTACTTATTCTAGTTACGTGCTAGGCGCTAGATAGTACTCAAAAGTGGTTATGTTTTTAGCGTCTTCGTGCTTCGGCCGGCTGTTGTCATTAGATAACAAATAAGCTTGTAGCTGTAGGTACTGGGTGGCTTGAACGACTCTGACACTAGGGTAAATAAAAATAAACATGGTTTTTATATAGCTAGACTTTACCAAGCGCTTGTTATAGTCAGCACGTCTTCGTTCAACAATTGACCGAAGCAGAACATGGATTGTAGTAATACTACAATGCATGTTGTGCTTTAGTTAGTTATATATATTTTTATATATTGTGGATCGGGGTCTCAATGGCGATAACGATTTAAGGCAAATCATTACCTTTACGTGAAGCGGTCTAAATAAAGAAACATAACAATTTCAACCGGAAAGACGGATACCGCCTCTCACCATCTTGGAATCCTGTAATCACGAAGTGCCATCGTCGCGTACGGCGTAACCAATGTAGTGCGCCCGGGTGCTGATGTCATTAGTGTTGTGTGTAGACATACTGACAGTTCCGTACAAGAAAATAAGGAAGAAAAATATCAAGATATGCGAGGGTAGATACCGAAACCCGAGCTTCACGGAGACGACGCTGCCGAGCCACACCAGTCGACCCGCGATGCTGGTGCTGGTGTAATCCATGCCGAAACGTCGGGTAACTTAAAGGTAATTATTCGCCTTAAATTTTTATCGCGATTGAGACTCGTGTCCACAATATATAAAAATGTGTACCAATCGCGAAAGTTTAAAAACATCAATCATATATAGTTTAATTCTAAGTAGGTATAAATAGATGTGAATGAAAGTAGATAATGAGGTTACACTAATATGCGTGGTGAAGGCGAAGAATATCATCACCCCATTTCATCCCGTGGGGGGCGTAGAAGCCGTCCGAAGGGAATACCTATGAGAGAACGAGCAGCAGCGTTTTTCTGTGAACTGTGACCATCAAACTGCGATCGCCAACCCGCCTGCCAAGCGTGGCAATTATTTATTTATTTATTTATCGGAAAACTAATAGCTATTTTACACATTTTAGACATTGCAATACAAAACAGGAAGCTAATTACAGGTTTTCACTAATAGTAATTGATTATACAGTTAAAAGGTGTAAATTCCATATTAAGGTTTCTTAATGCTAATGATATATCGCTTTACTATGTACTACATATAACTTACAAAGAAATCAAGGCTTAGACACCGCTTTGCTGCACTATTCGTAAGTGTGTACGGATCTAGGTTATGCTTTTTACATGGCATGGCATATCCCCCTATTCTTTGGAGAGGCTTTAGTGCAGCAGTGGTCGTAAGTTGGCTGACATGATGATACTTATAACTATTTTAATCAATTGTGTATGTGAATTAGGTAGAGATCTGGTGGGTTTATTTTATCTCGCTTTACGGCTAGTGTAAATGTTCTTAACCAAGTTTTAAAGAAGGGTGTTGGTTATCAGTTCAATTATATGTCTTTTTTTCTTGTTTTGTACCTATTTATGTGCCGTGGTTTCTCAGTTGGGTTGTGTTTATACAAGACAAAAAATTCTTACACATAAGTATACCTAGTAAGAAGTGTACCAGACAGAATACTTTATTTTTCATAGAACTACGTCAACAAGGAAGAATACGCCCTACCGAATGGTAAGTGAAAACCGCAGGCTATGGACAGACGCCAGCACATCCAGCTAACTTTATCACATAAGCATAAGGTTCACTTTTAATTGGGGAAATTTGACAGATTGGGGTAGCTTGATATGCTGGCGTCTGTACTACGTTCATTCTCTACCAGTCAACTCTGAAGTAATGAAAAGTAGATAGCAATGTAACGTCGGCCAAAATAGCTTCATTAGGTGTCTTTGGTGCCATTATTATCAGTATTACACAGCATCTTTTGAAATAAGAAATTCAACATTCATATTTTAAGAGAAACTGTGTAAGAAGAAGGTTGGTAAATGCTAACCTTTCACGTCGCAGGTCATGAGTTCAATTCCCACCCAGGACAGATATTTGTGTTCATGAACATGTCTATTTGTCCTGAGTCTGGGTGTAAATTATCTATATAAGTATATGTAATATATCAGTTAACTGGTTTCCATAGTACAAGCTCTGCTTAGTTTGGGATCAGATGGCCGTGTGTGAAAAATGTCCCAGGATATTATTATTATCATCATCATCAACATATCAGCCGAAAGACATCTACTGCTGGACAAAGGCCTACCGCAAGGATATCCACAATAGCCGGTCCTGCGCTGCCCGCATCCAGCGGCTTCCCGCGACCCTTGCCAGATCGTCGGTCCACCTTGTAGGGGTCCTGCACACTCTGCGTCTTCCGGTTCGTGGTCGCCATTCGAGTACCTTTCTGCCCCATCGGCCGTCGGTATCAAATCGATCAGAGACTCTCGCAACACTGCACAACCGACATTTCGTACTCGCCGGTCGAGAGTACGACCGCGAACGCGTCGCGACCACCAGCGTCCTCCATGACCCTTAGTTTGCATTCGATCCGATGAAATGCCCGCTCCGGACCTAAACCGGAAGCGAGGCCCGCGTCGCGCATTAACGTAGAGCGACAGTTGCACAAAAATCCCTAAAAATCACGATCTCTCGCCCTCTCCCCGCCAGTATCCGCCCAGAGCCGAGGTTTGAACACCACAGGGGGTGCCCTCCGGCGCGGGTACTTAGTTTGTAGTTGAATTTTGCTAAGCGGTTAGAGCCCACGCTCACCCCTACTGTCCGGTGAAGCAGTAAAAGCCGAGAGTCTAACTGCACGCCGTGCGTCGGGTTAAAAAAAAACGGCCGTCGGTTTTACGAGCAATGTGCTCCGCCCACTGCCATTTCAGTTTGGCTATTCTTAGGGCTATGTCAGCTACTTTGGTTCGCCTGCGGATTTCGCCGTTTTTGATTCGATTGCACAGGGGTATGGACAGTACTATGCTCGGAGTATTCCGAGCATAGTACTGTCCATTACTCTTTGGGTGACCTTGAGCCTTCTAATGGGGCCCATAGTAAGCGACCATGTCTCTGTTCCATAAGTCATCACTGGCAACACACTGGTCGAAGACTTTCGACTTAGGACAATACTGTATTCAATGTCTACGGTTCTAAGTAACTGTACTAATCTTATACTAATTAATAATATCTAGGGACAATGTCACACAGATCACCCTAGCCCCAAACTAAGCAAAGCTTGTACTATGGGTACCAGGCGACTATATACATACTTATATAGATAGATAAATACTTAAATACATATAAAACATCCATGACTCAGAAACAAATATTCGTGCTCATCACACAAATATTTGCACTTACCGGTATTCGAACCCAGGACCACCAGCTTCGTAGGCAGGAGCACTACCAACTAGGCTACGGTGATCGTCAAAGTTAATTAAGTGGTTTGCAATCTGTTTCCTTCAATCGAATTGAATGCGAGGAAAGATTAAATGGCATCTCAAGACAACTAATGTTGCCTATTAAGTACTTATTAAGGGTAATTTAAGTAAGCTTGTTCCAAATTGTTAGGCCTATTAAACTTAGTATCGTCTATTTAGTTTTGCTAAGTTTGGACAGATATACTGTGTTGACATAGTCTTAGGAAAACATCGGCTTTCTTGGTTAACTAGTAGTCTTTATTTGTTATATATAACGTGTAAGCATATTTCGAGGAATAAATAATAAGGCCACAATTACAATCTTGACGCTGTTTCCGAATTGCCTACCACTAAGCAATGCAGGAAGCAACTTTTTTTTTTTTTTTTTTTTTTTATGTCAGAGGTCGACAAACCAGCTAGTGGGTCACCTGATGGTAAATGATCACCGCCGCCCATGGACACTCGCAACACCAGAGGAGTCGCGGGTGCGTTGCCGGCCTTTAAGAGTCAGCAAACGAGTGTTGCTGACCCTTCCCCCCACCCCGATGAGCTCTGGCGACCTTACTCACACTCAGAAACACAACATTAAATTATTTATGTTATTATTAAGGAATGTCTTCTGTAAGGAGGAGGTACTTCCCCAGTCGGGCTACCCTTCGAGCGAATGAACGCTGTGCCCTACCTCTCTTACCGTCTAACCGTTTTTTAAGTATACTTTTTCATCATCTCCATTTGTTTTCATCCATCTATTGCATGTCACGATATAGTGGCGCCCATGGCTCGCACCAGCTAACATCAGCTAATTTGTGTAAGTGCTCCACGATATATGTTTTGATTAGTGTATTCATATAAATGTAGTTTGCACTTGATCGTTTCGGACAACGATATAGCTAATGACTCAAATAAACCGGTTAACGAGGGAAAATCAAGAATAATGCGAAAACATTTAACAATGAAAAATTCTCACTTGCATCCATATTTTCATAAAACTTGTTTTTTTCTTGGTGGCCGTGGCGGTCAAATACACCTAGCTTTTGTCATTGTCTCACGTAAGCGTCCTCGTACTAGGTGCGTCTTGAGCTGGTGCGCACAACGATATCACGACTTGCCTAAAACAAGTTAATGATATGAGAAACTCTCGTGACTGTACACAAATCGATAAATCGTACTCACGCCAGTCGAGAGTAATACCACTGTCGCCCTCCATAGTTAGTTTGCGTTAGTAACGATGAAATAAGTCGAAGTTCGTTATTATTACATGTATTTGAAGTATAAAATCTACAAAACAAGATTGACAATCTACGCATATAATAGTGATTTCGAACTTCGCTCACATAAGTCATATTTGCACAATACATCTCTGATCCTCATATTTACATCAGCTACTCAACAAGTTTAGCATACATCCAGGAGCGTTCGACTCGAGCACACTCCAACTCGGCCGCAGATTCAATTTACCAGCAGGTTATATATTCCATTGCTATGAAAGAGACTTTGATTGTACGGGAGTACATATATTTACATAAATCTCTAGATAGCAATGTCTATTTATCTTCCTACTAGTATTTACGTAGATTATTTAGATTCTGCTTGCCGCGGCTTAGTACTAAAAAATATCTTTGTGCAATCTTTTCCTTTTATTATTTATTGTTATTGTGTTTCTTATTTGTGTGTACATAAATAATTAAATAAATAATTTAAAAACATAGCACGTTTTTGATCCTCGAGTGTGAGTTAAACAAAATTAACAGTATTGTGCAACAAGGATATCAAAAAGAGAAATACAAGATTCATCATCATCATCATCAGCCTGATATCACTCACTGATGTACATAGGCCTTTCCCAAAGGTAACTATAATGTTAACATTTGGAAGGGTTTGCCGTAGTCACCTCGCTTGTCATGCGAGTTTTGAAACCTCAGTTAAGTGGTAGCTAGTACCCAAATGACGCTGCTGTTTGGCTACGTGGTGTATCCCTTAGTCACCAATAGGTAACTAAGGGATACACCACATTTTCAATATTAACTATAATATTACAAACAATTTTCAATATTCCATTCTTCTAATAACAAGAATAGAACATTGAAAATTGTTTTTGTGTCTGTACAATAAATACTACTTCTTTCTGATCAAACATTTTGATCATGAACATGTTTATTTGTCTGATGTGGGTGTTTCCAATGTAGTCTTAGTAAATACTAAAGGAAGAATAACTTCAATGTACATGATTCTTACTAATCCTAGTATACTATTTTACTGAACTAGTAGTTACTATCAATGGAATTAAAGGCGATGAAAGATTAAATGGCATCTCAACACTACTTACTTACATATTAAATATATATTTACAAAAATAAGGCTGTATCAAGGCATTCTCTGATGAAATTGGAGACTTTCTCAAGAAATAATAATAATAATAAGGTTTTATTTCTCACCACAATATAAGCGACATTTTACATGGCATCAATAACAATACATAAAAAAATTCAATTTTCTAATTATATTGTGGGAGACTGGTGCCTAAGATAGACGTAAGGCCTGTTCAGGACACCAGGACTCCACCCCATTCGGAAATATTAACATTTCTATATAATCGTTATGTACTCGCACGTTGTCTAATGTGGTAAGTTAAATAACACTAGATTAACATAGTTAGTTAGTATTTGAGTGAATATGTGCTGTGTGGGTGTGTTGGAGGTGCGTGTTTGTGTGTGTGTGTGTGTGTGTATGCGTGTGCATGTGTGGGAAGGCTGATATTAGGAAATATGAGAGTGTGCTAATAATGGGTTGGGAGAAAAGTCAGATCATAAATATCCTAAACGGGCGAATATGTATGAGGAATATAATACAACAGTAAACTAGGCAAAAGAGGTGTGCAAAGATCGTGACAAATGGAAATCCGTTGCCTCTGCCTATCCCTCTGGGAAACAGGCGTGGCTCTATGTATATAAAGTATTTTTAAAGCTGGCAGAGGCACCTTCAAACAACTTGGAGGTAGAAGAAATGCTTCATAACGACGTCGCAGTCATCTTTAAGACAAACTCGTCTCCAAGACGGCTGGGAGATTGTCATGTATAGTAGGAGAGCTGGCACGCATTTTTGGGTAGGTATTTGAGGCAAGCTGAAAACTTGTCCTATAACTCTTCAGACACACCCCAACACGGAACTGCAGACCTGGCTGGCGGGTAGCGGGTCTAAACCAACCTCTATTTTTTTTTTATTAACCAAATAATGTATTTGAGGCAAGCTGAAATTTTGATATGTTGTAGTTTGTTCAATACAATGTTTATTCAATACAAAAAAAAGACAGGCGATTCTGTCGGGTCTTTAGCACTGCCAGGCGTGTGCAAAAATATTTTGCAAAAAAATCTAAAAAATGTATTTGAGGCAACTTGAAATTTTGACAGAATGTTATTTATGTATTGTATAAACATTAAACTACTACATATCAAAATTTCAGCTTGCCTCAAATACATTTTTGGATAATAAAAAATTAAAAATTTAGGGGTTGGTTTAGACCCGCTACCCGCCAGCCAGGTCTGCAGTTCCGTGTTGGGGTGTGTCTGAAGAGCTATAGGACAAGTTTTCAGCTTGCCTCAAATACCTACCTAAAAATGCGTGCCAGCTCTTGCACTATAAGACGTGTAACTACACGTGATATATGTATTTCATAGTAAACGCTTATCTCAACAACAACATCAACATTTCTTACTAATGTGGATTAAATTTTGTCTTACATGAAGAGCCTATTATCGCTTTAAGTATTTAACTGAATACAGGTTTTAGCATAATTATCAGGGCTGTCCTATAGTACCTAGTCGTACAACAGTAATGATGTTGGGCTAATTAAATGCCCACACTGATCTCAGGCGCACTTTTAAGGGTCAGTATAACCTGAATGTGCATATTGGTAAGACTCACAAAATTCTTACCCAGTGTGTGCATTTTGGTCAACTTGACCTTACTCTAGCTACGCAGCAGCTGCAAGCTGTTTCCATTTCTTGGAAAAAAACTTCGGATTTAAAAGAACAAAACTAAGAACTCAGTTTTGTTGAGCACGCGTAGTGGTGGCAAAAAATTATCCGAACAAAATTCAAGAAGCCATAAATAATAATTCAAAGTTCGCCTGGGAGCAAATGTCTTTTTCTTTTAAAACTCAAACCTCTCTGAAATTATATAGTCAGAAATGACTGACACACATACTTACTTACTTACTTATCGTGTGGGCAGAGGTTACCCCAATGTTAAAGTTGTTCAACCCGCCCAGTAGGCCTCCGACATGGCTTAACGACTGTTGCCTAATGTTACAACCGGGACCAACAGTTTAACGTACCCTCCGAAGCACGGAGACGCTCAGAAATTACTTTGGCGGAAAAAAAACCACTTTGGCGGTCACCCATCTATGGACGGACCGCGAGCCTAGTTGCTTAACCTCGGCGATCGCTTACGGACCGGTGAGAGCATCTAGCTATGAGCACCACACTGACATCTTAATTTACTTTTATGGTACCATCCCGTATTTTGTTTATCCGTTTCCCTATTTATCCTTTAAATCCACAGAGCTATTGTTGCGGTAACTTAAGCCGCTGCTGCCTTATTTCTAACAATGAACAATTAACCTCGAACAAGGTAAATAGCCCAACACAATTAAGGACGAACATAATTAGGATGTGATACCCAATTACGAATCCTAATAATACTCGTAGAAAGAAAACCAGTGTTTGCAAACGGTTCCTTTATTAGTGTCGACAGTGATAGTTGGGTAACACTAAGACCACGGATCACATACGGCGACAAGCACTGCGTTAGAGTCCACACATGGCGCACTTGCAGAGATCCCGCAACGAGCACTATGCGAAAGTCCCGACGAACACTGTACACTTATTACTGTGTACGGATCACTTAGCAATGTTTGAGAACACTGAGAAGTGTTCTCTTGCACTTGTTCACTTTTCCACTTTTACTTCTTCCTCTTGATTTCCCTTCGATTTCACTTGAACGTGCTTATATAAAGCAGAATATCAAATAAATTAGGAGTAAATAAGCAGAATATCGTAATAAAATAGTGATATTTTAAACTCCCGTCTTCTTCTCAAGCTGGTTTGACAAAACGTCATGGCAGTGATGTGAGACTATACCTATGTATATATGATTTTCATTTGTTATTAAGTTGCATACATATATGTTTCCTTCTCTAGTAGTTTGTCTAATTTTATTTGATTTTGCTAAAGTTTCCTGACTATGATAATGTAATACAGATAAAATACTAACAATTGTAAAGAGGTTAAAATTGGAGACACGCAAAGGCGGCTTTTGTCTCGCAATGGACGCCTTCCGTCGGAAATGATGATGATGAAGTAAAAATTTATATAAATATTCATAAACAACTAATGAAATATATTTTATTTTAAATGATAGGTATGATAACAATTACTACATTATATGTGTACATATATAAATTTGATGTGTGGTGACGGCATAGAATATCATCAACCCAACTCATCACGTGGGTGGAGTAAAAATCGACCGAGAGAACGGGCAGCAGCAGCAGGTTTTTGTGTGAACGATGACCATCAGAATGCGTTCGCCAACCCGTCTGCCAAGCGTGGCGATGATGGCATATCCCCCCCATTGTTTGGGGAGGCATTTTATACAGCAGTGGACGAACTTTGGCTGACATGATAATATATTTATCCGGTCTATCTTACCTACATATTTAGTAATCAACATTTTAGAATTCTCTCTATGAACTTGTCCACAAACTTAAACCAAGTAATTAGAATTGCGACTAAAGTAATGAATAATAAAGTTGAGTACTTAGTATGAATTGATACCAATTTGTAAAGTTAAATAATTCCATACTTTACATTTTCTGACGCCTGTGAGATTAATTATGTATGTATATCCGATTATAAGAGACCTTTCATATACGAATTAACCACACAAGCGGTTAGTTTGGGTTTCAACTTTAATATTTGTAACGCAGTTGGACTGCGTTTTTATTAATTTAATAATATTTTAGGTTATACCGTAACTGACGTTTATTATGTTATATTCAAGCTTTCCTGTCATTCCCTAAGGAAAATATTTATTTCTAAGGGCACTGAATTACGATTTAAGGTTAAACGTTCAAACTTTAAGTATGAATTAAAGGATTATATTGTTATATTATCTATCTAATGATTTTCAGCCCCAACTCACAATAGATGACCTAACACTTTCAAAGTAGAACATACAGTCTATTCATAACGTTACATTCACAAAGACTTTGTACGGGACATGAACAAACAGAGATCCAAATCCAATCTACCCTGTAAAATCCGCAGTCAATAGTTTTACAAAAACATTGTTCTTTTGGGTTCGATTCCCATCCTGGACAGATATTTGTGTGCTTGAACATGTCTGTTTCTCCTGAGTCTGGGTGTAATTATCTATATAAGTATGTATTTACAAAAGAAAAGTATTGTATGTAGTACATCACATAACTCTTATACCTTGTTTCAAAGAGTATGTAACATGTTTAGTTTGATACTCGCTTCGCCCGTGATATGGAACGCATAATGCTTGAAGGGAACGCATGCGCCACTATTACACCAGTTTTAATTATTTTATTTATTTAGAGTTTAAATACCATGTTGTTACGTTTTATTGTAAAAAAATTGTGTTTGTTTTATTCTGATTTTGTTATTATTTTGTTTTGTCCGTGACATACTTGAATGTTAAGTATTTAAGTTAATGTTCCGTGACAGTCACTTGGCACCATCAGAATTACCAGCGCTAGAACAATAAAATGTTCTAGCTTATGCTGAGATGGTGCCATTTCAGGCTTGCACGGAAAACTAGTGTCTGTTTTTTTTATTTTATCTGTTATTATGTTATTTTATATTTTTGTTGTCTGTGCATTATTCTGAATAAATGTTTTTCTTCTTCTTCTCTTCTTCTATTAAGTTATCTGGTTTCCATATTTCAAGCTCTGCTTAGTTTGGGATCAGATGGCCGTGTGTGAATAATGTCCCGGAAAATTATTATTATTATGTAAATACGTCGTTAAATTCTCAGAGCTGTCCCAGTATATTGTACGATGTTATGAATAGGAAAAAAAACTAACTGAAATAAAACGCACGTTAGGCTAACTAATATGAACGTCCCTTTATCAAACACAAATTCTTCGCGTTACACACAGACGATTTACTAGTGAATAAATAATAACTTTAGTAAATTGTCTAAGTTTAATGATAGCGGTGCTTAAGAGATCACGTCGAGTAGCTTTCTTAGTAAGATTATTTTGAAGATAAGTCTCAGACACAGACATTGTGGTGAATACCATTATTTATTATCCCCTTCATTTACTTGTACAGACGCCAGCACATCAAGCTACCCCAATCTGTCAGTTTTCCCCAATTGAAAATGAACCATATGCTTGTGTGATAAAGTTGAAAATCGATAAAAGAAATTTGACAGATTGGGGTACCTGGATGTGCTGGCGTCTGTACACTATCTAGTATATATGTCTTAGTAAAGGTATAGCTGTTTATTGTTTCAGAGATACTAAACGTTGCATTTCATTGCTGTATATTATATATCTTCGCTCATTATTCTATTTTTGTTAATTAATCCTACTAATATTATAAAGGTGAAAGTTGGTGAGTGTGTGAGTGTGTTTGTTACTTCTTCACATCTAAACGGCTGCAGCGATTTTAATAAAATTTGGAATCAAGTTAGCTGACACCCTGGATTAACACATAGGCTATAATTTATAAAGTTTAACCCGGGTAAAACCGCGGGGCACAGCTAGTCTTTTATAAAACAAAGCCACTTTCCATGTCTTTCTATCTGACTACCCACTAAGCCCTCCTAAACAACGCAACAAATTTTTTATGTGATTTTTTCACTAAAAGATATAAATTAAAGACCAATAAAAGACATCTATAAATCTGCACCTGGTGCAATATTAAATGATCCCAAATCTCTTCTAAAATTTCCCTTCCAACAAACTGATTTCTATTCCTACTCTTTAACAACACTACTCTTGAACACATGTGGTCAGGCTGTAGAACTCTCTTCTGCCAAATATTCGTAATTGCAATTATATTTATTCTCTTAAAAGACAAGTCTAAGGCTGATTTCAGAGGGACGCGCGCGGCACGCGCCGACGGCCAGGGCGTCTCAACAGCCGCGTGCCAGACGCGTCACTCTGAAACGCTAGCTGCCAGTAGAGGAGCTCAGGCAGCGCTGGCCGACGGCGCGCGTCTCACACGCGGCGCGTTTGAACTGCGTGACTATGAAACGCAACTACTATCTAGTGTAATTGTAAGCGCGCGCGTTTGGACGGCGCCGCTCGCCGGCGCGACTCTGAAATCAGCCTAAAGTCACTATTGGTGTAGTCCAGTTTTTACTTTTAATAGAAAGCTCTTAGTATAGCCTCTACTTTCTTACTGTCTGATAGTTTTATGTTCCGTACACCTACCATGCTATCTCTGCACCATCCTAAGGTTGAATGGCAGAAACTCCTTTGGGCATTAAGTCCTCCTTTCTACAATTTTCTGTGCATAAAGTAATTAAAAAATAAAAGAAAATACAAAGATTCGTTTAACTAGCGCGGACGTAGTCTTTAAAAAACATATAAGCTTATACTTATAGTCGACTGCCTCGTTGGTCTAGCGTTAGCGGGTTCACCCGCAGATAACGAGGTACTGGGTTCAAATCCTGGGTCGGGTCAAAAGTAATTTTGGGACATTTCTATAAAAATAAATATTTCTCAGCTTCAGCCCGAAGTCTGGGAGTTGGCGACACTATACCCCCGTGCCTCGGAGAAACCGTAAAGCCATCGGTCCTGTACCTGACCTCTTTCTGGTCGTGTCGTTAGGCGTCCCATCGGATCATGAGAGTGATGAAACAGAAAGCGCTCCTGTGTTTGCGCACACACTTGAGCACTATAATATGTCCCACGCAGATGGCTAATCTCTATTGAGACTAGCCGCCTTGGCCGAAATTCGGCTAGGGGGACATTATAAGCTTATAGTCGTTGTCTACTCGACTATTTTTTACACGTTGTATATTGTCTGGTTAACAAAGCAGTTCAATTAACTACGATACTTGAAGCCACTTGTATTTAACTAAGATGCTGTTCAAGAATAATGAAGTAAAATTGTAGCAATTATTCTTAAATGAAAATATTCTCGGCAATAAATAACATTGAGAACAAACTCCAATTAGTTTTCGGTTGTAAGTAAAATTAGTTAGTGCTTAAGTTATATTTTAAGGAGATAATTCTTTGTTAGTCTGTTTACAATTGACCTTTAAACAAAATATCGAGGTTCTATACAATTGTTAGTAAATTATTGTTTTGATAGAAGAGCACATAAACTATAGTACTTACTATTAATAAAATTAAATTGGGCATTCACATTGAATAAAAGTTACTTATCGTATGGACAGTGGTAACCCTAGTGTCAGAGTTGTACAAGCCGCCCAGCAGGCTTCCGACATGGCTTAACGACTGTTGTCTAATGACTACAGACGGGACCGACCGCTTAACGTGCCCTCCGAAGCACGGAGACGCTCAGAAATTAAACCAGTTTGGCGGTCATCTATGGACCGACCGCGAGCCTCGTTGCTTAACCTCGCCGATCGCTTACGGACCGGTGAGATCATCTAGCTATGATATTCAAGTTTGAAAACGTGTTACTGTATATTGGTTATCGATTATTAAAATTTTACAAATGTACTTAGGCTAAAGTTGTTAACAAAACCATACCGCGATTCAAAGGGCCGGTACAGCGCCATATTCTGATAGTCATCCGATATATTTTCATTAGTTTAATTAATGTTTCTACATTTAGACACACAAAAACAGAAAAGCTATATATATATATATATTATGTTCATATACATTATCACACTAATATTACAAATGCGAAAGTTTGTGAGTGTTAAAATCGCTACTCATACACTCACAAACTTTCGCCTTTATAATATTAGTGTGATGTAACACCATATCAAAAAATACATACCTATTAATAAAAGTAAACCTAAGTTATTAAATTCCTTATCTGATTATTCGGTTTTATTTGCGTATACCTATTATTCACATCCAACTCGCCACTCCTTATCGCACCTTTTGTTTCCACATAACCTAGCGGTGCAACGGATTATGAACTCTATCGTTAGCACATTAAGATCCTACGTAAATTTTATTCGGTAGTAAGAATCTTATTTTGCCGTAGCACAATTTCGACTAAGGAACAGGAACAATACATAGGAACAGGAAGTAATTTACGGAATAGCTACATTTGTACATTTAATAAGTTGTTAAAACATTAGTTTATAGACTTAAATTAATAACCGTGCCTATGCGATAGTAAGTTAGTATTATATTATCTTTAGTGTTTCGTCCTATAGAGTAGTCATATTGTGCTAAATCAGTATATTGTGTATACTTAACAACACATCCAGCTACCCCAAATTGATTTTTTTTTAAGCATAGGGTTCCCTTTCAATTGGGGAAATTTGACAGACTGGGGTAGCTTGAAGTGCTGGCGTCTGTACCTACCATGTGAGGACTAAGTTAAATAAAAAAAAAAAATTAAATTAGATCAATAATCAAAGACAACAAATAGAACTCAATAGACCTAAAAATATTTATAATAATATAAATATATTCAAGCATACATAGCTCGTAGGGCCGACGACGCACGGCTGGAGCAGAAAGGTTCTCGAGTGGCGACCACGAACCGGAATACGCAGTGTAGGATTCAGTAAGATCATCGGTCCATCTTGTAGGGGGCCTGCCCCCTACAAGATGGACCGATGATCTTGTGAGGATTGCTGGAAGCCGCATGTGGGCAGTGCATGACCGGCAATTCTGAAAATCTTTGGATTTCGTCCGATTCGATGATTAATTAATAGTGTCATTCTGGTAGAAAAAATCATGTTGCACAATTTCAGTCTATACAACGCCCTTAAACAACCATCGCATTCTCTTTAAGGCAATAACTTTAACTTCTAAGTGCTAATTTGTATGGCGGACTTGTAACAGCATTCGAAAAGCTTAATTAACTAAATGAAACAAGTTTTTAATTGTTTCTTCAGTAACGGTTATTTATCTTGGAGACGTGGCCTTAAGGGCGACACTGTGAAGGGGTATAATAACTTTTAAAGGCAACGAGTAAAGATTAATGTGCTGAACGAGTAATGGGGAACGTTCAGACTAGAAGGGAAATGCCAGTGACGAGAGAGTGTTAGGCAACTTAGAAATAACAAGTTCCCGTAAGTTTACTAATACGAAACACTTAACAACACGCTGCTACGAATAACTTAAATCCGTAGCCATGATATCTCAAATAACCAAAACTTCAATTTCTTTTATCATACATACATGCATAACATGCCTCCGGGAAAAAGGGGTAGGCAGAGACAATGGAGGATTTATCGATGTTTTTTATACACAGGGTGGCCGAGGAGTTGACGTTCAAACGCAAAATTTTGATACTTTATGATGAGGTATCCGAATCACCCCCATGTGCGTTCTACGATTTTGCGTAGTTTTCCATATAGATTTTTTTAATGATTATTTCGTAAATTTCAACCAACATCAGTTTTCTATTTTTTTCTCCTTCTGTTGAACATTTCTGGTTCAGTTTTCTTGTGAAAACAAAGTAGCATAGTTTAACCTAACACCCTACAAAGTATGGTTTCTCTAATCATTGCAGAACTAACTTAGAATTTATACGAAAGTTCAAAATTAGGTTTTGAGCTCAGGACTCATAAATTTTCATTTTATCAATAAAACGCAAAATTGTAGAACATACATGGGGGTGATTCGGATCTCCTCATCATAAAGTATCTAAATTTTGCGTTTGAACGTCAACTCCTCGGCCACCCTGTATAATAGAAAGGCAAACGTGCAACCGGGTGAACTGACGGTAAGTGATAAGCGCCGCCCTTGAACACTCGCTACAGCAGAGGAGCCGCAAGTGCGTTGCCGGCCTTTAAGAAAGGAATAGGCTCGATTATAATAATAATAATAATAAAAAACTTTATTGGCGCAAATTTAGAAGTAAGTACATAGTTAGCAGAAAAAAATATACAGATTATAGGAACAGAAAATCTTAATTATAGCGGTCTGCTGGTACCTAAAATAGGAAATCCTGTGCTATAAGTACCAGCATTCTTCCAGTTTCACAATTAGAACATTATATATCCAATACATAGTTATGATCATACATTAATATACCCTACTTATATATTAACTTATGAATTTCAAGTTATAATTATTAACATTAGAGAATAGTATGTGTGTGTGTGTGTGTGTGTGTGTGTGTGTGTGCGTGTGTTGTTTGTGTGCGTGTGTGTGTGTGTGTGTGCGTGTGTTGTTTGTGTGCGTGCGTGTGTGTGTGTGAGTTATTGTATGTATATATTTATTAAACATACTTCGTTACGTTACCGGACGCAAGAGTTTTTCAGTGTCGTCGTACGAAAGTTTCTGTAGCCACTTCATGGTTTTATTTTTACATTGAAATATACTATCTAAATGTATATCTAAGGCTTTATCAATTTTAGAATAGGTAAATCGTCCGAGAAAGTAAAAGAATCGTTCACTAAATGTTGTCCTATGGCTATCCGCTGGTGGCAGCTTTACCGAGCGCACTTTACGTCTTGATGATGTTGATGTTGTTCCGTCAGTTTTACACATTG
Organism: Pseudoips prasinana; assembly: GCA_951640165.1. Classification (NCBI taxonomy): domain Eukaryota; kingdom Metazoa; phylum Arthropoda; class Insecta; order Lepidoptera; family Nolidae; genus Pseudoips; species Pseudoips prasinana. The sequence continues at coordinate 8,074,590 of OX621249.1, forward strand.
AATGCTGCTTCATTATTATTTGCAGAATAAACAATTGCCGTACAGTCAGAACTTCGCAATATTGGTACAATTCTTTTGTGGAAAAACGAAAAGGTTTAAAGGTACATACTTTTAATAAGGCTCTCTGTGCTCGCTCTAGTTTTATTAAAGATGACTTACAAGCCCCGCCCCAAGATAGGATACAGTAGCCTAAGAGGGACTGACATAAAACGTAGTAAATGCTTTTTAGAACTGTAGGTTTTGCCACATGTCTCAAATATTTAAAAATATATATTAGCTTCCGAATTCTTCTTGTAAGTTGGTCAATGTGTGGCGCAAAATTCAATTTTTCGTCTATGATTACACCCAAGTATTTAGTATTGGTGACAGTGTGTAACCTAGGACAGGTGCATGTTGAGTTGCTATCAATCACGTGATTATGAGCAATGATGACTTGATTAATAACAGTTTTATTCATCTCTCTAATAGAAAACATTACAACTTTGGTTTTTTCAACATTAAGAGACAATGTGTTATCTGTTAGCCACTCAGTTACTTTATTAAAACCGGTTTGTGCCACATCAAAGACTCGGTCCCACGTTTCCCCTGTAAAAATAAGTGCGGTGTCATCTGCAAACGCCAATAATTTGCCATCATCAATTTTAAGTTTGCACATTTCATTGACATATACTAGGAAAAGTGTGGGTCCAAGAATACTTCCCTGCGGCACGCCGTATACAGTAGGGAGTTCTTTACTAATGTACTCATTGATCTTTACGCTCTGTGTCCGATTAGTCAAATAGCTTTCAAAGAGTTTTAGTTGTTGGCCTCTTACACCAATGCGCTCTAACTTAACAATCAGCTTGGGAATGGAGACCGCGTCAAAGGCCTTGGCCAAATCTAAAAAGATTGCAAGACTTTTCTTACCTTTATCCAAACTATTCACAATATGATTAGTTAGTTCAAAAACTGCGTCATTTGTGGACCTATTGTTTCTAAAGCCATATTGATTATTTGAAAGTATGTTATTATCTTCCAAATATTTTTTTAGACGATTGTTCATTATTTTTTCCAGGACTTTAGATAAACATGGCAAAACCGATATTGGCCTATAATTATTTATACAATCTACATCCCCAGCCTTATGTATAGGATGATTTAGGGCTTTTTTGAATAAATCGGGGAATACACCTGTTTTTATACACAAATTAAATATAAATGTCAATGGTCGTAAGAAATATGTCTTGTACTGTTTAATTATATTAGAGGAAATACCATCAAAACCTATCGCACAGTCACTACGTAGTGTTTGGATTAATCTGTCTACTTCTGCCTCGTCGGTTTCCAGTAGTACTAGTGACTTACATGTAGTATTCATAGATGTTATAATACTATCCTTGGTTAGACTGTGAAACCCCCCTGCTATTTTCTCAGCTATATTTTGCCCTATTTTAACAAAAAAGTTGTTTACTTCTTCAATAGATTCCTCACTGGAGTCTTTTATCGAAAGTAGTGGACCCGCTGAAACATTTCTTTTTTGAGTATGAGTTACATTTCTGATCACATTCCACAACTTTTTTGGATTAGAGCCAGCTTTGTCTAGTTCCGACTGCTCGTACTGTCTTTTAAGGTTTTTTAAAATACGGCCGCAAAAGGATCTATATCGTTTATAAGTAATGGATAGGGTGCTATTATGTGGTGATTTTTTCATTTTTATGTACATCCTATCTCTATTACGCATGCACCTTAGTATGCCTGGCGTTATCCAGGGCTTTAAAGTCCTCAAGCGACGTGGTAGTCTACAAGTTGAAGTACTGAATTGGATAGCTCTAGTAAGTGAATTAATAAAATATTCTAATGCAACATTGGCGTTAGTACAATTGAATATGTAAGAGAAATCGGTGTTAATTAGCTGGTTCTCCAAATTAATGTAATCTATTTTACTACTTATTTTATTCACATAATCAACTTTAATTTTATTTAGCGTTAATAGGACAGCGTTGTGATCTGTGACAGTCGAGTCTATTACTACAGTTGTGGCTTTGAGTTTAGTCTTAAGGATGACATGATCCAGTGATGTTCTCCCATGTGTAACGAGATTATGGGCTGGCAATAGACCATGAGCAGCATTAAGATTTAAATATTCTAATGATCTACTATCTGTGGTCCCGCTTAAAATATCTAGATTAATATCGCCTATAATTGCGATGTTGTTGCAAAAAGAGTTTATTGTCAGTAGATGATCCAAAGAGGACAGAAAGTTGTTAATGTCTCTGAATGACGGAGGCCTGTAGACTGCAAGAATGCTAGTGTTTTTTTCTATTATTATCTGTAGACAACTAGCATCAGTAAACAAAGGTTCCGTTACAATGACATTACAACATTACAAAGACCATTTCTAATATATACTACGACCCCGTCACTTTTATTTGTCCAATCAGTAGTTGAATAAAAGTTATAGCCATCGATTCCTGGTATTTGCGGGTTGCACGACAGCCAGCATTCTGTGAGTATGATCATATCCAAGGAAATGGACATTCTAATCAATAGAGTTGTAAAACTATGGATATTTGCAGATATACTCCGAATGTTTTGGGTAAGTATCTTCAGACTGTCAAGTGCAATTATACTCGTGCAGTTCTCAGGCGCGCATCTACATGAATCGGAAATTTTAATCTCGTCTATGCTATTTGCATGTTTGCCTATTATGGAGTCGAATTTGGTGTTATTGGATAGATGATCATTATTAGAGCACAATCATTCAGGTAGGATGTATGGGTGGCAAATCTGGGTCTTAGTGCTAAACTGAGTGCAATATTTATGTTTGTAGGACATGTGTAGGTCTTATTTGGTATATTGCTTGAATTAGCTAGTCTCCAACGGACGAGGTACGATATGTGTGTATATGTAATTATGTATGTATGTTGTGTGAATATTACTAGTAGTGAATAGTGTACTTTGGTATGAGTTAGTGTTAGGTAGTTTATGTTACAGATAGTATTGCTTATTAGATACTTATGTACTACGGTATGAAGGATGTGAGATCGCTTAATACATGCTTTAAGTGTGTATACTAACTTAAGTATTAACAAAGAGCTTTTAGTAAATTTAATTCTAGTAAAAATAACATGCGAGGCTGGACTACTTAAATGTGTATAATCTAGTCATTTTTTTGCGAGCTGCTGGAGTGTTGATTCGTTTAAGATTCGTATTTGGGGCTCACCTTCAGTTTTACGCAGGTAAACTAAACCACGTGAGGTCCAGCAGAAGGAAAATCCATTTTCACGCGCAAACTGTCGAGCTGCATAGAATAGTTTTTGACTGCTTGGTGTCAGCGCTTCTGATACAAAGACAGGCTTAGCAGGACCGGATATGTTGAGATGCGTCGTGTTCAGTTTGTCACAATTTGATTTCCTATTATTAAATTTTTTTATACTGTGGATCAAAATTTCCTTTTTCCAGACACTATTCAGCTCCAACACGATGGGTTTACTCCCTTCTTTGCGCGTTGCAACCCTATATACGTCCTTGATTTCGCTGTCATGCAAGTCCACCTCAACGGTCTTCGACAGGGTTTTCACAATATTGCTAATTTCTTCCTTTGACTCATATTTTTTATTTACTAGCAAGGTAATAGGCACATTACGTATCTCCAGGCTGCTAGATCTACTCTTTCGTTCTAGATCTTCTATCTTCTCTTCTAGCTTCTGGATTATTTTCTTGTCTTCTGCTCTTTCATCTTGAAGTTTGCGAAGTGACTCTAAGATGATGTCGTATTTGTCGGAAATATACTGGAGACTGTCCTTCATATCCTTGTTACTTTGCTGGAGTTCAAGGAAGTTCTGGTCTACTTTGGACGTTAAGGACGATATCAGGCCTTTTAGTTCTTTTAGGTCATCATCATCGCGTCTTCGTTTCTGTCTTGTACTGACATTTCCGCTACCACTTTTCTCAGATGCAGTATCAGATTCGTCATACATTTGTGGGGCTATCGGACGAGTGAACCCGGGAGCAGCGGTAGATGAGGCCGGGGGAGGTGAGCGTCGGAGTGGCATTGTGTGTTGGACTTTCGGCCTGTGACACTCGGTCTTAGGTACTAGGCATACAGAACTTATGAAGTGGTTATGGATCCTCTAAGTACGCAGGGGTCTCCAAACTGGTCGCCGATCGAGGATTTAGTATGTTTTTTTCTTTCCGCCAGCGTAACTTGACCCCTCTGTTAGACGGCTTGTTTAACACAGGTAAAAGGTTAAAGTTGTGCTTACTCCGTACTATTTATCCTCTTCTAACGGGTGCTTGTGCGGCTGAGTGATAATACTACTGTCCTTTTCTATGTTTTACACTCACACATGCGCGTAGGCTGCTATAGGGTAAGGAAGGATGCGTCGGCACCGTCGCAATGGTTTTCGTATAGTTCTTAGCGTTCCTTCACTCCGGGTATTACGCACGGAATTAAAACGAATTAATTTAATATTTTTAATTTTAAATAACTGCGATAGGGTATATTACACACGACTGCACACTGCAGGAGTCCGGGGGGAAGGATCCCCCCGGATTATACCTTAACGGAGAAGAGACTGGCCTGCTGTCAGAGACAACTGATGATTTATCGATTTTTTTATGTAATAGGAAGGCAAAAGTGCAAGCAGGTGACCTGAGAGTTAGTGATTAGCGGACGAACGAACGGAAGGGCAAGTGCGTTGCCGGGATTTAAGAAAGGAATAGGCTTGCTTCTTCAACGTTGCCATATCATACCAGATCGGGAATACCTTCACAGTTAAGAGACTGGCCTGCTGTCAGCGACAACTGATGATTTATCGATTTTTTTATGTAATAGGAAGGCAAAAGTGCAAGCAGGTGACCTGAGAGTTAGTGATTAGCGGACGAACGAACGGAAGGGCAAATGCGTTGCCGGTCTTCAAGAAAGGAATAGGCTCGCTTGTTTAACGTCGCCATATCATATCACATCGGGAATACCTTCACAGATAAGAGACTGGCCTGCTGTCAGAGACAACTGATGATTTATTAATTTCTTTATGTAATAGGAAGGCAAAAGTGCAAACGGGTGACCTGAGGGTTAGTTATTAGCGGACGAACGAACGGAAGGGCAAGTGCGTTGGGAATACCTTCTCAGTTCAGAGACAACGGATGATTTATCGATTTTTTTAATGTAATAGATGGGCAAAAGTGCAAGCGGGTGACCTGATGTTTAGTGATCAGCGCCGCCCATGAATACTCGCAACACCAGAGGGGCTGCAAGTGTGTTGTCGGCCTTTAAGAAAGGAATAGGCTCGCTTCTTGAACTTTGCCATATCATATCAGAGTCGGGAATACCGCCAGAGTTAAGAGACTGGCCTTTTGTCAGAGACAACGGCTGATTTATTGCTATTTTTTAATCTAATAGAAAGGCAAAAGTGCAAGCGGGTTACCTGACATTAAGTGATCAGCGCTGCCCATGAACACTCGCAACACCAGAGGGGCAAGTGCGTCGGAGGCGTTTAAGAAAGGAATAGACTCGCTTCTTGAACGTTGCCACGTCATACCAGATCAAAAATACCTTCACAGTTAAGAGAGGTCATGAGTGCGATACTCATCCAGGATCCTTATTTTTGTGTGATGAGCACAATTATTTATACTGTGTCTGGGTGTAATATATGCATCTATAATATGTAGGGGCTCATACCCAAATGCTCTCACTGGTCCAAAAGGCTCTTGGTCAATTCAGCATAGATGGATGATCGCCAAAGTGGTTTAATTTCAGAGTGTCTCTGTGCTTTGGAGAGCATACAATTATTGTATTGTGGCAGATTCGAACCCCAAATACAAAGTTTGCAACAAGGGCTTTATATCTATGACTGCGCCAAATGTTTAAGTACATTGTTATTTTACTTCGTCTGGTAAATAAAAATAAATAAAACTCAATCAAACAGCGTCTTTCTTGTCATTAACGCTAACTTACAAACAAGAAGTAAAATCGATTCCATTTAAAAGGAAGAATAGGTGAACTCGAAACATCGATTTTGTCTATTTTAGTATTGTTTTCTCTTTCACACATATGTACGGTGAGCGAGCAATTCCCAACAGTACAGATTTCTATTAAATTAACAAATTCATAGCGACATAACTAACGCAAATTGTATTCATCGAGTTTATAGTTATAAACTCCATGCAAACTACATATATAATTAGTAAACGTAGTTAGAAATAAGTTGATAACACGTTAAATATTAACTTATTTCGAGGTAATCCTCGAGGTATTAACTATGAATCTAAAATAGCATTAAGAGTTTTTAACATCCAATTATTCTACTCAAATATTACTCCAAAGATAATTTAAATTCTCTGTAGTAGCACGTTCGTGTAATTCTGTATTCGTTGGAAACATTTTCATGGAAAACGAAGCCAAGTCTAGCAAGTATGATCTCCAGTTAAAATATCAGAATACTAGAAGTGAACTAGAACTTGGTTTGGTGGATTGAGTGATCAGAAAATAATCCTTGAGATTAAGGATGCGGGGTTATAGATGGTCAGTCATTGAAAGAAACCTTTCAAATCTCTTATGGGGATGTCTGCATATATTTTTGATAAATTCTATAACAGTCACTGTGTGTGTGTTTGCTGTATGGTGACGGCGGCGAATATCAGAATATCATCACCCCATCTTATCATGTGGAGGAAGGTCTGTCTGTGTACTATGACCATCATATTTCATATCTGTATATCACCCCAAGATGATTCTTGGAGGTTTAATTTCTTACAGCTGTTACGATGAAATAACTGTGAAAGTTTTATATCGATAATGTCTACAAAAAGAAATTGGTGGAGTTAGACTACCCCTTTTCCCAATTCCATATAATATAGTCTAACTGAAGGTTGTCCGGAAGAGATCGATGTAAGCGATAAGACCGCCTATTGTACCTTTTTCAATTATTTGAGATCTTGTTACTATTATGTATAAATGGTGTACAGTGAAGTGTATTTATCTTATCTTAGAAAAGCTTGAAATATTGATCAATATAAAATAGGAATCTTTTTAACCCTAGATATTAACTTGTAGATATATACAAACGTGACAGATACAGAATGCTCGAAAGTACGTCGTGGCCGTACCTAAACTTGGCGGGTAGCCTTCCGTTCCTCCAGATAATATTATATAAGTTATAAATTACAATTATAAATGCGTTCATTTTACATACATAGACTCACGCCTGTTTACCAGAGAGGCAGGCAGAGATAACTGATTTCCATTTGTCACGATCTTTACATACATCTTTTCTTTTAACAGTAGAGGAGTACTATAATATTCATACATTTTCGCCGGTTTAGGGTACTTCTGACCTGGCCTTACTTGAAAATATCTCCGATTTGATCTGAGGATGTTCTTTGAGGTCTTCCCTTCCCGGTTGTACCATTCACATTCTATTTTCAATCTTCTTTCATTGATCCTTTATAAATGTCTAAATTCTTTTCATTCTTTGTGACTGCATCCTCTCTCACACGGCAACGCTCTTTAACATCAATATTTCGTATTTCGTGTCTCAAAGCCACATGTCGCTTTTATTTTAATCCTAAATAATATGGTTTACTTACTTTTTAAGTAATTAGTCCTTTAATTCAGACTAAATTCATTGAAACGTTAAATAATATCATTAGCTTTAATTGCCACCTACAGGCTCACTCTTTCTTGGAAAGTCAGAAATTCGGTAAAAAGTACGCTAATTACCAACCATAGTGTTTAATAACTTAGATATAATATTCATGTCGATTTATTTACTATGACGTGATTTTAATATCAGTGGCGTAGCGTAATAACTACATAAAATTCTAATACTGGCATAGTATACTTATTAACAGTCTGTTAATAAATATACTATGCCAGCATACTGTCAGATTTGAATCGAATATTCATTATTCCATTGCCATGAACATTCTCAACCATAAAACGTTCTCACTTTCTACCTCTATCGGTTAAAATCACTTAACAATGAAAGGAAGTGTTCAATCGCTCGGCACCGGATTTTATGTAGTTATTACGCTACTTAAAATCGATATTTAAGTATCTCTGATCTTATTTTAAACCTATCATTATCATAATGTCAGCGGAAAGACGTCCACCTCTGGATATAGCCCTCTAAAGATGTCAAAAATTGCCGATCTTGCGCTCTTCGCATATAATAGGTTTCAGCAACCCACACAAAAATTTTGATCCATTTTACGATGTCTGCATCACGTAGGTGCTCAAATCTCTGATGTATTAATTAATCGTTTATTCAAAAATTTATTTATTGTGCTTTAACGATTAGCTCATGATTTTAAAATGGAAACCGTTACAAATCGACTATTACGTACACAGTGCCACTGATGAATGCAATGCCGAAATTTACCGTTATTACAGGTTACTAATGGCATTTGGTTTATTAAGGACATTCCATTGTCACCACAGATTAAGGTCATCTGGCCCTATTATTATTAACTCAGTTACAGAACTGAATGGAGTTACAGACGTGCTACTGTTTGGAGCTAAATGAGTAAAAGGCCGAGGGGGGGGGGGGCAGGTTGTTTGAATTAAGAATAACTTGTGATGATTTGCACCAGTTAGTACATCATTCACCATTATCAGCATGTCAGCTAAACAGTTCCGCTATAGCCTCAAAGTAGGACGCAATATCATCAATGACAAAAAAAACTCTATATTTGAAATGCTTAATTTAGAAACGCAGCTACATATTTAAGAATCAATTATATATTTCATCATCATCATCATCATATCAACCGAAAGACGTCCACTGCTCGACAAAGGCCTCCCCCAAAGATCTACACAATTGCCGGTCTGTCGCTATTCGCTTCCAGCAGTTTCCAGCGACCCGCCCAAGATCATCGGTCCATCTTGTAGGAGGCCTGCCCACGTTGATGGATTATATATTTAGATTTTAGATCGTAGATGTATTCAATAAGGAAATAGAGGTACACCATAATTATTATATACCTACACATAATATAACTTGGACTAATTGTAATCTTAGTAAAAAAGAAGCGCACATCCTGAGCTTTGTTTCAGATTTCTTTAGGTCGTCCAACTACGTAGAAAGGTAAAGGTTAGCTACAGTAGGATTCTTACTAGTAAGGATCACGTTGGCTCCTAACCTGTATTCTCTACAGGCTGTGCCCAGCGGTTTACCCGCGTTAAACTTTATAAATTATCACAGCTCCTCACCGTAGGTGATAGCGTGATAATATGTAGCCTATATGTTGACCCGACCTCTTAGTAATATTCATGCAAAATTTGAAGTAAATCCATGCCTTACTTTTTGAGTTTAGCCCAGACATACATACAGACAAACAGATAAACATTCTAAAAACTATATTTTTGGTTTCGGTATCGATTATAGATCACGCGCCAGGTATCCATTAAAAAAGCTATTCAATGTACAGTTTTGACTTTCCTACGATTTTATTATATGAAAGACTAGCTGTGCCCCGCGGTTTTACCCGCGTTAAACTTTATAAATTATCACAGCTCCTCCCCCATAGGTGATAGTGTGATAATATGTAGCCTATATGTTGACCCGACCTCTAATCTAATCCTTTAAAAAAAATATTCAATGTACAGTTTTGACTTTCCTACGATTTTATTATATGTATAGATAAGGAGCTCAACTGGGAAGCGGGCTACTTCCCACGTTCACTTGTTTATAGAGCGAACAACCTCTATCTCTTGAAAGGTTAGGTAGAGCATAGTGTTTTTATGAGCATATTGACGGTCACCATAGCCTAGTTGGTAGTGCTCCTGCCTACGAAACTGGTGGTCCTGGGTTAGAATCCCGGTAAGTGCAAATATTTGTGTGATGAGCACGAATATTTGTTTCTGAGTCATGGATGTTTTCTATGTATATATGTATTTATCTATCTATATAAGTATGTATATCGTCGCCTGGTACCCATAGTACAAGCTTTGCTTAGTTTGGGGCTAGGATGATCTGTGTGACATTGTCCCCAGATATTATATATTATTATATATATATTATCTTAGTTTCAAAGTACACATGTCTCGCCGACAGATTGGCACACAAAAGTTTTAGAGCGTACAGTCGATTATTATTATTATTAAATGGATAAAATGGCTGTTAAGGTCAGAGCGTTATCACTGACATGGAGATTGATTGAAAAATAATGTGACTATATATCAAGCCGTATACAATTAATCACAATAGTTAAACAAGGACGGCTGGCATATTTTTAAGGGCATCACTTTTTAATCTAGCCTCATTGTGTCTTTTATAAATTCACAAGGTCGTAATTACTGAGACAAGTTGGACCGACTAAAAATATCAATATCATCATGTCACTCTAGAAGTCCACGGCTGGACAAAGGCCTCCCAAAAGATTTTCACAATGGAATTGTGTTCACCATTTGGAGAGATATTCCATTATCGCGACGCTTAGTTAATGCTCATAGTATCAAGATGCCGATCCGTAAGTGATCGGCGAGGTTAAGCAACTAGGCTTGCGGTCAGTCTATTGATGGGTGATCGTCAAACTGGTTTAATTTCTAAGCGTGTCCTTTCTTTTCTTTTTTAGTAAAAAAAAACACGAATAATCACAAGCATTATCCTATTAAGTGACACTGAAACCTAATTGGTTTGAGTGTGCCACTTTTCAGTGCGTGTCCGATACTATGTTACACATATATAAATACAGAAATAGATAATTAAATAAGATATGAATGATTCGGAGGGCATGTAAAGCTGTTGATACCGACTGTAGTCGTTAGACAACAGTCGTTAAGCCATGTCAGAGGCCTACTGGGCGGCTTGAACAACTCTGACACTAGGATAATCACTGCCCATACGATAAGTAAGTAGTCAGCGACACGCTTCTGCTCGTTTTCTGGTAGATATTCCCTGGGGACGACTTCTACGCCCCCCCAGAGGATGAGATGGGGTGGCAATATTCTATGCCGTGATCCAAACAGCAAGGTGCTAGGAAGCACATAGTAAGGTGTTATACTTTTAACCATCGGATTCCAAGTTGCAAACATCTGAAACCTGAACCTTGAGTAATGACGGGCACTACACCTAGTTGGTAGTGCTCCTGCCTACGAAGCTGGTGGTCCTGGGTTCGAATCCCGGTAAGTGCAAATATTCGTGTGAAGGGCACGAATATTTGTTTCTGAGTCATGGATGTATTCTATGTATTTAAGTATTTATCTATCTATATAAGTATGTATATCGTCGCCTGGTACCCATAGTACAAGCTTTGCTTAGTTTGGGGCTAGGATGGTCTGTGTGAAATTGTCCCTAGATTGTCCCTAGATATTATATAATGGTAGTATACGATTTTAAAACATTTACTAGCCTTGCATTACTAAAATTTCACCAATTTAAAATAGAGTAGTACTGACTTTTAGCATAATTTAACAGTGATAAATACTAGCTGATGATAGTGATGTGAAGAACTTGGCCGTTAACGTATAGTCAGGCAATTAAAATAATTCAGTAACCTAAATAATATAATAGATACATTATTTCGAAACAATGTCACAATCTATGAAATCAAATATTGTACCATACAATTATAACGGAAACGACCAATTTTAATATCAAAACGACATTGAAAACTTGCGATATAGGGATTCACAAAATACGTTATAAAACAGTATTACTATCGAAGACTGAGGTAGTCAGTTGAAAACGAATTTAAATTGAAAAGACAGCTAAGAGGTAAGGAAATTGACAATACATATTTTATTGGCATGAAGCCAAGTAGCTAAGTGAGTCGCCTACAAGTACAGACGTTAGCACATGCAGCTACCCCAATCTGTCAAATTTATTTTATAGATTATAAACTTTATCACAAAAGCTTAAGGTTCAATTTCAATTGGAGAAATTTGACAGATTGGGGTAGCTTGATGTGCTGGGGTCTGTACAATGGACTTGTGTCTTCAAGATTGATATTTTTCATATAAAAATGTTTAGCTGTTATATTGTTGCTTTTGCCTCCTAGACTAAGGTAGCAAATTCAAGTGAAATAATGTCTTGTCTATAACTGCATATAGCTAAACAAATGCCGAATGCCGAAAATGAAGAAGAAGAACTCCAAACTGGGTGGGGAAGGGTTTAATGTGTCCCTTGAAGTTTATAACGAAGTCTTTTTCTTTCTCTTTCTTTTTTTCTCGTCTGGGCTGCGGTTACCATTAGATGTGCCATGATCACAATTTGACATAGTATTTTATATCTAAAATATTTTTTGAACAAACCAAATTTTAATGACTTTGTTATTTTCATCATGACATCATCATCATCATGTCAGCCGTATGACGTCCGTCAACTATTTGTGTGACCCATAAATAGTTGTTCTGAGTCTGGATGTACTATGTGTCCGTCAATTTTATGTTTGTAAGTTACCCCGCGACAAAAGGAATTCATTTAGCAAATGCTTGTCTTTTTAAAAACGTCTATAGTAACTGTATATTCTTTAAAACGTCTAAGTTAGGCAGGTTATTGTTATTGCCGTAAAAATATTTCGCTCACAAAACTCACATACTTTGTGGAACCCCAGTTTGCAAGATACCACCCAGGTTAAAAATCTCACTTCGTATAATAATAAACTAATGTGCTAAGGCCCTTATAAATATTGGATAGGCTGAAAGTGGACACATTTTTATTTTTCAACCAAAATCGGCAACATTTATTAAAATGTAAACAAAATATTTGTGCCATAGGTATGCAAAACTATTAATAAACTAAGTTTTTTCAAAGTAATGGTTGAGCTACAATGGTATTGAAACAATTTGTTAGGAAATTTTAGAATAATTCGTTAGATTAAAAAACGTCTGAAATAATAAAACGCCGTGCAATTCTGTTGCACAACTTTTTTATTGTCTACATTTAAAATTAATGTTGCCAATTCTGTTGTCTGCATTCTGCCAATGCAAGCAGAGTTGACAAAATGCAGACAACAGAATTGCAAATTCTGCAAGAAACCCATCTTCTATCGCTAAATAACGCTTTCATTAATGAAATCTTTTTCTAATTTCATTCTGACGTTTTTGTTTATTTCAGTCTAATCGCGCTCTGGTAACGAGGACACATAGACAGTATGAAGGATTAGCGTTGTTTTGATTCATGTTTTGTTTTATGTTTTTATTTATAAAAATAGCAAGGCAAATCGAACTACCGATCAATAGACACTTGCAACATCAGAGGGGCCGGAAGTGAGTAAGTGACCTCTTAAAAAAATAGGCTCCCCTTTGAAAGGTTGCAATGTGATAATATGAGTAGTCTTGCGAAACAACTTTCTTGTGAAACGCATGGTGGTTGACGACCATTCATCCAGGAGATAAGAATGAATTTTCCACAGGGCTTGTAGCAGAAAGTGGCAAAATTGGCATCATGGAATAAAAGATCGCATTCTTAACACCTAAAGCCCACGCATATAAAAAGTCCCGGGCTAAGGCTAACGCAAAGAAATGCCTACTAACATAATTTAATTTTCATGTTATTACAGGCTGTCGTTCTGGGAAAATTATTCGATAATTTCATTTTCTAACGACAAAAAATACCTTTGGCATCTAATTTTATCACCAATATCGAAGGTAATTTTCCCTCAATATTCCTTTTAACGCGAGGTAATTAATCTTTACAGAGAGGAAGCCTGATGGTGAACGGTAATGAACACAAATTGATTTCATAGAAGGCCTTGCTGGTGCTTCGGGAAACAGATCAGGACTCTCTATTAAAACTCTTTCAGAAGACTGTGATGGTGTAACTGTGAAGAAAAACTGACTGATACTCAAATGTCAAACATATCTTTATATGACATCTACTAAACTAGTTAGTTACTTTGAAAAATTTAATTACATTTAATCCTCTCACGCATTGATGTGACAAAATATTAAGAAGCCATTGGTAAGTTTTCAATAAAAATGTATGAGTTTTTCAAACAATTTCTATCGTAGAAAACATACGGCTAAGTAAAATAGTGTAGTGGCAGGCAAAAGACAATAACATACATGTATAGCTTTTGTAATAGAACTGCATTGTGTAAAAAGGAATTTCAATTTGGTTGGGATATCTTCAAGAGCTTTGAATTTATTCTACGGAAGACATCCGAAGTAAAAACTAAATAGATTTTGTTATAAATTTTCTTTAAAAGTACATCAATAAGCAAACATTGTTACTTTATATTATTTATTGTAATCTTGTTTATTTTGTTTTTAATGAAAATTACCTATACTGAAATAAAATTATATCTACATTTTGCACTATTTTTTTCTATCATTTTTTGTGCCATTAATATTTCTTACTCATTTTAAATTGTAAAATTTGAAACAAACTTATACATAAACGTAGCGCAAAAAATAACCCTTAGAACTCTAAATATATTTACTTTTTACTACTTTTTTGCATGAAACAGATTTTTGACAGCAACAAGGCTGTTGTTTAATTTATATTTATAATTTTCAATATAGATATTTGCTCTGTTATTAGCTTTTAATAAAGATTATTTACGTAGTACAAATAGCTTTTAACACACATAGACTCACACCTGTTTCCCAGAGGGGTAGGCAGAGACAACGGATTTCCTATTGTCACGATCTTTGCACACGTCTTTTGCCTCAATTACTGTCATTTTAACAAACGCTCATTATCATGAACATAATACTATTAATGTTTATAATTATATTTAGTATTATCTTATCCTACTCCTGCATAGATTGCTATGTTTATAATCCATACCAATATATAGATTATTATCAGCAATCTCATCCATCTTACAACTACGATTTCGAGGACCATTTGGAAAATGCAACAGTTAACTATAATTATACTTATTATTATGTTATAGTTAATAAAACTACTGTCACTGAAGCACCAGTAACACAAGGTAGATCATGTAATATCCTCTGCTGGGTTCGAAGGGTTGGCCTTTTTGTAGTCCAGCAGTTGTTAGCTGATAATACTTGATGTAGTAAACATTTTATTGTGAATTACGTGTTTTATTTTGCATATCCTTTTGTACTTTATGTATGTACAGAAACAACACAAAACAAAACTAAGAAGGAATCATATTTGATATAGATGCAGCTTATCACACTATAATACTAATATTATAAAGGCGAAAGTTTGTGAGTGTGTATCTTTGTTACTTCATCACGTCTAAACGGCTGGAGCGATTTCAATAAAATTTGGTATGGAGTTGGTTAGACACCCTAGATTAATACACAGGCTATAATTAATAAAGTTTAACGCGGGTAAACCGCGGGGCACAGCAAGTTTTAATTATATTTCTTCTAGCAGATCCACGTGAGGAGAAATAAAATTAAATAGGCATTATCCCACACCAACTACCAAGACATACGAACTTGCATTAGACATATTTCTCATTTTGTATTATATTATATATCATGCATATTTGATGTGTGTCTGACGGCATAGAATATCGCCACCCCATCTAATCCCGTGGAGGGGTGGGGCGTAAAAGTCGTCCCGAGGGAATGGGCAGCAGCGTCTCTTTGTGTACTATGACCATCAAACTGCGATCGCCAACCCATTGATAGACATCAAGCGTGGCAATTATGGCATATCCCCCATTCTATGAGAATTTGATGGTCACCGTAGCCTAGTTGGTAGTGATCCTGCCTACGAAGCTGGTGGTCCTGGGTTCGAATCCCGGTAAGTGCAAATATTTGTGTGATGAGCACGAATATTTGTTTCTGAGTCATGGATGTTTTCTATTTATATAAGTATCTATCTATATAAGTATGTATATCGTCGCCTGGTACCCACAGTACAAGCTTTGCTTAGTTTGGGGCTAGGATGATCTGTGTGACATTGTCCCCAGATATTATTATTATTATTATTATGAGAAGGCTTTTGTCCAGCAGTGGACGTCATTCAGGTGACATGATCAACCTATCCAATGCCCTTAAAATGCTTCCGCTTTAGTTTTAGTGCTTGAAACTGAACGGAGTCGCATTTATTAGTCAACTAATTCAGCAAAATAATCTAGAGTAAGTTGCGCGTCGTATTTTAGATACGAACTCTCTCCGTAACTACTCGACCCATTTCAAAGTAAGCTTAAACCTAATTTCATCTCATCGGAACAATCCAATTGCTGCTGGATTAAATTCTCCACGGACGTCTGTCTAATGGATCCCTGATTTGCAGCAATATTCTGGAGTTTTCCTCTTAAGATAAGGAAGTAAAAATAAAATGAAAACAAAACCTAAATACTCTCGCCGGCTATACAGTGCATCCTTCTCTGTATAAATCTGAGCGATGTAAGCCGTCTAGTCGGAGCTTTCCAAATTTATTTTTCAATTTAATTTTATGTATTTCTTTTATTTTATGTATTTTACATAGTTCTTTCAGATATGAATTCCCAGTACCAAGCATTAACCCGGTCAGGGCGTTGCAACAATCTATATAAATAAAAAGACAAGTCCTGACTGACTCATCAACGCCCAGCCCAAACCCTTGGACCTAGAAAGCTGAAATTTTGCACAAATGTTTGTTTTATAATGTAGACAAGGAATAAGGAACAATTTTTCGAAATTCAACCCCTAAGGGGGTAAAACAGGGTCGCTAAGTTAGTATGAATCTTTGCCGTTTTTGAAGTTTAAGGTATAAAAATTGGTATTTGGCCTTCCAGTTAAAAATAAAAAATCACGTATTTCAGGGTTTTTGGAAATTCCACCCCCAAGGGCGAAAAATAGGGAATGTAAGTTTGTATGGAAAATGTGACAATTTTTAAGTTAAACGCATGAAAATTGGTATTTGGCCTTTTAGTTAAAAATAAAAAATATATATTTCAGCATTTTTGGAAATTCCAGCCCCAAGAGCGTAAAATAGGGGGTGTAAGTTTGTATGAAAAATGTGTCAATTTTTAAGTTAAACGCATGAAAATTGGTATTAAGCATTTCAGTTAAAAATTAAAAACATATATTTCAGGATTTTTGGGAATTCCACCCCTTAGGGCGTAAAATAGAGCATGTAAGTTTGTATGAAAAATGCGACTTTTTTGAAGTTAAACCCATGAAAATTGGTATTTGACCTTTCAGTTAAAAATAAAAATATGTTTTCCAGGATTTTTGAAAATTCCACCCCGAAGGGCATAAAATAGGTGATGTAAGTTTATACTAACTGACATATCAACGCACAGCCTAAACGGCTGGAGTTAAAGACTTGACATTTTGACAGAAGGTACCTTTTATGACGTAGGCATCCACTAAAGAAGGGTTTTTGAAAATTCCACCCCCAAGGGTGTAAAATTGGGGATGTAAGTTTGTACGAAAAATTCTTCTTTATAATTTCATTATTGCTATCACTAATCACTAAATTCATTAATCACTAATTACGACACTAGTTCATAGGGTTTTGTTCTCTTTAATCGTCTCACTAGCTCTGTAATATCGAGTACCTGGATGGCCTCGAAATAAATGCACGTCTGTGAAATTAATGATTCCAATTTTGATTCTAATATAAAATTTATACTGGTTCATCATCATATCAGCTGAAAGACGTCCACTGCTGGACAAAGGCCTTCCCCAAAGATCTCAACAATTGTCGGCCTTGCGCTATTCGCATCCAGCAGTTTCCAGCGACCCGCACAAGATCATCGGTCCATCTTGTAGGGGGCCCACGCTGCGTCTTCCGGTTCGTGGTCGCCAATCTAGAACCTTTCTGCCCCAACGGCTGCCGGTTCTACGAGCTATGTGCCTCGGTTTATACTGGTTGGTGTGCGCTAAATATTCTGAACGAAAGCATTGACCTATATATATGTATTCTACTGGACGCGCAATCCCATATTGAGAATTTGCTCACTGAGTTGCAGCGCGGGCGCTGCAACTCATTGAGCAATTTTAGCGCCACGCCCGCGCCCCTCACCTTGCGCACAGCCGGACTAGGACAGAGTTTTTATTCGAAACAGCGAGTCTAGTTAAACATTTAAGTCGATGAACGAAAGCGTCAAATTATGAAAACGATTGGCCATGGCCTATGTTTTCACAACGCTGAATATTGCTTATTTCTGATACATTATTGGCTTGATATCGTTCACAGCCATTCATAACCCTCCCCCAAAGGTTTCTATAACGTAACCATTTGGAGGAGTTTTAGTCACCGCACCCGATCACCTCTTATATCCCTTAGTCGCCTTTTACGACACCCACGATATCTATATTTATATAGCTATATTCTATTTGAATATATATATATACATATATATATAGTCCTCCTTATCGATTTCGATAACGGCGACCCTTCGAAATCACCTTCTTTGGTGTGCCCTTAGATGGCTAGCTAGACCGAACTTAGTTTTAAATACTCGGTCACAACTAGGACAATAAAGTTGGCCTGCCATGTTGTATTTATACATATAGGTGGGCTTAGGCTTCCCTTTGCGTACTCGGCGTTTCTCAGTTAACGATTTGTGGCGCTTTTCTTTGAAACAACTTATGCATTTATGAATAGTAGAGCGCCAAGACGACCTGTGTAAAGCGAGCCTCTCCCAATCTGTAGGGTCAATAGCGCAAGCGTTTAGATGCCTCTTGAGTACATCCTTATAGCGGAGATGTTGACCACCTTGTTTCCGCTTACCTTCTGCATTTGAATATAGAAAGGTAACAGCTACCCAAAGCAACTGATAAACTTTATCTTAACGAATATATTTTCAAAGATGGTCGAAGGAAAATTATCTTAAATCAACAACAAGTTAAGAACACTTGACACGACTTTGTCAACAAATAAGGATTAACTTAGATTAAGAAATGCTTCAACTTTAGGAATTAAGAGTTATTGAAATGGAGACCAAAGTGTAAGTAATCCTTTTGTACTAACAACGTAACATTATCGGATTGTTCACTCTATTATTTGTACAGACGCCAGCACATCAAGCTACCCCGAACTGTCAAATTTCCCCAATCGAAAGTGTACCTTATGCTATAGTGATAAAGTTGAAAATCTATAAAAGAAATTTGACAGATTAGAGTAGCTGGATGTGTTGGCGTCTGTACCTACTTTGTAACTTGACTCTCTATAGGCTCACAAATTGGTTTTCGTAACAACATTTTTAGGCGATATATACATGTCAAACATCTTCTGAATGTCATATATTATTATCGCTATTATGTATGTTTATATCATCATTTCACCCGAAAAATAGCCATGTGGTTTCCGATCTTTAAATAATATCAGGGCCACCTCCTATCATCCCGAGAGTGTCGTAAAAGGCAACTAAGGGAGACACAATGTAGTCGGGCAGCAGTAACTCCTGTGTACTGGCTACCACCTAACTGCGGTCGCCACCTCGCATGCCAACCGCGGTGACTAGGACAAACCCATTCAAATGGCAATGTTATAGAAACCTTTGGACAGGCCTATGACCAGCAGTGGATGATATCAGCTGATGATGTCATGTGATATATTTATATATGGGGCCCATCATTATACCACCCGAAAGACACTGCTAGACAAAGACCTCCTCCAAAGTTCTTTACAACTGCCCGTATCCAGCGACCCTTGTAAGATCGTCAGCCTACCTTCTGAAGGGCCTCCCAACGCTGAGTCTTGCGGTTCGTTGTGACAGAAATTTCCCACACTTCTTATCTTCTTATCTTATCTTGTTTTGGGGTGTACCTATGTACAGCACTTCGACCCTTCAGGATCTTTTGTACTATCCCCCACTGGTTTTATTCTATCCCTAGAGCCCTGAATGAGGTATGCACATAATCCAGTACGCTTCTTAGAGGTAGATCCTTGTAGTCACCTGGTTCTGGATATGCCAGCCCCAGGATTGCCATTCTGTGTCTCGCCAGTGCATCGCATTTGCATATAATATGCAGCATTGTTTCATTTTCTTCCCCACAGGTTCTGCAGATCGGGCTGTTCGACAGTCCCAGTTTGTGTAGGTGGTAGTTGGTGCTGTAGTGGCCCGTGTATACTGCTACTATTAGTCGTAGCTGGTTTCTGCTGTATTTCCAAAGCTTTTTGGACCAGCTCTTATCTACTCCTTTCATGAGTTGTTTGGAGTGTTTTAGTTCTTTGACTTTGGTCCACATTTGATTGTGTTTAATTGTGGATTCGTTTTTAAGGAATGCTCCTATTACATTTGGAGGAATCCCTACACACGGTTCTGGTCCACAGAACTGACTTTCAGATCCCTTTCTAGCCAGTGCATCTGCTTTTTCGTTGCCTTCTATTCCCGTATGACCTGGTACCCATACGAGTTTGACTTTATTTTTAGTGGCAAGTTTGTTCAGAGCCGTGATACAGTTCTGGATTAGTTTCGATTCGATTTTGTGTGACATCAGGGCTTTTAATGTAGCCTGGCTGTCACTGAGTATGTAGATGGTCTTACCTTTCGTCTCCCTATCTATGATTGTCTGGGCGCATGTTATGATCGCATATGTCTCAGCCTGAAACACTGTCGCGAAGTTTCCCATGCTTTCGCTAATACTGCAGGTTTCATTATAAACACCCGCACCTGTGCCGGATTTCATTTTTGACCCGTCCGTCCCACACTTAAATTAAGTGTTCTGATGTCCTCTTTGTAGAATTCAGCCATTGCGGCAAGTCTCAATGGAGACTACCCTTCTCCGTGGGACATATTATAGTGCTTAATAGTGTGTGCAAACACAGGGGCACTTTTTATTCCATCACTCTCATGATCCGATGGAACGAGTAGTGACACGACCGGAAACAGGTCAGGGACATGACCAATGGCTTAACGTTCTCTCCGAGGCACGAGAGTGCAATACCGCCAACTCCCAGACTTATCAGATAAATCTCATAATCACTTTTTGGCCCGAGCCAGGCATTGAACTCGAGACCTTATTAACTGCGGTTAACCACGCTACTGTTAGACCAATGAGGCAGTTCTACGCATGGTTTAACCATACTGTTGTTTATAACTGAGCGAACATGCCGTAGAAAATACAGACCGAGTGTAAACACTAACTGTAATAATACTTACGTCAAAATCCACATCAGTCTACAAACCTAATGAAACAGAATAATTGAAACACTCAAAGATTGCCCAAACGCCGCAACTCACTCATAAAATTTAAATTCAACCACTACACATTTATTACACGACTGTTCGCAAAGTCCTACAGAAACCACCATGTTTCCTGAGATAAATCTCCGGCTAATTGTACATCCGGGGGAGCGCCGGTGAAACGTTAAATGTATTTGTTTTATCTTAAAGTAGTAAATTAGAAGGTATCTTCAACAAAGGGAACACAATGATTTATGTTCAGAGATAAAAAATAACTGTGCTAACTCTACGAGAGTCATGTAGATGAGATATGTAAAACATAAATACGTAAATCTAAAACCAATTTTTATGATTTGTACCTAACATACATTATTAAAATAACTTTTTTTAAGCCGGCCAAGGTTTTGATATCATATGTCATTTTTTTTTTAATAATAATAATAATATCTAGGGGCAATGTCACACAGATCATCCTAGCCCCAAACTAAGCAATGCTTGTACTATGGGTACCAGGCGACGATATACATACTTATATAGATAGATAAATACTTATATACATAGAAACATCCATGACTCAGAAACAAATATTCATGCTCATCACACAAATATTTGCACTTACCGGGACTCGAACCCAGGACCACCAGCTTCGTAGGCAGGAGCACTTCCAACTAGGCTACGGTGAGCGTCAAATCATATCATTATAGAATTCATGATCATCATCATCATATCAGTCGGAAGACTCCCACTGCTGGACAATGGACTCCCCAAAAATCTCTACAGTTCTTTGGGGAGCAAGTCGCTGGATGTGGGTATCTTGCGCTACCCACACCCAGTGGCTTCAAGTGACTCTCAAAAGTTCATCGGTCCATTTTGTAACGGGCCTGCTCACCCTGCGTCTTTAGGGGTCTTTGTCGCCACTCAAGAACCTTACTACCCCAGCGGCCGTTTGTTCTACGTTCTTCTTTTCTCTACCAAGCTGTGGCAGTGGACAGGGCACATAGCTAGTAGAATCTACAAAGTTACGGTCCCAAAATCGGAAAACCGTAAATAACTTACATTGACAGATAATGCTTTTTTACAAATCATAACTCAAGGACAAGGCAATCTCTCTCGCCAGAGGTGGAAATTGCATCTATAACACCTGGACGAATGGTCACTGAGCGTTTCACAAAAAACTTTTCACTGCGTATGACTGCTCTATAGAATCAATAATGGATCTAACTAATATTAAATTTATTAAAGATAGCAAATTTAAAAAAAACATAGGAACTTACGTTATGCAACATTAGAAATCGCCTGACAAGTTTTAAGCATTTTAAGTTTTTGATGGAGATATGAGGATGCTATTTCCTTTCGCGCAAAAACTACTGTAAGCATGGGAGCTTCTATGCTCCACTACAAGTGACGTCACATGGCAGTAATGTAGTGCGTTTAAATGCTTCTAACTGCGTCAGTTTTGAGATAATTAGATTTTTCTCTTATTTTAGGCTTTATTTACAGGCTGTCTTTTTCACAACAAAACATTAAAAATCACGGAATTTCAATATAATACAATTTGTATTATATTTTAAGAATATAACCTTATAAAAATAAAACCACAATAAGAGAGAAATATGGCAGGCATACAAAAGAAATAACCAAAAGAAAGTTCCTGAATAAATCGGTCACGTATCAGCTAAAACTTATTACAAGTTCCTACATACCAAAATATTCCAACTTTTATGGTTTTCCCGAGTGTAAAGATAGTTTATTTGTTAATAAAAACAGAATAAAGCTCTTATGATGTAAAAGTTAGTACAGAATATTTTCGCCGAGTTTACCAGTCAATCTGCGATAAACATTTTGTGGAGCTTAGGAGTCTTACGTGACTATACTGTTGTCTAAACGTTTAAAATAATTTAAATTTCATAATATATCTGTCTTATTTTGACAGACAGAGTATTTACAGAAATTTTACCTTTGATAGAGATTTTACAAACCGTTTACGGCAGATTGCCTTTGATAGACAGAGATTTTACGGTACCGACGGTCACCTTAGCCTAGTTGGTAGTGCTCCTGCCTACGAAGCTGGTGGTCTTGGGTTCGAATCCCGGTAAGTGTAAATATTTGTGTGATGAGCACTAAAATTTGTTTCTGAGTCATGGATGTTTCCTATATATTTAAGTATTTATTTATCTATATAAGTATGCATATCGTCGCCTGGTACCCATAGTACAAGCTTTGCTTAGTTTGGGGCTAGGATGATCTGTGTGACATTGTCCCTAGATATTATTATTATTATTTTACAAACAGTTTACCGCAAATTTCCTTTGATAGACATAGACTTAACAGACAGTTTACCGCAGATTGACTTTGATACACAAAGATTTTACAGACAATTTACCGCAGATTTACTATTAAGTAACCTAAGCGCATCGATTACACCCTTCAAAAACGATATAGTACATTCTTAGAACAGTCCCATGCTATAGTTTCTCGATATATAAGTGCTCGTTGCCAGGCCCGTTCTTGATTTAATAATACCTACTTATGTAAAAATTATATTAATTCGTTTTTACATAAGTATAAGTAAATTTTTGATTAAGTTCTACCCTCTGAGCCTCAGAAATGACTGTAAACCGTCAGTCCTCGTCGTTATAAAAATACATATCTAACACCTGATCTAACCGTCTTCTGAGTCAAGATCCGACTCCGCTCGTATTTTTTAATTTTGGGAAAAAACAAAGACAAAGAAATAATTATCTCTTTGTAGCTTTATGAATAAAGACTCCTTTGTAAACTTAAAATTGATATACCGAAATATTACAAAAGGCACCTAGATACTTTAAGCCACCCAGACACCCACATATGACCCTGACCTTATCGAAGGTAATTAATTAGTTAGTAGAAATACAATAAACGAAACATAACGAGTTTCAAATAATTCTGAACAAAACTGGAAGCGTTTAATAAAAGCACGACCAGAGCGTTTTCATCGGGATTGCTGCTAGAGATTTGTTTTGGTATTTCGTTATTGCGTTTAGAATAAATGAATTTACTAAACCTACTCATTACAGTTAAGTAGTCGTCAGTGCTTGTTACGATTCTTAAGAGTAGTATTACTGACAAATCGTCCCCTTTTTAAAATTAAGTCACTTCACAATTTTAGCAGAGGTTCTAAATTCAAGTCTATGTTTTTTACCCTTTGGTACCTAAAAGGTATAGAAGATACCCTAAGCCTCCGCTGCCTTCCATTAATTCGTGTGTCTTTCTGTCAGCAGCTGTATCTCATGAACCGTAATATATAAACAATTGAAATTTCCACAGAGTGTGTATTTTGATATCCGCTATAATATACATATATGGAAATATATTTGTAGATATATATACATGCCGCATACATTTTGTTCAAACCGGATAATTTATACAAATTACTGTTTAAAAACATAACACCGAATTCAACATACATATTTGCTTAAGATTACATATTATATACATATACAAAAACAATTGATAAACTCCTTCTTTTGAAGTCGGTTGGTGATGTTAATACCTTAATATAAATGATTACTCGTGATTGTAGACTTATTGACTAATCATCATCATCATATCAGCCGAAAGACGTCCACAGCTGGACAAAGGCCTCCCCCAATGATCTCCACAATTGCCAGTCTTGCGCTATTCGCATCCAGCAGCTTCCACCGACCCGCACAAGATCATCAGTCCATCTTGTGGGGGGCCTGCCCACGCTGCGTCTTCCGTTCGTGGTCGCCACTCGAGAACCTTTCTGCCCCAACGCCTGTCGCTTCTACAAGTTATGTGCCCCGCCCACTGCCACGTCAGATTTGCAATTCTTCGGGATATGTCGGTGACTTTGGTTCGCCTGCGGACATTTCTGATTCGATCCCGCAGGGAAACTCCGAGCATAACCCTCTCCATTGCTTTTTGGTTGACCAACGAGATTGACTAATATACTATGACAAATATAAAAATAGACTTAGGATGTATTTTTAGATTTTTCATATTTAATTTTATACATAGTATAGTTGATTGCCTCGTTAATTTTGCGTAGTAGTAACACGTCCTGGGTTTTTGAAAATGTTCTTTCACCCCCAAAAACCCAAAATTACTTTATGACCAGCCCCAGATGTGAACCCACCACCAGCAACCTCATCATCGGTTGAACGCGCTACCGGTAGACCAACGAGAGAGAGAGAGACCAACGAGAAATCTAAATTAGACACAGAAATGGAAAGATATTTGTTGATAGCACAGCTTTATTTAAATAATTATAAATCATCCACAAGAAAACTTAGTCAAGGGATTCCGTTTTAGTGCATATTTACTATACTATAACTAACTAACTTCGGACTTCGGTGATTTTCTCAAATAAATCATTAAATACCATCAACAAAAACACTAATTTCCTCAAAGTGCAGGAAATAGGGAAAATCAAACGCGGTCAAAGAAAAGTATCCTTAGATCCTAATACCCCCCCTGAGGCCCATCAACTAAACATTTTCTCATCAAATCGGGATTGCACAAAGCATTTTGTGTTTTGGACAATTTCCTTAAAAGGCAATTCGGTGGGGAAGTTGCAATTAAAGAATGCAATTACAATAATTACGTTGACTTTAGCTCTTCTCGGTTTGTTTGCCCAGAACCCGTAGAAACCTGTTTTTAATTTATTGCTTAATAAAAGAAGTATAGTATGTATTTTACTCTAGTGTGCCTAGAAACTAAGAAAGTAAGGCTATTAACCAACGAAATTGCTAAATACGGCTTGACTGGTAAAAATCGTCACGTAAGGAGAAATGGTTATGGTACTGACTTTTTCTCTCTCTCTCTCTCTACCTCATTCTAATATATCCGAAATTCGAGCAGGCGAGTGCTATATTGAACGTTATTTCATTATTTCAATGTCGCAAGGATTTTATCATTCATTATTTAATCATGAAATTTTTTCCTAATCAAATGTTTACGAAAAATATTAAACGTTCCGGTTGCACTTCTATAGAAGAAAGTCTATTTGAAAAACTAAAAATGACTTAAATATAGGAATTTCAATATTGACTCTGTATTTTTTATCGAATACTCCGGTGAGAGAGTAGACTCCAGAGATCTGGTACATATGTACTACCTTGGTCAACGTATAGGCCTTGCCATTCAAAAAGGTAACGTTGCTAGCTTTTTAGGGACCTTACCCGATGCAGACTTTAAAGCAATTTTTTCTTTGTACTTTGAGTTTTAATTTTGTTTTAAGGTTTATAATGATAGTTTTTATTTATACGTAGATATAACCCTGTTATGTTTATACCCAATAATGTTTATATGTGATTCTTACGTAAAATTATATCAGGTTTCATTAATTTTAATGGGTTTGCGCTGGACCACAATCTCACCTGACAGGTTAGCTGTGTTCCAAGGTGGACCGCGCGTAACCATAAGATACCTGTTCAATTCTAGCCTTAAATAAACTCATGTTATATAAATCTTGAAATACGTCGTCCAGGAGGTTGTTATACAGCTTAGCCGTGGGTACAGTGAAAGAGGAAGCAAAGCGCTTTGTACGGCAAGCTGGGATGATCCTGATGCAATTAGTTCGATAAATAAAAAAAAACTTGACAGGTGTCAAGGGACACCCGGATGGAACGAAGTTATTTCTTATTATTTAATATGTACAAAAAACCTGTATACACTCAACAAAAATAATCGTCGCGACACCACACTGTTCAATGCGAAATAGAAATGAAAATATCTGGCTTGCTTTCTATAAGAGAGAGACAGACAGAGAAATATGCGCACGCCGCACAGCTGCAAAAAGTGTCGTGACAACTTTTCGTAAGAATTTTTTCCGTCTAGCCCCCTTTCACAACGCGCAATAAGGAACTTCGTTCCAAAAGGTAAGGAGCGAAAAGTTTATGGAGGTTGTGACCGCATTCTCCATGAAACAGCCTGTAGAAAACCCACAAGCTTGCAACCTGATATCAATGATCTAAGTTTTGTAGATTTTTACATGTTGGATCTTTATCATAGATTATCCTGCGAACGCGTCTGCCTCTCGAATCAGTGAGTCCAGCTGATACTACAAATAAATATAAAAGTTTGTATATGGTGATATGATCCCAACACCTGTGGTATGGTCATTTCCTACGTTACGTCGCAATCCGCACTTTTTACCTCTTATCAAACACAATGGGCGATTGTTTTACCGATTTCAGCAAGTATATAAAACATTTGGCAGAGAATTTTCGAAACAATACGTTTGCTAACGCAAGGAAAGGAAAATATTACATTTCTTCTGTTTCAGGGTTCAGTTATTTTCTAGACTCTAACGATGATTGAGAGTATTGAGTGATATTTGGTGTGTTTATATAGAATCTACTACGATGGAAAGTAAGTCTAGAATTTTGTTTACATAGTTTTAACACGCTCACTGTCTTCTAACATTTAATGAGGGGGACATTTAATGGGACTACACACAAAAGTTATATAATAATAAAGATATAATTATGTCCCCGCGAGTAAGTTAGGTCATCAAGACTCTTCAGTGAGGGAAAATAGTTTGTCTAGGCGTGAGAGTACTCACGTATGTATGTTATAAGGGGCATATTGTATTTTTAGCCCTTTGGTTTGCAAAAACAAAGGAGTCTAATCTACCAATGAGCCCAAATATACCTATTTATAACATACTTATGCGTATAATGCTTATTTAAGCTCATTGGTAGGTTATGAAAATCAGCTAGATTCTAGATCGTTGATAATGGACCTAATACCGGCTAAAGCAAACTAAACTAATTTTAATATGACTGGGGTTTTAGTCTAGAGGTTAGTGACCCTGATTGTTAAGCCAGAGGTTGTTGGTTCGATTCCCACCCGGGGCAAATCTTTGTGTGATGAACACGATTCGTTTTTCTGTGTCTGGGTGTAACTTATTTACATAATTTTTTTATTTTCTTTAACAAGTAGTTTCTTTTCGTTAATTCGTTAAACATTGTAATAAGTACTTAATTATACATAATATTGAATAAAAAATAAATAAAACAATCAAAATAGTTTTTAGTATCGTAGACTTAAAAAAGCTTGTAAATAGTCCGAACATGTTATTAGTAATATAGTTAAGTATACTTAATTATTTCTAGGTATATATCAATATTTGTATGTGCATTGTGCGGCTTGTATGAAAATATTTTATTTATAACAGTAATGTTTTTGCTAGCTTATTTAAGTTATAGTGAAAGAGGTGATTTACTGATTCGATTGTAGAAATTTATCGTTTTAGATATATTTTACTACATCTTGTCTGAATGGTTCTGGCTTTAATTAAGGTAATATTTCAATATTATTATTATGGCGGACCTTGTGTTTATAACGACGGTCTCAGAAGAACCAGCGAAACAAACTCATCGGGTGTCTCTACTACCAGTTTCAAGACGGTCCGGCAAAACATACGCAAAGGGGCACATTCATATATTACGAAAAAATGCAACGATTTATAACCTTGCAAATTACTAAATGGATTGAAAGGAATATATAAAAAATCATATGTATTAAAAGTTTAAGAACAAAGAATTACAAATTCGTACTCACTTCTAAGAATTTATACGTAATGTTTGAACAGGGGCTCTACCGGCTAAGTCGCCGAACATCGATTTCCTAAATGGCGTTCAAATAAATTAAAGGTTAAAAATGACTTAATCAATCGGCTTCAACGTTGACAATCGATTCCGGACCATTTATGACGTCACATATGCTCATGGAAGCCGATTTAACGATCGATTAAGTCATTTTTAACCTTTATTTATATGAACGCCATTGAAGAAATCGATGTTTGGCGACTTACCCGGTAAAGCCCCTGATAAAGGGTCGCAAAAGTTTTCTAGAACTTTGTTCGAACACAATCATATTAAGCTCATTTCCGTTCGATTTAAAAGTACTTGTCGGTATACGTTACATACCTACATTTAAAATTCTTATTGTTTATGATGAATTTTCACATAATCTCTGTTAAAATCCTTTCAGAAATAATCATCACTATATTGTCTATTGCTGTTATAGCTAATAGCTACAAAACAAGGTTCTTTTCGCAAAGTTTGGAGGCCGACCCTCCAATCTCGATCCTGTATGCGCGTGACCAGAACAGCGATAAAGTCACGAACAACTGCTTGACAGAAATGTATCCTAGACATCTCTACAAGTATCCACTACGAATCGATAGAAATGACATTCCTTGTATTATACATTGTGTATTGAGGAAGTTTGGTATAATGACGAACGACGGGTATATAAATATAAAGAATTATTATAGACGCGTGCAAGCTATTCATAGGTATGATCCTAGAATTTTGATATCTGACGTCGGAGAAACGTGTGCGCATAACATCAACGGAATGAACTTGGATCACGATGTGTGTAAGAAAGCGAAGGTCTTCAACGATTGCACGCAACTTTACGCTGTTTCCTTCAAAGATTTTGACGAATGAATATCTTTACAATTGTCTTGACTTTTATATTTTTTAAATTATTAATAAAACCGATAATCTTCTACGTATTTTATTATTGCTACATATTATAGTGCAAACTTGCACTATAATATGTCCCACTCAGAGACTGGTCGCCATGACCGAAATTCGACCAAGAGGGCATTATTTTTTATGATATAAATTCAATGTAAATTAAAACTTATTTCTTTATTCACGTTTTGAGCACCCCAATTTTATGACGCCTTTTGATTATAACATTCCTGCATAATATAAACGCTGCACTCTTTGCATATCAAAGCCTTGAAGGTTTTTTATTATATTACGAACAGATTTACAGCCTGATTTTTTATTTAGTTTTTTTTTTTGTAATGTCAAATGATCTTAAGTAATCGATGGAATAAAAGACCCTTGTACTCCTAAAGTTACCTCCACAATTTATTTTACACCAAGTAGAGTAACTGGAACTAAATGTATGAAACCTTATTTCCAAACTCACCTATGCACTCAATAACTTCTTTTGAACAAAGTTTTAATACAGCAGGTAGTATCTAAATTATAACCACGATATTTTGAACGCTATGACCGGCAATAAAAGCTCAATACCAATAAATTAGAAACATACTTACTACCTTATAAAGGTAACGAGTTTAATATGTTTTTGTCTTGGAACTGGACTTATATGTATGGATAAATGGACAAAAGATCCTGCCACGAAATCTGCTGGGCTATGTATAATGATACAACACAGCACGCGTTCTTTTCGGGACATAATATGAAATCATTGTTTTCCATCCCTTTTCCTCATAGGGTAAATGTTATATATTCCATTACATCCCATATTTCAACCGACTGTTGTACAGTCAACACCAAAAGTAGATGATCAAAATTGAATATTCAAAACTACATAGGCTGGCATGGTTGATGGATATTTGCGTTTCACGCCGCAGGTCGTGGGTTCGACTCCCACCCTGGACAGATATTTATGTGCACGGACATGTTTATTTGTCCTGAGTCTAGGTGTAATTATCTATATAAGTACGTATTTTCAAATGAAATGTGTAGTATATCAGTTATCTGGTTTCCATATTACAAGCTCTGCATAGTTTGGTTTGGGAATAATGTCCCAGGATATCAAACTAATATTATAAAGCCGAAAGTTTGTGAGTGTGTATGTTTGTTACTTCTTCACGTCTAAGCGGCTGAAGCGATTTTAATGAAATTTCGTATGGAGTTAGCTGACACCATGGATTAACACATAGGCATATTTCATAAAATGTAATGCGGGTAAAACCGCGGGGCATAGCTAGTTATTTATAATAATGTTGCGGCGTGAAGTTGATTTTACACTCATAAGTAACCTTTTGGTAGGCATTTCATATCACCGCAGCAAACAAATCTGTGCCAAAGTTCAGAGACTAATTTTTTTATAAAACCCATCACTAATATATATCTAACGATATATATTTTAATCAAGCATTGCGTTATCTACAGATAATGCATAAATACATTATTATATCAGAATTTAGTGATTCAAAACAAACCACTTAAGCAGAGTAAATAATAAATAAGAAATATATTTTGGGACAACTTACTCACTACCATTTTAGATCCAAATCTAGGTGGAGCTGAACAACTAATAAACATACTTATATATTTTCAAATACTTACAAATTATAGATAAATTACTCGCAAATATCGATTAAATAATCGTGCCCATCACACAAAGAATTGTCCTGGATGGAGATCGAACCCACAAGCTCCGGCTTAGCAGTCAGGTCAATTAAACCAACAGGCCAAAATGTAAGCAATTTAAACATGCATCAGCAAGGTAGTTAAAGTCATACTTAATAGAAGAGATAATAATAGCTATGTTCACTGTAACCTCTCATATGTAAATAAAATATGGTGCCACAAAAAATACAGTTTTATTTTGCATGGCACTATAATTTGTTCCTAAAATAAAAATAAATTCAAAAACATCTAAGATGTAAGCCTTATACTAATCATATAAAAATCGTATCTGCAACGCAAGGATGCATGTCTATGGTGTAACTTTGATCCATATTTTTTTGGTACCTATATTCTAAATCACGCACTTCCACCATAAGTTCAGAGGTTTACCGTAAATTACCTTAAACACGTTATACAATAACGATTACTTAAATAATCGTTTACCAATCTTATTTAATATTGATAGCATGATAACTATTTAGTTTAATGACGGCATATTTGTCGCAGTATTATCTATTAACTACAACGAGGACAACATGAGTTTTAAAGACAGAGTAGTCCTGGTAACTGGAGCTAGCTCAGGTATAGGAGCCGCTATCGCCATCAAATTTGCAGAAGAAGGAGCTAAAGTAGCCATAGTTGGACGGAGGCAAGAAAAACTCAATGTGGTTGCAAGCAAATGTGTTAATCCATTAATATTAGTTGCCGACGTTAGTAAAGACGAAGATTCTAGAAGAATTGTGAACGAAACTGTAAAACATTTCGGAAAACTGGATATCCTAATCAATAATGCTGGTATTTCTAGCAGATCATTAATCAATGGTGAAAACGCTTTGCAAGTTTTTGATAAAGTACTCGCTACAAATGTTCGTGCAGCCGTATACTTAACCCACTTAGCGGTGCCTCATTTAAAAGTAACTAAGGGTAACATAGTTAGTATCTCAAGTGTTTGTGCAGTACGCATGTTGGGGGCTGGTTCCTTCTCCTACAATACATCAAAAGCAGCATTAGATCATTTCACAAAATCGGTTGCTTTAGAACTGGCTCCAAGTGGTATCCGTGTTAACACCGTCAACCCTGGTCCTGTTTATACTGAAATAGTAGCAGCAAGCTCGGGTGGAAGCACGGCTTATGAAGACGCAACATATGGCATGATGAAGAAAATGACAGCTCTTGATAATGTATCCCAACCTGAAGAAATAGCTGATTTAGTTTTGTTCATAGCGAGTGATAAAGCTAAAGCCATTACGGGATCCTCGTTTGTTTCAGATAATGGAATGTTGGTGAAAAATCAGGTTTAACTCTATGATTACCTTACAGTATTACTTTGGCAATATATTAAATAATTTTTTATTTTAGTGCGTTTTTTGCTTGTCAAACTTCCCCGAAAACCTAATGGACGCAGAGTAGATATAATAATATAATATCTGGGGACTATGTCACACAGATCATCCTAGCCCCAAACTAAGGAAAGCTTGTACTATGGGTACCAGGCGACGATATACATCAATATCGTCAAATTTGACTGTCACCGTAGCCTAGTTGGTAGTGCTCCTGCCTACGAAGCTGGTGGTCCTGGGTTCGAATCTCAGTAAGTACAAATATTTGTGTGATGAGCACGAATATTTGTTTTTTGAGTCATGGATGTTTTCTATGTATATAAGTATTTATATCGTCGCCTGGTACCCATAGTACAAGCTTTGCTTAGTTTGGGGCTTGGATGATCTGTGTACGTCACCTACAGACTGACACAGATACTCACCGGACACGGGTGTTTCGGTGAGTATCTGTGCCGGATCGGCCGAGAAGCGACGACACATTGTCACCATTGCGGGAGCGACCTGGACTCTGCCCAGCATACGCTGGAGGAGTGCCCGGCCTGGGAGGCCGAGAGACGAGTCCTGTTCGCTGAGATCGGACGGGATCTTTCGCCGCCAGCAGTCGTGTATGCGATGCTGGCTGGCGACTCCACCAAATGGGACGCCGTGGTCTCCTTCTGTGAGGCAGTTTTGCTGCAGAAGGAGGCCGCCGAACGGGATCGGGAACGAGCCGATCCCGCTCGTAGGCGGAGGAGGCGTCGGGGTGGCGGCGGCAGCCGTTAGCCCAACTCCCCTCGGGACTGCGGTGGCAGTTTGAGAAGTGTCCTCAACTGCCGCCACGTGCAAGCAGCCGCTGTGCCGTACTGGCAGTAGTCGGCAAATGGGGAGGACAACCCAAAGTCCTCCCCGGGTGCGTGTCCCGACCATGTGGGACACGGCGGAAAAGGTGGGCACCGGAGCAGCATACCCGCGTTCCCGGGGCTCCCCCTATCAGGCACCAGAAGAAGTCCACGGCAGGTTAGGTTTAGTCCGACATACCCACCCGCAGACACTTTTTGCGGGTGGCATGCGTAGGCATTCCCCCTGCCTTATCAAAAAAAAACTAAAAAAAAGGATGATCTGTGTGACATTGTCCCTAGATATTATAATTATTATTATATCTGAGTGTAATTTATATTTGTTTATTATCAACGTAATTATTTAATTATTTATTGACCACGACAAAAAACCCCTCTATTTTTGACTTTTTGAAAGTCTATATTTAAAAGTCATCAAAATGTATATACCTATTGGTCACCTATCGGATAGGTAATATATTTCTCATCAAAACTACATTTGCAGAATGCATGGATGATTGGGTTAGTTTTTGCGACGAGTTTTAACAAGTAGGCTAGCCGGACTGACGTAGGGAGGCAAAAAGCAAAAAAAAGTGTTTACATGACTGACGCACTCGCAAATAGATACTGGCTTCTTTAAAGAGTTAAAATAATAATGTATTGTTAACAATATACTAACAAATATTTTAATTTTTAATTGCGCGAACGAGATGTCGGCTCAAAATTTAGTTTTACACTATCTTAAAGTTGTTGTTTAGTATATTCATATCTAGTACAAAATAATAATATCTACGGACAATGACACACAGACCATCCTAGCCCCAAAATAAGCAAAGCTAGTACTATGGGAACCAGACGATGAGATACATACTTATATAGATAGATAAATACGTAAAATAATATAATGTAATTAGTATTTATTTATTCATGTATGTTTTAATTGAAATATATTGCTATATCTATTGACTGTATAAATTGTTATTATATAAATTGGTTTAATGTCAATTAATTTAAACACCCTCAATACCCAGTTTTTTTTGCATCATTCTTTCATAATATTCTTCTTAAGGTTGTCTCAAAGAAAGAGCAGCGATAAGACCGCCTATTGTACTTTAATACCTATATGTCATGGTATTATATTATATTCTTTGTTGTACAATAAAGTGCTTTTAAATTTACTCAATTCTGGACCCCAACTCTTTCATATAAAAACCTTGGCCAACAATATGTACGACATTTTGACGTCAGTAACACGAGTATGGCTACCTTACTTTATTTCGTAACAAAGCCCCACACGACCCACTTCGGATAATGGTCCAATGACAATCAATCACTTCTAGTAAATTACGAAATATGATATTTACCGGCAGCTAAATGTTATCTCTATTAACTGGAGGAAATTGGATGATAAGTTACTATTTAACAATCTTATCAACAATTATAAACCGTGATAATAGAAGTGGACATTATAGATATTGTTAAATAAAATAAAAATGGTTTTTATTCACGTAGACTTTAAAAAAGCGCTTGTAAATAGTCAGAACATGTTTGTAGTATTATAGTTGTATACATTATTATTTCTAGTAACATAGATATTTAGGTACACATTGTATTGATTGTATGAAAACATTTATAAAATTTATTTTATAATAGCAATGATATGTAGCTAGCTCGTATGAAGTTATTATCAAGAGATTATGTTTAAGTTTAATTATCTAGTTTAAGTCTAATATTTTTACTACATATTGGCAATGGTTCTGTCTATATTAAGGTATTATTATTATGACGGACCTTGTGTTTATAACGACGGTCGCGCAATGTGTCACAATGCGCCCCAACTTAGAAGACCCCGCGAAACACACTCAGTGGGTTCATCTACTACCGGTTTCGACACGACCCAGTTGAGACGGTCCGGCGAAACATACTCAAGCGGGCATGAACACGGGATTTGGTCCAATTAGAGTAATTATTTAGTAGGCAAACACAATATCTGCTCGATCGGTTGTCTGAATGCTTATTATTTTAGATTATATTAAGAAGGATATATATTTTTATCTTATCAAAAATTAAAAATCAGGACAGAAGTGTGTTTTTGCAGTGTGTGTTTTTGTTGTGAATATTATCAAGACTGATACAAGGTTTACGGTTTAATTGCTGTTAAAACATTCGGCCTACTAGCGGCTTTAAATACTTGACACGACTGCACATACAAATTAATAATAATAATATCCAGGGACATTATTCATATTATATTACACACGGCCATCTGATCCCACACTAAGCAGAACTTGTACTATGGAAACCAGATAACTGATATATTACATAATACTACTTTTCTTTTGTACAGACGCCAGCACATCAAGCAAATTTCCCCAATTGAAAGTGAACCTTATGCTTATGTGATATCGTTGAAAATCTATAAAAAAAAATTACAGATTGGGGTAGCTGGATGTGCTGGCGTCTGTACATACATACTGTTATAGATAATTACACCCAAACTCAGGACAAAGAGACATGTTCATATACACAAATATCTGTTCTGGGTGGGAATCGAACCCACGACCTGCGGCGTGAAAGGCAAGCATTTACCAACCACGCCAACCGGCCAGTCATGTTACTGAATTGGTTGTCAGGTCCTTCCGATAATTTATTTCACTGTAATAATGTACTCCTAGCCGAATTTCGGCCACGGCGGCCAGTCTCAATAGAGATTAGCCATTTGCGCAGGACATATTATAGTGCACAAGTTTACGCGCTAACACAGGAGCTCATTCATTTCATTTCATTTATTTCAGTAACAATTTTTACATTGTATTGAAAATAACTAATAATAATTATGCTAAAAACAAAAAAATACATTACAAATTCCCACACAAAGTCAAAAATAAAAACATTACACATACCAATACACATGTCAAAAATTTAAAATAAAATATCAATAAAAATAGTTAGCATTAATATGTCTAGTTATATATATCACGGAGAAACTCATCAAGGGTGTAGTAGAACTCCTCTAACAAAAATGATCTTAACTGCTCCTTGAACTGATTTATGTTGTGAATCGACTTCAAGTGTAGAGGTAGTTTATTAAAGAGTTTCACCGACTGATAACCTGCTGCATGACGCACTACTCTACGCTTTCGATTCCATCAGTCTTATGATCCGATGGGACGCCTAGCGACACGACCGGCAAGAGGTCAGGTACAGGACCGACGGCTTTACGTGCTCTCCGAGGCACGGCGGTATAATATCGCCAACTGCCAGACTTCGGGCTGATGCTGAGAAATATTTATTTATACAGAAAAGTCCCAAAATCCGTTTCGGCCCGACCCGGGATTTGAACCCAGGATCTCGTTCTCTGCGGGTGAACACGCTACCGCTAGACCAACGACTCATTTCACTATACTTACTTTACAAACGCATTTAAGCCGTGCGTTCTTAAACGACTATTTAAGTGTACTGGGCACCATCTGGTGCTTGATTTACGAACTGGCAAGGCAATGGTTAGCGAGTTTCATGAAGTATGGCATTCAGGAATTTACACACCATTTCTACTTGATATTCTCTGCAATGTGTCGCGGGTATTTTATTATAGCAATCTCTTTCAAAATGATATATTATTTTTGGAACTACTAGGTTCCAAATTTAATTTAATCACACTAACTAAGCAGAACTTGTACTATCAGAACTTGTACTCTCTTATTTATAAACATAAATAACAGAGACTTCACAGACATAGATCTTTTCGATAATTCGCTCAATAGTCTTAAATTAGAATTAAAACGTAGATTTAATATTTCTTGACATCTTATATATAATTTATGTAACTATCCTTTCTTTTTATCATTTTTTTTTATTTTATAAAACTAATCTTTTCATACGCGTCCTTCCAAATTAAGAGTAAAAATTTGTATCATTACTGAATTTTATGATCGGCACTGTAGGTTTATTGTAAAAATCCATATATTTATAAGTGTTGTAAATGTATATAACAGTTTGTTGCCAAAAAAAAAGATTTTGCGTGTGTGAGTGAGTGAGAGAAAACTACCGGACGGATTTTGACGAAACTTTGTAGTAATATAGCTTATATACTCCTTTTGTGAGGCAGTCATGCTCCAAAAGGAGGCCGCCGAGCGGGAGCTAGAGAGAGCTGATCCTGCTCGCAGACAGAGGAGGCGTCGGGACGGCGGCGGCAGTCAGAGAAGTGTCCTCTACTGCCGCCACGTGCAAGCAGCTCCGGGAAGACAGCGTACTGTTTGTGGCGCAGTCGCTGTGCCGTACTGGCAATAGGGGAGCGCAATTCTGAGCCCTCCCAGGGTACGTGTCCCTATCATCTGGGACATGGCGCAAAAAGGGGGGCACCGGAGCAGCCGCGTTCCCGGGGCTCCCTCCATAAGGCGCCAAGAGAAGTCCACGGCAGGTAGTCCGACATACCCACCCGTAGACACTTTTTGCGGGTGGCATGCGTAGGCATTCCCCCTGCCTTAACAAAAAAAAAATATAGCTTATATGTCCGAATAACACATAGGCTATAATTTATAAAGTTTAACGCGAGTAAAACCGCGGTAAACAGCTACTATATAATAATGTGCTCCTAGCCGAATTGCGGCCACGGCAGCCAGTCTTGATGGAGACTAGCCATCTGAATCGGACATATTATTGGAACCCAGGACTTCATTATCTGCGGTTTAACACGCTACCACAGACCAACGAGGCATATATACATACTATGACCATGAAAATATAATATATCGCATACTATAATAATGGGTGTTTTTTTAAAGGTATAGAACTTTAAGTTGGCATTACTGTTCAAGATGGCGACCGATTTAACAGCTGTCAAGTGATTTATTCTCAGTTTGGTTTGGCAATTCATCATGAATAGACTCACGTCTGAACATCGCTTGCAAATAGTGCAATTTTATTTCGAAATACGTATCGCGCACTACGTCCATTTTATCGTCGACAAAATCGTCTATATGAGCAGTTAATTCGATTAACCATGGAACGTGTTCGCACCACGTTTACTCTTATTGATAACTTGCATCCCCAGAGACGCCATACGGTGCGTACAGAAGAAGCTATTGCTGCTGTAGAGCGTAGCATTGAGTGAGACCCGAATGACTCTATCCGCCATCGAGCACAGGAATTGGATTTGTGTCCATCCACTTTATGGAAGATTTTGCGGAAGGATCTTGGTTTGCGTGCTTACAAAATCCAACCCGTGCAAGAATTGAAGCCAAACGATCATCAAGTAAGGCGTAGATTCGTCGAATGGGCCCAAAACGAGATTGCCGTAGTTCCCGATTTTCATTTGAAGTGTATGTCGAAACACCGTTACATCCAGAAAAACTGACTGTTTGTTGCGCTTTATGGGCTGGTGGAATCATTGGTCCGTACTTCTTTAAAAACGATGATGGCCAAAATGTTACAGTCAATGGTGATCGGTATAGAGCCATGATTACTAACTTTTTCATTCCTGAATTGAACAACCATGATGTCCAGGAGCTGTGGTTCCAACTAGACGGCGCAACATGTCACACAGCTCGTGCCACAATCGATTTGTTGAAAGACATGTTTGGTGACCGCCTAATTTCACGTTTTGGACCTGTGAATTGGCCTCCAAGATCTTGTGATTTTACACCGCTAGACTACCTTTGTGGGCCTATGTAAAGTCATTGGTCTATGCGGATAAGCCACAAACGCTTGACCATTTGGAAGACAACATTCGCCGTGTTATTGCCGATATACGGCCACAAATGTTGGAAAAGGTCATCGAAAATTGGACGTCCAGATCGGACTACATCCAAGCCAGCCGTGGCGGTCATATGCCAGAAATCATATTTAATGCCACAAGATTATCTCTCGGATAAATAAAATTCATGTCAATCGAATAATCCATCGTTGTTTTATTGCAATTTAAAGTTCTATACCTCTAAAAAAACACCCGTTATAATATAGACTAGCCTGTTAGTCTAGTGGGTACTGACACTGACTGCTACGACAGAGGTCGTGGGTACGGTCCCTAGCTAGGACAAATCTTTGTGTGATAAGCGTTTGCATCAAAATTGTTTCTTCTGCCTGGTGTAATTTATGTATAATGTCATACACATTATGTTTAAAATACTAGAGACCGCACTTGTTTGTAATTCGTGCATTAAGGTTCTATTGTCATTGTCAATTATATTTATTTTATTATCTGCCCTCCTTTTTAACGTATAACATTACCTATATTTTGAAGGACGATATGAGACTTGAAATTATAGCTAAATGTTATAGTATTTATTCCATTACCCATAAGACATTTTTTTTGAGTGATATGCTATGATTATGATAAATGATACGTTCTTTTGTTGACATACCCCGAAGAATTCCAAAACTGAAGTGGCAGTGGGTGAGGCTCACAAATCCTGTAACTGACGGCCGCTGAGGCAGAAAAGGTCTCGAGTGGTGACCAAGAAATGACACAGCGTTTGCAGGCCTCCCCACAAGTAGAACCGCCGATCTTACAGTGTAAGATCACCCATTATGGAGATCCTGAGGAGAGGGAGGAGGCCTTTACCCAGCAACGAACATCAGTCGACTGATATGATGATGATATTGAACTACCTTAACTAGTTAGTCTGATGAGTACATCATATCAGTCGAAAGACGCCCACAACTGGACAATGGCCTCCCCAAAGATCTCCACAATTGCCGGTCTTGGCTATCCGTATCCAGCGACTTCCAGCGACTCTCACAAAATTATTGGTCCATCTTGTAGGGGGCCTGCCCACGCTGAGTCTTCCGGTTCGTGGTCACCACTCAAGAACCTTTCTGCCCCAGCGGCCGTTGGCTCTACGAGCTATGTGCCCTGCCCACTGCCACTTCAACTTGGCTATTCTGCGGGCTATGTCGTTTACTTCGGATCTCAGAGTAAATGTACTGATGAGTACATCAGTTATATATTATATCTATTGGTTTTTTTTCAGAATACATAGTCCTTGCTATGCTGATACTGATTTGCAGCACCCACGCTCGATATTCAGTCATGTACGCCCACGAGAAGATGAGTGATATGGTAGCAACGCAGTGTCTCTCTGAGATGTACCCCAAGAACAAGCGAATAGATTTACAAGAATCAGATGAACCTTGCATCATCTTCTGTGTTCTTAAGAAGTTCGGTATAATGAGCCCTCTTGGTACCATCAATTTGGATATTTACAGGTAAGTTCCAAGTTCTCTTTATATCAAGGCGCTCATAGCTAGATGCTCTCACTAGTCTGTAAGGGATCGGGGAGGTTAAGCGACTAGGCTCCCGGTCAGTCCATAGATGGGTGGCCACCAAAGTGGTTTAATTTCTGACCGTCTCCGCGCTTCGGAGGGCACGTTAAGCTGGCAGTCCCAGTTGTAGTCATTAGAAACAGTCGTTAAGCCATGTCAGATAGAGACAATTGAGTTTTACACCGTCTTCTGTGCACTGAAACAAAGAAAAAGAAAAAAAAGTTCGGCATAATAATCCCTTATGATCTGCCATCAATTTAAGGTACGAGTAGATCCATAGTTCTTTGTAAGCAAGAAAGGAAAAATCTCATGATAGCTACGTTACGTGTTCCCAAGATGTAACTCAAGAACTTGCTATTTCTTTTGTGTTCTGCCTAATTTCGGTATG
Source organism: Pseudoips prasinana (assembly GCA_951640165.1). NCBI lineage: Eukaryota > Metazoa > Arthropoda > Insecta > Lepidoptera > Nolidae > Pseudoips > Pseudoips prasinana. The sequence continues at coordinate 8,115,565 of OX621249.1, forward strand.
ATACCCATAATAGTGTCCTCAACTTGGAGTTCTACAAGTAAGCTCACAGTTGTTCATATAGTATAGGGGAAGATAAGCAACATGATTGCTTATCTTCCCCTATAGGTACGCACTATCTCTCCAAGACATACCCCAAGACCATGCGGAGAGACAAACGAGAGTTTTGCTCTGCGTCATCATTTGTGTACTGGAGAAAATCAGTACAATGGCCGTACTATTTCTACTACAATCAACTTGAAGGTCTATAGGTAAATCCATAGTTCATTTGCGCATTACAGACGCTGCAAAAACGTTTTCACTCTTGTTTCGAAAAACCTGTCGAAGTACTCCTTTGAGGAAACTAAATTAAAAATTGAGATGTATAAGCTTAAAATCATGTTCTATGCACTAAAGAAAGCTGGATTCATGTCCCACGAATGCACCATAACTTTAACCTGCCAATCAACAATTATTTTCAGAAAACGACTAAAAACTGCTCATCAAAAAGAACAAAGAAACTTGAATGACTACGGAGCGAGCTGCATTGAAAGCGCTGAAGCGACTCCACATAAGCAAGATGTCTGCAAGAAGGCGAAAGTGTTTAATGATTGTACTCATTTGTATAGGATCCTATTGAAATAAACCCCCATAAAAGTATATCTAACTCCGTTATTCTGCCCGTATATATCTCGACAGCAGTGAGTCGATATACTCCGCCCCTGGCATATCTATCACGTCATTCTTGGCGATTATGTCAGGCTCTTCCACTATCACTCAATAAACCGTGTTGTCCAACCTGGTAGTCTCACTCCATATGTATGTTGGTCACTACTAAAATCCAGAGCAAATGAAGATAATGGAGTCATCATGGCAGCCGAATGACCACTGCTGGACAAAGACTTCCCAAAAGGTTTCCACAATGGAGTTGTGTCCATCATTTGGAGGGATATGCCATAATCATCACGCTTGGCAGACGGGCTGGCGATCGCAGTGTGATGGCCATAGAACACAAAGAGACGCTGTTGCCCTTTCTCTGGGAGATATTCCCTCGGGACGACTTCTACACAGCATAATGGAGAACGTTAAAGTAAGGTTGGAAAAACGTGTCGTTTACAGTAAGACAAGGTGTGCTGCGATCCGCCGCATTTTCTCAGACTGTGATCAGACCATAGTAGAAATAACAATTAGGCGAAGGATATAGTGACAATTAAAGAGAGGTAGAGTGTAGCGTATTTTGACACTAAGGGCAACTCGACTAGGGAAGTCCATGCGCTACACATAGTAGAATTATTACGTCATTTTGTGATCCAATGTGTGTGTGTCACAAGCGTCGTGGACGAACTTAAATCCTTACCTGAAGATAGAGCTTTTTCCTTCATTCTTAGAAATATATTACCTTAATATTTTTAATAAATAAGTCTATTCTATGATTTGTAAACTGCCATAAGTCCATTAATTAAATTGGATGGTTCATCTTCAGTCATTTCTGAGATGCCTCAGGCAAAAATATCGTAAATTACTAGCACAAATTACTTTTCTAGAGGCTTTGGTCCAAGAATAGCTGTTAATTCTGTTTCTTGTGAAATATGTTTTTTGAGATAACATAATTCATAATAAATTAAATTTACCTTTAATACTGTAGGAACCTACCCACGGGAAAATAATTTAGTTATTATATTTACTTATTTATAAATGGACGCCATTGTAAAGGACACTAGGTGTAAGGTGACAGCGCCGACAAGTAATGTGTTATTATAAGATATTTTAGAACAATATTTTATATAGTAGATCTTAATTTTAATTTTGCAAAAGCAGGTGATATGGTCTGTAAATTCAACTTAATAATAAAATATCCATTTTTCCCACACGGTAATCTTAAACTAAGCAGAGCTTTTAATATGGTAACCAGATAACTTTTATACTACATATACTACTTTTTTTGTAAATACATACTTATGTAATAATATCTAGGGGCAATGTCACACAGATCATCCTAGCCCCAAACTAAGCAAAGCTTGTACTATGGGTACCAGGTCACGATATACATACTTATATACATAGATAAATACTTATATACATAGAAAACATCCATGACTCAGAAACAAATATTCGTGCTCATCACACAAATATTTGCACTTACCGGGATTCGAACCCAGGACCACCAGCTTCGTAGGCAGGAGCACTACCAACTAGGCTACGGTGACGGTGGTAGATAATTACACGCAAACTCAGGACAAACAGACATGTACATGCGCACAAATATCTGTCCTGGGAATCGAAATAAAGACAAGCAAGTCTATCAACCACGACAACCATCCAAAGACTTACCACGGGGCCAGGTACTAAGGCGATTGGCACACTGCCCCGCATGATGCAGCATAGTGATTGAATGCCTGTTCTAACGTTGCTTGTGAGTATATCCGTTTGTATAGAAAACACGCACAGTCCAACACACAAAACAGCATCCACGCGCGTTCATGCAGATGCATGTTCTGTGTGTTGCGCCACTGTGCGTGTTTTCTATAGAAACGGAGCCTTAACCTTACCAAACCCTTTCGGACCGGTAAGAGCTACTGCCCTAAGCGCCTCAATTTTATTTACTTGGCATACAAATGACATGTATGTACATATATATATATATATATATATATATATATATATATTTGCCCTCTTTGGGCAGGCTAAGATCTGTGACCACACCGCCTCGTCTTCAGTTGAAATATGTATATTTCAAAGTCATGTCCGTCACGTCCGTCACAGTCAAGTCAAAGTCCTACCCCAGTAAAGCAGTGGAGACTTTACTAGAGGCTTCTATGGAGTTTTGGTTACAACACGGAAAATCACAATTCACGGCAATATTGCACTTTCCTCCACTTGTGTACGTTGTCGAAGATGTTATTTCTAAAAATCCACCATATTTACACATAAAAACTCGAATTCACACCAGTTTTTGAAAATAAAACATAGCCTCGATGCGTCCTTTTCCGCGTTGGCACAAGCCAAATAAGCTTTTGAACACCCTACAACCTAATGTCAGATTTTTTTTTATTTTTTGTATTAATGAAGACTCTTTGTAGTTAACGTTCCCTGGAGTTTCTCTCGGTAACAGTTAGACAAGTGGAATAATAGTTTTCTGGGACTTAATTCACGCACTACCATATAATATATTATTATCGAAACAAAATCAATCGATACTTTCACAGAATGCTCAACGTTAATAGAAATTGAATTCAAATATTATTGTCGAAACAAAATCCATCGACTCACTCACAAAATGCTCCATGCTCATAGAACTTGAATTGAATTTAAATATTATTTTTCAGACACCATTCATTATAGCATGTTTAAAATGCTAAGAATAATTAATGAAATCATAGTTAATAATAAAAAGCTTAGCTTTAAAAACTATTCAAATATTATTATCGAAACAAAATCCATTAACATTCACACAATGCTCCAAGCTCATCGAACTTGAATGGAATGGACACAATTTTATTGTCATATTCTAAGCAAGAATTATTCAATATCCAGATATTACAATATCAACCCCCGGGTAATTGACACGCATGGCTCGAATACATCCAAACGACAAGCTGTAGGTTTACATACATCCGATGCATTTCGAACTCTGTAATTACATAAAGGGATATACGAGTTGACATCAGATAAATATGCTTAAAACCCAAATTCTTGAGACAAACTCATTTTTATTGCCAACGTAGATATAACGTATTTTATTCCACTTAATAATAATACTTAATAATAATATCCTGAGACATTATTTACATACGGCCATCTGATCCCAAACTAAGGAGAGCTTGTACTATGGAAACCAGATAACTGATTTACTAGTTACTACTACTTTTCTTTTCTAAATACATACTTATATAAATAATAACACCCAGACTCAGGACAAACAGACATGTTTATACACACAAATTTCTGTCCTGGGTTTGCAAGGATTTGCCAACACGCCACATGCCCGTTAAAAAAACTTAAAGTGTATATATAATGCGCTACATATCAAAAACTATCTAAATTACTTCTGTAATTTAATTAATGAAAAATTCTAGTTATATCATATATGTGAGACTTTGCGACAAAACGGAATTTTATTTTCTTTCAAACTTAATAAAATTTGACGAACAAAAAATTATATCATTTTTGTCGGGAGTAGTCCCTCCCTCTTACCCACCACTGCAATTCCTGTAAGCCAGGATCAACAGTGGCACACATTGAAATGACACTGAGTGGAGAGGCTCAGGCATGTTCCGGGGAGTCGCTTTAACTGTCTTGGATCCCGCAACGAATTTAATCAGAAAGAAAAAAGGAAGAGTTAGAAAATGAATAGTTCCACTTCCCTTCAGAGCAAAGCGAGAGTCAGAATGATGTAAAGAGGATATAGCCTCATAAAACGAGAGAATTGCAACTACAGAAGCCAACTGCAAAAGCGCCGAGGATCAATTTAAGGGTCCTAAGTGAGCTGTTATATTTGATTCCAATAGTAGGTATGGCAAAAGCGCTTAAACGCACTGAAGTTTTTTTTTTTAATAATAAATAATTTATTATCAAAAATCCAAGCACAAATTTTCATGTACACATAAATGCACAAATATATACAATGATGCTTAAAAAAAAGAGATAGAGTGAACGTCAGTTGTTCCTTGTTGCTACAAGATCCGTATAATAAACTACTTCAGATATTGGTTGCAAGCTTTTTAACATAATATCACGCTGATTTTGCCACACTCTACTCAGCAACTCTTAATTAACATCTATTTCGCAATCCAGACATCGTCAGAATTCCTAGCTATAGCCGTGTATATCCGTATAGTGTTTGAAAATTATGAGTTATTTTATCTACAGTCACAGGTTTCGTTGTGTTTGATTATTGTGTCAAAATGTATAACCTAAATACATTTGCAAATTGAACTAAGACTTTCATTTTAATCGAACAAAGTATATACGCCCACTAAATTGTCGAACGGTGAAGATAGAAGCTACATTCGACAACTCGAATGCGACATCGACATATATATATAAATATATATATATATATATCGAACTAGCCGTGCCCCGCGGTTTTACCCGCGATAAACTTCATAAATTATAGCCTATATGTTAATCCAGGATGTCAGCTAATTCTATACGAAATTTTATTAAAATTGTACCAGCCGTTTACACGTGAAGAAGTAACAAACATACACACTCACGCACTCACAAACTTTCGCCTTTATAAATCCTATAAAGCTTGTATTCATTTCCACAAAATTACTTTTTATTTTTTTCTTTTCGATCTCATCAGTCACTTCAAAAGAATATATTTATGAAATTCCTGAAACAACAAAATTACAGAGTAATTTTCTTGACGAAAATAATATATTACAAATATCTTTACACTTCATCATCCAAAATATCTTTAAAAATGAAGGAAAAGAAGTGCTTCAAAAGGAATACACATTATCTTTAATCAATTTTACAATACTTTGTAAATTTTCATCGTACTAAGTGAACACGGCACAAAGGAGGAACGTTTATTGTTTTTACAAAACAATCACGCCTTTATTGGTAGGTAAATGGATGGATGACTCAGTTCAGTTACTAAAAGCTCTGACTAAGCCGTCACTTAAACAAGTTTTGAATAGGCGTCGCACTCAGATTCAGACATTCAATTTAACACCTATGCAGCTTTTTGGGACTAATCCATTCATATAATAATAATAATATCCTGGGACATTATTCGCACACGGTCATCTGATCCCAAACTAAGCAGAGCTTGTACTATGGACACCAGATAACTTATATACTACATATACTATTTTTCTTTTGTAAATACATACTTATATAGATAATTTACACCCAGACTCAGGACAAACAGACATGTTCATTCATATCCCCATGTAGTGGTTAGAAATAATTTGGATGTACGAGAAAATTACTACGATAAATATCTTTGAATTTACTGACGGCCACTAAAAAGAATGGAATGAAAATTTTTCCATTAATTTTGTATGATATCGAAGACGCCAGCACATCAAGCTACCCCATTCTGACCAATTTCCCCAATTGAAAGTGAACCTTATACTTTTTGTGATAAAGTCTGTAAAAGAAATTTGACATATTGGGGTACCTGGATATGCTGGCGTCTATACATAATTATTTTTTGACGAAAATTTAACATTTTCATATGGCATGCTCTACCAACTGTAGACCAGTTGGTAGGGATTTTGAGCAACAAGAAGTTTTATTATTGTTCTTAGATCAAGCAAAAAAGTTATTGTTATGTATGGTGAAATGTGTAATTTAAGATCGCATCTTAAATTACACATTTCACCATACATAACAATAACTTTTTTGCTTGATCTAAGAACAAGTATGATAATTGTCTTATTGAAAGAAAGTAAAGAATTCCAGACTTTCTTCATACGAAATATATAAATTGAAGAATAAAAAACATTAGATAATTTATTTAGTTTTTAATTATTGGACGCTGAAATTATTTCTCTTCTATATCCGAAAATAAAATTCTAAATTATATTTTGTTGGACGAAGATTACCCTCCAATCAGAGAATATATGATCACTATGCTTGCAATTAAAACAGTTGAACAACCAGTAATAAAATTAGACGTTTGTCATCTAAATTATTACCAACTTAAGGGCTAAAGTACTTATTTTTCAGCTAATATAATATGATGTCTTCCCGGCTAATTAATCCAGATGGCTGAGAAATATGACGGTGACGGACCGGCGGAGCCCATAACATTATCCCTAGGGCACACATAGAGGTTAATGAAAGCTGCTGAAAAACGTCTCCAAAATCTAAAAGGCATTTGGCTTACAAATTGAAAATTCCTTGAAGGACATTGGGACAAACATTATTCCTAACTAAAACGATTTTAAAACATTTACATGTATCGCTTGTTTGATTATAAATTCTGTACAAAATGTTAACGTAATGACGTCCACTGCTAAGCAAAGGTGTCCCCAAATGATCTCCACAATGGAATTGTGTCCGTCATTTGGAGGGATATGCCATTTTCGCCACGCGGGTTGGAGATCGCAGTATGACGCTCTGGTATTTACTTGGGTATCTCCCTTCTCTCCTATTACTGGAGACTAGATGAATATTTTTTTTATTTCTTCAATACTACATACAGCTCGATTGGCGCAGTGATAGCCGTGCTACTCTCTTGGCGCCCCCGAGTTTCGGATTTAAGTCTTGTACAGGAAAACAATTTATGGGACGCATAAGTTGTTATTCTGAATCTGGGATGTAATCTGTGTCCATGACTTGCTTTTTTGTAAAATACCCCGCATTTTCTAGTGCGGGCGTTGTGTTTAATTAACAATATCTATACTATACATCATTATGTTCAATGAAGATGATAATGGGCTTACTCAGTTAGTAGTTAGTTATCTGTCTATGCTCAACTTCCTGTAACGAATATGAACAAACCGCTCACCACATACGTGGAGTGTGATCTCTGGCAAAATCAGATATTATGTTAAATAACTTGCAACCAATATCTGGAGTAGTTTATTATACGGATCCTGTAGCAACAAGGAACAACTTCTGTGCGTTTAAGCGCTTTTGCCATACCTACTATTGGAATCAAATATAACAGCTCACTTAGGACCCTTAAATTGACCCTCGGTGCTTTTGCAACTGGCTTCTCTAGTTGCAATTATCTTGTTTTATGAGGCTATAGCCTCTTTATATCATTTTGTCTCCAGCTTTGCTCTGGAGGGAAGTGGAACTATTCATTTCTAACTTCTCTTATTTTCTTTCTGAATAAATTCGTTGCGAGATCCAAGTAAGTAAAGCGATTCCCCGGGACATGCCTGAGCCTCACCGCTCAGTGTCATTTCAATGTGTGCCACTGTTGATCCTGGCTTACAGGAGTTGCAGTTGTGGGTAAGAGGGAGGGACTAGTCCCGATTACTCAGTTATCCCGTGACCACGATCAATGCAACTTCGTCAAAATCAGAGTTCTACTGGGCGAATAGGGCAGATCTGACACTAGGGCAAAAACTGTCCATACGATAAAGTAAACTTTAGCGTTTAATGTGACAATGTATTATATTTGTTCCCTCCTCATTCTAAACTCTATTGTTTCGTAATAAGAGCTAAAACCAAATATATGTTATGACTATATCTATGACTGATTATGATTATGACCACGAAACGAAACACGCAACGTGGGCAGGCCCCTACAAGATGGACCGATGACCTTATGTGGGGCGCTGGAAGCCGCTGGATGCGGGTAGTGCAAGACCGGCAGTTGTGGAAATCTTTGGGGAGGCCTTTGTCCAGAAGTGGGCGTCTTTGACGATGATGATGATAAAGATGGTGACCTACTAAGGGATAATTTATAAATACCGATTTTTTAAATAAGTATCGATGTATATAACGGTTAGATAAATTATTGTACGTATGTATTTACAAATAACTTACTACAAACTTCTGCCATAAATATCAAAATTAATCCTCTCGAGTAATTGCCAGACCCAGACCGCATTAAGTTTTTCATCCGTGAACGTTTCACGAATAAAATCTTGACCTCTGCAAAATATTAAGGGGTTCAACTAACCGTAATAATTGTGATTGAGGTCAATGACAAGATCACATTTGTTACAGGGCTTATTAGTGGACGTAGTAGTAGTACTATATAAAACAGGTTATTTAAAGTGGAATTAAAACAAGTCAGACACTCTTCGCATTTTAGGTACGAAACTACAAGTACATTGATCGAATTTCGAAATCGGTTGTAAGGCAAACAAGTTGAAATTCCTTATTAGTTTTTAAAACAGTAATGATTTCGATCGATAGTAATAGTTGTGTGCGCTTTTATACCTAGTTTTCAGGAAATTTAAGGAACAAATTTAATTTAACCATTTAATAATAGAATTATAATTATAATTTCACCACGTATACTTAAATTGATTTATTCAAATTCACCAAAGTAACCCGAATACGGTACTCAAATATGTACAATGTACATATTGAATATGGTGCGAGACAGGGGGGTTTACCGCTCCAACAATGTTCAATTTGTATACAAATGAGCTAATAGTTAACCTAACCAATGGCAATATCGGATGTTCTATTGACAACTATTGGATCAATAGTTGTTCTGAGTCTGAACAGTCGCTTCGCCACTTCGTGTCCCAGGTTCGATTCTCGTGCAAGACAAATATTTGTGTGACCCAGAAATAGTTGTACTGAGTCTGGATATAAGTTCGTCTCCGTTAATTATATGTTTGTAAAGTATCCCGCGACACATCGATACATTTCCCTATCGCAGGTGGTTTTTAAATGCCTTTATTATATGGACCTATGTCAAAAGTCAAATATATATGGATTTCTAATAGGTTTTACTCAATTTTTTTTTTTTTTTTTTATTTATCTTCAATCCATCTGCAATCAGCTTTAAAGCTATAATCAGATTGTTTGTTCTGTCGTGGCTGTTTGAGCTTATTCACACCCTGTGATGTGTCATCTCATTTATATAATAATATCTAGTATTTGATAGTTAGATTGTGGCTATTTGTTTTCTCTTTAATCTTAATGTGGAGTTTGTGGAGTCCAACAGTGCTGTAGCAAGTTGGTTTTTGTGTCGCCGCAGTCTTTGTTCGTAGATTCTACAAGAATTTTCAACATCCTCCTTTATACTTGGTATTTGGAGGTATTCATGTACTTCAGAGTTCTTTATGAACCAAGGTGAGCAGGTAATGCCTTTTAATACATTGTTTTGAAAGCGCTCTAGGATTTCAATGTTAGAGTGACTTGCTGAGCCCCAGAGCTCTATGCCATACGTCCACACAGGCTTTAGGATGCATTTAAATATAAGCAGTTTGTTTTCTAGGCTAAGTGAGGATTGTCTACCTATTAACCAGTGCAAGTCTCTGAGTTTTTTATTTGCATGCTCTCTTTTCATTTTTATGTGGTCACGCCAGGTAAGCCTTCTGTCTAAATGTACGCCCAGGTATTTCACTGTATTTTTCTGCGGTAAAATACTTCCCTCAAGTGTCACTGGTGGACAGGTATTTCTCCTTAGAGTAAAGGTAATGTGGGCTGACTTAGCAGCACTTGCTCTAATTCTCCATTTTTTTAGCCATAATCCAATTTTGTTCAAGTGTTCTTGGAGTCGAAAGGATGCTACCACATGGTCTTTGTCACAGGCTAGAACTGCTGTGTCATCAGCATAAGTTGCAGTAACAACTTGCTCAGAGGTGGGTAGGTCGGCAGTAAAGACGGTATACAGAACGGGGCCCAACACAGAGCCTTGGGGTACTCCAGCTTCAATTTGGTAGAAGGAAGAAAGAGAGTCACCGGACTTGACTTGGAAGATCCGATGTTGTAAATATGACTTCAAAAGCATAACTGCAGTGTGTGGTAAACAGATTTTCAGTTTGCATAAGAGACCTTTATGCCATACCCGGTCGAATGCTTGCTGTACATCTAGGAAGGCAGCTGAGCAATATTCCTTCCGTTCTAAAGATTGTCGAACTGTATGTGCGACTCTATGTACTTGTTCTGTTGTACCATGGTGTATTCGGAAGCCAAACTGGTGATCAGGAATTGTTCCTTGCTCTTTGAGAATGGGCAGAATTCGCTGTAGCAACAGTTTCTCAAACAATTTCGATAACAGAGGCAGGAGGCTAATCGGCCTATATGATGTTACTTCAATTGGAGGTTTTCCTGGTTTGGCAACCATATTTATGATCGAGATTTTCCATATAAGAGGGTAATAATGTAATCTCAGTATTGCATTGAAGAGGATAGTTAGTAGGACAATTCCCTTTTTTGGCAAGTGCATCAGGACCTCTGCTGTTATCAAGTCAAACCCAGGTGCTTTCTTTTTCTTAAGATTATTAATAGTATTTCTGACTTCTGTTGGTGTACACAATTGTAGTGGTAGAGACATCTGCTGATCGCTACTCAAAATGTTATCAATTTCCTCTTCTGGATGCAAGGGACTGGCTTCATTTGGTTTAAATACCTCTTTAAGATGTTGTGCAAATAACTCAGCTTTGTCTTCTGGTTTCCTGAGCCAATGACCATTTGACCCTCGGAGAGGCGGTATATTTTGTCTAGGCCTTTTCAATGTTTTGGTCATTTTCCAGAGGGAATAGTCATCTGATTTGGAAGCTGAGAGAGTCTTCAGCTTGTCTTGGAGACTGTCATTTTCATTTTCCTTCAACATTAGCTTTAATTAAGCACCATAAAATTCATGACTTTGATATTTTTAATACTACTCCAGAAGCAGTACGACGGGTGATTAGCAAAGAATTCTTTCTGAGATATTTATAAAATCTATGTGTTGAGGATTTCACAATGTATATATACCGCTGTTCATGTTCATATTAACTTGCTTCTTACAAGCGAGGACCTGTAATTGGCTTTATGACGCTTAGTAACGCTATTTATATTTGTATTTCAAGCTGTTGGTCTTCCTATTAAATAAATAAATAAAATAAATTCTTTTTGGGCTTTATTCAGTGCCCTTTTATCATGTGTGTTCCTGCTTGTATGCCATTGTCGCCGTAGTCTCCTTTTTATTGTTATCATTTCTCGTATTGCAACTGTGTAATCATGGACTTGTTGCTTGTGGTTTACATGTGGAGTGCATTTCCAGGCAGCTGTTTGAATCTGGTTAGTAGCATACCAGGCAGCATTTTCTATATCCTCCTTTGTTTTAAGAGGTATATGGAGATTAATATTTTCCTCTAAACAATATTTGAAGGACTCCCAGTCAGTTTTGCTGCTGTATATTGCCTGATTGGGCTCTTTATATATGACCATTGTGCTTAGCGTGCAAATCACTGGTGTGTGATCAGAAGACCCATCCAGACTGGATTCAACCTTTATATAAAGTCCTGACATCCCATTTGTAATAAAAAAGTCAATGAGGTCAGGTATTTTACTTAAGTCCGACGGCCAGTGTGTCGGCTCTCCTGTGGTCAAAACGTTGAGTGAATTCTTATCTACAGACTTCTTTAACTCCCTGCCTCTTGTCGTAGTTAGCCTCGATCCCCAATAGGTATTTTTTGAGTTCCAGTCTCCACCAGCAACATAGCGGCTGCCAAGAGTATGGAAAAATCGACTAAACATGTGCTCATCGATTCGGTGTTTTGGGGGTCAATAGACTGCAGCAACTTGAAGGGAGCCCTGCCAATCATCTATGGATATTATCGTGGCTTGTAGATATGCTTCTTTAAAGTTGGGTAGAGTATGATGTCTAATATTGTCCTTTATTAAGATTGCTGTCCCAGCATGTGACGTTCCATCTGGATGGTTAGTATAATATAATAATATATTATATCCTTTGATGAAAATGACTTTTTGATTTGTCATGTGTAATTCAGAAATTAAAAGGATGTCTATTTTGTATTGGTGAATAAACAATTCTACTTCTTGCCTATTAGGGGGTAGGCCATTGATGTTCCATGCAGCAATACGCAGAGGTTTCATTTGTTGTTTTGGGCTATTAAGGTCGTTAGGAGCCCCATTAGGGTACCTATTTGTTGGATTAGAATGTCTATTTTTTCTGTTTGTTTTATTATCATTTGCTCAAGCAAATTTGTTGGCTGAGGTTGTGTATTCTCTTGTTTCTTTCCCCAGTATCCCATGTTGATGGTATCTGAAGTGTGGGTGTTGCCTGCGTTTTGCTTAGCATAAGTACTTGGCTTAACTTGTGGGAAGTCATCTTTATGAAATATGAATGCATTGTTTCTTGCATTTTGTAAATTTGATGCTCTGGTGTTTTTATAAGGTGGTTGAGACATTTTTCTGGCACGAATCTCTTTGTAAACTTCACAGCCTTTGTAGTTGGCCGGATGTTCTCCAAAACACAGTGTGCAGGTTGCTGGTGTATTTTTATCTTTCTTGGGGCAATCTATGGTACTGTGACCTTGTGAACATTTAACACAACGATATGGCCGCATACAGTTGTTTTTTGTGTGCCCATATTGTTGGCATCTTGTACATTGTGGAATTTCATTACTTCTCCGTGGGTCCTCTATTTTAACTTTTGTGTGGTATATAAATTCTATACGCTTTGCCTCTGGGTTATTTGGGCCGGGTTCTATATTCACAAAAAAACATATTCAGTGGCTTTTTGTTCCTTCTGGATATAGCACATATAACTTCACCTGTGACTTTGTTCCCTGTATTTTCTATGGCTTCTATTATGGCGGTCTTTGGTGTGGTGTGATGAAGATTTTTTATCACTAGTCTAGGACACCTTTTATCTTTTTGTGTGAAGGTGTGACCAATGAGCCCATTTTTTCGGACCAATTCAATTAAGTCCTTATAGACTTCGGTGGTCTGCGTCATTATTCTTAGTTGATCTCTATTGATTACTTTGTATGTATAGCTGGTATTTGGTACATTTTTATTTAAAATTTGTGTGAGTTGAGACAAATCCAGAGACCAATCCTCTATACCGTTATCAGTCTTAGTCTCAGTATCGGCTGGTTCATCTGTTAGGTCCACGGGAAGTCCACTATATTTGTTGGATACATCAATTGAGCTTGCTGATGGGACTCAATTTATTTAGCGTAAAATAATTTAGTTAGTTAATACATACTTTGATGAATTCATTGGTCTGGCGGTTTTTGGGTTCAAACCACGGATATTGTTATCAATATTATAGGTTCTAAGAGGAATACCTCGTAGAATATTGTCTGACCAAATCGGAGACGTTCTCGAGGTCAGAAGTACCCTAAACCGGCGAGCATGTGTGGAGAATATAGTGACACTAAATGAGGCAAAAGAGAAGTGCAAAGATCGTGACAAATGGAAATCCGTCGTCTCTGCCTACCCCTCTGAGAAACAGACGTTATAGATTCTATTCTTACGAAGGATATGATTGTTCCTACGAAGTCTCGATCACTCCATTTAATTGTGATTCGATAAATTAGTGCACCCATAAGATTTTTCAATTAACCAACTGCGAATCCTGTAAAGTTCTCGTATTTTCTATTCTCTTTCTAACTAGTTCTACCAAAAATGTTGACGCCATGAATCGTTATTGCTTAATAATTATTAGGCGATCCACAGTTACTTAAAATGATCACATTATATTGACAATGTTGACAAAATTAAAAAAATCTATCAAAATCTTTTAATTACATATTCATTCAGACCGTTCTGTTAGCGCCAATAAGCGTCTAGTGAGAAAACTGGATATCTTACAAATCATACTAATATAATAAATGCGAAAGTTTGTGCGTATGGATGGATGTTTGTTCCTCTTTCACGCAAAAACTACCCAACAGATTTTAGTGAAACTTTGTAGTAATATAACTTATATACACATAGGCCATTCATAAAATTTTACGCGGGTAATACCGCGGGACACCCCTTGTGTTAAATAAAACAACCTCAATATTTAACCGTTTATTAAACTCAAATCAAAAGATGTTCAATTACCGCTCAGCAGTTGAGAAACGACGAACATCGCAATCTTTTGAATCCAGCACCAGATGGAACACCCCTTCTTCTGTGGTTCCTCTTCTTCTTCCTCGTCCCCTCTAGTGGTTGGAGCCATAGTTGTTTCCTCCTCACACGTTCCAAAAGATACTAAGAACGCCAAGTACACTGCTACCACCAAGTATAAAACCTTCTTGGACGCCATGTTTAATTTTAGATTCTCAATTTAATAAATTTGTTTTTTGTATCACATGTGGTTGTGTTCAAATTTGGAACGAAATAAACGGATGCTGGCCGCTCTGTTCAAGGATATAATTATGTAGATGAACTGATATCGGACATTGATTGCAATCAGCGTCGTATTGTGTACGCTCAAATGGTAGTTACTGGATAATTTTGTTTACAAACAGTCAACTAATACAACATTAAGCAACTGGAATACCCAAATTATTATATTTTATGTATAATCACAGATATTATCTATAATGATGTAGGTAATAAATATATCGTTAGGTATGTCAATGATGATCTATAAGATTTTAAGGTAATTTATGTAGGAATAAGTGACCGCGCGAGCGGACCTGTGGCACAGTATAAATATGAACAGTAAGGTAACTAAGCATAGTTGATGAAATAATTATCTACGCTCTATTGAAGCTGTAGGATTGTAACTTTGAATGCTTTAGATACATATTATTAATTTTTTAATAAAATATTTTTGTTTTATAGATCATCAGGACGGTTAAAATACGAAAGCTCCCGTTTTGATTAAGCAGAGTTCAAACAGCCGTATCCTACGCAAGACGCACGTGGATTTTTAAAAAGATTGCAGAGATAAACTTATACGCGACCACTCGCTTAGACGCGGTAGTCACTACTGACAGCACCGTGACAACCGCTTACGGGTCTTGTCGATGCGCATGTTTGTGTGAGTGTGCCGTTTCGACCGTTTGTAGGTAGTTTGCGTACTGGTCTATTTTTATACTAAAACTGTGGGGAGCGACCACACAGTTCATTCGCGAAGAAGAGAAATGAACGATTCGACTGTATTCCAAAATCATGTTAAGAGACTGACTACATTTATTTTTATTAGGTAAGATTACCTACATTCATATAAAATTAAATTTAAACATCTGAGTATCTATATATCTTTAAGTACTTACTACAAAAAGAGGCACGAAACCCTCATTGTATATGACCGACTCGCTTTTGGCTGGTTTTTGTAATTATGGCCTTTTCTCACTATTAGCAGTTTGCGTTTATTGCTTCACCGGACAAGAGAGACGAACTCAAGCCGTCTAGCAAATGATGGTCTATTTGAGTGATTTCTGAGTGGTCTATTTGAGAGGGACAGTCAATTTAATACTCCTCTCAAATCAGACTTCGTATGTGGCAATTCTGACCTGCGGCGTATCGTCAGACGTAGGAATAAAGCTGAAATACAACTGTGGAACTTGTACCGAATACTAAATCTATAACATATACAAACCGTTTATAGTTTTTTTTTTATCTATGTACATACAAATATGACGGGCCTGTGCCGTGGTTGGTAAATGTTTGCTTTGCACGCCGCCGGTCGTGGGTTCGATTCCCACCCAGGACACATATTTATGTGCTTCATTTTCTGGGTGGAAATCGAACGAATGAAAATGAAAGTCTATCATGTCTGTTTTTCCTGAGTCTAGATGTAATTATCTATATAAGTATGTATCTACAAAATAAAAGTAGTATATCAGATACCTGGTTTCCATAGTACAGGCTCTGCTAAGTTTGGGATCAGATGACCGTGCTTCATATTGTCCACTGCTGGACATAGGCCTCCTCCAAAGGTTTCCATAAGGTTACCATTTGGAGGGGTTTGCCGTAGTCACCGCGCTTGCCTTAGTTAGGCAGTAGCTCTAGTATACAGGTGGCGCTGCTGCCCGACTACCTGGTGTATCCCTGAGTCGCCTTTACGGCACCCACGGCATGGTATGTGGTGGACCTGTTATTCTTCCTAGGCCGCAAACCACACGGCCATGTATATCACCGTCACCGTCACCTAGTTGGTAGTGCTCCTGCCTACGAAGCTGGTGGTCCTGGGTTCGAATCCCGGTAAGTGCAAATATTTGTGTGATGAGCACGAATATTTGTTTCTGAGTCATGGATGTTTTCTATGTATATAAGTATTTATCTATCTATATAAGTATGTATATCGTCGCCTGATACCCATAGTACAAGCTTTGCTTAGTTTGGGGCTAGGATGATCTGTGTGACATTGTCCCTAGATATTATTATTATTAGATATATATATATATAGATGTAAACAAATATACTCTAAGAATAGGTATCCTATTGTAAAAACATTTGAAACTTTCCCTCTGTTTAAGTATTCCGTATTCTTAGCACGTAAGATGTAGACGTTTTCATTATTGCATTGCTCGAGTAGAAAATATAGGTACGTTAATATAAATGTGAATATTCACAAGAAACCGATGGAAAATAAAGTGGTTTCAAGCGAAACGGTTCATTTTCCTTTAGCATACAAGACTTGAACTTGATAAAGAGGAAGTTATTTGAAATTATAATACAATAGCTTGGGACCCCTTGGCGCCCGGAACTATACCTACTGAACATACGACACCTATGGCTATAACACTAAAGTGATGAAGCTATAA
Source organism: Pseudoips prasinana (assembly GCA_951640165.1). Classification (NCBI taxonomy): domain Eukaryota; kingdom Metazoa; phylum Arthropoda; class Insecta; order Lepidoptera; family Nolidae; genus Pseudoips; species Pseudoips prasinana. Next base: position 8,132,640 of record OX621249.1, read on the forward strand.
TACTCCGGAGAAAAAATTATGCACCAGATCTCCATTGTGAGCTGCAATTGTTCCTGATAATTATCGTCGTATTCGCCGCCATGAATTGTTTCCCGTACCACGTTGCCGTACCGTAGCGCGCGCTAAGGCACCTATACCGCGCAGCCTCACAGCACTCAACGCTGTCTTGTGTGTCAATCCTGTCTATAAATTGTTTGCGGATGGATAGTGTGATATACCTACTGTCAGAATCTATGCGTTTCTGTGAGAATGATGTATGGATTGTGTTTTAAAATCAATATTTATGTTTACATATTAATATTTAAAATCGTTATTGTAATAATCTATACATATAATAAAATCGTAGGAAAGTCAAAACTGTCCATCGAATATTTTTTTAAAAGGATAAAGGCCAAAAATATAGTTTTTAGAATTTTTGTCTGTTTGTCTGTCCGGGCTAAACCTAAAAAGTACGGTATGGAGTTACTTCAAAATTTGCATGAATATTACTAGAAGGTCGGGTCAACAATATGCTACATATTATCACGCTATCATCAACGGGGGAGGACCTGTCATAATTTATAAAATTTAACGCGAGTAAAACCGCGGGGCACAGCTAGTTATCTTTAATTGTTGTAATTAGTGCTCTACCGTTTTAATTAAAATATAATAAATATAATAAATGAATAAATGGCAACCTTCAGGAAGCAGGCACATTCCTTTCTTAAAGCTTGGGTCTCCTCTGGTGTTACCAGTGTCTATGGGCGATGGCAGGTGACCCCCTTGCTGGTTTACCTGCCTACCATATAAAACAAAAATAAAATCCCTTAGACTTCATTCATTTGGTCCTGTCGCAGAATTAACTAAGGTCTCATCACGTCATTTTACTACTATTCTGTTTGTCTACAAATAAGCTGTAAAACAAATGTGATCTAGTATTGGTATGTGACCACACTAGCCCACCAGGCTAATCAATACATTCTATTCGTTTAAAATTTGGACTTCGTGTTACATGACTTCTAAAAGTAAAATTCAGAAACTAGAAGCAATTCAAATTAGATTTTTTAAATTATTAGTAAACAAGAAAACCATGAACAGTTGTAAAGGAGACTATAATAGGTTATTCTTAATATGTAAAATTCTACCAGATAACCTTAAAAATACCTACTATTGATCAATAACCGCGGCAGTCGGGATAGTGACTCATTGGTATCTAACGGGTATACTACCAGGTCGATGACAACAGGTAGATATGATGTACCCAGAGTTTGAAATTATTAAAGTGACAAAACCGTAAGAAAACGCATTTCCTACCTATGGAATACTTTGCCTGTAAATTTGCACGTCAGCTAAAGACATATTTATTAGATAGGTACCCACGGCAACACATCAAGCTATACATTTCCAGTATAAGCTGCCCTCTCATTGTATGGAAATCCTATACAACGTGGGATCAGCTTATACTCGAAATGTATAGCTTGATGTGTAGCCGTGTGTACTATGTAAAATGTAAGTATTAAGTATTAAGTATTAGGTAGATGTACCTGATATTATCTTATTATTATTGTAATATAGACTCAATGAACTCACAGTTAAACTGCGTAAGCAGTTTTGTGGGGCTATGTAATTAGTCTTTAAGACCTTAAGAGAAATAAAGCAAAACCAACCAACCAACATAGAGGAGTATATTATCTCGCTTCTACTGGCTAGGTAATAAAAATTTTCAAATTAGGGCTGACAACAGCAATTGTTGTCGGCAGCGTTAATTCACCAATATAAAAAGACCCACGCACCTTTCCATTATTCTTAACACCTCAAACTTTTTATGAATTGGGTATAAAACCGCGGGTCTAGTACAACTGGCCGCGTATTGTAATGTCAGTTTATTAGATTTGCTGCCTGTGAGATATTATGACGTTAACAAATTTTTATTAAAGACACGGGAATATTCTTTTGTGTTTGTTATTATAGACTTTCTTTATGTTATTTGTAACTAAATTAAATGCAAATACTTCACAAGGTTGACCGCCCGCGCTGGAACTCTATTTTTGTGACCCACAAATATTCGTGCTCATCACACAAATATTTGCACTTACCGGGATTCGAACCCAGGACCACCAGCTTCGTAGGCTGGAGCACTACCAATTAGGCTACGGTGTCGAATAAAACAAAAAAGGTTTTTATTCATAGAGACAATAAACAAGTCAGACTGCACGTGTAGCGAAGCGGCTAAGACAGTCGCCTCGCCTCTTCGAGTCGCGAGTTCGAGTCCCGCACCGGACAACTATTTGTGTGACCCATAAATTGTTGTTCAGAGTCTGGATTTAATTTTTGTCTGTCTATTATATGTTTGTAAAGTACCCCTCCAGACAGGGATTAAATTCCCTAGTGCGAGCCTTATCATTAAAAAAAAATGAAAGAAAATGAAAGAAAACGGATGAGTGGTAATATCAGTAACTCAGCTTACTGACAGCTATTCTTTTGCACGAATATAGTGATATATATTAACAGCTGTTTGCAATTCCTCGTCATATCATCATCATCAACTAAGGCATCCACCAAAAATCTCTATAATTGCCGGTCTTGCGCTATTCGCATCCAGCAGTTTCCAGTGACCCGCACAAGATCATCGGTCCATCTGGTAGGGGGCCTGCCCACGCTGCGTTTTCCGGTTCGTAGTCGCCACTCGAGAACCTTTCTGCCCCAACGGCCGTCGTCGGTTCTACGAGCTATGTGGCCCGCCCACTACCACTTCAGTTTTGCAATTCCTCGGGCTATGTCGGTGAGATCGGCGAGTTTTGCAATTCCTACTGCGTGTAAATTATAAGAAATAATTCGAACTTTATTCATTGTCCGTATATCTTTGTTTCTTTGTCCACTGTTGATCCAGGCTTACAGAAGTTGCAGTGGTCGGTAAGGGGTGGGACTAGTCCCATATAAATATATATCTTTAGATTACGGAAAACCTTCGAAGACGACACATTCTGTATATTTTATATCATATTTCTTGGGATTTATATTTATAATTGAAATCCCGTTCCCACTCTTTGTACCTACAATCTCGTTACAATGTAGATAAAGGAAAGTTTAAAATTTTACAACACTTAAGAGCGCCTATTTCAGCTAACTGATCTGCCACCTCATTTCCATAAATTTCAGCATATGATGGAATTAGCAGCCACACAATTGGCTTGGATAATGCCTCGGAAACCATCAATTATTATACCATAATAATTTAAGTAGTTTGTCAGTTCTATATATTCGAATTCTTTTTCACGGTATCTACATATATTAGAATGAACGTGTAATTAAAATAAATAGTCATCACTTTAAACAAAACCCAACAATATTATCTTGGGGACGTTACCGGCTGGTTCGGTTATAGATTATTTATTTTTGTTATTTCATGATTATGTTTACAAATTTAATACGTATTGATAGAAATAACCGTACTTGTGTAAATCCAAAATCACCAGCATTGTATTTTTTTAATAGATTACTGCTATATATTTCTTTCTTGAAATATTTTGCTGTTAGTTTTGTTATACGTTATATCACCATGTGCGTTACCCAGGCAAAATGTTTTGCTTTAGAGAGATGAGACTTAAACAAATAATTAGTGTATCATGAGGAGCAATTTGTTTACTAATAGCAAAATTTGTTTGAATTGTAGTTTTTAAGTTATTTGAGAAAAACAAATTTTGCTGGAGTAACGTTTGAAACGTTACCCAGGCAAAATAGTCTTTCAAAAATTAGTTTCACCACGGAACCAAATACATGAATAGATAGCTTTTGTTGCGTAGTAAATGTTTATAAATAGCAAAATTTGTGTGTGGTATAGTTCTTTAGTTATTTAAGATTTTGCTGCGGTAACGTTTTGGGATTTCCCAGATCTCGAAAACGGCTCAACGCAGAAGTTTGAAAAAAATACCAATAAAAGACCTCAATTTGTTTAAATTTGTTTAATCATTAGTTTTTGATTTGGTTGACGTAAACCAATGTAATTAAATGGTTTCAAAAATCAGAAGAAACGGGTTTGCAAGTAAACCAATACACTTATAACCAAATAAACAGCTGTAAAAAATACCCGTGGTTCGACGCTTGTTTACATCAGAAATATTAGATTTCATACTTTACACATTAAGAAGATAAAAACAAATTTGATTTATTTTAGACTGGTCGTACTTTAGCGATCAAATACGCAGTTCCCATAACATTAAGAAACATGGCATACTTTAAACAAATTAAAATGATTCCTGAAAATTCCTTCCTGTTAATTGCAGCTTTGAATTACGGCTCTAATGAAAGTTATCTCAAAAACAAGATTATGTCAGCAATTCTCTAATGAGCCGACCAAATTGAAAAGGTCACATAAAAGCGAACGCACCATACATAAGCGCAACCATCTGAAATGAACAGGATAATATAGATGTTTTGTTAGTACAGTTGAATACAAAAGTTTTCTGGTCAGGTTAGTTAAAATAATAAAATGGTTAAGATTCATTATTTTTATTTAAAAAATCAGTCTCATACAAATTATATGTATTGCTTTGCCTTAGCATCAACATTTTTAGAGAAAAATCACAGATAAGTTATAACCTACTTACTTAATTTTAATATTTGGATACATTAATAGTTTGTACAATTTTCCTTAGGAGGTACTAATAACGTAGGTTGATAGGTGGACTCCATTTCACCTCGACTCACAGTATGGCATTTTAATATGACTTTTGTTACGTGTTACTTAGAGTGAATATTTTAACATTACATGTGACTGCCACAGGTGGATAACCCGTGAACCAATCATTGTCAAAGCGTCGTAACCTTCTTTTAACTTAATGTTGAAATATCCACTCTAAGTAACACGACATAAAGCTCATATTTTTTTTGTGCCGGGGCTAATTGTGTTTTGGGTCACATTTGACGAGTTTTCTTTATTCTGATTCACACCAAAAAGCGTACATTAATATACGCTGAATGACTATTTTATACTGAAACACAACTGTACTGTAAAATAAAAACATTTAATACTCACATCGTTCAAAGACGTCGTCGTACACACACACATAAACCACAAGCACTTCTCTCCAAAACACTTGGTTCACGACTGATTGTTTCATTGGTTCGGTCGGAGCTAGCGTACCCATAGATAGAGCGTACTCAACTACTCACAGCTAAAGAGTAAGTAAGACAAGGCATATAGCTGTTGCGTTGCATTGCACACAGCGATGCGCGCTGCTCTGACTAGCATCAAGAACGTTAAAACGTTTTTAGCGTGGCTTTGCGTTGTGGTATCAAAATAAAACATTTGGTTTAACAGAAACAACAAATTAAGTACTAAAAATATAGCTACATGTATATATGTTTGTATTGTTTTAAATCACACTATAAATTATACACTATGATATTACACTTTTATTAACTAGTAAAAATTGTGTAATATGGTACTGCACTTAAAAAATATTAAAAAATCGGCTTCACGAATAACGTTTTTCTGCTTAACTGTACAAAACATCGGTTACCAAGCTGCTAATTTGCGAAGATTACCCGTACGTACGGTGCAGTCGCTTTTACGTGACCTTTTCAATTTGGTCGGCTTATTAGAGAATTGCTGACATATTCTTGTTTTTGAGATAACTTTCATTAGAGCCGTAATTCAAGGCTGAAATTAACAGGAAAGAATTTTCATGAATCATTTTAATTTGTTTAAAGTATGCCATATTTCTTAATGTTATGGGAACTGCGTATTCGATCGCTAAAGTACGACCAGTCTAAAATAAATCAAATTTGTTTTTATCTTCTTAACGTGTAAAGTATGAAATCTAAAATGTCTGCTGTAAACAAGCGTCGAACCACGGGTATTTTTTACAGCTGTTTATTTGGTTATAAGTGTATTGGTTTACATGTAAACCCGCTTCTTCTGATTTTTGAAACCATTTAATTACATTGGTTTACGTCAACCAAATCAAAAACTAATGATTAAACAAATTTAAACAAATTGAGGTCTTTTATTGGTATTTTTTTCAAACTTCTGCGTTGAGCCGTTTTCGAGATCTGGGAAATCCCAAAACGTTACCGCAGCAAAATCTTAAATAACTAAAGAACTATACCACACACAAATTTTGCTATTTATAAACATTTACTACTCAACAAAAGCTATCTATTCATGTATTTGGTTCCGTGCTGAAACTAATTTTTGAAAGACGATTTTGCCTGGGTAACGTTTCAAACGTTACTCCAGCAAAATTTGTTTTTCTTAAATAACTTAAAAACTACAATTCAAACAAATTTTGCTATTAGTAAACAAATTGCTCCTCATGATACACTAATTATTTGTTTAAGTCTCATCTCTCTAAAGCAAAACATTTTGCCTGGGTAACGCACACGCTTTTGTCTACTTTGGGAATAAATAACTATTACTCAAAATATATATACTCAAGTAAATTATACAGCCCAAATACAATTTTTTAAATTTGTGTGCCAAAGTCTTCAATATTAATTAAAAATTTAAACAATCGTATTTGTATGACGTTGCGGTTCTTTAATCTACATCTATAATAATAATATCCTGGGACATTATTCACACACAGCCATCTGATTATTACTAAGCAGAGCTTGTACTATGGAAACCAGGTAACTGATATATTACATATACTACAGACTCAGGACAAACAGACATGTTCATGCACACAAATATCTGTCCTGGGTGGGAATCGAACCCACGACCTCCGGCGTGAAAAGCAAGCATTTGCTAACCACGCCAACAGGCCCGTATGAAATTGAATATTGAGGCTTCCAGCTTACAAGGATGGAATAAAGGTAGAAAGTTAAAATTTAAATGTTTGTGCGATTGTGGTGATGTATGGGCATACAGCCTTTGTTCAACAGTGGACGTCTTCCGGCTGATATGATGATGATGACGATGATACCTGTCATGGTAAACAAAACACCGATGCCAAACATACACATGGACGGCATCGGTTAAGTAAAAGAGCTCTTTTAGCTACTCTTTACGTAATAAGTAAGTCTTAAAGATTACGTATCACAGTAATACAATAGCGCAACTTCAATCAGAAAAAGGAGCAAATATCATAACTTGGATTGTTTGGCAGTACAATGAAATGTTCTTCTTTTTATAAAGGGATGGACGAAAGCCACCTGCCCGCAGAGCCATTCACATTTCTATTCAGATCACACTACATTCCCGGTAAGTTTGCATAGAAATATTTATTAAATTAACTGTAAGCCATTGTTCGCGTAAATGAGTCATTAAACCACTTGTGAGTCCTTTATGAGGAACAGCAGATTAGCTAAAGCTCAGTGCATGCTGCCCGTTATATCTGGGTCATATAACGCGGGTGAGTTCAATGTAATACGTTCATATTGAACTCACCTACATTTAAATTTACCTAATAACTTCCGGTGCTCCTGTTCTAAATCCTCCTAGGAAAATCTTTTAGAAAAGTTTGCATTGTCTTAGTTGGAGTCGTTTTTTTTTTTTCATATTAGGCTTTTATATTATATTTGCCGTTATCATTTTGATTGTAATCAGCTAGTGAAAAACACTCGCAAACACTTTCCTTTTGCACCTACAAACTACAAAAATTAATGCAGGTGAACGTAGCCATTTGCGTAAAATAATGAATCTATACAATACGACTTTGTCTTATTTAGAATTTTTTGTAAGTACGCCTTTAAGTTTTAAAATGCATTATATGCATTTTAAAACTTAAAGAAAACTTGAAAATGATTTTCTCTTCATAGGCTATATATAGATGATGATGAATGAAAAGAAAATGATAAGAGAATTATATATAATATATCTTGTATCATTTGTGTTTATTTGCCATTGGGTGTTACAGTAAATAAGTAATATTTTTACTTTTATTTTTATATTACTACAAGCTGCGCCTCGCGGTTTCACCCGCGTTAAACTAGTTTTGGCGTAGAAGAGTAACAAACATACATGCATACATCTATAATCACAAACTTTCGCATTTATAATATTATTAGAATGTGTACCTGTAGTTGTTTTGGCAGTGCACGCCGTAATAGCTCGCAAATGGTAGATTTTTTCCTACTTAGGGGAAGCCCGGGCAAGACGCATATGTTAAGGGATAATGTTAATAAAACCACAATGGGATAATCAATAGAACTCTTTGTACTTTTAATGAGGACTATGTTTAATCATCTTTAGAAAATAATCACATAAACTTTAAACTTTAACGATTTCTATTTCAATTATGAGCATTATTAACACAAAAAGTATCAATTATTCGTTTTGGCCGGAGGAGTCGGGCAAAACGGATACGCTCCAAGGGCAAAAAGGATAATGATGAATTAGTTGAGATCAGTATTCGCATTTTTCACCGAAGTATCTGCCAACTCCTACATAAGACGTGCAGTCTTCATGCGCCCAGCTTCTGCATTGATTACACTAAATCCAATCTTCAGTGAAATTTAATTTAATTTATGTTGACGGGTGTAGACTTTAACACCTCTGATTTCTGCCTCTTATATTTGCGGCCTTTTTTAGGAGCAACTATAGTTGGAATAGGTCTTATTTGAAATATAGTTAAAATATTTTTTACTTATGAAGGAGATTATGAAATAATTAAACGAGCAATAACGTCAAAACCTAACCGTTTTGCCTATATCCATTTTTCCCAACACGCTCATATTCTATACAAGTCAAAAATTGAGTTTTTTTGTTGATAAACAAAAAATATCGATCTCAAGTAATTCTTAAATATACGTTCAATTGGATAAATAAAACATTTCATAGATAACTCGATATATAATAAAAAAGTTAATGTACAAACCATTACGAAAATCGTAACAAAACAACTTTTTTTTTCGCGACGAATGCGCTCGCGTCTTTTTTTGTTTGAACTGTCATGGCATCGCAGGTTGCACTCGACATGACTAGAAAATTTGTCTAAGTGCCATCTATTATAGATTAATGGAAAAAACAGTTATTATTTTTACCCGCACTATGTTTATTGCCCGGGCTTCCCCTATTTGACACTTATCGTCATATTTTGGACAATTCACACAATATCTTTATAAATTGTAGCAAGTGGTATTCTGATGTATAAGATATATTATTGTAACGTTTCATTAAATAACATTAAAGAATAGATCTGTAGTTTTTACGTGAAAGAGTAACAAACATCTTCAAACTTATCAAACTTATAAACTTTCGCGTATTTATTACTTCCAGTATGGGCAGTGTTTACAATAATGGCTTATAAGCCGCTCAGTAGACCTCTGACATAACCACAGGGACCAACAGCTAAACGTGGCAGAAATTGAACTTTGAACTTTTTAACCGTTACCCATCTAAGGACCGACCGCATGCTTAGGATACTTAACCTCGCCGATCATGATGAACATGGTGTCATTCTATCAGAGGTCTGATTAAAGGGACCCATTATTAAACGTGCTCTCTGAGACGGTCCATCAAATAAGTTTACGCAGAAACAAATATTGGTTTGGACGTTCAAATTGTTTGTTGCGAGAATTTTACCCTCATCTCAGACACAAAAGACGTCATGTACAAAGTTAAATAAAACATTATTCCTAAGCAATGTCCCTTTCAGCATTTCTTTCTTGATTTGAAAATATTGTGGTACAACAGCGTAAATAACAACACAAGATACAAGACTTTATTCTTAGTAGTCGTATTTGAATTTTAATACAACCGACAGTAATCTGTAATTTGTAGTCAGTACCCTCTCGTTGTAAAAAGTAAGAGACTCAACCATTCAATTTTATGTGCTTCCGTTGCTTTCAATTTCTTTTCACACAGTTACAAAATAACAGGATAGAATGGCCCATACAGATTTATCTATGTGCCACTTTGGCGTACAAGGCTCCAACTACAATAGTAAACAAATAAAAAAAGAGTGTGATCTAGACTACACGACTGAAGTAAACCTTCAAACGTAACTGGCTATGAGAGAAAGAGAGAAAGAAAATGAGCTTGCACCTCTCTCTCTTGCCTCTTCAGCAATATATTAAATGTGACCCTCTTTCTATCTTCACTAACTTATATCTTCCTCTCAACTTCATACATCATCACACTTTTCGTAACGCTCTCGGCCAGCATTCACCAGCTTACTCTCCATGTCAAGCGTGCGTAAGTATTACTTCAAAACTACAACCTATGACAGTTTTATTGATTAAAAGGCAACGCCCGCTCTAGGGAACTCAATCGTCGCGGGGAACGTCACAAACATATAATTGACGAACTCAAAGTACAGATGCCAGCACATCCAGCTACCCCAATCTGTCAAATTTCTTTCATCGATTTTCAACTTTATCACAAAAGTATAAGGTTCACTTTCAATTGGGGAAATTTGACAGATTGGGGTAGCTTGATGTGCTGGCGTCTGTACTTTGTGTCCGTCTATTATTTGTTTGTAAAATTCCTCGCTACAACTAAGTTCCCTAGTGCGGGCGTTGCCTATTAATCAAAAAAACTGTCATAGCCATACCATAACAATTACCCTGTAGTGTGGCACATCTAGAATAGTTATCCACGTTTTTTTATTTCTTTGAAAATATATTTCACGCGAAGATATGGTTACATTTTCCGCCTGTCTATACAGTGCAGTGTACTGTCGAAGAACATGTCAATGGCGCGGAAAGGTCGTTAGATTTGTTTTCCCTCTATCAAAACGATACCAAACATCGTAAATGAAGCGAGTGTTTCCTTATCTTTAACGGGTAATATAAATCTTAGTATATGTAAGATAGATGGGTTGTAGTTTAGAAGTTTAGTTACACTCGACCACAGCATGAGTTACCTACTAACATTATTTTTATTTTTTTGGCGGTCACCGTAGCCTAGTTAGTAGTGATCCTGCCTACGAAGCTGGTGGTCCTGGGTTCGAATCCCGGTAAGTGCAAATATTTTGTGTGATGAGCACGAATATTTGTTTCTGAGCCATGGATGTTTTCTATGTATATAAGTATTTATCTATCTATATAAGTATGTATATCGTCGCCTGGTATCCTTAGTACAGGCTTTGCTTAGTTTGGGGCTAGGATGATCTGTGTGACATTGTCCCCAGATATTATTATTATTTACTTTTATAAAATGAGTAATTTTTATGTTAACTTCAATCACTCAACCTCTATAAACATTTATTGTCTGCGTACTCGAATCAAGTACTTCATCATCAGCTTGATGTCATCCACTGTACTCCCCCAAATACTAGAGAACTTCATCAATAAAACGCTAATATAAAGTGGGTTTCTATTTTCATACTTGTTAATAACTATTTATTAGCTTGAAAATCACATTATTATACAACATGAGTTACCTACTAACATTATTCGAAAATGTAACTCTTCAGATGTACATTTTCTTTTAACTATGTCATTGTGTGATAAATTTATTCATTTATTTTATTTACATATTTATTTTAATCAAATTACATTACACATTACATCATTATGTACATTTTGATCCGCCAAAGTATATATATTTATGTAAATGATAGTGTCTAAATGCGTTTTTTTTCATTTTTGCTACTCGCTGAAGTTGTTTAGTTACAAATTAAACAACTTCAGAGTGTAGCAGCTTATCAATTAAACTGTAAATCTTTAATATTTTTTTATCGTGGATGAGTTCGCGCTTGACCACAATCTCATTTAATGGTAAGTTAAGATGTGGTCTAAAGTGGACCACGCGTACTCATAAGATTCCTGTTCACTCTAGCCTTGAATAAACCCATGTTATACGAGTCTGGAAACATGTCGTTCAGAAGGGTCCACAGCTTAGCCATGCGTATGATGAAAGAGGAAGAAAAGCGGTACGGCATGCTTGCATGTCAACAACAATATTTACATTGCGCGATTTTTCCGTCGATTTTGGTAGTTTTGTTTGATTGGTAATGTTTTCTGTGTGGGCCCAAAAGACGTTGAAGCTCGTTCTATATTTTTTAAACAGTCATTGTAATTTTACAAATTCATGGGTAGTATTGATGACGACCAAAGTGGTAGAATATGTGTCTTGATGGTTTAGAAAGCTCGTTTAGGTGTCAGTATGTATTCATTAGACAACAGTCGTTAAGCTAAAATTAGGAGCAAAAACCTTAGATTAAACAACTCTAAAATTATCCTGGCATTATCTCGATTCTTATTTCGTTTATTTGGTAGGAGCAAGTGAGAATATATGAGAACATTGAGTTCAGTCAATATCATACATTTGCGCTCCCCGGTACATGCGTAAACGCAGTCAATGTGGACCAGACCATAAATTGTTCGATTGAAGCGGATAGCGAAATAAGAAGGTGTATGCAAGTTTCGAGTTGTGTGTTGGAGTATTAATGCAATTATTTTCTGATGTTATAGAACAATGGCGATGATCAAAGTCTTAGCTCTCTTGCTGCCATTGATTGGGTTTGTAAAGCCGCAGCGGTCCTCGGCAACATTAGTAGACTTTACTGATCCTAAGGTAAGATTCATAGTGTTCCTAGCTGTATTTCGGCATAAATTCACTGTCTATATTCTCTCTGGGGATACCAAAATCCAATACTAAAGAGAAGAGATCAGGTGCGGAGGCACCTGATCTCTTCTCTTTAGTATTGGCGGGTGTAACACCGCCATGTTACCAGCTCTGAACTGCTACAACGAGTTTTGCCTATCAGAAAAAAACCCTAATTTTCTGCCATCCTAGGCACCCTATCTCATACTGGGGGAGAGGCGTAAAAGTGGTCCCGAGGGAATATCTACCAGAGAACGGGCAGCAGCGTCTCTCTGTGTACTCTAACAATCATACTGCGATCGCTAAGCCGTCTGCCAAGCGTGGCGATTATGGCATATCCCTCCAAATCAACTTCATTGTGGAAATCTTCTCGGGATGCCTTTGTCCAGCTGTAGACGTCAAAATCAAAATCAAAATCAAAAAAAGTCATTTGGCTGACATAATAATAAGGCTAGTCTAGAGTTTAGCCACCCAGTCGCGCGGTCATTCTATAGATGGGTGACCAAAAGTAGTTTAATTTTTGAGCATCGGTATTGCATTTGTATTGCCAATAGAGATTAGAAGTCTGACCCGTGCCACCACCACTATGACACTGCTCGTTGATGGATGACGCCTAGTAAACCTTCAGTCTGAACTTCCCAGGTCCAGGGTCACTTAGATGCTCTTGTCCGAATGGCCCAGTCGTGCGTCATTAAAGTACGAGCAACACCGAAGGATGTGAGAGCGTACTTCACGAACTCCTCGCCAGTATCCAGATCAGGACAATGCTTCGCCGCTTGTATGCTCGAGCAGAGTGACGTCATTAACCATGGGAAGGTCAGTAAATACAAATAATCTTGACTTTGAAATTTTGACTTGACTTCTCATCATTTTTACAATAATTACAAGCACTTTTTTTAATAAAGACAACGCTTGCACTAGGGAATCTAATCCCTGTATCGCGGGGAACTTTACAAATATATAATAGACGGACACAAATTACATCCAGGCTCAACTATTTATGGGTCACACAAATAGTGGTCTGGTGCGGGACTCGAACTCGCGACACGAAGAGGCGAGGCGACTGTTTTAGCCGCTGCGCCGCACGTGCAGTCTGACTTGTTTATAGTCTTTATGAATAAAAACCTTTTTTATTTATTTATTTATTTATACTTCAGTACTATTGAAATGTACATAAGCGGACTTAATGCCAAAGGCATTTTCTAACAGTCAACCTTAGGGTAGCTTTATTTAATTCTTAAAACTCTTTTTACAGGTCAATAGAGAGCTCCTGGTTCACCTCGCCAGTCTTGTCAACGGGAAGAACTCCCGAGTAGTTCGGAAGCTGAACAGTGTGTCTCGCCTGTGCCTGGACAGTATTGAAGGCATGTCTGACAGATGCCAGCTTGCCTCCACTTATAACGACTGTCTCAATGAGAACATGATCGAATTTTCCTTCCCTCTGGATGTGGCTGAGGAGGCAGTTAAGAAAATGCCTTTCCACTTGATACAACCGAAGTGAGTCACATGTTGTAATATTTTTTCTCTTCTAACGGATATTTAAATGCGGGTAGCATACACCTATCTCCACAAGTTATCTATAAAGCTCAAATTCCATTTCTAATGTCACACGAAATAAGTTGAAATAATTAGCAAGTGATTTTTTTTTAAAGTCGCCGTCGCTATCAAATCCATTACCGCCGCGTTATCCGTATACGACGGTCAAGGTTAATCCCCCCTCAGCCACTTAGTAGAGCAAAGGCTTAATCTGGAAAACAAAGTTAGCCTTATATAAAGCTATCCAATATAGCATAATGACGAATGAGCCCTTTGCGAACTTTTTGAACTTTGCGACTTTATCAACATAAAGTACACCCAGTTCTGTGTCTGTTCAATCTGCCTTATAATCATTCACATGAAATTTTGCTCAGGTAATATGAGCGCAAAAAATGAAGGTAGAAACAAAATATAAAAAAGAATATCCGTCTTCCAATTTTCTAAACATCAACCGATTTGAACAAACCATTATTTTTATTGTGATCACAAAGCAACCAATTCAAATCGAATATAAAAAAACTATGAGTTCATAAACGGAGAAATCGAGTAACAGTACATAGAAAAAACACAGAAAAACACAGGGTTAGGGTAGGTTCCTCAGCGGTGAGGATTGCTTTGGCCCATTAACTCGTGATCGGTGTGATCACATGCACGGGGCATGTGATCACACCCTTTTAGAATTTCGTCTTTTTGCTTTAGTCTTCCATTCTTTAATTTTAATATAGTAGAAATAAATTTCAAAATAATAGATTAGTAACTTGTTATTTATTTAAGGATTTCAGAAAATATATGCGATAAAACAAACCGCACGGACGGACTAATTAATTTTTTTTGTAAATTTTATACTGTCCACTATGTTTATGTACTGAATTGTGACCTTGATAAGTACAAGTGTATGTTAATACCCAAGTGCTGAATAAATTTTATTTCATTTCACATAAAATGGAGAACCTCCTTCTTGAAATCGGCTTAAAAGACGACCCGAGGGAATATCTACCAGAGAATGGCCAGCAGCGTCTCTCTGTATACCATGAGCCACCTACTGCGATCGCCCACCCGTCTGCCAACCGTGCCGATTTCAATTTCATTTATTCAGGAACAATTTAAATTGTGTGTGAATATTATATAAACATGAAACATAAAAAAAATACAAATTAAAAAACAGTACAATAAATTTAAAATAAGTAAATTAACATGCATAGCCATTTATGATAAAAACTATTAATTATAAAAAAAAACAAAAATCGTTAATGACTTATATAATAATAGTTATTATTAATAAATTATTTAGTTAATAACATATTTATTTATAAATCGTCTATAGAGTACAGACATCTTTTCAATTGGAGTGTCTTAAGTTGTGGTTTAAATGAACTTGTGTACAGCATGCCCTTTAACTCAATCGGTAACTTATTAAAAATTTTAACAGCCTGATAATGAGGACTATGTTTAGCAACATCAAACTTGATTATGGCATATCCCCCATTCTTGGGGCAGGCTCTTGTCCAGTAGTGGAGCTGTGGAGGTCATTTGGCTGACATGACTATATTTCATTTCAATAACTCTAGTGAGGTTAGCTGTTTCTAATACTCTAGTGAGGTCCTGGTAGCTACCGAAGCGCGCGGTCTGCCTAGAGATAGATGGGCGCAAAAATGACTTTATTTCTGAGCCGTTGCGCGTCAGTCCTGGCCGTAGTCATTACACAACAGCCGTTAAGCCATGTCAGAGACCCACTGAGCGGCTGGCACACCTCTAAGCCTTCGGTCACCGTAGCCTAGTTGGTAGTGCTCCTGCCTACGAAGCTGGTGGTCCTGGGTTTAAACCCCGGTAAGTGCAAATATTTGTGTGATGAGCACGAATATTTGTTTCTGAGTCATGGATGTTTTCTATGTATTTAAGTATTTATCTATCTATATAAGTATGTATATCGTCGCCTGGTACCCATAGTACAAGCTTTGCTTAGTTTGGGGCTAGGATGATGTGTGACATTGTCCCTATATCTATATATTATTATTAAGACTATAATAACCACAAACCATAAGAATTATTTAATGATCTTCTTCTTAGCGTGTCGATGACAATCTAAATTAAGTCAGCCCAGAATTCAGCTACGCGTTGAGCGTTGTCAGTAGCGTCCATTAGATCTTGTAACGTGCAGGCATTATTAGGGCACGCAGGACATTTTAACAAGTGTGCCATAGTTTGAGGAACAGAACCACACTTGCACTCTAGGTTGGAAATGTTTAATAATCCCCACCTGAGCAGGTTTTCCTTGCTTCGACCAACTTGGGTCCGGAGTCTATTCAGGGACTTCCATTTAATGATTATTTCAGCAATATTTTTTGTCTGTGGTATATTTACTGTCCTTTATATCATGTGTATATGGCTTACATATTTCATACAAATGCGCTCTAAAAAATTACCCAATAATATTTATAACCACCACCAAGGAAACGTAGTACCCGGACGGAGCTCACCTGCGCTAACCCAGTTTATACGGCTCCATAATCCAAAGGGTTGTAATCCTATAAAAAGCGGCCATGTGTAAGTCGATTTACTTACATCCGCTCTATTAAAGTTCCGTACATATTATATGGCAACAATTCGCATTTTTAAAAAGAATAGTTAAAATTTCTTACATAAGTTGACCTATGATGAGACTGAACTCCTCAGTCTCATCATAGGTCAACTTTTGTTTAGTGTTCTAAAATAAGTTAATTATAAATTTAAACTGTATAAATTATGTCCACAAAATTTGTATACTTAAATATTAATATACAAATATAAATCATCTATAAAAGATTAGCATACTTTTGAAGCCATTAAAACGCCTGTGGTACTGGTACCAACTGACTATAGCTTAGTAATCATTACTTTAATATAAATATATAATTTAGGTACACATTTTAACTTGAATAAAAAAAATATTATAGTTATAATAGTGTCAATTTATTTTTGGCGCGAAATACTGAGAGAGAAATAAGCGACACGTTAGAAAAACCAATCAATGCACTGGTAAGCGTATTATAAGTAATTTAGTAGTCTTTTTTATTCTTTATTTGGACAAGGAAACGTAAAAAACACGTAATCCCCATAAAACATTAGATAACATACCAATTATTCTAATTCACAACTTATAATCTATTCTTAATGCATAATTGTGCAAGTTTATACAACATTTTGTATTTATAGGTTACTAGCTGTGCCCCGCGGTTTTACCCGCGTTAAACTTTATAAATTATGGCCTTTGTATATATAGATATATACGCTATATTACTACAAAGTTTCATCAGGATCCGTTGGGTGGTTTTTGCATGAAAGAGTAACAAACATACACACTCACAAACTTTCGCCTTTATAATAATACTAGCTGTGCCCGCAGTTTTACCCGCGTTAATCTTAATAAATTATAGCCCATATGTTAATCCAGGGTGTCAGCTAACTCCATACCAAATTTTATTGAAATCGCTCCAGCCGTTTAGACGTGAAGAAGTAACAAACATACACACTCAACTTTCGCCTTTGTAATAAAGCCGTTAGTGTGATAGGAAACAGTTTGTTTTTTTTTAGTAAATTAAATGTTAAAAACCGTTATGTTTAAAACCGTAAATAATCAAGGCAGGCAGTTGGTGTAAATGGCACGATTTGCCCTTTAAGTACAGATCCCTGATAAAAATGTGCCTGTAACTCAAGGCGGCCATAATCCTTACTGTTATAGAGGGTTGGAGTTATCAACCTTCTGGGTTAAATGTTCGTAGGTCAGAGGTATTTGTTACACCGCGATTTGGAGATGTTTAAATCTTCTTGGCCTAATTTACTTTTGGAAGACAAATTGTTTCACCTGTCGATAATTTTGTTATTGATTTTATATACAGGAAATATATCTTACTGATATTATAAATGCGAAAGTTTGGGAGGAAGGATTTATGGATGTTTGTTACGTTTTAAAAACAACCGAACTGATTTTGATGAAACTTTGTAGTAATGTAGCTTATATATCAGAATAACACATAGGCTATAATTTCTAAGGTTTAACGCGGGTAAACCGCGGGGCACTGCTAGTCTCCAATATATGGAATTCATCATAACGTTACCTCTCAGGATTTGCATCTTACTAGCAAGATAGTCTACTAAAACTAATTTATACAAACCTGTCGTAAACTGGAAGTATTTTTTTTAAGACAAAACCCCCGTTTTAGGGAAATTAATCCCTGTATCGCGGGACGCGATATACAAACATATAATAAACGGACCTAAAATATATCCAGACTCACAAGAGCTATTTATGGGTTATAAAAATAGTTGTACTGCGCGGGACTCGAACCCGAGACGCGAAGTGGCGAGGCAACTATCTTAAACGCTGCGCCAGACGTACGACGGCATATGGATATCTTTTGGGGAGGCCTTCATTCGGCAGTGGACGATATTCGGCTAACGTAGTAAGAACAGTTCTTACTGTCTCATTGGTGCGTTAGCGTGTTCAACCGCTAATAATGAGGTCATGGATTATCGGGGCATAAAGTGATGTGGATTTTTCTAGAGACACTCGTGGCCGGTTGCTTTCAGCTACACCTATAGATGGGTGACCGCCGAATTGGTTTAATTTATGAGCGTTTCCGTGCTTCATAAGTCATGTTAACTTATCAAATCCGATTGTAGTCTATAAACAATGGTAATTAAGCTGTGTAAGAGGCCTACAGGCTGACTTGGGCAACTCCGACACTAGTGTAACCAATACCCATTCGATAAAGAAAAAGAAGGGATTTTTGTATTCAGAAAGCATGAGACTGGCGTCTAGAATATTACGTTTGCCTTTGACTGTACCTACTTTGCAACAACATTCCCAACCTTAACAATATTACATCATTAAAAAGTTACATCATTCTAAACAGCCAACGCGATATCAATAGAAACATTTTCATTGAATAATTTACCTTATCTCGTAAATTTTACTGACACTACCGATGTGATGCTGACTTCAGTTCCTTGAAAGTTACACGAGCACATTAAATCCAACCTAAAATATTCACATTTACCTCGATTGTATAAGACTAACATTGTATAAAATTGTATAACTTCAACAACGCACATTTTCCACACGTTTAAATACGGTGTTTCTCAAACTGTGTACGCATATCTCTTGGGGTACGTCGATCTTAATGGATATGAAACGAACTTTACGTAAAATAAACAACATTTTTCTGGAAACAGTTCAGGAAGTACATCATTCAAAGCAGTAAAAAGAGAATGACCAGAACTGGCACCAAAAAATCTCATGCATCAAGATCATAATTGTATAGTAATTATTTACATATTATTTTAGGACAATACGCTTCATGGATTTGATGTTTGAACAGGAATTTAATTTAAAGTTTAAAACTATGCACATTATTTTACTTCCTCTTCACACAACCGGTCATAGCGATGTGAATGCAATAGAAACTATTTTTGATGAATCGACTAACAAGTTATTCAAATGGTTTATTTTGTATACTTCAAAAACATTAACCGAATTATTTATATTACATTGCTTCGTTTCGTTGAATAACGTAACAATTAAGTAAAACGATCACACCAAATCGATTTAGTATTACTAATTGACATATCGATTTTCTTATTATTTATCGATCGCATCCCTAAATCCCGTCAGACATATGTCTGACATTTGTCTGTTTTTAGAGTTGAGATTTCTATATTATTATGTGTTAAGAAAAATAACTTATTGTTATTTTGGGAACTTATTTCTGTGAACAAATATTATGTCGAGTCGTAGGGTAAACAGACTGACACCGACAGTCCGGCAATAGCGATGTATTTCAATTGTTCATTTTTGATACCCAGAAATATAGGTACATAGGTACACATTCAATAGAATAAACGTCTACTCACGTAAGCAGATCTTATTATAATTTTGATTATATAACAACATCAGGCACCTTCAATTTGCTAACTAATTTTTTTCTGAGGGTACCCTCTATAATATTTTTAGGTTATTTACGGTTTTATAAAATAACTCCGTAACCCGGGTTTTCTTTACAAAAAGAATTTCTGTAGGAGTTCGTACGATAAGTGTAGTCTCTGAAAAACAACGTTTGAATTTGATGCAAGATGAAACGGGATCCCATACATCCATGAGCATTATCCTTTTTGCAACAACTTACTACTACATGATCCTGTCCTATCTTCTATCTTGTCTTTTTTCCATTTTTATTGGAATCGGCTCCTAAAATAACCAGCTACCTACCAAAATTATTTTGCCCATTGCCATTAATCGCGAAACCCGTAGAAAACCAGTGCTTCTATTAGGCTTCAGAATATTTTGTATCCCTTATCATAGTTATTCTCATGACAAACCCAGAGCGACAGCTTAACGTAATACGAATATCCCGGGTAGGGAGGTAGGTAGTCCTTCGATCAATGAGACCGCTAATGAACCCGTGGCCTCCTGGACACGAAGTCCCGACCGGACACACCCGTAGTCGTAATAGTCCTACAACTGGCGGAGTTTTTTTAAATATGGCAGATGCAATAGCTTTTGTATTATGTATTTACCGTATACCGTGTTCGTTAAAATTATCCCCCTTTATTTTGCTAATATAATTCCTCCTCCTGTATTTTGTTTTAACAAAACTCAGTTTTTCAAAAGAGTTTACCGTTATTTGCACGTGGAGTTTAAAATTTGGGAAACACTGTTTTAATAGATGTATGTAAGGAATCATGCTTTTCAACATACCAAGTTTTACGGGGCCGAGATTGTGAGACTTCCCAAATTAGATTAACAAGTATTCAAGAAGTTCAAGCGCTGAGTAAATTTGATTGCCAACTTTCTGAATCTATAATCAAGATTATCCAGAACTGAATATTTTTACGAACATTTAGCGACTGATTTAGTTTGTGTAAATCAAAAATATTGTATATTTTGAATTGGAATGCTGGCGATTTGATTGGAATTTAATGGCAATTGGCAACGCTGTCAAAAAAAAAACATCCAGCAAAAGTAACCAAATAAAATAGAAACCGGTTAAGTGCGCGTCAGACTCCATACCATCCATTGGCGACTTTTTTCTATTTACTAAAATAAAATAAAATAAAAAAGGTTTTTATTCACGTAGACTTTAAAAAAGCGCTTGTAAATAGTCAAAACATGTTTGTAGTAATATTGTTGTATACATTATTATTATTACTTTTTGTTATATCTGTAAAGAAATACACAGTCAGTAAAAATTTCAACTGTTTACCTATTAGACTGTTTACCTATTAGGTTTCCGGCCTAGAAAGAATAACGGACTAGAAAGAACCTGTACCATCCCGTGGGTGTTGTTAAAGGCCACCTGTGTACTATACAACATGTAACTTAATTAACGCACATCCTGAAAATAGTTTGTTTAGAATCGTTTACGGAATCGATTTATATCATTTTTTATATAGGTAATTTTTTATTCCAAAATAATTAAATCTACGGAAATTATTGTCATATTAACTCTGTACAGTAAAAACTAATTGAAATAGACCGTAAGTCAAAGTAATAAGACTCTTAAATTGCAGTTTTATTTTTATTCATACTAATTCCATTATTCAACACAAAACAAAAGAAAAATAAACTATATTCCAACAAATTAATTTAGTTAATAACATTGCATCTACATGTTAAATTCAAAATTCAGTGTATGTAATATGATTACAAAATAATATTCTAATGGGGGTGTTTGAGGGTGTGCGTTAATTACGTTACATGTTGTAGTTGCCACTTAACTGCGGTCGCGAAGTCGCATGCCAAGAAATCAGACTGATGATGAATACCCATTACGGTTCATCAGATACTGTCCGCTAACAGGAAGACAGACGGACACACGGTTCCGTTGTTACTCTTTGTGTACAGCCCCTAGCAAGTTTTATGCATGACGTATTTAATTAATCTCAATAATGAACTTTATACTTTTTTCTTTCAGCCTGCCACAAGCTTCGAGGCACGCTTGAGATATACTTAACCGACAAAATATTAAAAAAAATTACATATTGTATTACTGACTTCCTGCGAAAATACAGTTTTTTGTTTGTATGTATGTTACGCAATTTCTCCGTTTTTGTGAACCGATTGTAATCGAAAGGCAATGCGTTCAGAAAGGTCCCATCAAAAAAATCACCCCAATCAGTGGTTAAAAAGAGTTGTATTTGGTATTGGTTTTTAAAATATTAATTATAAAGGGTATTGCTTCAATATTGTGTAATAAATTTCGTCAGTATTTATAAATGAGTCTTATTACAGCCTATCATTACTTGTAACTTGAGAATTGAATTAAGAAATCGGGTTTAAGAATTACTTTAAACTTGAGAATCGTTTATGAATACTGACCTTAATGTTCAATTATGAGTCACTACAGAAACCTACTAAATCCTACGGATTTTTTTTTTATTATTAAGGGATTTGAATATAATATTATTGCAATACAAATTAATTGGTATATTTTACTGTATGTGCCCAAAGAAGAAAAATTTGACAGGTGAGTTTTAAGCACCTATCTTCTTTAGGCACATAAAATTCACTTAGTGTGTGTGATTTTAGATCGCATACAGCAATGTTTTTTTATAATGAATTAATGTAGGTATTATGAATTATTTATAAAATCTTTTTTAATACTTATACAATAAAATTATAAAACT
The DNA here is from genome assembly GCA_951640165.1 of Pseudoips prasinana. Classification (NCBI taxonomy): domain Eukaryota; kingdom Metazoa; phylum Arthropoda; class Insecta; order Lepidoptera; family Nolidae; genus Pseudoips; species Pseudoips prasinana. The sequence goes on from OX621249.1 coordinate 8,155,312, forward strand.
TTATCTGGTATTTTTATTTTAAACCTCCATTGTAACCTAGGTGGGTTAGTATAAACAGCACGAGAAGTGCATTGACTAGGTATCGTGGTCAGCCACAGATAATGAGGTCCGGGATTCGAATACCGGGTCGGGGAAAAGGAGACTCAAAGGGAAACTCCTTCCACGAGGGGATAAGAACGAAGTCTTCTGTTCCGGCTTCTGTCCGTTTTTGATAGGATAGATTCTTTGATTCTCTCAGGATGGCTTCAAACCCCTTTTTAGGGTTCCGTAGCCAAATGGCAAAAAAACGGAACCCTTACAGATTCGTCATGTCAGTCTGTCTGTCTGTCCGTCCGTATGTCACAGCCACTTTTTTCCGATACTATAAGAGCTATACAGTTGAAACTTGGTAAGTAGATGTATTCTGTGAACCGCATTAAGATTTTTACACTAAAATAAAAAAAGAACAATAATTTTGGGGGTTCCCCATAGATAGAACTGAAACTCGAAAAAAAATTTTTCATCGTATCCATACATGTGGGGTATTTATGGATAGGTCTTTAAAAATAATATTGAGGTTTCTAATATCATTTTTTTCTAAACTGAATAGTTTGCGCGAGAGACACTTCCAAAGTGGTAAAATGAGTGTCCCCCCCCTGTAACTTCTAAAATAAGAGAATGATAAAACTAAAAAAAATATATGATGTACATTACCATAAAAACTAACAACGAAAATTGGTTTAGACGAGATCTAGTATGTAGTTTTTTTTAATACGTCATAAATCGTAAACCACAAATTACCTTTCATTTAATCAACTAAAATACTTGCTGGTACGGAACCCTTCACGTGCGAGTCCGACTCGCGCTTGGTCGGTTTTTATAGAATTCAAACCTCTACTTAGAATATAACATTAACTTTAGTACCTCCTTTGGACACCGGAACCAAAATACACATGCCGCCTTTCGCACGTACAATTTTACTGGGTAAGGAACCACTGACGCGTGCACTTCGGACCTCTTTGCTTAGTAAATTGATATTTTCCACTGTGCTCAGAGTGAATTAACAAGAACTGCTTCCATGATCATATATTAGAGAAATTATGATGTCTTCCCGGCCGAATTTCGGCCACGGCAGCCATTCTCAATGGAGATTAGCCAATTGCACAGAACATATTATACACAAGTGTCTGCGCAAACACAGGGGCACTCTCTATTCCATCACTTTTTGGCTCGACCCGGGATTTGAACCCAGGACCTCATTATCTGCAGTTGAACACGCTACCGCTAGACCAACGAGGCAGTCGAGCAGAGGGTACGTAACTACTGACCATCCGATAAAGAAATATATGGTTGAACAAGTGGTTAGTCCTACTACGCTTTTCCAATCTCCTTAGTTTACGAATAAACTGTTTACCATTCATCATCATCAGCGTTATATCAACCGAAAGACGCCAAACATACAAGGACAAAGGCCTCTCCCAAAGATCTCCACAATAACCGGTCTTGCGGTACCCGCATCCAACGGCTTCCAGCGATCCTCACAGGATCATCGGTCCATCTTGGTGGGGCTCGCCCACGCTACGACTTCCGGTTCGTGGTCGCCACTATCATAATATTAATACGAGAAGCAAGAAAATTGTGCCACGTCCTAAGAAATATGCGCGGATAGGTCTATGAAATTTGGGACAGTTAAGTTCATAATAATATGGAGAATGGGTACAGAAAGCTAATATTTTTATATAATAGGCATTAGTAAGTATATTATTTTAATAAAAAATCATTACACACACTACCATGCTCTGATACACTGTAAAGAAATGGCAAACTGAGTGTCAAAATTGCAAATAGATTAATATTGTTTGTTTTTAATGTCTATGGTCTTTGAGAAGAGAACCTTAATGGTCGAATTTCAAACAGGTAAGATCTCTAGTTAGCATAATTCTAAAAAACAGCACAAAATCTAGAAACTTAGACTTTAATAATATCATTATTAAATATGGCCCCATGTGTATATTCAAAGGCAAAAGATTTTAAGAAAACTGTTTTGATAACGACATTTGTTCGCGTATAATGCAACATATTACTATATTCCTTCGCATTATTTGCAGTTGAGATTTCCCTAGAGTGGGGAAAATGTCTCGAGAAAAGGGGAGCGTTGAGTAGAAAAAAATTGAGCGCTTCCTAGGGGACAATATAAAGAAATGTGTAACGAAATATATTGGTACTAATGCTTCTGATGTATATTTGGCTACGGCGACCATCTCAAATAAAATAATAAATCTTCAAATGTCCCAGTCTTAATAGTTATTCTTATATATAATAGTTATTTTGACGGTCACCATAGCCTAGTTGGTAGTGCTCCTGCCTACGAAGCTGGTGGTCCTGGGTTCGAATCCCGGTAAGTCCAAATATTTGTGTGATGAGCACAAATATTTGTTTCTGAGTCATGGATGTTTTCTATGTATATAAGTATTTATGTATCTATATGAGTATGTATATCGTCGCCTGGTACCCATAGTACAAGCTTTGCTTAGTTTGGGGCTAGGATGAACTGTGTGACATTGTCCCCAGATATATTATTATATTATTATTATTCTCTTAAATTACATTATAATAACCATAGTTTTGCCCTCACACTATTCTTTCTCTCTTCTTTTAACGGGCCTGTCGGCGTGGTTGGTGCTTGCTTTTCACGTTCAGGTTGTGGGTTAGATTCCCACCCAGGACAGCAGCTATTTGTGTGCATGAACATGTCTGTTTGTCCTGAGTCTGGGTTTAATTATCTATATAAGTATGAATTTACAAAAGAAAGTAGTATATGTAGTATATCAGTTATCTGGTTTTCATAGTACAAGCTCTGCTTAGTTTGGGATCAGATGGCCGTGTGTAAATAATGTCCCAGGATATTATTATTTCTTTCTCACTATTAATGGAACCAACACGCTATAGGATCAAGAAGAGATCAGTCGTAAGATCGACGACTTAACATTTTCTCCAAATAACATCACGAACTTCCCACTCCAATAAAACTTATTTACCCAAACAGATAATAAATAGGCCATAGCGCACCATAGTGGCCTATTGCGTATGCTATCAAGAATATTTTAAAAGTATAATAATAATCTTTTAAAAGTAAATATGTCCAAAACGTTGTTCGTACAGTTCGGAAGTAGACAAGCTTCGAAGAAAAACTTGACTATAACATACCAAGACTATACAATTTTTGAAGCTAATGAGACTACATTTTTAGGTTTAGTATTGGATGATTGTTGCACATGGAAAAAGCATGTGGATAAAGTTTGCTCAAAAATTAATCGTTTTGCATATGCATTATGGAGGCTGACAAAAGTAAGCAATGTTAAAACAGCCCTTAAGGCATATCACGGGTATGTGGCATCAAATTTAAGATATGGCCTTTTGCTGTGGGGAAATTCAGTCAAAATAGAAAGAGCATTTATATCACAAAAGCAATGCATTCGCGCAATCTGTGACGTAACTCCGTTAACTAGCTGTAAACCACCTAGCTGTATTCAAAAGTCTGGATTTGCTCACCTTGCCATGTCTTTACATATATGAAGTGTGCAACTTTGTTAATGATCACCTGGAACTTTATAATAAGAAGTGTGATTTCAGTAAACGCAACACAAGGTTTCCAAATAAACTATTACTTCCAGGAAGTAAAACTGATATCGCAGCCAGAAATTCAAACCATATGTCAGTTAAATTATACAATCATCTACCTGAATATTTTAAGTCATTAAGCAAAACAAAATTCAAGACTGAATTATATAAATTTCTAGTCGAAAAGTGTTTTTATATGGTAGATGAATTTCTGAAGTATAGACATAAATAAAATTATTAATGAAATCAAATGAAATCAAATTCTTAATAATAAATTAAATCATTACTACATTATATATAAGTACTATAATTTGTTAATTAATTTATTGGACATGACATGTTAATATATTAAGGACTTATTGTATCTGAATGTGAATATTTGTATGCCGTAAACGGTTAAATGTGAGAACTAATCTAATATTATGTTAACATCTTTGTACTTACCACATTTACACAAATAAAGATCTTATCTTATCTTATCTTATTAAGATAACTCACATTTTTTTTCACCATTTAAAAAATAAGAAATAAATCAGATTGATTACAGGCACAAATAAAAAAATTATACAAACATTAATAATTTTTTTTTCTGCTGTGGGTAGTTTAGAGTCTACACAAATTATTTTGTGCTCTGATTTAATTACAATTTAATAATTGTAAAACTGTTTTAATTGCATATATTTATGTAGTAACTAGTTGCTAAACACACCCTTTCTTGCTGGTAATATAATCATTCCATAATATCTGTGCATAACATAGTTAAACATCTTACCTCTTCATAATGGATAGCCGGTTTGAAAAAAGCTTTGAGGAGTTTGAGAAGCTGTTCAACTCACGCATGCAGGTCCATGAAGAAAGGCTACAAAAAGCCACAACTGGTAATCCACATCCAGACACAGATATTGCCACTTTGTCACAAGAATTTAAAGATTTTAAATCCTTCATCCTCACAACATTGGGGCACTTCAAGACCCAGTTTCAGCTGTTATCTTTAGGGCTGGACCGTCATGAAACTGCTATGAGAAGAAAGGTCCTGCTTCTCCATGGAGTTCCAGAGAAACGTGATGAAAAATTACACACCACAATTGTTGACATATTAACCGGCAAAATGAAATTGCTTGACATTGGTTCAACCAACATTGATGTTTGTCATCGCCTGGGTTCCAGCACAGGGAAGAAAATCCGTCCCATCCTCATTCGTTTCAATAATATGGAGCATCGTCACTTGGTATGGGATCACAAGACTGCCTTGAAAGGCACTGGTATAACTGTCTCTGAGTTTTTAACAAAGGCCAGGCACAGAGTGTTCGCTGCTGCACGCCAATACTTCTCAATTTCTAAATGCTGGTCCACGCAAGGTAATATTATTATATTAACACCAGATCAAACTCGTCACAAAATTGAAACTATGGACCAACTTAATGCCCTGATCGCTCAATTTCCAACGACCGAAACAGCGCCTGATGCAGATACTCCCACGAACTCTGCCGAGCTAGTGGCACCTTCAGTCTCCAAGAACAACAAGGCCAAAAGGACCACACGCCGCTAATCTTCCTTATTCAAGTTAGTCAGATAAACAATCCATTACATTTGTTTACATAGTATTGTCCTCTTGAATTTGGTAGCGTAGCTTTCACATTACATTTAAACACGGGGTAGCTGCATTGCTATTTTAAATACTTATTTTTACCCCCGATTAACTTTGTTACTTGAATCATTTGTTTTATTTTTCTGCAGTCATTTGTAAATTAAATATTCCTTCTATGTTGACAATTCGTAAATTTTAGTTTATTTTGGCACTGACAGATTCGTTTAGAAACCTGCGTATATATAACCTGCTGTTTTATAACATTAATTTTTTTCTTTTTTGCTTCGCTACTAATTTAATTAAATTGTTAAGTTCTTTTTGTTTTTATTCCCGTAACATTTTTTTTTTGAGATACGAACCAAGCTGGTGTACCTTGGGACTAATACAACAGATATATTTAAGTGCAAACTTTTTGTATCCTGCCTGATACGAGTCCAAGCCAGTGGTCAGATGTGTCCGAAAGTGCATGTCAGTCAGAGGTATCCAGCTTGTCGTGTCTCTATAGATTTATTCATATAATTAGTCATATTACTTTAAAATTTAATGTTCACTGTAGTTATTTTAATTTTGTAATACTTTCTTATTTTCTTAAAAGTGTTTTCTAGTTTTCCGGCGAGACGGTGTGTTTAGCGACTTTAATTTTGTTAATATTTATATATAACGTTTTAGTATTTTTTTTTTCTTCTTGTTGTGTTTTTTTTTGTTTTTGATTTTAATATATATTTTTATATCTGTATCTATTATTATTATGGATGATGATTTACCAAATTTTGATGATAGTTTTTTCTCCTGTTCTTCCTCGCTCTCCAGTTACGTTAGCGCGGATGATTCTTTTACTTCACTTACTTTGCATGACCAAATCTCCTCACGTCTACGCACTGTTCCCCACAATCTGAATATTGCCCATATCAACGCGCAGAGTGTTCCTGCTCACTATCCTGATCTTCTAGCATCATTTAGTAGCACCAATATCGATGCATTATTGATTTCTGAAACTTTTCTTAAGCCTTCTCTTCTTTCTCCTCATTTCTCTCTCCCCGGGCTCGTTTTGATTCGCAATGATCGAACGGATAAGGGCTGCGGTGGTGTGGCAATATACCTGCGGGCTGATATCCCATATAAGATCGTCAGCATGTCACCATCTCAGTACTCGGGTTCTTCTGAACATTTGTTAATTGAAATTATTGTCCACCACTCTAAGATACTACTTGGTGTTTTTTACAGCCCTAATCTTCGAGTCGATTACTTCGAATCACTTGATTCTCTCTTAAATAATGTATGTCCGATTTATGACCATGTAGTCCTTATGGGTGATTTCAATACTTGCTTGATCAAAAACGATCATCGTTCTGCCAAACTACTCTCTCTTTTAACTTCTATTAATCTTCACGTTCTCCCTCTTACTGCTACACATCACTTTCCTAATTGCACCCCTACTCTCTTGGACCTTATGATCGTCTCTTCCCCTGATCGTGTCGCTACTCATGGCCAAATAGTTTCTTCCTTTTCTTACCACGACTTGGTTTATCTATCCTACAAAATTCGTCCTCCTAAACTTAAACCTCACTATCTTTTTCTTCGTAACTTCAGGGGTATTAATTTGGAAACATTGCAGCTCAATGCCTTGAGTTTAGATTGGTCCGACATTTATAATGCATCGAACATTGACGATAAGGTGAATCTTTTTAGTGCTAAAATTCTTTCCTTGTATGATCGCCATGCTCCTAAACGTCGAGTGAAAATAAAACGTTCTCCTGCACCTTGGATTTCCGCTGAAATTAAGGAAGCTATGGCACGAAGGGATAAAGCGAAGCGTAGGTACAACCTTAATCGAACCCAGGGAAATTTAAATCGCTTCAAAATTTTACGTAATCGCTGCAATCGTCTGTGTCGAGATGCTAAGAAGCGCCACTTTTACAAATCGCTTGATAGTCGTGATTCTTCCACCATTTGGAAATTTCTCAAATCTAACGGTATTGGTAAATCTCCCACCACGGTTTGTAAAAATATGGATCTGAATGCTCTTAACATTCATTTTTCAGACCCTCCTGTTGCCCTGGACTCTCAAAGTAAATCAACTACTTTACACGATCTTTCCCTTTTACCAGTACCGCCTTGTTCACCTTTCAATTTATCTCCTGTAACCGAGGAGGACGTCAAAAAATCAATACTTTCAATTTCTTCTGCTGCAGTTGGACATGATAATATATGCTCTAGGATGATTAATCCTATCCTTGCAACTATACTCCCTGTTCTCACTCATATTTTCAATTTTTCCTTATTCTCATCTACTTTTCCTACAGCTTGGAAACGGGCACACATAATACCCATTCCCAAAATATCTAATCCTACTAGTCCATCCCAGTTTCGTCCTATTGCCATCCTGCCTTTTCTGTCCAAGATCCTTGAGCATATAGTTCATCGTCAGCTTTCTTCTTTCCTGTCTAATAACCACCTTCTTAGCTCCTTCCAATCTGGATTCCGTACTGGCCACAGCACTGTCACTGCTCTGCTCAAAGTGACCGACGATATCCGCTGGGCCATGGAAAACAAATCCCTTTCTCTTCTAGTACTATTGGATTTCAGCTGCGCTTTTAACTCTGTAGATTTTGACGTCCTTCTCGGTATTCTAGCGTCTCTTAACTTCTCTTCTCGTACTGTCTTGTGGTTTAACTGTTATCTTCGGGGACGTTCGCAGTGTGTGCAACTTGATGAGACCTACTCAGATTGGTGTACTCTCACTGCTGGCGTACCTCAGGGTGGCGTTCTTTCTCCCTTACTTTTTTCCATCTTCATTAACTCCATCACACGAGTTATTTCCTCAAACTTCCATCTCTATGCAGACGATGTGCAGCTTTATAGATTCTTTACTCGAGAAGATGCTCATGGAGCGATTACTGCCATGAATCGTGATCTGGACTCAATTAATCGATGGGCAAGGTCTCATGGTCTACTAATAAATCCTGCCAAATCCCAGGCCATGATCATTGGTAGTACTTATATGCGAAATTGCCTTGACTTCGCATCCCTCCCTACGGTATGCTTAAATGGCCATCCAATAGCATACACTGACACAGCAAAAAATCTGGGCATTTCCTTTGATAGTACTTTGTCCTGGAAAGCTCAGGTATCGGAAGTTAGCAGAAAGATCCACTTTACTTTCCACACATTAAAATGTCTTCAAAACTTCCTACCCCTGAAAACGAAAATCTCGCTAGCTCAGACACTCTTACAACCCATTCTGGACTACGCGGACTGCTGCTATCTTGATGCTACTGAGGAGCTGTTAAACAAACTTGAGCGCTTGCAAAACTTATGCATTCGTTTTATATTTGGTCTCAAAAAATATGACCATGTCTCCAACTTTCGCAAGGATCTCAAGTGGCTCCCTATCCGTCTTCGTAGGAATGCTCGCGTATTGTATCTCTTATTCAATGTCCTTCACAATCCCTCATACCCCGCCTACCTACGGGAGCGTTTCTCCTTTATTCACTCATCTGATGCCTCCTGTAGGTCACACCTCAGATCCCTCCTTAAATTTCCTATCCACAAAACCGATTTTTACTCCTACTCCTTTACGGTGCAGGCCGTGAGGTTGTGGAATTCTCTTCCGCCTAACATCCGTAAAATAAACACTATCACTTTATTTAAAAAACGAGTGAAAGAACATTATCTCTTATCTTCATCCTAATATTTGTGTACATTGTATATGTAGTATATTATATAGTCTTTATATATATATATCCCCTCCTCTATTTATGTATTATTAGTACGTAGTGTATAAATACACTTAGTATTGTATTGTTGATAATAGTTGTCTACACACGGCATGGTCTTTTTCCAATTAGTTTCTCCTCTCGCGGGTCTGCTGGAAGATATTTCTATTGAAATAAGCAGTACCTTTGTGCTATTTTTTCCTATTTTTGTAATTTATTGTTATTTTTGTTTGTGTGTACATAAATTATTAAATAAAAAAAATAAAATAAAAATAATAATAATAAAATCGATTTATTTTCTCTTCACAAGAAAGGGTCATTGAGCTTATAATTTAGTACCAAGTTTGAAACCCAACATTGTGAGAGACTGGTGCCTGATGTAGATTTTAAAAAAGAACCTGTATTGCAGCTCACCAGGGCGTACAAGGCTACTTAAACTTTAAAACAATAAGTTACGTACGAATAGTAGTAAAGTATTGAAAAATAATTATAATAATTAAATTACATTTTAATACTTAGACAAATACAGATCATTTATCAGGATGCTGCAATATCAATTGACGTATACGAAGAGGAGGTTAATGTCGTATATGGCAGTTAATATTCCATTGTCAGATGTGTGTAATCTGCTCATAAAGGAGGCCCGCGCTTTTCTCATAACAGCTTTAACAAGTTTATAACAGTTTTAAGTACGATATAATTAATTTCTAATACGCACATGATTTTGAATAGTCTATGTAATTATCATAGACTTTTAGAATTCATGTACGTATTGGATTTTAAGTGAGAGACTTTACTGTCACGCATATAGTACGATAAGTTCTACTCGTTAGTATCATATCGGTGTCTGGAAGTTGGCAATATTGCACCTCTTCTTGCTTAGGACGAATACATAGCTGGCTAACTTGTCTTTGGTACGGCGGGGGGAATGCCTACGCATGCCACGCCCAAAAAAAAACTAAAATTTTATAAATTATAGCCCATGAGTTAATCCGAGGTGTGAGCTAACTCCATACCAAATTTGATTAAAATCGCTCCAGCTGTTTAGACGTGAAGAAGTAACAAACATACACACTCACACACTCGCAAACTTTCGCCTTTATAATATCGGTGTGATTTAGAAATGGTAACCGTATGAATGAAAGTAAGCGTATACGCTTACCATCAGATGGACGGTGCTCTTGTTTGCGGACGTGGTATACCATAAAAACCGTTTAAATTGTGGACCATTTCTGCCTTTCCCTCTGGGGGAATATTAACTTTGTGAAGCGCATAAAAATAAACGGTAGTATACTCTACAGGTTTTATGTTCAATAGACTTCCATCAACTCTATTTGACTTAAGAAGTCGCTGTCGTACAATCGACTGCACATCAATGTATCCACTTCCATTACAAAAAGCGACCTTAAAGTAACCGAAATAAAGACGCTGTCAAGGTCAAAGTGTATCCACCGTTGTTGCGTCACCTTCACTTCAAGTTTCTGTAAACAGCCGCCATCTTGCTCGTTTTATTTTGCAGCAGTTTGATCTTTGCTTCAACTTATTTTTATTTACCTACAGCTTGAGTTACTTGACGTAACTTATTATATCAAACTACTTCAATCTGAACGCGTTGAAATAACATATTACGTGGAAAATGTTATCTTGAGTAGAGAAGTAAGTAACTCTTTATTGCACATCAAAATATTATCATACAATGAAATATGATTCCACAGAACTAAAAAGAAATTGTGAAACTTATGATGGTAGACGATTATTCACCCAAGTAATTGAAACATTTGTCACCTAAACTCAGTAAATGTACTCAAATATAATGTATAAAGTATTCAAAGAGTAGTATAAATAGTAAAAGGAATTTAAGAACCACAACCTGCCCATGATACTGATAAACAAGTGACGTATTTTTATGAACAAAATCTTGAGAGGTGTCAAGGGACACCCGGATGGAACGAAGTTATTTCTTATTATTTATTATGCACAAAAAACCTGTATACACTCAACAAAAATAATAGTCGCGACACCACACTGTTCAATGCGAAATAGAAATGAAAATATCTGGCTTGCTTTCTATAAGAGAGAGAGAGAGAGAGAGAGAGACAGACAGAGAAACATGCGCACGCCGCACAGCTGCAAAAAGTGTCGTGACAACTTTTTGTAAGATTTTTTTCCGTCTAGCCCCCTTTCACAACGCGCGATAAGGAACTTCGTTCCCAAAAACAAAACATGATTTTGTATTAACTAACTAACTAACAGATTTTATTGTATTTAACTTTATATATCTATTCAGATATATAAAATTAAAAGTTAAAAATAAAATATACGAAAATCAATATGTTTTAATTAATATTCCAGAAAGAAGACAAGTTAATATAGTTTGGAATAAAATTATTAATCCTATTGATAATGGATTATTTAAAAATAAGGACACCTAACATAATAATATTCTGGAACATTATTTTACACACGGCCACCTAATCTTAAACCACCCAAACTAAGCAGAGCTTTTACTATGGAAATCAAATAACTGATTTACTACATATACTACTTTGTTTTGTAAATACATTTATACTTGTATAGGTAATCACCCGGACTCAGTACAAACAGATATGTTTTATGCACACAAATATCTGTCATGGGTGGGATTCGAACCCACGTCTAGCGGTGTGAAAGGCAAGTATCTATCAACCACGCCAACCGTCCCGTCGAACATACATACTTCCACGAATAATTCAAGAATATATATATATATATATATATATATATATATATATATATATAACGGGTGGCGCAAAAGTAAAGACCCTATTTGGTTCAGCTATAACATTTTTTCTAAATTAGAAAACTAGATTTAGATTTTTTTAAATGTATATTTGTGCCATTAAATTTCGTACCATTAGGATTTAAAGATGATGTCTTTTAAATGGTGACCTCCAGAGTTGATACACATTTGAGCCCTATTTATGACATTTTGCATAACTTGCCGTAACACTTCCTGCGATATGTTCGTTATTTCTTGACGAATGTTTTCTTTTAGAGCTGCGAGAGTCTGTGGCTTGTTCACATACACCCGAGATTTCAAAAAACCCCAAAGAAAGAAGTCTGGACTGGTCAGATCGGGTGATCTTGCAGGCCAAGGCAAATCGCCAAAACGAGAGATAACTCGGCCTGGAAAAGCGTCCCTCACTAAGTCCATAGTGTCGCGCGCTGTGTGTGCCGTAGCGCCGTCTTGTTGAAACCAGATGTGCTCCAGCCCCAATTCGTCCAAACTGGGTATCAAAAACTCACGTAACATGGTTCTGTAGCGTTCTCCAGTGACAGTAATCGCATTGCCTCCAGCGTCTTCGAAAAAATAGGGTCCGATCACTCTGTCAACACAGATGCCACACCATACAGTAACTTTTAGTGGGTGTAGAGGTGTTTCTTGAATAATGCGCGGATTATCAGTGCCCCAGAACCGAGTATTCTGCTTATTGACATGCCCTGAGAGATGGAAATGCGCTTCGTCACTCATAACCAATTTTGAAGGAAAATCATCCTCTTCAAGGTTGAGGTTTATGACGCGCTGGCAGTAATCTAGACGAGCTCGGTGGTCAGCAGGCAGCAGCTGATGAGTCATTTGAGTTTTATACGGGAACATCTTTAAGTCTTTCACCAAAATACGCTGCAGGGTCCGTCTGGAAATGCCCAATTGCGTGGCACGTCGCCTCGTTGATGTTTCTGGACACTCTTCCACATCTTCGCGCACAGCATCGATATTTTCAGCTGAACGGCCTGTTCTTGGTCTCCCAGACTTAGGTCTATCCAATGTTGAGCCAGTTGCTTCAAGGCGTGTGGCAAAGCGTCGAATTGTGCGACCAATCGGTGCCGGACGGTGGGGAAATCGTCGACGAAATTCACGTTGTGTTCTTATCACTGATGAATTATTCCGTAAGAACATTGACACAATTATTCCACGTTCTTGGGGAGTAAAACGGTCCATGTTTATTTTCAGTGTATTTTACATTTGTTCACTACACAATTTTCAACAACAGAATGACAGAAAATGTCATATAAAAAAAAAAAAAGTATTTTCTTTAGTGCCAGTACTTTTGCGCCACCTAGTATAAGTAATGGAATCAGGCGTTACTTTGCGGAAATCCATAACAATCAAAATAAAAAATCAATATTTAGTGTTAGTTCCGCTAATTGTCAGTTTAATCATGCTGGGATGCAATTTGCACCGCCCTCCCGCCCGCAAAAATGTGCACATGCAAGAAGGACAATATAAAAAGCAAATTACATGCGCCAGTACGATACCCAACACGTGTTTCGGTCCTCCACGGACCATTCTCAAGGGCTGCTAACTCGTCGAGTGCTCGAAGGAGACTAAAAGCCAACGAGGCGAGCGCTCTTTTATATACTACCAACCGCATGGACAATTATTTCTAACTACCCCCAAATATTCGTAGTAAAGGAGATGAAACTAAATTTGTTTGGTCATTCAACAATGCAAAACTATTACTGCTATGATTTAATATTTCTAATTGTTCCAACACACATAACCGGAAACTTTTATCACAACTATGTAAAATATTATACGTATTATTGTCGCCCAAGGAATGGCCAGTTTCAATTAAATGTTTGGCGTAATGAGATTTATCAGGATGGCCATTCCTATAAGCAGCTACATGCTCTTTACGTCTTACATCTCTCCAGATCAATTAAAAAATATTATCCCCATGAACCCACGATCACCTGTTTTGTATGGGTTGCCAAAAACTCATAAAGAAAACGTTCCTATTCGCCCTGTTGTCTCTCATATTGGTGCCCCCTCGTATAATTTAGCCAAACATCTTAACGTCCTTTTAAGTAAAAAAGCATTCTTTCAACCTCAATTCAGTTTAAAAAATAGTTTAGACTTAATTTCAAAAATTAAAGATACTCAAATTCCACCTTCCGCTAAGTTACTGTCCCTAGATGTTGATAGTCTATTTACCAATATCCCTCATGAGGAATGTTTACATATTCTGGGTGAACACTTTGAGAGACAACGGTTACATCCTGGAGAGATGTATGATCTACTTAAACTCACAAAAATATGCGTGCACCAAAATTATTTTCGTTTTAACAATCAATATTACCGCCAAAAGGAAGGGTTGGCCATGGGTTCACCGTTAAGTCCACTAATGGCAGAGATATTTATGGATAATTTTGAACGTAGATATATAGTGGGCGAACCCAACATTTTATTTTATTATAGATACGTTGATGACATAATAATCTGTTGGTCTGGTACCAAACGTCAAATTGATTAATTTGTTCTAAATTAAATAATCTCCACCCTAAAATAAAATTTAAATTGGAATTAGAATCACAAAAATCCCTTAATTTTCTTGACCTCACCATCACTAATGTCCATAATAAATTAGAATTTCAAATATATCGGAAACCAACACATACCGATATGGCTATTCCAGCTTCATCATGTCACCCCAATCAACATAAACTAGCTGCCTTCCGCAGCTATGTTCATAGGTTAATGTCGGTCCCCTTGTCTAATGAGAATTACATAAAAGAACTTAATATTCTTTATGAAATCGCGTTATCAAACGGTTATCCAAAATCTATTATTGATAATTTGATTAAAAATAATCAGAGATGTAGGGTTCGCTCTTTACTGTATGCATGCCCCCCTGACCGTATTAACAAATATGTTGGTAGTCTGACCTATATGGGCCCAATTTCAGATAGAATTGCCAATTTACTGCGTAAAAATAATATTCACGTTGCTTTTCGGACGGACCAAACTATACGACGTCTTTGTAATGGAAAAGATAATTTGAAAAAATTGCAAGAAATCCGGCGTGTATAGGTTGGTCTGCGATGATTGTGACGCGGTATATATAGGTCAGACAGGCCGAAATTTTGAAATACGGTATAAAGAGCATGTAGCTGCTTATAGGAATGGCCATCCTGATAAATCTCATTACGCCAAACATTTAATTGAAACTGGCCATTCCTTGGGCGACAATAATACGTATAATATTTTACATAGTTGTGATAAAAGTTTCCGGTTATGTGTGTTGGAACAATTAGAAATATTAAATCATAGCAGTAATAGTTTTGCATTGTTGAATGACCAAACAAATTTAGTTTCATCTCCTTTACTACGAATATTTGGGGGTAGTTAGAAATAATTGTCCATGCGGTTGGTAGTATATAAAAGAGCGCTCGCCTCGTTGGCTTTTAGTCTCCTTCGAGCACTCGACGAGTTAGCAGCCCTTGAGAATGGTCCGTGGAGGACCGAAACACGTGTTGGGTATCGTACTGGCGCATGTAATTTGCTTTTTATATTGTCCTTCTTGCATGTGCACATTTTTGCGGGCGGGAGGGCGGTGCAAATTGCATCCCAGCATGATTAAACTGACAATTAGCGGAATTAACACTAAATATTGATTTTGTATTTTGATATATATATATTCTTGAATTATTCGTGGAAGTCCAGGGAAGGTTTGTATGTAGAGAAAATTAAAAAAAATCTTGAAAAAGTGTAAAATCAACATCTTTTAGCAATTTAATGTATTTTTTGTTTGAATAAATGAACTTCACAATATTATTTTTATTACTATGCCTTATACGTAGCGAAGCACGTACCGGGCTGCTAGTATATATATCTATATATATATATATATATATATATATATATAAATACATACATGTTGAGATCCGCAGGCGAACCAAAGTAACCGACATAGCCGTAAGAATTGCCAAGCTGAAGTGGCAGTAGGCAGGGCACATAGCCCGTAGAACTGACGGCCGCTGGGGCAGAAAGGTTTTCAAGTGGCGACCACGAACCGGAAGACGCAGCGTGGGCAGGCCCCCTACAAGATGGACCGATGATCTTGTGCGGGTCGCTGGAAATCGCTGGATGCGGACAGCGCAAGACCGGCAATTGTGGAGATCTTTGGGGGAGGCCTTTCTCCAGCAGTGGACGTCTTTCGGCTGATATGATGATGATGAAGTACATACATACATAATACATGTTATATATTAATTACACTCAGTCACAAACTGGATGCGGATAGCGCAAGACCGGCAATTGTGGAGATCTTTGGGGGAGGCCTTTGTCCAGCAGTGGACGTTTTCAGCTGATATGATGATGATGATGATGAAATACATACATACATAATATATGTTATATTAGGTCTTTACCTATGAAATTGCCGTTCTGCAGTACTGGCCATTTCAAATCAAAATAATTTTTGTTTGGCTAAGAATTCTAATTTCAAATTAATTTTATTTTAAAAACATGGATTCTTTTTTCCAAAAGTAGTCATTTCTTTTTTGATTAGTGTTACATTTTCATCGCATTTCAATCTTTTTCGTCATCATGGATACGTTAAAAATTCGAGTAATTATGGAATATGAGTACCGTCGTGGCAGCAACGCGGCACAAGCGGCACGCAACATCAACGACGTTTACGGAGCTAACACTACAAACCAACGCACCACCTGTTATTGGTTTGCTCGCTTCCGTTCTGGAAATTTCGACCTGAAAAATGAACCTCGCGGTCGTCCGAAGACTTTGGTCGACAATGACGAATTAAAGGCGGTTGTGGAAGCTGATGATACACAATCTACGGCTGAATTAGCAGCAGCTTTCGACGTTAGCGTCAAAACAATATTGGTCCATTTGCGTCAAATTGGCAAGGTAAAAAAGCTTGACAAATGGGTGCCCCACGAACTCAATGATCGCCAGCGCGAAGTACGCGTCGAGACGTGCCTTGCACTGCTCAACAGACACACAAATGAAGAAATTTTGAACCGCATTGTTACCTGCGATGAAAAATGGATTCTGTTTGATAACCGCAAGCGCTCAGCAAGTTGGTTGGATCCTGGTTCAGCACCTAAACAATGCCCTAAACGAAAACTCACCCCTAGAAAAGTGATGGTCACTGTTTGGTGGTCTAGCGCCGGTGTGATTCATCACAGCTTCTTACCAAACGGGGTGAGCATTACTGCAGATGTGTACTGTGAAGAACTGAGCACAATGATGGAGAAGCTGGCGCATCTCCAACCAGCATTGGTCAATCGCTCGTCTCCGCTGCTCCTGCACGACAACGCGCGACCTCATACTGCACAGCAGACGGTCTCCAAGTTGCAAGAACTGGGGTTGGAAGCTCTCCGTCATCCGCCCTACTCACCAGACCTTGCGCCTACAGACTACTACTTTTTCCAGAATTTGGATAACTTCTTGGCGGGAAAAAAATTCAATACCCGAGAGGCAGTACAAAATGCCTTTGAAGAATTTGTTGCCTCCCGTCCAGCTGATTTCTTTAAGAAGGGCATCAATAAACTGCCACTGCGATGGCAAAGATGCATTGATTGCATGGGTGATTACTTCGATTAATACAAATAAAAAAATTCATGAAAAAAATTCGTTTAAATTTTTTCATACAAAACGGCAATTTCATAGGTAAAGACCTATTATATTAATTACACTCAGTCACTAAACAAAATATAATCAATCTCATAGCACAAAGATTTGTCCTGGGTGAAAATCGAAACCACGACATCTATAGCTGAGTAGTAGGATTACTAACCACTAGACGACCAGGCCAATCAATTCGACAGTTATAATAATAATAATATATAGGGACAATGTCACACAGATCATCCTAGCCCCAAACTAAGCAAAGCTTGTACTATGGGTACCAGCCGACGATATAAATACTTATATAGATAGATAAATACTTAAATACATAGAAAACATCCATGAACCAGAAACAAATATTCGTGCTTATCACACAAATATTTGCACTTACCGGGATTCGAACCCAGGACCACCAGCCTCGTAGGCAGGAGCACTACCAACCAGGCTACGGTGACCGTCATTTATGTATGTACGCCTTCTGACACAAGAAAGATAAAAGATTGACGCCAAAGCTTATGTCGCTGCATATACGTGATTACATAATCTGCAACCACTCAGGTCCCCAGTAGATCCTATCTTAGTAGGTATGTAGACTTCGCCCACACGCCCATTGTATGCAATTCACTCGTTACAGATCCCTTACATTTGCGTGGGCGGCTTACGTACATCGAATGGCACGTGGGCGTTTTGCGGACAATATGTTAACCGAAACTAAACAAAACATTGTTCTACTAGATCGACTATAAATAAGGTATTCACACAAAACGTTAATTGGTCTTGGAAAATTGGATTATATCCACTTACCACGAACTAGCAACCCTTAGTTGTTTGCATGGATTATGTTATGTTATCACTTTATGTAGCATATGGAAATAGCCTTGCCGAATGTGGTCCACGGCGGCCAGTCTCAATGGAGATTAGCCATCTGCGCGGGACATATATTATATAGTTCAGAAGTGTGTGCGCAAATACGAGAGTGAACAACAAAGGAAGCGATGAGGTAAAAAAGTCTAGAAACCGATTTGAAGTACTACGGTGTGTAAAGTAAACCGCCGCAGGGGAAAACAAGTTAACTAGTTTTTGTTTTTCTAGTAAGTATATTTTTAACCGTGTTCTAAATGACTTAACTGTAATAATAATAATGTCCTCCTAGCCGAATTTCGGCAACGGCGGCCAGTCTCAACGGAGATTAGCCATCTGCGCGGGACATATTATAGTGCTCAAGTGTGTGCGCACAGGAGCAATTTCTATTCCATCACTCTCATGATCCAATGGGACGACTAGCGACACGACCGGAAAGAAGTCATACACAGGACCGATGGCTTTACGTGCTCTCCGAGGCACGGGGGTATAATACCGCCAACTCCCAGACTTCGGGCTGATCGACCCGGGATTTGACCCCAGGACCTCGTTATCTGCGGTTCAACACGCTACCGCTAGACCAACGAGGCAGTAAGTAAGTACTTAATATCATAATACAGATATGGATGTATGATAGTTTATAATAAAAATCCGTATTTTTACTTAGAGTACGGAATTATTTGTAATACAAAAGGTAGATTTTTGATTTGCAATAAAATACTACTTACCCATTTTTTTTTTATGCTGACTGGGTTTGCGCTTGACCACGATCTCACCTGATGGTAAGTGAAGATGCGGTCGAAGATGGACCGCGCGTACCTATAAGATGCCTGTTCACTCTAGCCTTGAATAAACCCATGTTGTATGAGTCTGGAAACACGTCGTTCGGGAGGGTGTTCCACTGCTTAGCCGTGCGTATGATAAAGGAGGTAGCAAAGCGCTTCGTACGGCAGAATGGGATGTCAACAACAAAGCGGTGAAAACCCTCCCGACGCCTAATAGTCCGATGACAAAAGGGGGAAGGAGGGATAAGTTCATGGAGGTCTTGAGCGCATTCTATCCATGTATAAAATGTAAAAAAGCTATGCTAGTATAATTTACAAACGCAGTTGAAAATATGTTTTATTGAATACAATCCCAATTATCTGAATAAAACTTCTGTGATTTCTTTTTCCAGAGCCATAAGAGTAATTTGTTATCACCGTTGGCAAACACCGAACACCAAATATAGTAACTATTATTCCTGTCCATTCATTCAAGACAAGTCCAACCATTTCGGAAAATTTACGAAGCTATAGACTTTTACGTTATCCAAAAGAGCCTTAGTAGTGACTAAACACAAGTTTATATTTTTGTACAATCTTAAATATATCTTATGTGAATGTACGGAAGATTGATTTTCGATTGTTTTGATATGATTATTTTAAATTTAACTTCTTCAGGTACGCTTGACTTGAGGAATAAGCTGGTGAATGACAAGAACGTTATAAAAAGTGTGATCGTGCGACTTGTAGAAGTTGAGAGAGAAGTAGAAGTAGTAGTAATGGGTACGTGATTAATCAAGTAATATTATTCACGAGTCACTCCATCTAACCTTAATTTAATAAAAATAATATTCTGGGACATTATTTACACAACGCCATCTGATCCCAAACTAAGCAGAACTTGTACTATGGAATCCTGATAACTGATATCTATACATATAATAAAATCGTAGGAAAGTCAAAACTGTACATTAAATATTTTTTTAAAAGGATACTTGAGGCGTGATCTACAATCGATATCGAAGCCAAAAATATAGTTTTTAGAATTTTTGTCTGCTTGTCTGTATGTATGTCCGGCCTAAACGTACTGCATGGATTTACTTCAAATTTTGCATGAATGTTACTAAGAGGTCGGGTCAACATATAGGGTACCTATTATCACGCTAGCACCTTCGGGGGAGGAGCTGTAATAATTTACAAAGTTTAACGCGGGTAAAACCGCGGGGAACAGCTAGTACTACATATAATACTATTCCTTTGTAAATACATACTTATACAGATAACTAGCGATGCCCCGCGGTTTACTCGCGTTAAAAATCATACACACTTGATAAATTATAGCCTATGTGTTAATCCAAGGTGTCAGCGAACTCCATACCAAATTTTATTAAAATCGCACCAGCCGTTTAGACGTGAAGAAGTAACAAACATACACACTCACACAGTCGCACACTCACAAACTTTCGCCTTTATAATATTAGTGTGATTACACCCAGACTCAAGACAAATAATAATAATAATAAAACTTTTATTTCGGGTGGCATAGACCCATATAAAACTTAACCTAGTAAAAACAGTACGGTACACGCTTATTTGCTATGACTCGCTACACCAACACAAGTCATGACCCAGTGATTTTGAAAGGGACAGTCGAAACGTACAGCAATTGCGTTCAGAATGCTGTTGTTGCTACCCCGCATACGGGTCAGCAGAGAAGCTGCTTTTTTACGCATGATGGCCTGGAAACCATCAGTGCGTGCTTCAGCAAACATCCCAGATGCGCTGCACCTCCACGGCAGACCCAACAACATTCTGAACGCATTGTTGTACTGAGTGCGAAATACATGTTCATGCACACAAATATCTGTCCTGGGTAGGAATCGAACCCACGACCTTCGGCGTAAAAGCAAGCATTTGCCAACCACGCCAACGGGCCCGTCAAATCAAATAAGAACAAAAATGTATCCAATATACTGTCTCCATTCAATAAATATAATTGAAAAACGGGCAGAACATGAGCTCCATATACCCAGTGTAAACAGTATTTTATTAGTTGCCGTCGAAAGCTATAAAAAGGTTATAAGGAGGCGAAATCAAACAATGCGAACTTATTGGACGTACTCAACAAACATGGCCGGTGGATGGAACAATACCGACAAAGTGAAGGTAGAGCCTTTATTTGTACAGCTGATTAGATCTCAAAAAAAAGGTACAATTACCAAAATCGAGGCATTCTAATACCGTATTTTCTTCTGTCTGAAATACCTGTCCGTTTTAAACATTGCTAGCTGTGCCTGCGTTAAACTTTATAAATTATAGCCTATGTGATAATCCAAGGTGTCAGCTAACTCCATACCTAATTTTTATAAAATCGCTCCAGCCGTTTAGACGCGAAGAAGTAACAAACTTACATACTCACAATCTTTCGCCTTTATAATATTAGCGTGATTTGTTTTAATTCGGTAGATTTATTCACGAGATATTTATTTGTTGAAACAGGCATTTATTGATTTTTAGATAGTCGTAACTACTATAAAAATAGATTTATCCACAAAAACGAAATGTGAGGTGGCATGTTAAAAAGGCATGTCAAAAATGATTTTTTCACTGTACCCATACATTTGCATATGGATAGGTCTTCAAAAATGATATTGAGGTTTCTAATATAATTTTTTTCTAAACTGAATAGTTTGCGCGAGAGACACTTCCAAAGTGGTAAAATTAGTGTCCCCCCCCTGTAACTTCTAAAATAAGAAGATAAATATAATGATAAATATAAAAAAATATATGATGTACATTATCATACAAACTAACAACGAAAATTGGTTTGAACGAGATCTAGCAATTAGTTATTTTTAATACGTCTAAAATCGTAAACCGCAATTGGCTTTCATTTAATCAACTGAAATGCTTGCTGCTACGGAACCCTTCATGGGCGAATACGACTCGCACTTGGCCGGTTTTTATACGAACAAGTAGGCGTCCAGTCCATCTGGTCCTATGACTTATTTCGCTTACAACAAACACGGCATCAGTCACATTTTTACAACCTTCTGCTTTTTCCTAATGAGCCCTGGCCACAACACTCACGCACAAGACCAAGATATACACACATCAACACAATCTAGGGATATTGAACATTTCATTGATTATCTAGAAAACTATAAACATTTTGTTATGACTGTAAATGGAAGAATTAAAGATAATTTCATGGCCGATATTTAAACATTAACAACACGATGCGATTTTGTTTTTCTAATTAATAAAAGTCTTAAATTAATTAAGCCATAGAAAATTACTGAGTGAACAAAAACATTTTATTCTTATAAAATTATTCAATCGAATTAAATGAATAAAAATCTTACCAAATCTGATAATCAGTAATCGGTATTTCCTCCTCTAACATTAATCACACAGCGGCAACGATTTTCCATACTTAAAATTAAGGTGTCAATGTCTTGCTGGGGTATGCAGTCCCAAGTTCTTTTTAAATGTTCGAAAAGTTGTTCTTCTGTTGTCAAGTTGGGCGGAAAATCCCTCAATGCTCTTCGCTGTAACATGTCCCAGGCGTGTTCAATTGGGTTTAAGTCTGGCGACTGTGGAGGCCAATCTAATACCTGAACATCGTGTTCTCGAAGGGCGGCCCTCACCAGCCGCGCTGTATGGGAAGGTACATTGTCATGCATGAGCTGAAATTCTTGCCCCGTTAGGGCCCTGAGCGGGACAATGACACGTTCTACTACCTCCTCACGGTATCTATGGGCAGTCATGCTGCCCTGAATCCAAATGAGTTGGGTTCGTCCGCCGATTCGTATTCCTGCCCACACCATAATTGTCCCGCCTTGGTAAGAGTGGACCTCCTGTGGATGTCGGAGACGGCTGACCCTGCCTGGAGTTCTCCAAACGCGTGTTCGTCTCGAATCTGGATGAAATCCATAGCGGGACTCATCAGTGAACAGCACCAATGACCATTGTTGATCACTCCATGTCAAATGTTCTTGAGCCCATAAAAGTCGCCTACCGCGATTGCCACGTCGCAGCGCTGGGACTCGTAGCGGTCTGCGAGCATGAAGACCAACTTCATGCAGCCTCCTTCGCACGGTTTGGTCGCTCACCAGCAGCTGCTGACCCTCCTGGAGCCTTTGCACTAGTTGCATCGCTGTGATATTGGGTAGTCTTCTGGCGGTCATTTGGAGAAATCGATCCTGTCTCTGAGTGGTAACACGATATCTACCTGTGTGCCGTTCTGCCACATCTCCAGTAGCGCGATAACGTGACCACAGCCTGGATACCACATTTTGGCTTGTGCCCAGAGACTCAGCAACGACGCGTTGAATAGCACCGTTTTGTAACATGCCAACTGCCCGTAACATTTCATCTCGACTCAAATGATGGCGTGGCATGACGCTAAAAAGCTTACACAACCAATTGAGAAAAGAAAATAAAACAATTTATCAGGTTTTCTTCAATTAACACGCAAAAAAAATTTTAATGCAACTTCTTGAAATTAGATACAACTCAAGATTGCGCTGTGCTTTGCGTGTTTTCATTTGTTTCTCATTTTAATTTTTAAATTTTGAATAAAGAATAGACAAGGTTTAAATCTGTAAATAAACTTTTTAAGGAAACTAAATAGGTTTTAAACAATAAAGCCATGTTTGATTTCAAAATAACGTATCCCTAGACTTTGTTGATGTGTGTATTACCGTGGGTGGATTTCTCCAGTCCAGCCACTCATTAATCAAAATAAAGCCCATTTAACTAATGCGACCATTTACCGCTATCCAGGGAACACGTGGTTTTCACTTGGTCACATGGCTTCGGCACTTAACCCCTTTATTGGACTATTGTGCGTGACCTTATATGACTTTGGTCCAGAAATCCAAGGGTCCTCGAAAGTACTTGAATCCCTCCCGCAGCGTCTTAGGGAAGTTGGTAGACACTTGCCTTACACGCCGCAGGTCGTGGGTTCGATTACCACCTAGGACAGATATTTGCGTGCTTGAATGTTGGTACAGATGTTTGTCCTGTGTCTGGGTGTAATAATCTATATAATTATGTATTTACAAAAGAAAAGTAGTTTATCAGTTATCTAGTTTCCATAGTACAAACTATGCTTAGTTTGGGATCAGATGGCCGTGTCTGAATAATATTATTTTTATATTATTACTATTTATAAATATAGAAGTATGTTTAACAGTTGTCCCGGGATATTACTATTATGATAAAATTCAGGCACTTTACCCGTTGGCAGTCCATGCTTTTGTAATGAAGCAGTTCGTGTGCTGGTGTTTCTTCAAACAAAGTGCAACAGATGCTTATACTGTCCGTGACGCCAATTTTATAAAGGTGTAGGTTTAGGATACAGTCCGCCAGAGGGGCGCCAGACCGGACGCTCATTGAGTATAGACGCGATGCACACCGGCGCGTACTAACTCAGTGGTGCGCGAGACTTGAATTGCGCCTGAACGCACGCCGGCGTGCCGTCAGTGCTATCCTGCCTCACCTCGAGGCCTGGGTAGGAAGGAAGGGAGGTTACGTCACCTATAGGCCGGCTCAGGTGCTCACCGGACACGGTTTTTTCGGTGAGTATCTGTGCCGGATAGGCCGAGAAGCGACGACACACTGTCACCATTGCAGGAGCGACCTGGACTCTGCCCAGCACACACTCGCTGAGTGCCCAGTCTGGGAGGTCGAGAGGCGAGTCCTGGTCGCAGAGATCGGACGGGATCTGTCTCCACCAGCAATCGTAGGTGCGATGCTGGTGGGTGACTCCACCAAATGGGGCGCCGTGGTCTCCTTCTGTGAAGCAGTCATGCTCCAGAAGGAGGCCGCTTAGCGGGAACGGGAGCGCGCCAATCCCGCTCGGACGGAGGAGGCGTCGGGGCGGCGGCGGCAGCCGTTAGCCCAACTCTCCTCGGAGCTGCGGTGGTAGTATGAGAAGTGTCCTCTACTGCCGCCATGCAAGCAGATCCGGGAAGACAGCGAACTGTTTGTGGCACAGTTGCTGTGCCGGACTGGCAGGAGTCGGCAATTGGGAGGACAACTCAGAGTCCTCCCAGGGTGTGTGTCTCGACCATCTGGGACACGTCGCAAAAGGGGGGCACCGGAGCAGCATACCCGCGTTCCCGTGGCCCCTCCCATCAGGTGCCATGAGAAGTCCACGTTTAGTCGGTGCGAGTCCGACATATCCACCCGCAGACACTTTTTGCGGGTGGCATGCGAAGGCATCCCCCTACCCAATCAATAAAAAAAAGTTTAGGATACAGTGTATCTCTTCTAATATAATATATGTATAACTAAGCGTAGTTTATACCTGTACAGTTGTAGAATGCTCAGGTACTTAAGAAAATTTGGTATATGTTGCTGATGTTTATAATTATAAATTTTAACCATTAGAATTGCAGAAGTCGTCCCAAGGGAATATCTACCAGAGAACAGCCGAAAGTCTACCGTCTACCAAGCGTGGCGATAATGGCATATCCCTCCGAATGTTGGACACAACTCTATTATGGAAATGTTTTGGGGA
This sequence comes from Pseudoips prasinana, assembly GCA_951640165.1. Lineage (NCBI taxonomy): Eukaryota > Metazoa > Arthropoda > Insecta > Lepidoptera > Nolidae > Pseudoips > Pseudoips prasinana. The sequence goes on from OX621249.1 coordinate 8,180,783, forward strand.
GGCATTAGAATATCTTGTGCTGTTCAAGTTAAATATAAGAAAATTTATTTTATTGTATTGAAACTAAGGCTAATGCTTAAACTGTAATTCTTTTTATATATTGGTATGTTAGCATTAAAGCGCGACCGTCGTTTTAAACACAAGGTCTGTTATAATAATAATACTGAATTCATACCTTAATATAGACAGAACCATTCAGACAATATGTAGTGAAATATAAATTTCAATAATTATACCTAAACATAATCTCCTTGACAATAACTTAATACAAGCTAGCTAAATATCACTACTATTATAAAATAAATGTTTTAACATTCCGTGTTCCTAAATATCTGTAATAAGTAACTAGAAATAATAACTAAAAACATTGTCTGACTATTTACAAGCGCTTTTTCAAGTCTACGTGTATAAAAACCTTTTTATTTTATTTATTTATTTTATATTATTATTTTATATTTATATTATACAGTGTATTATTGCCTAAGATGGCGCTTTAGTATCAGGCTTGTCGCACTCGACACTTTCGATGCGACTCTACAAGTACAAAGTGACCGGGCGGATCCGTATTACATTTCAGGCAATAAAAGAGCAAAATAAACCCTTGTGTGTAATAATCTGGTTCATATAAGTCCGCACGTTTACTTTAGGAAATAAAATGAAAATCATACAGCGTTCCCTCTAGCTAGATTGAATTTTATTGCGGCGTTAAGAGAGTAGCTATTTTTTTGTCGTTACGGATAGGCGCTCATGGCGAGGTAAAGCACCTAGGCATGAGGTCAGCCCATAGATGGGTGACCGTTAAAGTGGTTTAATTTATGAGCGTCTCACTACTTCGGAATGCACGTTAAGATGTCGGTCCCGGTTGTTGTCACTAGACAACAGTCGATAAGCCATGTCGGAGGCCTACTGGGCGGCTTGAACAACTCTGACACCAGGGTAACCACTGCCCATACGATAAAGATAAAGAAAGAAGGATAGTATTTTCTGTAGGTTTTACTATAATATATATCTAAGTATTATTTCTTCAGCATGCATACTAGCACAGAAAAAATATTTTTGAAGTTATACTTCTTTCGGCGCGATGGAGAAAAATGATGAGAGTGAATTTTTACGATGCGCTTGCACACCGACACCAAAAAATTTAACAGCATGAAGTTAGTTCTAGGTGGCATTAAAATTGATAACTACTCGTATGTTCAAGTTGTATATTAAGAAGTATAACTTCTAACGCGTGTACATAAGTACACACAAGTTTTTTTTTTATATCAAGCATGGTGATGTGTACATAAGCAAGTGTGTATTGTGTGTACAAAGCTAATGCTTAAACTGTAATTCTTTTTATATATTGGTACGGTAGCATTAAAGCGCGACCGTCGTTTTAAACACAAGGTCTGTTATAATAATAATACTGAATTCATACCTTAATATAGACAGAACCATTCAGACAATATGTAGTAAAATATAAATTTCAATTATTAAACCTAAACATAATCTCCTTGACAATAACTTAATACAAGGTGTTTCTTGACAATAGCTTAATGCAATACGGCATGAAAATTGATAACTATGTTCAAGTTGTATATTAAGAAGTATAACTTCTAACGCGTGTACATAAGTAAACACAAGTTTTTTTTTTATATCAAGCATGGTGATGTGTACATAAGCAAGTGTGTAACCGTGTAACATAAATAGCTCACATCACGCATCCCCAGCCTGATATCGCCCACTGCTGGACATAACACCCCCCCCCCCCCCCCCACAAGCTTTCTATAACGTTGCCATTTAAAGGGGTTTGCCCTAGTCACCGCGCTTGACATGCGAGTGGGCGACTGCAATTAGGTGGTAGCTGGTACACAGGTGGCGCTGCTCCCCGACTATCTGGTGTATCCCTTAGTCACCTTTTACGACACCCACGGGTGGATATTGCATATTGTACATCCCTTTACACGTGCAGACTGTGGGTAAATCATACACGAAAAGCGCATAGTGCTCTCCATGTTCAATACAATGATGCATTCAGGACATTGTTGCGGCTGCCCCGCTACTGCAGTGCATCGGGCATGTTTGCGGGGGCGCGCATCGATTCCTTCTACGCTACTCTGCGCACGCGTCCATGCTAAGCAGAGTGCGGGCCAGCCGAAACTCCGTCTTGGCCGTCATAGGAAACATGCTAGATAGCTCTTGCTTAGATTGACTCACGCAAGAAGCCATTACTGTTAGAGTTGTGAATGTACAATTATATTGTATTAACATAATTTCGGTCAAAGCGGTCACCGTAGCCTAGCTGGTGGTCCTAGGTAGATGAGCACGAATTTTTGTTTCTGAGTCATGGATGTTTTCTATGTATTTAAGTATTTATCTATCTATATAAGTATGTATATCGTCGCCTGGTACCCATAGTACAAGCTTTGCTTAGTTTGGGGCTAGGATGATCTGTGTGACATTGTCCCTAGATATTATAATTATAATTTTTAAGATTTATGTTTTACTAACAAAATGGATCTTTGTTATCGGAATGAAAATAAATTTATTATTATTTATATTATATAGGGTGGCCACATTATTCTTTCTGGGCCGTAAACCATACGGCTCGGCAAACAGCTCAATATACACAATAAACAACTTACAAAGAGTCTGTTTGCTAAATACTCAAGATTACGATCTTACGTATTTAGCGAACAGACTTTTTGTGAGTTGTTTATTGTATAGATTGTGCCGTTTTTTTTTTAACAATTTTGTGTTCATTTTGTTTGCGTTTCTGTAAAATGGTCATTAAGTTTTCAAAATTAAGTTTACTGCTGTAACTTCCCCATACAAATTGTGCCATTGGATAAGTTATTGGATACTGTCACTGATATTCGTTCCAATTCCCGCTATCTACACCCACAGATACGCTACGTCAAAGTATAACGATATATTTTATTTTTAGACGATGTGTTTGCGTGACGTCAATCGCTTTCGGGACGTAAATCTGATCCTTTATTGCAACAAAGTTACCACGCTGTTAATGGTAAAAATAATACTTTTACCACGTGTAACAAGCCTCGGAAATATTCAATATACAGTTTGGATAACAGCTCAATTCGATGTTACCAAAAAAGAAAAAAAAAATATTATTATGCCTGCTTTTTTAATACTGGGAAATTCATAATATTTACACGAGGTCTTCTGAAACTAAGCAGAGCTCCTACTATGGAAATCAGGTTAATGTCAGTTTTAAGTTTTTTAAAGAGTAATTATTTGCTAAAACGCTTAGCGGGGACCCGTTCGCCTATTTTGTTCTGAGAAACCAGACATCAGGTCAAAAAAAAAAAGGAAATACCATTTATCCAAGTAGCTTATACTCGACTTGCTTCGCTCAATACAATCAAAGTTGTTAAAATCAAGATGAGTTCATAATTTTGAAGCAATTTGGAAGTCAAACAAAACAGTTCCCCTGAAGTACGGCTAACCATTGTTATTAATGAGCCCGATCAGTAATTTATTCAATTAAATGCCTTGTTGGAGTTATAAAGCTGATCAGATAAACAAAGAGAACCACACTGCTGTGGATCTGAAGAGGGATTACTTTGTAAGTGGATAACGGGAAACTGGAGTTATTATAAAGGGAATAAGGTTTTAACACTTCCGAATTGCTGTATATGGAAGAACTCAGCATTCAGAGGGAGTTTCCGAGTCGCCGCAAGTAATGTTTGGAACGTTCTTCTTCCTCCAAGTATTCGTATGCTGTGTACAGTGAAGACTGCCTCGTTGGTCTAGCGGTAGCGTGTTCACCCGCAGAGAACGAGGTCCTGGGTTCAAATCCCGGGTCGGGCCAAAATGTGATTTTGGGACTTTTCTGTAAAAAGAAAAACTTCTCAGCATCAGTCCGAAGTCTGGGGGTTGGCGGTATTATACCCCCGTGCCTCGGAGATCACGTAAAGCCGTCGGTACTGTACCTGACCTCTTTCCGGTCGTGTCGCATAGGCGTCCCATCGGATCATGAGAGTAATGGAATAGAAAGTGCTCCTGTGCGTACACACTTGATCACTATAATATGTACCACGCAGATGGCTAATCTCTGTTGAGACTGGCCGCCGTGGCCGAAATTCGGCTAGGAGGGCATTATTATTATTACAGTGAATTCATTTAGAACACGGTTAAAAATATACTTACTAGAAAAACAAAAACTAGTTAACTTGTTTTCCTCTGCGGCGGTTTACTTTACACACCGTAGTACTCCAAATCTGTTTCTAGACCTTTTTATCTCATCGCTTCCTTTGTTGTTCACTCTCATAGCGCAGATTGCTAAATGTATTTTCTACATTTTTCTTATCTATTGCACTTTAGCTAGCACATGTGAACACTAAACTATGAAATTTTCATCACTTTAACTTGTGTAAGTACACCAATTGTAATACCATTATTTCTTTCTGTTTTAAGCACCATTTGTATACTCAATGTATACCTACAAACATATATGGCCTTTGCGTCTGTTACAGACGATTTACGGCGCATTGTCTGAGAGACATTTTTTTGGTGGCTAAACAAACCGATGCGAGAGCGACATAGCCTGCCGCAGGTCTGACAAGAGAAGAATTATAAATAAAATTACAGATCATCAGGCATGCGAACCACGCAGTGTTGTACTTTTTCCGTTTGTGATATGAAAATAAAAAGATTTTATTATTATTAACTCTCAATGGTCGTCTTCCACCGTGCGTACCACAAGAAACTTTTTACTGCGCCGCCCCGTGGAATCATTTAACTGTGGAGTTATTTCCAATCCGGTATGACATGGCAACGTTCAAGAAGCGAGTCTATTCCTTTAAAGGTCGACAACGCACTGGCGGCTCCTCTGGGGCTCTACTGGCTAAGTCGCCGAACATCGATTTCTTTAATGGCGTTCATATAAATAAAGGTTAAAAAAGACTTAATCAATCGTTAAATCGGCTTCCATGATCACATGTGACGTCATAAAAGGTCCGGAATCGATTGTCAACGTTGAAGCCGATTTAAGGATTGATTAAGTCATTTAAAAGTGGATTATTAAATTAAAAAATGTAATAATCCACTTGACATAATTGAGTTCACCTACCTCCGAAAAGACTCCAGTGTCCATGCAAAATTGTGTTATAATAGGTATATAGAGAAAATTGAAAGCTATATAAAGGCTAATCCGAAGTATTTCTGGAAACACGTAAAAAAATTACGGAAGTGTCAGTCAAACTATCCATCACAAATGTACTTAGATGATCACAAAGCCGATAATAACCAAGAAATATGTAATTTATTTGCATAACAGTTCTCTTCGGTATATGAGGAGTATAAAGAACTTACCAGCGAGTCTGATCTTAAAATTATTTTACCAGAAATAAGTAATTTTACTATTTCTCCCGACTCTATACATAAAAAACTCACAGAACTGAACTTGACTAAAGGCCCTGGACCAGATGATATCCCGCCAATTTTCCTATCGCGTTGTGCTCGTCAAATAACTACTCCCCTCGCATATATATACAATACATTTCTAAAGTTAGGCACTTTCCCCGATAAATGGAAAGAAGCTAAAATTGTCCCAATCTTTAAAAACGGAAAGCGTGACCTCGTAACAAATTATCGTCCAATATCAATTTTGTCGGTGTTCTCTAAGATCTTCGAATCATTAGTATATCATTTCTTCTATAATCATGTAAAGAACTACCTATCTATGAACCAACACGGGTTTATGACAAAAAGTCAACTAATACCAACCTCGTTACATATGTTAGCAATTTGATGTCTGAAGTTGATAAGGGGTATTGGCGCCATTTATACTGACATTTCTAAAGCCTTTGACAAAGTTAGTCACAATATACTATAAGACAAATTGCAACTCATGGGTATAACCAATGTAGCTTTACGCTGGTGCAGGTCATATTTGAAGGCAGGGACTTCTAGGGTGGTAATAGATGGCAACACATCTGAACCTTTCATTGCCACTTCCGGTGTTAGGACCCCTATTATTCATCTTTTCATCAATGATTTGACAGATAACATACACCATTCTTCACCCTACCTATTCGCCGACGACTTAAAACTTACCCGGATAATCAAATGTGAGAAGGATTTCCAATTGTTACAAGCTGATGTGGATAGTCTAAATCAATGGTGCATAAAAAATAAAATGCTCCTGAACTGTGATAAGTGTTATCACATCAAATTCACTAGGAAGCGTAATAAATTTCCATCTTTTTACGTAATACAGGGTAAACAGTTAGCTGAAGTTGAAGTCATACGCGATTTAGGTATACATCTGGACAGTCGCCTGTGTTTTCCTCCTCAACAATATAATACAATGATCAGTGCGGCTTACAAGTCCTTAGGATTCGTACTTCGCTGTTCAAAGGAATTTAAAAAGCCCTCGACTACCTTGCTATTGTATAACAGCTACGTCAGGAACAAATTAGAATACTGCAGCACTGCTTGGAACCCGATGTATCAAGTCCATGCCGAGAGAATAGAGAGAATTCAAAAGAAATTAACCCATAACCTAGCATTCCGGGCAATGATAGCAAAAACCGTTCGGTCTTACGATGAACGACGAAAACATTTCAATCTGCTTTCTCTAAAATCTCGTCGCTTGGTTGTCGACATGTTTTCTTTACAAGCTGCTAAACAATAAGATAGAATGTCCGGATTTACTTAACATGATCAGTATCAATGTACCAAATAGACTTCCGCGTCATCCTCGGGCATTGCTTAGAGTCCCTCGGTGTAGAACAAACCTTGGCCAACACTCTCCGATTGTGAGACTGTCAGTCGAATACAATCAAGTGTCAGCATTAGTGGCAGGCATAGATATATTTTTTAACTCAATTAGCCGATTTAAAAGCTTTTTGGAAACTCATTTGAGCACGTAATGTCTCAATCAGTTTTATATATATTTGTAATTTTATTAAATATTTTATTTTATTCCTTTTCTTTATTTTTAGTTTCTTAGTTTTTCAGTGTGAGCATGCTGCATGCTTTAGATTAATATTTAGGTTATTTTATTGTATTTTTTGTATTCATTTAATTTAATTACCTTAATTTATTGCGTTTTATAAATGTATTTTACAACACTAAAATTATGTCTGTTCAAAACAATTTGCATGCTGTGATCTCCTATAATTAAAGATGCACAAGAACTGAGTACCTTACCCGACCTATGTTACCAATTATTGTAGCAGTCATAGACTTAGTTTCCGCCATAAGGCTCAACTAGTCACCTTCAATAAAGTAATAAATAAAACCAATGCATTTTATAATCCACATTTTATTGAGGATGGAACATTTCACATATGAAGACGTTAATTTATACATCATACATCTCATTGAATTGAGGTAAGCTTTAGGCATGTCCATTTCTGTTACGCGTTAAGCAAAAAGAGATATTGATGACTTATACACCACTAAATCATACAATATTTATAGTTTAATTATATATCTTGTTTCTCCTCGAAGTGATTGTAAATCTTTGAGAAATAAAGAAATTCCAACCGTTATGTGTTGCGCAAATAGCTCAATCTAGCCATGACCTTCGAAACTTTAGTTTACGGCTATGAAGCTGTAAACTAAAGTCATCATCATCATCATAATCATATCAGCCGAAAGACGCCCACTGCTGGACAAAGGTCTCCCCCAAAGATCTCCATAATTGTCCAGTCTTGCGCTCCCCGGATCCAGCGGCTTCCGACCCTTATAAGATCATCGGTCCATCTTCTAGGGGACTGCTGATCGAGAATATACAAATAAATACAAAATGCATCAGCGGACTAACATGTTAACAGTAACGGTGGTCTTCCTTTCCGTGTATTTTACTTACAATTGTTTAGTTACCTCAGTATTTATGAATTATGGATTGACTTGTTATATAGCAACACAATGTAAAAAATAAAATATAAATTAATTAATAAAATGTAAAAGAAATACAGTCGACGCCATGTCGGTCGATACACTATCGACCTTAACAGCGTGATCATATTGGCAGAAAGATCGATTTTCATATTACAAGTGTATATACTGTCATGACGTCAATAAACATAGAAAACACTATTCACATTAAAACATTTCATAAATATTTAAAATAAACAACATACATAATAAAATTACTATTACGATTTAGATTATTAGTTTTATGTGGCTATATTTTTGTTTTATAGGGCAGTGAGCACTGGGAAAAAAAAGGTGCGTAAAACACCAGATACTGTCGCCTGTAACAACGCTGCGCGTCACCCACCGGCTTACTCTGGCGGCATGGCCGGCGGCGCGCGGCGGCTAGGCACCGCGGTAGGCGTGGTTCACAAACTACCCGCCACAGGGGAACGCCAGTGGGCAAAGCGCAGTGCTGAATGTTTTTAACGACGGTAATATGTGTTTTTGCCTTTAACCCAAATGCTCTGTGGCATTCTACGTCATATGTCAGCAACCTATTGAACCCGCCAGCGTGCATTGCACGTGTGTGACCCTTCGATCTCAACTCTTATCGGTAATGTGAATCTAAAAACCCTCAACCTAGTATAGACAGAACTTTAACCCCTTTTTCATTTTTCCCTTTACACGTGCAGCCTGTGGGCAAATTATATACGAAAAGCGCATAGTGCTCTCCATGTTCAATACAATGATGCATTCAGGACATTGTTGCGGCTGCCCCGCTACTGCAGTGCATCGGGCATGTTTGCGGGGGCGCGCATCGATTCCTTCTACGCTACTCTGCGCACGCGTCCATGCTAAGCAGAGTGCGGGCCAGCCGAAACTCCGTCTTGGCCGTCATAGGAAACATGCTAGATAGCTCTTGCTTAGATTGACTCACGCAAGAAGCCATTACTGTTAGAGTTGTGAATGTACAATTATATTGTATTAACATATTTTCGGTCAAAGCGGTCACCGTAGCCTAGCTGGTGGTCCTAGGTAGATGAGCACGAATTTTTGTTTCTGAGTCATGGATGTTTTCTATGTATTTAAGTATTTATCTATCTATATAAGTATGTATATCGTCGCCTGGTACCCATAGTACAAGCTTTGCTTAGTTTGGGGCTAGGATGATCTGTGTGACATTGTCCCTAGATATTATTATTATAATTTTTAAGATTTATGTTTTACTAGCAAAATGGATCTTTGTTATCGGAATGAAAATAAATTTATTATTATTTATATTATATAGGGTGGCCACATTATTCTTTCTGGGCCGTAAACCATACGGCTCGGCAAACAGCTCAATATACACAATAAACAACTTACAAAGAGTCTGTTTGCTAAATACTCAAGATTACGATCTTACGTATTTAGCGAACAGACTTTTTGTGAGTTGTTTATTGTATAGATTGTGCCGTTTTTTTTTTAACAATTTTGTGTTCATTTTGTTTGCGTTTCTGTAAAATGGTCATTAAGTTTTCAAAATTAAGTTTACTGCTGTAACTTCCCCATACTAATTGTGCCTTTGGATCAGATATTGGATATTGTCACTGATACTCGTTCCAATTCCCGCTATCTACACCCACAGATACGCTACGTCAAAGTATAACGATATATTTTAATTTTAGACGATGAGTTTGCGTGACGTCAATCGCTTTCGGGGCGTAAATCTGATCCTTTATTGCAACAAAGTTACCACGCTGTTAATGGTAAAAATAATACTTTTACCACGTGTAACAAGCCTCGGAAATATTCAATATACAGTTTGGATAACAGCTCAATTCGATGTTACCAAAAAAGAAAAAAAAAATATTATTATGCCTGCTTTTTTAATACTGGGAAATTCATAATATTTACACGAGGTCTTCTGAAACTAAGCAGAGCTCCTACTATGGAAATCAGGTTAATGTCAGTTTTAAGTTTTTTAAAGAGTAATTATTTGCTAAAACGCTTAGCGGGGACCCGTTCGCCTATTTTGTTCTGAGAAACCAGACATCAGGTCAAAAAAAAAAAGGAAATACCATTTATCCAAGTAGCTTATACTCGACTTGCTTCGCTCAATACAATCAAAGTTGTTAAAATCAAGATGAGTTCATAATTTTGAAGCAATTTGGAAGTCAAACAAAACAGTTCCCCTGAAGTACGGCTAACCATTGTTATTAATGAGCCCGATCAGTAATTTATTCAATTAAATGCCTTGTTGGAGTTATAAAGCTGATCAGATAAACAAAGAGAACCACACTGCTGTGGATCTGAAGAGGGATTACTTTGTAAGTGGATAACGGGAAACTGGAGTTATTATAAAGGGAATAAGGTTTTAACACTTCCGAATTGCTGTATATGGAAGAACTCAGCATTCAGAGGGAGTTTCCGAGTCGCCGCAAGTAATGTTTGGAACGTTCTTCTTCCTCCAAGTATTCGTATGCTGTGTACAGTGAAGACTGCCTCGTTGGTCTAGCGGTAGCGTGTTCACCCGCAGAGAACGAGGTCCTGGGTTCAAATCCCGGGTCGGGCCAAAATGTGATTTTGGGACTTTTCTGTAAAAAGAAAAACTTCTCAGCATCAGTCCGAAGTCTGGGGGTTGGCGGTATTATACCCCCGTGCCTCGGAGATCACGTAAAGCCGTCGGTACTGTACCTGACCTCTTTCCGGTCGTGTCGCATAGGCGTCCCATCGAATCATGAACGTGATGGAATAGAAAGTGCTCCTGTGTTTGCGCACACACTTGAGCACTATAATATGTCCCGCGCAGATGACTAATCTCTGTTGAGATGGCCGCCGGCCGCCGTGACCGAAATTCGGCTAGGAGGACATTATTATTATTACAGTGAAGTCATTTAGAACACGGTTAAAAATATACTTACTAGAAAAACAAAAACTAGTTAACTTGTTTTCCCCTGCGGCGGTTTACTTTACACACCGTAGTACTTCAAATCTGTTTCTAGACTTTTTTATCTCATCGCTTTCTTTGTTGTTCACTCTCGTAGCGCAGATTGCTAAATGTATTTTCTACATTTTTCTTATCTGTATTGCACTTTACATGTGAACACTAAACTACGAAATTTACATCACTTTAACTTGTATAAGTACACCAATTCTAATACCATTATTTCTTTCTTTTTTTTAAGCGCCATTTGTATACTCAATGTACACTGACAGACAAATTATAAATAAAAGCACAGATCATCAGGAATGCGAACCACGCAGTGTTGTATATTAACTCTCAATGGTCGTTTTCCACCGTGAGTTCCACAAGAAACTTTTAACGCGCCGCCCTGTGGAATCATTTAACTGTGGAGGTATTTCCAATCCGGTATGACATGGCAACCTTCAAGAAGCGAGCTTATTCTTTTAAAGGTCGGCAACGCACTGGCGGCCCTTAAGGTGTTGCTAATGTCCATGGGTAGCGGCTACTGTTAAATTAATATAAAAACTACAAATAATGTCTAAACAACGCGACAACGGAGATACTTCTACTTCTTTCATTGACTGTGTACTAATATGGATTGGGCACGTATGCCAATACAGAAAAGTTTGTATATAGACACTTTTTAAACACCGTAATTGGCGAAGAATCATACGGCTCACCTTATGGTAAGTGATCACCGTAGCCTACGAACGCTTGCAGCACCAGAGGCATCATTAGCGCGTTGCCGACTCTTACAACTCCCTTTTTGAAGGACTCCATGCTGTAGTCTCTTGGGAAAACCGTAACAGGGAGTTCATTCCACAACTTCAACGTACGTGGGAGGAAGTTTCGTTGAGAGCGAACCGTACGTGATCGAAAAGGTTCGAGGATGTGAGGTGATTGCAAAATGTGAGGATGAACTCCCTGTCTGTGGCGAGAGGTGCGATGGTAGGAGGTGGCCATCGCCATCAAATCAAATAATTCCTCTGAACACATCCCATTGTATAGATGGCAGAACACACAGAGAGGCAACAAATTACAAATAACAGAACATCGAAGTATTGTAGATTAGAATTCAGCCCTGCAATAGGTTGTTGCACCATTGTGGTCCTGTTGAGTGTCCATGGGTAGCGGTGATCACAAAATCCTTATTGTGTGCATACCAAACTTTAACTTTCTAGGACTTTAAAAAGTACTTTACATGACTGTAGGACGTTTCGGCCCGACTGTTAGTCGATCTATGTTACCAGTTATTGTAGCAGTCATAGACTTAGTTTCCGCTATAAGGCTCAACTAGTCACATTCAATAAAGTAATAAATAAAACCAATGCATTTTATAATCCACATTTTATTGAGGATGGAACATTTCACATATTAAGACGTTAATTTATACATCATACATCTCATTGAATTGAGGTAAGCTTTAGGCATGTCCATTTCTGTTACGCGTTAAGCAAAAAGAGATAATGATTACTTATACACAACTAAATCATACAATGTGTTACATCAATAGTGTTGCGCAAATAGCTCAATCTAGCCATGACCTTCGAAACTTTAGTTTACGGCTGAGAAGCCGTAAACTAAAGTCTTTCGGCTGATATGATTATGATTATGACATCATAATCATATCAGCCGGAAGACGCCCACTACTGGACAAAGGTCTCCCCCAAAGATCTCCATAATTACCAGTCTTGCGCTCCCCGTATCCAGCGGCTTCCGACCCTTACAAGATCATCGGTCCATCTTCTAGGGGACTGCTGATCTTCTTCTTCTTATCGTGTCGATGGTAAGATTTAGATTTTGTCTTGCCAAAATTGAGCAACGCTGATTGCCCCGGCTGAAGCGTCATACAAGTCCTGAAGGGAACAAGAGAATGGACAAGAAGGACAATCAGATAAATGAGCCATACTTTGGGGTGACACGCCGCACTCGCAGATGTTTTATGATGTGATTGCTGATCGAGAATATACAAATAAATACAAAATGCGTCAGTGAACTAGCATGCATTAGCATTAACGGTGGTATTCCGTACCGTGTATTTTACTTACAATTGTTTAGTTACCTCAGTATTTATGAATTATGGATTGACTTGTTATATAGCAACACATGTAAAAAATAATATAAAAATTAATAAATAAAATGTAAAAGAAATACAGTCGATGCCATGTCGGTCTATACACTATCGACCTTAGCAGCATGTATCATATTGGCAGCAGCTTTCAGATGCAAGTGTATATACTGTCATGACCTCAATAAACATAGAAAACACTATTCACATTAAAACATTTCATAAATATTTAAAATAAACAACATACATAATTAAATTATTATTACATTTTAGATTATTACTTTTTAAGTGGCTATATTTTTGTTACATATGGCAGTGAAAACTGGAAAAAAAAAGGTTCGTAAAACACCAGATACTGTCGCCTGTAACAACACTGCGCGTCACCCACCGGCTTACCCTGGCGGCATGGCCGGCGGCTAGGCACCGCGGTAGGCGTGGTTCACAAACTACCCGCCACAGGGGAACGCCACTGGGCAAAGCGCAGTGCTGAATGTTTTTAACGACGGTAATATGTGTTTTTGCCTTTAACCCAAATGCTCTGTGACATTCTACGTCGTATGTCAGCAACCTATTGAACCAGCCAGCGTGCATTGCATGTGTGTGGCCCTTCGATCTCAACTCTTGTCGGTAATGTGAATCTAAAAACCCTCAACCTAGTATAGACAGAACTTTAACCCCTTTTACAAATTTGTGCGAATATTGGCATACTTATTTCATAATCATTATATTATTACGTACACGTTAAATACAACAGATCAACATTCTCAGGCTTTAAGATAATGATTATACCATATTTTAATACCTCTGGTTGGAAACTGAGGAAAACTCATCCCTTGGCATTCCATTTAGATTTGAATCCTGGACTTTTCTGCAGCTAAACAGACTAGAACTAAACTTGGGCCATTAAGTGTTATTTAGATTTTCTAAAAAGTAGGTACTTGTTTTGGATTTGTATTATGATATTCTATCATATTCCACACGAAAATGTGCAGGTGTTTTAAACACAAATTTGCATCACAGTCGTGGGCGGAGGTATCTTCCATTCAATTCTTTATAAAACTTAACCATATATTTGAATTACAAAATTGTAGTTATGTAAGACTTATTGCATTCCAAAAGTTGTTACTTCGCTTGCCGATAGATGGCGTTACTGGAAAAATTAGAAGTCGGTGTTGAGATTCTCCGCCGTCGAATGACCTCCCCCGATTTTCACTTCTTATGTATTCTGACTAGGGACTCAATATACCTGGTTTACTCGGCTTTCAAGCTATTGGAACCAATAAACTAGAATATTGTAATCTGCACCTATTGCGTACGGAGGTTCCGTCGAACCGCCAACCAAGTAGCGTGTCGCCTGTACGTAGGATAAGTTTCAATAAACGTTATTATTACTCGAAAGTACTGTCGTTTCTTCTGCGCCCACCGTCACCTCACTACAGTGGGGCCTGCGAAACCAGCGACCTACCTGGTGACAAAATCTGGACGGAAGACAACGTACCCACTTCGAGCGACAACCAAAGAATCGAGGAAAATGTCTGTGAATATGACGGACACACAGTTCCAGCAGCTACTTTTAACGCGGGGGGGCTCACGGAGAGGTTCTATGGCTACATGTAAAGCAACCTATGACGGCACTAAGGACAGAGAGACTGTCGAAGCATTTTTAACAGCAATTCGTGTCTTTAAACAGATAGAATCTATTACGGATGGAGATGCGCTTACAGGGCTACCCTTAGTACTTAAAGGTGAAGCAGCGGTTTGGTGGCAAGGTACCAAATCAGCCATAAAAGAATGGAACGAGTTTGAAAAGGTTCTTAGGACTGCCTTTGCTCCTAAGAAGCCTGAATATTTAATTTATTTGGAAATCTGTGGCGAAAAACAATCAACGGACGTGCCTACGGACTCATTTGTTAGCCGAAAGAGGATGCTTTTTTCCGAATTACCTGAAGGTGAACAATTGACTGAAAAACAACAAATTGATATTGTTTATGGTCTCTTAAACTTAAAAATACGTGACAAAGTACCAAGGGAGAAGTTAAATACATTTATTGACCTTGTCCAATACGCGCGAGGAATAGAAGCGCTATTAAAAGAAAAAGCTACAGGAAAGCAATGTGTTAAAAATGATAGTAATACAGCAACCACGTCAACCGCATCAGTTCCTGTAAGTACAAAGAAAAAACCACGATGCAACTTCTGTAAGAAATTAGGCCATGGTTTCGAAGAGTGCCGCAAAAGGAAACGAATACAGGAAGATACTCAAAATACTGGTCCAGCCACATCTGCAGTTCCCAATGCTCTATCGGTTGGCACTGCGGAGGTGAAATTTTCCTGCTATGGATGTGGAACACCAGGAGTCTATCGCAGCAACTGCAAACTGTGTGCTTCCAAGCCGTCTAATGGTGCGGAGAAAAGGGAAAGTCTTGGCTTCTGCAGTATTAATATACAAAGAGAACGGAGTTCTAGGCCAATGGTATATCTAAAGGTCAATGGTTTAGAGGGCAAAGCTTTCGTAGACACTGGTGCGAAGCTGAACGTGGCATCATACGAGCTATACAATTTGCTCAAAACACGCGGACAAGTTTTTGGTGAAGAGACCGTCAATATTACTTTGGCAGATGGTGTACCCCGAAGACAGCTAGTCAAATTTTGTAGAGCCACGGTGACCCTTTGCGATCGCGCAACAGAGACTGATTTTATAGTTCTGCCAGATTCTACCGATAACCGTACACTGTTGGGTATAAACTTTTTACAACATGCTGGCATTGTTCTAAACTTGGGACAGTTTACTTGGCATTATATAGACAGGCCAGAACAAGAATTTGAACTATACCAGGAACAATTTGTTACATTCCAAAGGTCCGTACCAATGACCGGTAAACCATGGACCCCATCTAAAGCAACAGATGAAATAGCTCGGCCGCAAATAGGTGTGGCACAGATCAGTAAAGCCCAAACTGAACCACGCCAGGCCAGTAAACCAAGGATAGCAGACGAAGCTGCTTTACCCTCATCAAGCTCAACTAGCACGTACAGACTTATGCCTTTAGATCTTCCTGATTTACCTCAAAAAATTAACTGCACGGAGAAGAGATTTTTATTTGATGGGTATTCACCCCGACTTGAGTACATGATGCAAGATGCTCAACGTAACATTGAACAAGCCGAAGTTACTCTTTCTCCTCATGCCCTAAGCCTTTTTGATGATGTTGGACTCATGACAATGGATTTAACCATGCTAGATAACCGGCAGAAATTTCAGCTCGAAGAATTACAAGAAGAGTTCTGTGATGTGTTCAAACCCAATGGAAAACCAGTACAGGGGGTTGAACATTGTATCGATACCGGTGATCATTCCCCCGTGGCAGTTCCGCCATATAGAATGTCTCCACAAAGAAAAGAGGTCCTACGGAAGGAAGTCAACAAGATGATTGCCGAGGGTATAATAATGCCATGCACATCTCCTTGGGCTGCTCCGGTGGTAATGATACCAAAACCCAATGGAGATATTCGAGTCTGTATCGACTACAGGAGATTAAATTCTATTACTAAACCCGCCCGACCGTTGAGAAGGCGAGGAAGACCAAAGAAGCAATAGACCTCGTGAGACACTTCGGTCTTAATGGGGGAGAATGTAAGACTTATTGCATTCCAAAAGTTGTTACTTCGCTTGCCGATAGATGGCGTTACTGGAAAAATTAGAAGTCGGTGTTGAGATTCTCCGCCGTCGAATGACCTCCCCCGATTTTCACTTCTTATGTATTCTGACTAGGGACTCAATATACCTGGTTTACTCGGCTTTCAAGCTATTGGAACCAATAAACTAGAATATTGTAATCTGCACCTATTGCGTACGGAGGTTCCGTCGAACCGCCAACCAAGTAGCGTGTCGCCTGTACGTAGGATAAGTTTCAATAAACGTTATTATTACTCGAAAGTACTGTCGTTTCTTCTGCGCCCACCGTCACCTCACTACAGTTATTTATAAAAAAAAAAAAAAAAAAAAAAATATAAAAAATAATAATAAAAATACTGATGCAACAATGAATCAGGTACAGTAAAACATATTAAAATAGACCTATTTATCCGTCGATTTCAATGTGATTTTCACTTTATTAAATATGCCAGTTTGCCGTAAATATATTTAAGAAAATATACTAGATAATGTGATATTAATCGAAAACCTGTAAAGTACAATAATATCCCTTTAGACTGTAGTTTACTTGTGACTGGTACTCTGCGCCCAGCACTGAGTACTACACACCTATATACTTTTCAATGTCAAAATCAAATTTACGACACCACAATGTAAAAAAATTAATATTATTATTTCTTAATCAGGCCGATAGGTAACTTCCCAAGTTAATAAAAAAATCTATAATTATTTAATAAAATGATCACTTATTCATATTTCAATGGACATCCAAAATCAATTCTGCAATCGAACTTCTTCCTATATTCATATTTTCGAACAAACTCTTTGATGATAGTTTTATAGTTCAATCTGTTTTCTCTCTGCGCCCGGTGTCTGGAGTAGAGTTTTCGTTCGGAGGCCGCGTGGCAAAGGAAGCCTCCATCCAGAATGACGAACAGATATTGCTCGAGGCACAGTTCCAGCATCTAGAGAAAAAGATATCCTTCTTCAGTCCTAGTTTAAATGAAAAATAAATGAAGTAGTTTGTACAAAAGATAGAACAACGGATTCTAAGACTCAAGAAACTAATGAATTTGCTCTCGTGTGACATCAACAACTTTTCATCTCATTAGCAAGAAGAAATAAGAAGAGTAATTTTATTTTTAAATGAATTAAAATGAAGAAATCATATAAACCGAAGGCTTTAAAACTAGGAAAAAACACGCTTTTTCCTTTAGATTCACGCGCCATAACGATGCGACGCTTGGGTGCGATGGGGATTGGTCATGTTTTAGGCTTTGCATCGCTCGCACATCTTCATCGCGCCGGTCATCTAGCTGCCGGCCACCTCCGTCTACATATTGCGAGAACCCAGGTTCTCGCGACACCCGAGAATTTTTTGAATATACACAGGACAAACGTTTGGGCCGAAAATTAATCACGTGTGTGTTAAAGCGCTTGTCCTGTGTATATTCTAAAACAATCTGTTCAATTGTTGTGTATCACCCACCGGCCGATATTTATAGTGTATAGGGTCCAAGAAAATCGCAGCTCATTACGTCTCATCAGTACAGAAAGGTAGACAATAATTCAGCAAAGTTCAGTATTCCTTATTCGTTTTTGTCAACGTTTATCGTTTATCGGTACGGTTTTATGCCCTGTACCTTTTCCCATGTGGAGGGATTGCACGCATGTTCACAACAATGGGATCGTGAGAAGGCGAGGAAGACCAAAGAAGCAATAGACCTCGTGAGACACTTCGGTCTTAATGGGGGAGAATGTAAGACTTATTGCATTCCAAAAGTTGTTACTTCGCTTGCCGATAGATGGCGTTACTGGAAAAATTAGAAGTCGGTGTTGAGATTCTCCGCCGTCGAATGACCTCCCCCGATTTTCACTTCTTATGTATTCTGACTAGGGACTCAATATACCTGGTTTACTCGGCTTTCAAGCTATTGGAACCAATAAACTAGAATATTGTAATCTGCACCTATTGCGTACGGAGGTTCCGTCGAACCGCCAACCAAGTAGCGTGTCGCCTGTACGTAGGATAAGTTTCAATAAACGTTATTATTACTCGAAAGTACTGTCGTTTCTTCTGCGCCCACCGTCACCTCACTACAGTTATTTAAAAAAAAAAAAAAAAAAAAAATATAAAAAATAATAATAAAAATACTGATGCAACAATGAATCAGGTACAGTAAAACATATTAAAATAGACCTATTTATCCGTCGATTTCAATGTGATTTTCACTTTATTAAATATGCCAGTTTGCCGTAAATATATTTAAGAAAATATACTAGATAATGTGATATTAATCGAAAACCTGTAAAGTACAATAATATCCCTTTAGACTGTAGTTTACTTGTGACTGGTACTCTGCGCCCAGCACTGAGTACTACACACCTATATACTTTTCAATGTCAAAATCAAATTTACGACACCACAATGTAAAAAAATTAATATTATTATTTCTTAATCAGGCCGATAGGTAACTTCCCAAGTTAATAAAAAAATCTATAATTATTTAATAAAATGATCACTTATTCATATTTCAATGGACATCCAAAATCAATTCTGCAATCGAACTTCTTCCTATATTCATATTTTCGAACAAACTCTTTGATGATAGTTTTATAGTTCAATCTGTTTTCTCTCTGCGCCCGGTGTCTGGAGTAGAGTTTTCGTTCGGAGGCCGCGTGGCAAAGGAAGCCTCCATCCAGAATGACGAACAGATATTGCTCGAGGCACAGTTCCAGCATCTAGAGAAAAAGATATCCTTCTTCAGTCCTAGTTTAAATGAAAAATAAATGAAGTAGTTTGTACAAAAGATAGAACAACGGATTCTAAGACTCAAGAAACTAATGAATTTGCTCTCGTGTGACATCAACAACTTTTCATCTCATTAGCAAGAAGAAATAAGAAGAGTAATTTTATTTTTAAATGAATTAAAATGAAGAAATCAAATAAACCGAAGGCTTTAAAACTAGGAAAAAACACGCTTTTTCCTTTAGATTCACGCGCCATAACGATGCGACGCTTGGGTGCGATGGGGATTGGTCATGTTTTAGGCTTTGCATCGCTCGCACATCTTCATCGCGCCGGTCATCTAGCTGCCGGCCACCTCCGTCTACATATTGCGAGAACCCAGGTTCTCGCGACACCCGAGAATTTTGAAAACAAACGTTTGGGCCGAAAATTAATCACGTGTGTGTTAAAGCGCTTGTCCTGTGTATATTCTAAAACAATCTGTTCAATTGTTGTGTATCACCCACCGGCCGATATTTATAGTGTATAGGGTCCAAGAAAATCGCAGCTCATTACGTCTCATCAGTACAGAAAGGTAGACAATAATTCAGCAAAGTTCAGTATTCCTTATTCGTTTTTGTCAACGTTTATCGTTTATCGGTACGGTTTTATGCCCTGTACCTTTTCCCATGTGGAGGGATTGCACGCATGTTCACAACAATGGGATCGTGCTAAAATACAGCAGGTGTCAAAGTTTAATTATTCAGTAGGAATTTTCCGCATTAAATAACAATAGTGAAATAATATACATACAAACAAACATCCATTTACGTAATCGCATCGCAATGATAAATACAATCAAATTTCATTATTAGAGTTACCAGCATTTCATCATCAACTTGGCGATATTGACGTATCTGCTTCACATGTACGGCAGATTATAATTGGCATCGAAATTCCACCTGAGGTAAATCCTAATGATCGGAGACGTAGCTATATCAATCTTTACAAAAATAAGCTGATTGAGCGACGTAAAGTGCCAGCGAAACCCATGTTTTGGTAGTATAAGTAATAAATATAATGAAGCATATTACACAAACTGATAACACTTGGGATATAACAAAATAAAATGTAAGCATACCGTGGGATGTTATTTAATCCGTGCACAGTAGAGCGTCACTACTGATACGCTGAGCTATAACTAGGTTCCGAGCCAAATTACCTGCGTCATTTTATCCTGGAATCCTTCCCAGGTCAGCAACTCGCTGTACAGGGGATCTTTGTGGGTGCCAAAGTAGAGTGGCTCCCATCGGTGATACGGGTACACCCGTTTTGAGATCACCGTCGGCTGTAAGAAAACCTACCGTTAGTTTTAATTTAAGAAATATTGTAAGTTTTGCCTACTGCAATTGTAGCGAAATTTCATCCATATCACCTGGATGAATGGTCGTCTACCACCGTGCGTTTGACAAATAACTTTTTACCGCTCATTACCACATTTTTCTTTTGTAAACACATTCTTATATAGATAAAATAAAATAAATAAAATAAAAAAGGTTTTTATTCACGTAGACTTTAAAAAAGCGCTTGTAAATAGTCAGAACATGTTTGTAGTAATATAGTTGTATACATTAGATATTATTTCTAGTAACATAGATATTTAGGTACATCTTGTATGAAAACATTTATAAAATTTATTTTATTACAGAAATGATATTTAGCTAGCTCGTATCAAGTTATTGTCAAGAGATTATGTTTAATTATCTAAGTTTAAGTCTAATATTTTTACTACATATTGTCAATGGTTGTGTCTATATTAAAGGTATTATTATTATGACGGACCTTGTGTTAATAACGACGGTCGCGCTTTAATGCTACTACCGGATCCAATGCGCCCCAACTGAGAAGACCCAGCGAAACAAACTCAGTGGGTTCATCTACTACCGGTTTCAACACGACCCAGTTGAGACGGTCCGGCGAAACATACTCAAGCGGGCATGAACACGGGATTTGGTCCAATTAGAGTAATTATTTAGTAGGCAAACACAATATATGCTCGATCGGTTGTCTGAATGCTTATTATTTTAGATTATATTTAGGTATACAAAAGAAAAACTTCGAAACAATAACATTATTCATTTTGAGACAGAGTCAATAATTTTAAATTAAGTATATGATAGCAATCATTTACAGATAGTTCACGTAACACAGCAGATCAGTCATGTCTATATGGCTACAAGATCTCCAGCGAGCAATGTGCAGGTAGGAAGTGAGAGCCAGACGTCTTTGTCATCGATGTACTCTTTAGTGGTGTAATAACCCCTAGCCATAAGTAAACGTTTAATATGTGTTTTAAAACTTGTGTCAGGCAGATCAGTAATTTGAGTAGGAAGCTTGTTATAAAACCTAATACAATTTCCTAAAAATGGTTAATTCGTTTTGCTTACTCTAAAGCCTGGCATGGCTAGTTTGTTTTTATTCCTAGTATTTATATTATGCAGTTCACTTTTCTTTTTATAATTATGAATATTTATTCTAACAAACATTATATTCTGATATATATATTCCGATGGCACAGTAAGTATATTTATTTCTTTAAACAAATTTCGCAAAGAATCGCGACTGCCTAAACCATAAATGGCTCTGTCTGCTCTTTTCTGCAATACAAAAATAGCACCTATGTCAGCCGCCGAACCCCACAGCAGAATGCCATACGACATAATGCTATGAAAGTACGCGAAATACACTAATCTAGCAGTTTGTTCATCTGACAATTGCCTTATTTTCCAGACAGCATAGGAAGCCGAACTTAATTTACCTGCTAACTTTTCAATCTGAGGACCCCATTGCAATTTTGAATCAAGTGTCAATCCTAAAAATACGGTCGATGGGACTAGATCTAATATTTTCGCATTAAGTGCAACTGTTGGTACAATTTGAGTCACATTCGGCAATGAGAACCTGATGCATTTAGTTTTCCCTGCATTTAACAAGAGATTATTTGCCGAAAACCATTCTGATATAAAGCTGAGTGTTTTATTATGCTCAATAAGATCTTTATCCTTTCTATTTACTTTAAATATGAGCGACGTATCATCAGCGAACAAAACTATGTCTGATACTTTCTCTACCAGATAAGGGAGATCATTTATATAAACTAGAAATAAAAATGGGCCCAATATAGATCCTTGGGGCACCTCCATTTTCACAGGATGACGTGCCGAAGTGACACCGCCTATCGAAACCATCTGTTGTCGCCCCGATAAATAGGACATCTCAAGATCAAGAGATGTGCCAGATATTCCATAGTACTTCAGTTTAACAACGAGCGTACGATGATCAACGCAATCGAAGGCCTTAGAGAGATCACAGAAAACTCCCAGCGCATCCTGTGATCCCTCCCAAGCCTCCAATATTGACCTAATTAATGTGCAACCTGCATCCTGAGTAGAGCGGCCCCTTGTAAACCCGAACTGCTTGTTATGCAATATCTCATTCACGTTAAAGTGCGACAACATTTGGCTGAGCATCAGCTTTTCAAATATTTTACTTAAAGCTGGCAGTATTGAGATAGGCCTATAATTCGTGGCATTTTTTAAACAACCTGCCTTGAAAATGGGTATTATCTTACTTATTTTCATTAAATCGGGAAAGACACCATCACTTATACAGCCATTGAAGATGGCTGCAAGGATTGTAGCAATGTTTAGTATGATTGATTTAATTGCTTTAACAGACAGTCCCCACAAATCTTCTGTGCCTTTCCTTTTAATACTCTTAAAAGCTTTTATAATATCATCACTTGTTACGGATTTAAAACTAAAGTTAGGTACAGTTTGTTTTACGCTTTGATTTAAAAAGAGTTCAGCCACATCTGGTGATGATGCGAGACACTTAGTAATATCCACGGGTATATTTGCAAAAAAAGCAGCAAAAAAATTGGCAATGGTAAGCTTGTCTGAAACCAGTTCATCACCAATATTCAATACTAATGTTTGATCTCTTGATCTACTTTTACCAGTTTCAGTATTAATTATTTGCCAAGCTGATTTTATTTTATTATCAGATTTTTTAATTTTATCTCTTATATATAAAGATTTAGCTTGAATGCAAACTTTTTTAAAAATTTTTGAATAATTTCTAACATAATTAATGAAATTGACATCAGGGTTATAGGACCTTCTGTCATACAACTCATATAAAAAATCTCTACTCAGTCTAATGCCTTGAGTTGCCCAAGAACTAAATTTTATCTTATTACTGTCAACCGTTATGTTTTTTTTATTTTACAAGCTTTATTAAATTCTTTGCAAATACAGTGGAATAATGTAGTGTACATATCGTTAGGGTTACTTTTGTTTGGCAATAGATGGCACAAACTATTCTCCAGGTTGTTACTGAACTTTCCCAAATTAGATTTTGTTAAAGGTCTAAAACTAATTTTTTGTTTATTTATATTTATCTCATTTTTCATCTTTACTGTTTGGCATTTATGGTCAGAGCGAACACCAGCCACCAAACACTTCTCAGAGACATCAAAGTTGGTAATTATGTTATCAATGCAAGTAGCAGATGTGGGTGTGACTCTCGTGGCCTCAGAGAACAAGCATTTAAGGTTAAAGGACCGAAATACAGATAGAAATATGTTTATTTCAGGTGAATCTGCTAAAATGTTCATATTAAAATCACCACATACAAGGATTTTTTTTTACTTTTAATTTTCCTAAGAATGTCTTCTATTGTTGCTGTAAAAAGCTTTAAATCGGATGCTGGTGGTCTATACACACATATTATACAATAAAACTGCGTCTCTACACATGCCACCTCACACACACGCTCAATAGATAGTTGGCATATATCTTTACGTTCTTTAAATTTAATTTGGTCTCGAAGTAGTATCAGTACTCCACCACCCTCTGCCGAAACCCTATTATAAAAGCTGGCAACCCTATAGCCACAGACACTAAAAGCCATCTTGTGTGCCTTCAGCCATGTTTCTGTAAAACAAAGGATATCTATTTCATATTTTTCATTAAAAAGTTCTATGTCTAGAATTTTGCCAGAGAAGCGGTTTATATTTTGATGTGATAGAATTAGAAAGTTATCACACTTCTCTATTGTCATGCTTACATGTTTAAACTACTAACTAAATTGATTTTAATAACATTACTAAAAGATGGTATAAAAAGTGACTTCATCATACTACTTATGACTGAGTTAATATGTGCCGCTACTAAACTTGCAAGTATGTTCAAAAATTTTCTTGAGACAGTAACTGTACTCATGGTTACCCTACAAGAATCTATAAAACTATTTGTGTCCAAAAATATAAATTTATCACTATAATGGCTAACCAAAAACTGTAGGTGCATATTTAGCTTGTGGATATAATTATTTGTACTATCAGGCACATTGGACACATGGGGGAAGGCACACAATATTATCTTATTACAGTCTAATTCTAACATCTCAGTGAAACTATCTGTAATGTCTTTTTTCTTTAAGTTTTTACAATTTCCTACCATTAGAGTTATACATGATTTGGCACTGTGTTTATTCTGAATTAATTTATGTATTATATCTTTATAATGTAATCCTGGCATACAATAGTTGACAAAGGAACAACTCAGCTTATTACAAAGCAAGGTACCAAGGCCCTTACCCATTTCATCGGAATACAGTATGGAGCTATGTTTAGTAATGTCATTTTGTGGAGATACTGGTGACTCTGATCCCAGCTGTGTGTATGACTCCACTACTGCACTACTGGTGTTAATCGGTTCCAATGTCCTATTGCTTTCAGGATTACACTTTCCAGCTAGCAATTGCATATCATTTTTGTATGACTGGAAACTGTGATATGAGATTGCTAGGGACTTCTCAAGAGTTTTTATCTCAGAAAGCAAATACTGATTATCTTTTTCATAAATTAGTTTGCTATCCTCTAATTTAATTTTATAATTTTCTAATTTGTTTAATAATGCCCTACGTTCTTTACTTAGTTCAAGTATGTATTGTTTTAGCTTGTCACTACATAAGGAATTAACGCTTGGCTGGCAGTCTACACAGTCATCGCCAGTCAAATAAATGGTCACCGTTGTATTAATAGGGAGACCCACCGGACCACAACTGGCCAACTCGTCATACAAGCTCTGATTAATGGAGGCTACTGGACAAGTTGTGTTTTTTACATAATTTGACAACTTCTCATTACAATTAATTAATTCTAATTCAAGATCTCTAATTTTGAACAGTGCTTCTTCATATAACACTCTACACTTATCAAAAGACTCTGTCTCCGCATGCAGTCTGTCTCGCTCTTCAATAGTAGACTCTAGTTGGTGGTTGAGTTTCACAAGTTCTCTTTTCAGTGATGTGTTACTATCAATGACCCTTTTTATCTCTATCTCATTCTCCTCACGCTCCTGTTCATATTAATACAATAAACAATAATTATATATATATATATTATTAGATAATTATTTTTAATATATTAGATATTATTAGATAATTACAATAAACCCAGGACGGATATTTGTGTGCATGAACATGTCTGTTTGTCATCATGTGAGTAAGTATAATGTATTTACAAAAGAAAAAATAGTAGCTTAAAGTAGAAAACTTCACAACTTTGAAATCCGTTTGCCGCATAGAAATGGCTCATTTAAGATCACCTGTATTGAGAATATCCTATGAATATTATAAACGCAAAAGTTCGTGAGTATGGATGCATGGATTTTTGTCACTCTTTCACGCAGTAACTACTGTACGGATTTTGATGAAACTTTGTAGTAATATAGCTTATATATCCGGATAACACATAGGGTCTAATTTTAACGCTGAGGAAACCGCGGGATACAGCTAGTATCCTATATTATTTTATTTTTATTATTCAGTTCCGAAGCACGGGGGCGTTATGTAGTAGCGGACGACCCCCTTAACAACTGCACCACACGAGTTTTCTATAATATGTGTACTTAAACAACATAAGTATTGAATAACAATTGCCAACCAATAAATATTTTCCAACATAACATCTGCAAGATATCAAAGAATCGTATGCTCTACATTTGTACATTATTGGACTCAAAGAAATTCATATTAAATTTTCAATAAAACAGGTCAAACTTCCATCAGGCATTGGTTCTCAAATGTTTTAGACGTTAAACAAAATTGAATTATTCCCTTCTTGCTCCTTATTTATAACTAGCTGTGCCCCGCGGTTTTACTCGCGTTAAATTTTATAAATTATCACAGCTCCTCCCCCGTAGGTGATAGCGTGAGAATATGTAGCCTATATGTTGACCTGACCTCTTAGTAATATTCATGCATAATTTGAAGTAAATCCATGCAGTACTTTTTGAGTTTAGCCCGGACATACATACAGACAAACAGACACACAGACAAATATTCTAAAAACTATATTTTTGACTTCGATGTCTACTATAGATCACGCCCCAAGTATCCTTTTTAAAAAATATTCAATGTACAGTTTTGATTTTCCTACGATTTTATTATATGTATAGATTGAATAGTGCTTCTGGCTAAATTATCACTATCATAAGCCGGGTTAGCCAACACGGCTGTAAAGAGGTCAGATGTAGGGCGGCTTTGCGTGCTCTCTGTGGTACAAGGTATAATACCATCAACTTCTAGACTCCGGGCTGATATTAATTCTTTTACCAATCATTCTTAGTATATCGTTTTGGCCTGACATGGGATTTTTTTTTTAAATAAATAAAAAAGGTTTCACGTAGACTTTAAAAAAGCGCTTGTAAATAGTCAGGACATGTTAGTAGTAATATTGTTGTATACATTATTTACAAATACAAATCCGTTTATTTGCAAGAATGTAGTTTACAGGGTATGGTCTTAAATTAAAATGGTCCATTTACATTCTACCTTTCTGTTTTGGTGTGCAAATGTTTGGCTTTTATACAGTAAGTAAGTATTCTAATATTTTGCAAGCAAGCAACTCATTACTAATTGTTGAATATTATATCATAATTAATTATTTGATGTCACGGTCCCATTAATAATACTATGTCAAATTCAGTGATATTAATAATAATGAAATAATAAAAAATATCAATTGATTTTAATTTAATAACATCGTAAATAATTAATCATATTATTTCTAGTAACATAGAATTTATAATTTGAACCTTCGTATCTACTGTTATCGTTCGTATAGCGGTAGCGTGTTCACCCGCAGAGAACGAGGTCTTGGGTTCAAATCCCGGGTCGGGCCATAAGTTATCTTGGGACTTTACTGTAAAAAGAAAAATTTCACAGCATCAGCCCGAAGTCTGGGAGTTGGCGATATCATACCCCCGTGCCTCGGAGAGCACGTAAAGCCGTCGGTCCTGTACCTGACCTCTTTCCGGTCATGTCGCTAGGCGTCCCATCGGATCATAAGAGTGATGGATAGAAAGTGCTCCTGTGTTTTCGCACACACTTGTGCACTATAATATGTCCCGGGCAGATGGCTAATCTCTATTGAGACTGGCCGCCGTGGTCGAAATTCGACTAGAAGAACCTTATTATTATCTACGGTTGAATGCCGAGAGATCAACTTGGCAGTCAATAGCAATTCTCATCGCATAATACTTATAATCTCTCAGTTGGGGCGCATTGGATCCGGCGGTAGCATTAAAGCGCGACCGTCGTTATTAACACAAGGTCCGTCATAATAATAATACCTTAATATAGACAGAACCATTGACAATATGTAGTAAAAATATTAGACTTAAACTAGATAATTAAACATAATCTCTTGACAATAACTTGATACGAGTTAGCTAAATATAATTGCTATAATAAAATAATTTTTATTAATGTTTTCGTACAATGTGTACCTAAATATCTATGTTACTAGAAATAATAATGTATACAACTATATTACTACAAACATGTTCTGAATATTTACAAGCGCTTTTTTAAAGTCTACATGAATAAAAACCTTTTTTATTTTATTTTATAGCTTCGCATGTAAAGCGCGCTTGTGCCAAGTTGAGAACCATTACCACGTTTTCCTACTATAAATAGCAGAAGTAAAATAGTAGGTACTTTCTAGTGATCACGTCCCCGCATTTTGAGAAACGACATAGCCCGCAGGCATTATATGCATATACGACTACTACTCGACTTCAATACTACAATTTTATTGTCTTCCTTTGCAAGATAAATATTTATTATATTTATTTGCCGATATAATATCATTTCCGGAGGAATAGAGAAAATAAATAAAAGTATTCAGAGTCATATTAAAATTATATATTATGGGCGCATTGGATCCAGCGGTAGCATTAAAGCGCGACCGTCGTGATTAACACAAGGTCCGTCATAATAATAATACCTTAATATAGACAGAACCATTGACAATATGTAGTAAAAATTTAAGACTTAAACTACATAATTAAACATAATCTCTTAACAATAACTCGATACGAGCTAGCCAAATAGCATGCCTATAATAAAAAAAATATATAAATGTTTTCATACAATGTGTACCTAAATATCTATGTTACTAGAAATAATAATGTATACAACTATATTACTACAACCATGTTCTGACTATTTACAAGCGCTTTTCTAAAGTCTACGTGAATAAAAACCTTTTTTATTTATTTATTTATTTTATCTCCCAAGTCCTGCTTTTTAGAAACTAAATAACTTAGGTACTTTACTGTAACGTAAGCGCAGTGGCTACTTACTTATCGTATGGACAGTGGTTACCCTAGTGTCAGAATCGTTCAAGCCACCCAGTAGGCCTCTGACATGGCTTAACGATTGTTTTCTAATGACTATAACCGGGACCGACAGCTTAACGTGCCCTCCGAAGCACGGAGACGCTCAGAAATCCAACCACTTTAGTTGTCACCCATCTATGGACTGACTGGACTATATTAATATTCAAAGACATATTACTGATATTTATAAAATATACCGCTTGGGAAGATGAACATAGGTAATTTAAGAACATTACACTATACGTACCTATGTGGGCATTGGTAAAACTAGTCACCTAGGCTCGCTACTAGCTCGGTGCCCTCATGTTTCAGGTTTGAGTCCGGCACAGAACAATTATTTGTGTTACGCATAAATTCTTGTGATTCTGGGCGTGCTTTGAGCTTACATTACACGTTTGTAAAGTCCACCCCGATACACAGATTGAATTCATCAACATGTTTTATTGAAGTTATACTTCTTTTGGCGCGATGGAGAAAAATGATGAGAGTGAATTTTTACGATTTTAGAGAATTTTTACGATGCGCGCGCACCTGCGCGCGCATCGTAAAAATAACAGCATGAAGTTAGTTCTAGGTGGTACGAAAATTGATAACTATGTTCAAGTTGTATATTAAGAAGTATAACTTCTAACGCGTGTACATAAGTAGGTACACACAAGTTTTTTTTTTTTTCAACGCTTTATCTTTACAATATAAAACTTGAGAGGTGTCAAGGGACACCCGGATGGAACGAAGTTATTTTTTACTAGCTGTGCGCCGCGGTTTTACCCGCGTTAAACTTTATAAATTATGACACCTCCTCCCCCGTAGGTAGGCTATATGTTGACCCGACCTCTAAATGATTTTCATGCATAATTTGAAGTAAATCCATGCAGTACTTTTTGAGTTTAGCGGGACATACATACAGACAAACAGACACACTGACAAAAATTCTAAAAACTATACTTTTGACTTCGATGTCTACTGTAGATTACGCCCCAAGTATCCTTTTAAAAAAATATTCAATTTATAGTTTTAACTTTCCTACGATTTTTTTTCATTAGGCTGACATGATGATATAAATCTCGTAAAACAACTACTTTGAATTCAATAGAATAATTTATTTAAGATCATCGTTATTTTCTTTCTACAACAATATTATATTTACAGTCTGTTTCTGTGGCACCCAATTCTAAACCTAACAATATTTTCTACCAATTTGATAGAGACATTCAATTGAATATGACAGCAACACGTGTGATATTCACGTTGGTATTCAATATATTCCAACTCTGTATCGCAAACGAGTCACCTGACCTCCGTAGAAGCCAATTTGCAAAATTGCTACGTGGGACGATAACTGGTATTGAACAATACATATAAAGACATTTTATAACAGGTATTTTTAGACTCTCAGTGCCTTTTGTTTAGCATTTGAAAGTTCGACTTTATTATGTGCCATCTATTGGCAAAGCCATGATAACTTTACGTCATCTATACATAATATATTATATACATATAATAAAATTATATAAATACATGTAATAAAATCGTAGGAAAGTCAAAACTGTACATTGAATATTTTTTAAAAAGGATACTTGAGGCGTGATCTACAATCGATATCGAAGCCAAAAATATAGTTTTTAGAATTTTTGTCTGTTTGTCTAGTTGTCTATATGTATGACGGGGCTAAACTCAAAAAGTACTGCATGGATTTACTTCAAATTTTTCATTTAATTTCATTTTTTTTCATGGATCAGGTCAATATGTAGGCTACATATTATCACGCTACCACCTACGGGGTAGGAGCTGTGATATTTTATAAAATTTAACGCGGGTAAAACCGTGGGGCACAGCTAGTGTACAATATATGTATATCATATTATTATACAGTTTGTCATGTACCTACACAACTACACTGTATCTGTAAATAATTAAAAAAAGTTTGTAAAAATTATAAATATCAAGTACCAGCTCGGAATTTGCTTGTTGGCGGCGATCATAAATAAATAAATAAAAAAGGTTTTTATTCACGTAGACTTTAAAAAAGCACTTGTAAATAGTCGGTACATGTTTGTAGTAATATAGTTGTATACATTATTATTTCTAGTAACATAGATATTTAGGTAGGTACACATTGTATTGATTGTATGAAATCATTTATAAAATTTATTTTATAATAGCAATGATATTTAGCTAGCTCGTATCAAGTTATTGTCAAGACATTATGTTTAAGTTTAATTATCAGAATTTATAGTTTTAGCTATATTTTTACTACATATTGTCAATGGTTCTGTCCATATTAAGGTATTATTATTAAGACGGACCTTGTGTTAATAACGACGGTCGCGCTTTAATGCTACCACCGGATCCAATGCGCCCCAACTGAGAAGACCCAGCGAAACAAACTCAGTGGGTCATCACATCTTAGTTGTGTGCTGCCATATAAATTGTGTATGTGTGTGTCTTTACAGTATATCCTCATAGCTCCTTCTATGTAACATATCTTAGACATTCCAGACAGCATGATCTCTGCTTAACCAAGATTGCTATCCTTTACATAGTACCCTAGTATTAAGCTGGTAGATCATGATGAATTGAACAGATTAAATTCATACACTTGAATATCTAAACCACTATTCCGGTAATAATTGAATCCAATCTGGAGCTGAAATTGGAATTATCGAGTACCTACTAAAGTAGAAGAGTGGTATTGTAAATATGTCACCAGCAAAAAGAAATTAAGCGGCACAATAGCGGCGGTATATCTCAAAAATTTATCTACTTTTAAATCCCTGGAAATATAAATTTACTTCCCTTGCTATTTCATAATTTTTCCCCCATTCTTATTGGGATATGCCCCTAGTCTAACTTAACATAAACTATTTACCATGCCGGCCATGGCGACTTGTAAGTAAAGCAACATTTAGCACGTAATTTTATAACATGTATGTAATCAATATATTAGTGTATGTTTTGTAGGTTGTCCTAAATAAATAACGGTTACGGAGATTTGACTTCGAACCACTTGTCTACCAGAAAGTAAGGTAAGTTGGGCTAAGTGTCAGATTGTAGTAATACCTTGGCCCAACGGCTTCGCTGTCTCTCCGAGGTACGGCCCCAAGCAACTAGACTTCAAATCAGATCTTAGCTTTAAGACAAAGTATTGTTTGGTACAGGAAACGAAGACGCAACTTCCCGAGCGCAAGGCTGGCAACGTATACCGCAAAAATACATAGGTTAAAATGATTGAGATGATTAATTTTAATCCATTGAAGACATATAAAATAATAATAATATCTGGGGACAATGTCACACAGATCATCCTAGCCCCAAACTAAGCAAAGCTTGTCCTATGGGTACCAGGTGACGATATACATACTTATATAGATAGATAAATACTTAAATACATTGAAAACATCCATGACTCAGAAACCAATATTCGTGCTCATCACACAAATATTTGCACTTACCGGGATTCGAACCCAGGACCACCAGCTTCGTAGGCAGGAGCACTACAAACTAGACTATGGTGACCGTCTATCTAAAATTAGGGCAATAATCATCATCAACCGAATATCGTCCACAACTGGACATAATAATATGCCTCCCTCAAAGGTTTCAATAACGTTGCCATTCGGACAGGTTTGCCGTAGTCACCCCGCAGTTAGGCGGTAGTAAGTTCACATGGATGAGGCACTGCGGCCGACTACGAAGAAATTTACGACACCCACGGGATGGTATTGGGTTGGCTCTATTATTTTAATCCGGTTATTCTTTCCGAAAACCACACATGGCTAATAGAACAATATAACGGAGATAATAAAACAATTTCCACAATAAAAGTAATTTGAACTAAATTAAATATAGCAAAATAACAGCGTCTGAAAACAACCTCGCCTATTCAATTATGAGTTGCTCTTCGTTGCAGATAATGCAATTGTGTCTGTGTATTTCTAGGTAAAGATTGCTTTTGTTGCTTACGTAACGTGCAGGTAGGAAGGTTTCAGTGGAAGGTTTTCTGATTGGCGGTTGGTTCCACAATTTCCGAGAGTGTTTATGTAGTTCAATATTTATTCAAATCTGCATTTGCAACTTTAAGTTTGTATAGGTACAGATAGTTCTCTACGTCAAAAGAAAAAACTTGAGAGGTGTCAAGGGAGACCCGGATGGAACTAAGTTATTTCTTATTATTTATTATGTCCAAAAAACCTGTATACACTCAACAAAAATAATCGTCGCGACACCACACTGTTCTGTGTTTGCTTTCTATAAGAGAAAGAGAGAGAGAGACAGACAGAGACAACAAGCGCACGCCGCACAGCTGCAAAAAGTGTCGTGACAACTTTTCGTAAGATTTTTTTCCGTCTAGCCCCCTTTCACAACGCTTCGTTCCAAAAGTATTTCCTTGGATAATTATGTTATCTAACAGCAGTAATTACAACATAATATATTAATTACAGGACACGGGACATGACGCAGCGTGGACAGGCCCCCTACAAGATGGACTGATGATCTTGTGAAGGTCGCTGGAAGCTGCTGGATGTGGGTAGCGCAAGACCGGCAATTATGGAGAACTTTGGGGGAAACCCTTGTCCAGCAGCGTCTTTCGCTTGATATGATGACGATTATTATATTCATTACAAACTTTGGCTTAAGATTTTTTATATTTGTATCGATACAAATGGCAGACGCAGTTATTCTCGTAGCTTCATAGGAGAAATTGTAGATTTAATTTCTAACATGTTTCCTATGAAGCTGTTAGAATACTTTAAAAGCTACATGAGGCACGCATAACCGTTTCTCACCGGTCGGTCACTGGTTTTTAAGTTTAGTACAGACGGCAGCACATCAAGCTACCCCGATTTGTCGAATTTCCCCAATTGAAAGTGAACCTTGTACTTTTGTTATAAAGATGAAAATCTGTAAAAAAAATTGACAGATTGGGGTAGCTGGATGTGGTGGCGTCTGTACTTAAACATGTAGTATGTCTATAAATGGGTGACCGCCAACACGTTTAAATTTTTGGTTATCACAAATATGATAAATAATTGGTATGTGTCTATATTTAGAAATAGTTGGAACAGATTAAGGGGTTGCCATTTTACGATAATTTTGGAAAAACGAGTAAAGACCCGAAGGGGTGTATGAAATCCCACGCAAGTAATTAACTCCTTAAAATAGGCAGAAACAAGACGCTTTAATGACATTAGTGAGTCTCTTTAACCACTTATATACAACTATAACCGACGAGATTGAAAGGTAGGAGAAGGATTGAACGGATTGCTTTGAATTACTTGTTACTTTGAAGGAAATGGGTTTTGATGCACACCATGTCGATAGGAATTACACCTTAAATCATATGTACTAAGAACTATTTCCCAGAAATTACATTACCACCGATAAGCTTCTGAACGGTTCGAATGAATCTATCAATATGGAACCTAAATGCAATGAGGGATGTCTGACGAAGGTTTAATGGTTGATTAATTACGTTTAAGAATTAGTGCCTTAAGTATTTGGGATTAATTTGGTAGATGTTGGTATTACTATATCGTTTTATTAGCTTACCACACCAGCAAGCGATAAATATATATCTTACCGTTCGTTTTACATAGAAACAAGTATAAATGAAAATAGCCCTGATTTTGATTAGCAGCAAAAATATGAGATGCGACGATATTACTACAACGTTCATGTGTTATTATATAATGTGTTTTTTTTTTCATATAATATCAAGGCAAACGACTAGTGGGTCTTCTGATGGTAACTGATCAGCGCACCGCACATGGACACACTCAACACCAGAGGAGCCCCATGTGTAAAGTAGATTCGCTTCTTTAAAGAGGTAATAAGCAGTAAAAAGATTCTGGAGAACACACACAGTAGCAGACAACCATTCATCGAAGTAATATGGATGAAGATTCCACTTTAGGCGAGAGGGACTCTGGTATAAGTTCCAATAATTCCTCTGAACAATTCCCGTTAAAAATTGTTGTCCCAGAAAAATAAAAAACCGGCCAAGTGCGAGTCGGACTCACCCATGAAGGAAGAGTTCCGCAGCAGCAAGTATTTCAGTTGATTAAATGAAAGGTAAATTGCGGTTTACGATTTTGACGCATTAAAAAAAACTACTTAATTTCGTTCAAACCAATTTTCGTTGTTAGTTTACATGGTAATGGACATCGTATATTTTTTTTAGTTTTATCATTCTATTATTTTAGAAGTTACAGGGGGGGACACTCATTTTACCATTTTGGACGTGTCTCTCGTGCAAACTATTCAGTTTAGAAAAAAAATATACTAGGAACCTCAATATCATTATTGAAGACCTATCCATAGATATGCCACATGTATGGGTATGATAATTTTTTTTTTTGAGTTTCAGTGCTATGTATGGAGAACCCCCAAAATTATTGTTCTTGTTCTATTTTTGTGTGAAAATCTTAATTTTACGACACATCAGAATACACACACAGAATACATCTACTTACCAATTTTCAACAGTACAGCTCTTATAGTTTCGGAAAAAAATAGCTGTGACATACGGACGGACAGACAGACAGACATGACGAACCTATAAGGGCTCCTTTTTTGCCATTTGGCTACGGAACCCTAAAAATAGATAACTACTCATTGTATTAACAGGCATACAATGTGTAAAAAGTTTAGACTCTACATTTAATTAAAAGCTTCATTAAGGTGCTGCATAAATAACAAAACAGCTGCACTAGGTAATTCAACAAAAAGGTCATTTCATAAAGAAATTAAGTGATGCTTAATTTCTTTAATATATACATTTCCAGTATAAGCTGATCCCGCATTGTACAGGATTTCCATACAACGAGAGAGGTCAGCATATTGTAAATGTATAGCTTGATAAGTAGCCGTGTGTACAATTATAAATTACTGATACCAAAAGATGTACATATAACTTAACGATACAATACAGTAAAAAATTATGAATCCAATGATGAAAATGATAAATGTAAAAAGTTACCGAATAAATGAATCTTGAATTTGAATAGCAGAGCTAACTGTTAACATAAATAAATATATATTTTTAACATAGAATATAACGCAGAGACGAGACGCTTAAGCTCTCGTAATTTTCTTTTAGAGTATTATTATTTTAGTATCTTTGTTTTTAGATTTTAGTATTTTATTGTTCAATAACTAACCTAAAGTTTTAAGCGACACTGCCAATTTTAATAAATGTGATGACAGTTACATATCGCTAAGTTCATTTAAATAAAAAATAAAATATTAATAATACTGTCCTTATGTTAATAAATACTGTCCTTGCGTAAAATAAAACTATATAACCGTTAGGAAACCACTCCAACTATAATAACATCATTTTGGAAAAGAGCCGATAATTTAACACTGCTGGGCCAATATTAACCATTGCAAGGAAATTGGCTTTCAAGTGAAAAAAACCGCATCGAAATCGGTCCATCCGTTTGAGAGCTACGATGCCACACACACACAAACAGACATCGACGTCAAACTTAAAACACTTCTCTTTTTGCGTCGGGGGTTAAAAAAAGAAACAAAATTCAGGGAGAGAGAAATAAATAATATTCACGGTCATCTGATCCCAAATTATGCACCAAGTTTGTCTGATCCCAAATTATGCACCAAGCTCGTACTATGGAAATCAGATAACTGATACCTGTACTACTTACATTTACTACTTATTCTTTTGTAAATACTTACTTATAACTACACCCATATACAGGATAAACAGACATGTTCATGCACACAAATATCTGTCCTGGGTGGGAATCGAACCCACGACCTACGGCTTGAAAGGCAAGCATTTACCAAACACACCATCTGGCCCGTCTCATCTCTCTCTCCGCGATTTCAAGTTGAAAAGCGTGACGAAAACATTTTTGTTTAAATCGCTTTTTAAGTTTTGATGTAGATAAGCTTCGAACTACAATTTGTTATTAACTAGCTGTTATAAAGTTTTACCCGCGTTAAACTTTATAAATTACAGCCTATGTGTTAATCTAGGGTGTCAGCTAACTCCATACCAAATTTTATTAAAATCCGCTCCAGTCGTTCAGACGTGAAGAAGTAAGAAACATACATACACACTCACACATTCACAAACTTTCGCATTTATAATATTATGGTGATACTGACCCTCAATATTGCTGTCGTTATAGAAGATAATATTTCTAATCTCAAAAATGGGAAATCATAAATTTAATCGTCCGGCGGGTCTCGAACCTGCACCATCTACCAATCCGGGGTAGGCGCTCTGCGTTAAGCTACGAACGATACACGCTGGCAGATCAAATTTAGGATTCCCATGCTAACACCCTTCCGGAGGATGTAGGTATTATATATCGGTTATGTTTTACTAGAAACATGGCCGACTGATATGTTCACAGTTTCCCATCCCATTTTTGAGATTAGATAAACGCTTTGCATTGCAAATAATGCTATAAAAATTAAAAATTAAATAATATTTCTAACCTCCAAGTCATCCCGAGGACGTCTACCCAGCCAAGTCTGTAACCCAGGAAATCGCTGACAGTGGGAGCACACTTTCTGGTGGAAGTACCTTGCTCGGTTTGCGCTCACCATCTCTATCAAGCTGTTAAAAAGAAAAAATATATCTTAGAAAATTATCCTAAACCCAACTCCCTCTTTCAAGGTTTGAGGACGGTATACAATTTATCGTAAACTGGACAAACCCATCACGCATAAATGAGAGCTAGTGGTTAATAAGTCGGATAGGACATTGAAAATGTCGATAGGCTACGGTGACCATTTACATTATCAAGCGGGGTGAAGGTTTTTTGTAGACAATAGAATTAAATATCTATTTTTAAATATATACGATTTCAGATAGTGTCCACCCCCAAATAACTTTCAGAATGGATCAGCCCCAAAATGGACTGTATTTGCGGAGCATCAGTCCAATCCATGCTAATAGCTTGCCCAGCCTGCCCTGCCACATGTTCATAGCAGGATCTTAGAAATACCACAAGCAGGTTAATCAGGGTGGCCACGTTCTGGGCCACAAACATTTAACGAGTTGCCATCGGAACGCTAAGAAAATGAAGAATGGATCACATATTTTTATTCCAGAATGATTTTTGTACTACATAGTACTGACGTCCTACGACGTGACGTAGAGGTTCAGCAATTGAAACGAAAAAAGGTAACAAACGAGCAAATGATTTAATCAATTATCTGCGGAGGTATTTCCCAACCGATATGAAATGGCAACCTTCAATAATCGAGCATATTCCTTTCTCAATTACCGGCAACGTACTTCCAGCCCCTCTGAAGTTGCAGGTGTCCAAAAACGTTTGCTATTATAATTTAAAAAAAAAACAACATCTAAACTTTTTATCATGATATTATCATGGATGATGAGGCAAATCTAAACCCAGCGTCGACATGACTTTGATAAACAGTCGACAAAGATGTATCTATCTCCGGCTAATTCAAGATATTAGAAGCCAACTAGACAAATCGAAATCTTTCTATTGTGAAACTCACTATTTTTACTCGGACAAAAATATTTTTATATACACAAACATTGCTTACAAAAAATCTTGAGAAAAAGATTAAAGATATCAACAATTCTTTTCTTTTGTACCACAATATCAAAAGCACTATTTATCAACTTACGTCGCTTTATCATGCGGAATCATTTCCCCTCGCTCCACCTCGAAGACAGGTACCACGAACACTGTCTTAGAGAACACGTAACCCTTGTCTCGCTCCTTATCCCCCATAAGCTTCCTTACCATTTTCAGAAATTTAGGCGCCAACCCGTAACTTGGTACCATTTCTATATCCGACACTAAAAAGTAATTTGTCAGTGTCGCATTCCTTGCTACGTTCCTACCGACGTTTATTGGATACATCAACATACGAGATTTTCTGTAACTCCTTATATAAGTCTCAGTTCCAGAGCAATCTTCAAATCTGAGAGTGGGAACCTCGTAATGTTGAATTGGCATATTGAGTGCCATTCGTTCGGCTTTATTCTTCATCACCCACTGCACGTACTCAGCTCTTGTTTTGTTTGTCAATTTACTATATCGGTCTATCTTTAGCTTCAGTAGGTCGTCTAAAGTAACATTTGGTGTCGTCGGAGGCGTCTCCGTGGTCAGAGCCATTTTTCTTTCTGCTATTGGCCTGATCTTTGGTGGATGCTTGTTAGGATAAAACAGATGCAGTGATATTTTAGCCATCCCCACGTAGCAAGAACATAGATGACCAACAATTTGCATAGCGACATCTAGATCATAGTTGGGAACGAATAGAGCGAGACTGATGGGTCCATCCCAATACCTTGCTATTTCCACGATGTGGTACAAGAATTCGGGCGTCGCTTGAGTAACATACGTAACCGCATCGACTTTTTTGAAGTGTGCGTATGAAGTGCCGGTGATAACATTGTAAATAACACTGAAGTCATTGCTTGCAGCTCCTGGTGAGGGATGTATTTGGAAACTGCCCCACTTGAGGTTGTCTGGTAGCCCATAGTGAAATTCACAGAAACTGTCGTTGGTTGGTTTTCGGCCCTTCAAAAATAGACCCGGGGAGTAATTGAAGTCGCCGACTTTTCTTATATTTTGGTGTTTGTGGCGTGATTGAGCATGTAGCCGGAATATAACAGTCAAGGCAATTAAGAAGAAAGCTATGAGTAAGACTGTTGAGTATTTCCTAATCAGTTTGAAGGAGTAAGCACGGTATGTCTGCAGGCATCTCTTCATTTTTAACTTGCATCGTTTTTATTTCCATTTAACATTTAAAAACATGTTTTTGGATTTTGGCTCCAAACTTTCTAGCTTTTAAAGTACACCTATGTTTGATAAACTTTAACGAATAGTATATGATATAATAAATATTCTGTAAAATGATGTAAACACAATTTTTCCGCACTCAAACATAAACATTTGTATCTCACAACATGTCGCAATTTAAATATTTTTTTAACATCACTGAATCATTATGACTTTGTAAAGAAATATTTATTATTAAACCGTAAATATAAAGATAATTTCTTTAATTTTGTGCTTTCAGTCTAATATTCGGTTTTATTTTGACAGAAACTGCGCGCGCAGCATGTCGGCCCCAAGCTACAGAAAATCAATGTTCGCGCCATATTAGCAGTGCGATCTCAGTTACGATTTTATTGTTTTAAGTTGGTTCTCTATCTTCATTTCGTTTTGGGACTTCGATTAAAAAAGGTTTTTATTCGCGTAGATTTTAAAAAAGCACTTGTAATTAGTCCGATTATGTTTGTAGTAATATAGTTAAGAATACATAATTATTTCTAGGTACATACCGTGACAAATGGAAATCCCTTATCTCTGCCTACCTCTTTGGGAAACAGACGTGAGTCTATGTATGTATGTATGTATGTATGTACCTATAGGATATTTGAATCTGCACTTTTATGAAAACATTTAGAAATAACATTTAATTTATAACAGTAATGATTTAGTTACTTAGCTATGTTTTTTGTTTGTGGCTATGACTGCACGTGTGGCGTAACAGCTAAGACAATATGATAACAACAACGTGTGCCTCGCCCCTTTATGTCCCGGATTTGATTCCCGCGCCGGACAACTATTTGTGTCACCCATAAATAGTTGTTCTGAGTCGTAAAGTGCCACGCGACACAGGGAATAGATTGTCTTTAATAATAATATAATAATGATAGATTGTCTTAAATAACAATATATAATATTTATGCCAGTAAAGAAATTCCAATTGCAAAATTTTATATTAGATAAATGGGATGATACGATGTATTTTATTAAATAGTAGCTATGCCCCGCGGTTTTACCCGCGTTAAAGTAGTTATGGCGTAAAAGAGTAACAAACATACATCCATACATCTATACTCATAAACTTTCGCATATATAATAATAGGTCTTTACCTATGAAATTGCCGTTTTGTATGAAAAAATTTAAACGAATTTTTTTCATGAATTTTTTTATTTGTATTAATCGAAGTAATCACCCATGCAATCAATGCATCTTTGCCATCGCAGTGGCAGTTTATTGATGCCCTTCTTAAAGAAATCAGCTGGACGGGAGGCAACAAATTCTTCAAAGGCATTTTGTACTGCCTCTCGGGTATTGAATTTTTTTCCCGCCAAGAAGTTATCCAAATTCTGGAAAAAGTAGTAGTCTGTAGGCGCAAGGTCTGGTGAGTAGGGCGGATGACGGAGAGCTTCCAACCCCAGTTCTTGCAACTTGGAGACCGTCTGCTGTGCAGTATGAGGTCGCGCGTTGTCGTGCAGGAGCAGCGGAGACGAGCGCTTGACCAATGCTGGTTGGAGATGCGCCAGCTTCTCCATCATTGTGCTCAGTTCTTCACAGTACACATCTGCAGTAATGCTCACCCCGTTTGGTAAGAAGCTGTGATGAATCACACCGGCGCTAGACCACCAAACAGTGACCATCACTTTTCTAGGGGTAAGTTTTCGTTTAGGGCATTGTTTAGGTGCTGAACCAGGATCCAACCAACTTGCTGAGCGCTTGCGGTTATCAAACAGAATCCATTTTTCATCGCAGGTAACAATGCGGTTCAAAATTCCTTCATTTGTGTGTCTGTTGAGCAGTGCAAGGCACGTCTCGACGCGTACTTCGCGCTGGCGATCATTGAGTTCGTGGGGCACCCATTTGTCAAGCTTTTTTACCTTGCCAATTTGACGCAAATGGACCAATATTGTTTTGACGCTAACGTCGAAAGCTGCTGCTAATTCAGCCGTAGATTGTGTATCATCAGCTTCCACAACCGCCTTTAATTCGTCATTGTCGACCAAAGTCTTCGGACGACCGCGAGGTTCATTTTTCAGGTCGTAATTTCCAGAACGGAAGCGAGCAAACCAATAACAGGTGGTGCGTTGGTTTGTAGTGTTAGCTCCGTAAACGTCGTTGATGTTGCGTGCCGCTTGTGCCGCGTTGCTGCCACGACGGTACTCATATTCCATAATTACTCGAATTTTTAACGTATCCATGATGACGAAAAAGATTGAAATGCGATGAAAATGTAACACTAATCAATAAAGAAATGACTACTTTTGGAAAAAAGAATCCATGTTTTTAAAATAAAATTAATTTGAAATTAGAATTCTTAGCCAAACAAAAATTATTTTGATTTGAAATGGCCAGTACTGCAGAACGGCAATTTCATAGGTAAAGACCTAATATTAGTAGGATGTGTACTTCCAGCGGTTTTGGCAGTCTACGCCTGAATAGCTCGCCGATAGTAGATTTTACTTGACACTTATCGTCATATTTTGGACAATTCACACAATATCTATAAGTGTTATTCTGATGTATAAGCTATATTATTGTTAAGTTTCATTAACATCCATTCAGTCGTTTTTACGTGAAAAAGTAACAAACATCCATCCATCCATCCATACTTATAAACTTTCACATTTATAATATTAAAAAATAAAATAGGATGTAGGTAAGGTGAGGGTACTTCCCTAATCGAGCAGTCCAAAGAGCGAACATCTATGCTCGTTTTAAAGATCAACCATTCATTACGTCCGAACTCAGGTAATTCTAACTTGGTCTGCAAGGCACTGTGTTGCTTGCAAATATTGAGCGGAGTGTAGTAAAGTAAAGCACATGTCTAGACCACAAACTTTTATATTGCAATGGGGCAGTCGATTTTTTTTTTTTGGTAATCGTTTAGTATCCGGAGGCCAAGTGTTCGATTCCTGCACTGAAGAGATATCAACATTTTGTTCGCATCGCCGCAACCATGATGGATTACAGCAACACACAGTACACAGTAATTTTTTATATTATACATTTTATTTACACACTGTCAAATATGTACTATTATTAATTTTACATTTGATTTTATTTTTTTAAATAAATAAATAAAAAAGGTTTTTATTCACGTAGACTTTAAAAAAGCGCTTGTAAATAGTCAGAACATGTTTGTAGTAATATAGTTGTATACATTAGATATTATTTCTAGTAACATAGATATTTAGGTACATCTTGTATGAAAACATTTATAAAATTTATTTTATTACAGAAATGATATTTAGCTAGCTCGTATCAAGTTATTGTCAAGAGATTATGTTTAATTATCTAGTTTAAGTCTAATATTTTTACTACATATTGTCAATGGTTCTGTCTATATTAAAGGTATTATTATTATAACGGACCTTGTGTTAATAACGACGGTCGCGCTTTAATGCTACCACCGGATCCAATGCGCCCCAACTGAGAAGACCCAGCGAAACAAACTCAGTGGGTTCATCTACTACCGGTTTCAACACGACCCAGTTGAGACGGTCCGGCGAAACATACTCAAGCGGGCATGAACACGGGATTTGGTCCAATTTGAGT
The DNA here is from genome assembly GCA_951640165.1 of Pseudoips prasinana. Taxonomy (NCBI): domain Eukaryota; kingdom Metazoa; phylum Arthropoda; class Insecta; order Lepidoptera; family Nolidae; genus Pseudoips; species Pseudoips prasinana. Next base: position 8,224,154 of record OX621249.1, read on the forward strand.
AATTATTTAGTAGGCAAACACAATATATGCTCGATCGGTTGTCTGAATGCTTATTATTTTAGATTATATTTAGGTATACAAAAGAAAAACTTCGAAACAATAACATTATTCATTTTGAGACAGAGTCAATAATTTTAAATTAAGTATATGATAGCAATCATTTACAGATAGTTCACGTAACACAGCAGATCAGTCATGTCTATATGGCTACAAGATCTCCGGCGAGCAATGTGCAGGTAGGAAGTGAGAGCCAGACGTCTTTGTCATCGATGTACTCTTTAGTGGTGTAATAACCCCTAGCCATAAGTATACGTTTAATATGTGTTTTAAAACTTGTGTCAGGCAGATCAGTAATTTGAGTAGGAAGCTTGTTATAAAACCTAATACAATTTCCTAAAAATGATTTATTAGTTTTGCTTACTCTAAAGCCTGGCATGGCTAGTTTGTTTTTATTCCTAGTATTTATATTATGCAGTTCACTTTTCTTTTTATAATTATGAATATTTTTTCTAACAAACATTATATTCTGATATATATATTCCGATAGCACAGTAAGTATATTTATTTCTTTAAACAAATTTCGCAAAGAATCGCGACTGCCTAAACCATAAATGGCTCTGACTGCTCTTTTCTGCAATACAAAAATAGTACCTATGTCAGCCGCCGAACCCCACAGCAGAATGCCATACGACATAATGCTATGAAAGTACGCGGAATACACTAATCTAGCAGTTTGTTCATCTGACAATTGCCTTATTTTCCAGACAGCATAGGAAGCCGAACTTAATTTACCTGCTAACTTTTCAATCTGAGGACCCCATTGCAATTTTGAATCAAGTGTCAATCCTAAAAATACGGTCGATGGGACTAAATCTAATATTTTCGCATTAAGTGCAACTGTTGGTACAATTTGAGTCACATTCGGCAATGAGAACCTGATGCATTTAGTTTTCCCTGCATTTAACAAGAGATTATTTGCCGAAAACCATTCTGATATAAAGCCGAGTGTTTTATTATGCTCAATAAGATCTTTATCCTTTCTATTTATTTTTTGTTTTGTTTAACTTAAATTTAAATGTCTCTTTGCCTTACCGCCTGTACCCGCCCTTATGTAAGATACTGCTCGATATAACTTTATCTTCAAGCTCCGGGAGGGTCCCGGAGACCTGTAATATCAGTTTGTTTGAAAACCTACATCAGTCGCTGGTCTCTCACAATGTTATGTCTCATAGTATATATATCAAGTGTAATACCACATAATAACTATTGTGAAAAGAAAATAAAATTTATTTTGATTGATTTATTGATTACACACATGGGTACATACATGATGGTGGCGGTGAAAGGGTTAAGTAAAAACGTAATTTTCTTTTGGAGTACGGTAGGTTGATGAGTTATCTTTCGAGGTCCCATTATCTAATAAATATAATAAATTAAAAACAAGCTTTAAAAAAACACATTTTTGAGGATTTAAAATAGTAAAACTTTTTCTTTCTATAATTTCCACATGAACTGTCTCGTCGCCCTAACTTAACTTATTTAGAAATGTTGTTTTCTCATATAAGTGAAATGTATTTCTTTTTGAGGAAATAAAGTTCTTCTTAAACCTTTAATAAAAGCATATGCCAATGCCAATGCCAATAATTGTAGATAGTATTATTAGTAATTAGTGTCCTCTGGATTTAGAGACACGTAGCAGTCGCTTTATTAGTTCTGGTAGCTAGTCTCAACTTGTTAAAAACCGATTCTAATAGAAATAGGAAATGGCAAGCAAGAAGAGTAAATGTTAATGTACTAGCGAATCTGCGGAACCGATTTTTTATACTACCACTAGCTGTGCCCCGCGGTGTTACCCGCGTTAAATTTTATAAATTTTCTTTGCTATAAACCTCACGGAGCCCGAGACCTTTCCAACGAATGCAAAACCGTGGAAATCGGTTAGTGCGTTCTGGAGTTATAGCGTCAGGAAGGAAAACCCGACTTATTTTTATATAGTAGATATTAGCACACGTGTAATACCGGTTTCTTTAGTCTGTAACGCTTACAACACATGTCATAAGCATCACTCACTCAAGAAGCCTGGAAATCCCACCAATTTACTGACGCAAGTTAGCTTAATGATACACAATCAATTGTAATTAAGGTAAAACTAAACATGTTTTTATTGTTAGTTTATATATTATAATTATATTACAGTTACATTTAAATGGTATTCAATAAAATGTAATTTTGTGTCCCTCTATTATATGTTTGTAAAGTACCCCGCGATACAGGGATACAATTCCCTAGTGCAGGTGTTGTTTAAAAAATATCATGTTTAGTTTTACTTTTAATACAATTGATTGTGTATCATTAAGCTTACTTGTATCAAAAAGATTGAATCACATTTATTAAAAACACGGTCAAGTTTTCCTTCTTTATACTCTCTAAATAACATTAAACAAGTTATAATTATATTTTCTTTCCGCAAACACTTGTTTTTGACATATTTCATGAAAGCTCATTAAAATTTTCATATACAACGTGTAATACAAATAGTGTAGTACTGTATACTTATACTTAACTTTTTTTATCCTTTAAAAGTACAACGCCCGCACTAGGGAATCTAATCCCTGTGTCGCGGGGTACTTTACAAACTTATAATAGACGGACACAAGTTACATCCAGACTCAACACAACTATTTATGGGTCACACAAATAGTTGTCCGGCGCGGGACTCGAACCCGCGACACGAAGCGGCGAGGCACCTGTCTTAGCCGCTGCGCCACACGTGCACTCATAATTAATATGAAATTTTACAAGATAATATTTGAATTGTTATATGAAATGTATGTATATTTACATTTTATTTTATTTTCATAGCATTATTCGCACTGTAAAGCATAAATCTAATCTCAAAAATGGGAAATCATAAATTTTATCCTCCAGCCTCCTACAAGCTCTCCCAACCCTGTGTAGGCACTCTATGTTAAACAACAAACGATACACACTGGCAGATCAAATTTAGGATTCCCTTACGTTATGTGTAGTTTTATAAAGTATTCAATAAATTGTATTGCTTATAGAGACAATTAGCATGTTTCAAGTCAAGAGACAAGCTAGTAACATAAAGTGTTAAATTCGTAAATATAGGTGTACTTATTTTATTTTTATTTTTTTTATTTTCCTTTTACATCTATCTTTACAGGTATATGTCCAATGCGATAGAGTGCTTATCTAAGTATAATACAATTTTATACCACTTAACAAATTTTACTTATAACCAATTATCCATAATGCACTTCTCGTGAACTCACTCAGAGAACACACAAATAGGTCAGTCTCAGCTGCTATAAGGTTAAGAGTACGGAGAGCACGCGTCAGGGGCGCCTCATGTACAAGATTAGTCCGACCACGCGGTTCCACTAGCATTCGCGGCCGTCTCCTTCTCCAAACATACCTGTCACACAGGGCTATCTGTTCTAAAACATCAGCATTATGTTTGCTACCCCTAAATATTTTAAAAATATATGATGTTAGTGCCTGTTCCCTTCGAACTCTTAGTTCATTGTATCCCACCATGCCTAAAATAAACAGAGTGGGATACATCAAAGGGTAAAATGGATATACTCCATAATGTCGCATATACAAATATCTAATAAAATTTTGTACACGCTCCAGCATGAGGCTATACTTCGCTTCATGCGGTGCCCAGATGACTAATTACATTCAAGTTGACTCCTAACCAATGCATTATATAAGGAAATTATAGCTCGAATGTTTGCGAACCTTTTGACTGTTCGAAGTATAAAACCTAAATTTCTAAAAGCTTTCTTACATAGCCTAATGATATGATCATGAAAAGTCAGCCCGCTGTTAAAACTTATACCCAAATCCTTGACCTCTGTGACTCTAATCATTTAAAACCACCGATGCGGTAGTTATGTTGAATGGGGAAGTGCGCGCGAGAAAACGTTATTGTGAGAACAAGTTCACCACTCTGTCTATATCCCCTCGCAGCCTAGCACAGTCGTCATAGTTCCTGACGGCAAGAGATAATATAAGGTCGTCAGAGAACAGTAAACACTTAGCGTCTTTAACAACTTGCGGGAGGTCATTTATCATAAGCAGGAACTCTAGGGGGCCCAAGTTACTCCCTTGACTCACCCCTGATCTCGTAAAATATGGTTTTGACGTATGTCCCGCATATTCCACGTACTGCTGCCTGCTTTTCATACGACTGGCAAAAAAATTGAGTAAATGTGGGGTAAAACCAACACTAGCTAACTTTCTAAGCAAAACGTCATTATCGACTAAGTCGAATGCTTTTTTAAAATCAAACTAAGCGGTGTCGATTTGACCCCCGTTATCCACAGTTGTCTGCAAATGGATCATATGACAATGCAGATTACTGGTGGTACTTTTACCTGGTCGAAAACCGTGCTGAGATTCGGAAAGTTAAGACCACTTGCAAAAATATGCTCTTGCAGATAGCAGCTTCAAATATTTTAGCCGGCGTCGATAACACTGTCACATGTCTGTACCCATCCACCGATACTGCAGAAGCTCCCTTCGGAACAGGTACAACACGGGTCACTTTCCACCTTTTTGGAAATTGCGCCACCTGTAGACATTTGTTGTATATATGAAGTAGTGGCTTAGATAACACAAACCGGCAATCCTTAAATATGTAAGGGGGAATGCCATCTGGACCTGCGGACCTTTTAGGTTTTAATTCTTTAAGCGCATTACATACATCTACTAACAGCAGCTGGCTTAAGTGTACCCGTGCTGCTCCGTTTTCGAAACCCGCTCCCTCTATAGCTGCAACTACATTCAACTCCGGCTCCTCAGTTCTATAAACAGAATAAAAATACTGCGCAAATTCCTCAACACACTGCCAATCGGACAATTTTTTTTTTTTTAATAATTCTGTAAAAATAATTTAAACTGGATTCTAATTATTATTTTCTCACATCCTAACTCGATCAGATGGCGACCCGTGCGAACGGGTAGATGATTTTGCCGCAAAAATTTAAATAATCCGATTCTGGATTGGCCCAAAGAAGATCAGGACCTAATTTTCTGCAGTTTTACACAATATCGACGAGACAGTGCTTTATCATTGGGATACTACAACGGTAAGCTATAATGCTTTCTGTGTGATGTTATTTAAATTTTGTTCAAGTAAAGTCTGTTGCCACAAAGAAATCTAAAAGTGTAGTCTATTCCAAATTTTCCTTATTTTTTATTTTGTGTTAAATATCATTTAAGTTTCTGTTAAATACCTACCTTCCGATATGTTGTATTTTTGTACTTGTCATATTGTAGTTTCTTACTCTGGAGGTTTAATGCGAGGTGTAACCGCTTATTTTCCAAAACTACTATTCTTGTTACACATTGTATGTCTAAAAGTTTATTTGTTGTTTAATAACGGAGAAGTGTAATAGCTGGCCTCAAGCCGTGAGTGACAGACCACAAGACGCGAACTAGATTTAAACTTCGTTTCTTTTCCAGTTCACACTGTAGGTAAAGTTGAAACTTTAACTTTTGGACGCATATACTTTTTCTTACTAGGTTATTTTTATTTTAAAGGGATAAGAAGTTCAAATATAACCCCATCAAAAGGCTCTAGCTTTGATAAGTGATAAATTGTGACCCTTCACCATCATCACCAGCTTGATTTCGTCCACAGCTGGACATAGGCCTCTACCAAATAATATGTAAGGCAGTGGGAATGCCTACGCATGCTACCCGCAAAAAGCGGGTGGGTATGTCGGACTTGCACCGAATAAACCTTACCTACTGTGGACTTCTTTAGGCGCGCCTGTTTGGAGGAGCCCCGAGAACACGGGTATGCTGCTACCGTTCCCCCCTTTTGCGCCCAGTTCAAGATGGGCGGGACATGCACCCTAAAGTTTGCTGGATTGCCCTCCCGTATTGCTAACTCCTGATCACACACGTTTTAGTAAAATAGCAAAGCAGACATGCATTCGGGTCACTTGATGATCAATGATGACTGCCGCCCAAGGACACTCGCAACATCAGTGTGGCTGCACGTCCTCTGCCAGCAAAGGCATAGGCTCGCTTCTTGAAGGTTACTTTCGCGATCCAGTCCTTGGATCTTATCCTTTAATAAACTTATTAAATAAATACAAGACAGACTAAATAATCAAAGGGATTACTTAATGACAAAGATAGCTATAATGTGGTCTGTTTGCTTGGATGCGGACTAAGTTGTATAAGAGTCTTAACTTCTTACAATTGAGTTTATTAAAAGTGAAAAAGTCAAAAATTATATAAATATATATACTTAAAACTTTAGCAATAAATGTGGAACTAAAAGTTAGTAAGGCAAACGCAAACATTTAATAGGTTTAATTATCCATTGCTCGAAAGCTGAAAATTAGGCAGAATGTCTAATTGCATCCAACTTTTAATGAGAATTTCGTTGCTGGGTTCACAAACACGCTAGTTTTAGGAACACTATTAAACCGTACTCGGATAAAAACAGACGGAAACATGAAAAATGCTCTAAAAGAAAAATTAAAAAACAACGTGTGTGTTAAACCATTGTACCGGAAATTGAAAAACGGTCGCAAAATTAAGCCCCAACTTGTAACTTGCATTGACAGTAAATTTAAACTAGATGGCAACGAAGTCAGTGTCAAAAGAAATATATTAAACAGTGGTTTGTTACCTTTGAAAAATAATAAATGTAACAAAAGATCAGTTTGGTGTGCACCCAGCGGGAAATTTGAAAAAAATGTAATTCAAACATGTGCTCGTAATGCTAGGAGTAGAGTTTTAAGAAGACATTCTAAAATGTTAAGTGATGTGGAAGCCAAGGACACGAATGTAGATGAAACTGTAACTAAAGCTAATAAAGGAGTCCAAGTTGACAACAAGGTTGTGGTTTTGCAGAAGGTAAGGATTTATTTTAGACGGTCACCGTAGCCTAGTTGGTAGTGCTCCTGCCTACGAAGCTGGTGGTCCTGGGTTCGAATCCCGGTAAATGCAAATATTTGTATGATGAGCACGAATATTTGTTTCTGAGTCATGGATGTTTTCTATGTATTTAAGTATTTATCTATCTATATAAGTATGTACATCGTCGCCTGGTACCCATAGTACAAGCTTTGCTTAGTTTGGGGCTAGGATGATCTGTGTGACATTGTCCCTAGATATTATTATTATTATTTTAGACTAACTACATCCCACGGGTAAACACGCTTTAGCTTGGTGTAGCGTAGTAGTTCAGGCGTTCCATTTCTGCGTGTCGGGTTCAATTCCCGCACAAAGCAACTATGAGTATGAGTCATATTATATCCTCCTGGTTGAATTTCAGCCACGACGGCCCATCTCAATAGAGACTAGGCATCTTCGCGGAATATATATAGTGTACAAGTGTATGCGGAAACACAAGGGCACTTTCTTTTCATCAATCTCATAATCTAATGGAACGGCTAGTGACATGACCACAAAGAGATCAGGGATAGGACTGATGGCTATACGTGCTCTCTAAAGCACGGATGTGTAAAAAACGCCGATTGACAGACTTCGGGCTGATACTGAGAAATTATTCTTTATAGAGAAATCCCAAAATCACTTTTTAGCCCGACCCGAGATTTGAACCCAGGACCGCATTATCTGCGGTTGAATAGGATACCGCTAGACCAACGAGGCATCCCATTATTTCATATACTTGTTATAACCAATTAAAAAAGAATATGAACTCTTAAAAAAGCGTTAGAACCACTGGTCATTTGGTAAAATGGTTTTAATATTTTTATTAGTGTTAATATTTGTCATTTCTATACAATTAGAATGTATGTACCTTGTATAATTTTTTAAATAAAATTATAATATCCTGGGACCCTATTTACATAAGGCTATCTGATCCCAAACTAAGCAGAGCTAGTACTATGGAAACCAGATAACTGATATACTAAATATACTACTTTTCTTTTGTAAATACATACTTATATAGATAATTACACCCAGACTCGGGGCAAGCAGACATGTTCATGAACACAAATACCTGTCCTGGGTGGGAATCGAACCCACGACCCCCGGCGTGAAAAGCAAGCATTATACCAACCACGCCAACAGGCCCGTCAAAATTTGTATGTTTGTAATTATATGTATTATTTCTAGGTGCCGGTGACATGGCTGCGGTTCTACCCAGTACCCCAACTCCCTGGAGAATCCGCCCTATCCGTCATAGTCCGGTGCATTCTGTGTCAGCTTGGATTATTCACTGGCCTTGTGTTTTGGACTGTTATTTGGGTGTTTATTATAGAATCTTTTGAAGGTGAGTACTTACTTCAAACATGTTACAATTCTTGTTTCTGTAAGTGTCGTCATTTTAAATACTAGGAGAGTCACATAAAGGAAAGAAGTTTTATTTCTTGGTTAGACAAATAACCACGTGTAATGCCCACGTGGTTACCGTAATTTATAAGAAACTGCCGAATACATTAAACAAAAGTCTACTTATTCTCAAACCGTCTAAAATTTATACATTCAGTCAAAAAAGTATCGGGAATGGATGATTTGTTTATGGTTCCAAATTCAAATTTTTGTTTTTTTTGTTGTTGTTAGATTGGCACAACTGTTTTCCATTTTGGCGCGGAGTTTGAGTTGCATCTGTTATTTATATTAAATACAGTGCTGGTTTTAGTTATATCATATATAGTGTGTATTATGAATTTCATAATGGATAAAAATATTCGGTTCGGAGTCACTGAAAATGTTACAGAAAGCTTACGGTGAATCGACTTTATCAAAAACTCGTGCTTATGAGTGGTTCAAAGCGTTCAAAAGCGGTCGAGATGTGATGAAAGATTTCTCTCGCTCTGGTAGGCCATCAACGTCTGCAACTGAAGTTAACATCGCAAAAGTGAAGGAAATAGTGACTGAAAATCCTCATTCAACTCTGAGAGAGATAGCCGCCGAACTTTCTGTATCTCACAAGTCGATTCGTACCATTTTACTAATCATTTGGGTATGAAACATGTTGCCGCTCGGCTAGTCCCAAAAGATCTGAACATTCTCCAAAAACTCAATCACATGAAAGTAGCTGAGGACATGGTAGAACGAGTCAATTCAGACCCAACATTCATGAAACGCATTGTTACTGGTGACGAGACGTGGGTTTACGAGTTTGACATGCAAACTAGTCAACAAACTTCGGAGTGGCGCCTTCCAACTGAACCGAAACCGAAAAAACCACGCCAAAGTCGATCAAAATTCCAAGTCATGTTGACTGTTTTCTTTGACTATCGCGGTGTTGTGCACTCTGAATTCTTACCGGAAGGTCGAACGGTAAATAAAGAATATTATTTGAGCGTTATGCGGCGTTGAAGAGAGCAAATTCGACGAAAAAGGCCAGATTTGTGGAATGAAAATTCTTGCATTTTGCACAACCATAATGCGCCTTCGCACAAGGCCATCATTGTGAACTAATTTTTGACCAAACACTCAACAAATACCATCCAGAAACCACCATATTCACCAGATATGGCTCCAGCTGACTTCTTTCTTTTTCCTAAACTCAAATTACCACTTTGTGGTACCCGTTTTCAATCGGTAGAAGACATAAAGGAGAATTCGCGGCGAGAACTGAACTCAATTCCGAAAGCAGCGTTTAAAAAATGTTTTGATGAATGGATTATTCGTTGGCGTAAGTGTATCGTTTCTGAAGGAGCATACTTTGAAGGTGATAAAATAAATTTGGATGAATAACAAACATTTTGTATATTATTGATCTTTTCCCGGTACTTTCTTGACAGAGTATTACATCCAAATGCTGCTTTTAGAACTTGTTACCAGATGCTAGCACCGGTCCGTAAGTGATTGGCAAGGTTAAGCAATTAGGCTCGCGGTCAGTCCATAGATGGGTGACCGCCAAATCGGAGTAATTTCTGAGCGTCTCCGTGCTTCGGAGGACACGTTAAGCAGTCGGTCTCGGTTGTAGCCATTAGGCAACAGCCGTTAAGCCATGTCAGAGGCTTAATGGGCGGCTTGAACAACTCTGACACTAGGATAACCACTGCCAATACGATAAGTAAGTTCCCTATAAATATGTTTATATTAACAAAATCTAATGAAAAGATACTACTAATAACTACAAAACAGACATAAATTTATATTTTACAATCAAAATACAAAATATGTAATGTTAATTCTGAATAATGATGATTACAAAACATGTCTTGTCATTTTCTAAAATAAGTGCGCTAGAAAGAAATTGAATCGGGACCATAATTCTCCAATTCGCATTTCTTATCCAAACTAGATTTAAACGATTATTTAACCTTAAAACTTTCTTGTTCCAGGACCCCATGAAATGAAAGTGTCACTTGAGTTCGATAAAGCTCAAAACCAACTGATTATAGATCTTGCCACCGAGTTGAGACAGGTATGTTGCTTTCTAGACCCCACAGTCAAACTGTTAACACGGTTTTTAGGGACAAAAGTGTATTTATTTATTTAAGGACATGCAGAAGGTGTTACATCTACTTAAATCTAGAATGTTTTAATCAATACAGTAACCTGATCCAAATGTACAGCTTCTAAAGGTGCCACAACATGCACATTCAGGAGTAACACTGATTAAACTAATACAATATTTATTATCAATGTAATTATTGTGAAATAATAATAATGGCAAAAGGTCGATTAAGTTGTAAAACAAGCCGATAGCGAAAATAACGATCGAATATATCGATTCGAAGTTCGCCATCTATATAAAAAATATCATAAATATAACAATTTATTAATACCTACGACGTTTAGAGTTAGCCTAAAGCTAACACTGAAAAGCTCTCACTGCTCATGTTATTGTATTATGGTATGTTTTCAGTATATTTATTTTAACATCCAGTTAAGATAGTCAATACAATCGTCTTTAAGTAATATGTTATGCGATAAGACCGCCATATAATGTGGATATATTAAAACTGTAAAAATCTCAATTTCAATATTTCAATTTTAAATATTGTTTATGAATAATAAACAATATTTTACAACTGTGTTAGAATTCAATCTTTATCATACAAGATCATGCAACAGGTATACAATAATAACAAAATTACAATTATGTCCAAATTTAAAATATTTAAAACGTCGGGATTACATTTACACAATCAAATAATAATAAATAAATAAATCATTATGTAGCATTACAAATGTCAACAGGTAATATTATAATCAAAGATAATAAATAATCACTACAATTTAGTTACAATGTGGAAATAATTAATTGTTATATGTTAATTTCACAATGGTCACAGTTCATCTATACAGTACAGACATTTGTCCAAGAGGAATTCTTTTAACTTGGATTTGAACTGAGATCTGTATATAAGACTTTTAAGGTCTAATGGTAGCTTATTGAAGATAACATCTGCGTTATATTGCACACTATGCTTAACAATATTCAAGTGTGGTATTATTTTCATTCTTAGGTCTTTTCTGCGTGTTTTTCTCTAACTGATCTATCCTTATCTGTTTCATAGTCATGTTAATATTTCTGTAAGTTGATAAGAGTACCAAACCAACAATCTACCTATCTATATATTAAAAACAGGCAAGAAGTCATGTTTTATGGCCCTTTCACCACTGATATCTCTTGTTCTGTACAAATACGACCGTATAGAAATGAATTCAATTTGGACGCGTTTTAACACCACACATGAAGAGCAATTAGGCAATGAAATTTAGCAATCGGCACTTCAACTGTGAAGTTAAATACGTCTCCCAACTGGGTTTGGTAGTTTTAGTACGATGACAGTTTTAGTACGGTGAAAACCAACTTTAAGTCTGTAGAGAAAAGGTTAACATCCCCTTATTTCAGAAATAAAAATTAAGGTAATAATTACGCATAACTGTTGGCAGTAAACCTCGTTGTAAGTTCAAACTGCTGTCGCGACATCTAAATATCTATGAATAGAAATTTAAAGACGGAATCAAGTACATGTTTTGTAGGGAACATCAATCTTTCTCTTTAAATGACGACCCTAAATAAATAAATGAGCTGAAAATATATGGTAAAATAGAACTCGGATATACGAAGTTCTATTTTTATTTTATTTATTTATTTATTAACAAATCAATTATTAGGTTGGATAATGCTCATTTAAATAAAAACTACTAAAGAGTTATACAGTTATTTATGTGGAACTCGAACGACAACTTAGGACAGTTACTGAAAAAAAAACAAAATTGAAACTATTTATTTCTTAAAAAGACATATACAATTTACATAAATAACGCTTAATGTCGACTACGAGATTATGTGCATTATTGCGAATTTAATAATTGTTTACACAACTCACATGTTTTTTAAATTATTCTTTTTCTTGTGCTAGTGCTAAATGTACCTGGACGTCGATTCCTCCTACATTTTATGTTTCTCGACCGTGAACAACGTTGTAGGATGTTTTCAATGTCATGATAAATAATAATAATGTCAACAAAAGAACGTATCATTTATCATAATCATAGCACATCACTCAAAAAAAATGTCTCATGGGTAATGGAATAAAAACTAAAACATTTAGCTATAATTTCAAGTATTATATCGTCCTTCAAAATAAAGGTAATGTTATACGTTAAAAAGGAGGGCAGATAATAAAATAAATATAACTGACAATGACAATAGAACCTTAATGCACGAATTACAAACAAGTGCGGCCTCTAGTATTTTAAATATAATGTGTATGACATTAAACATAAACTACACCAGGCAGAAGAAACAATTTTGATGCAAACGCTTATCACACAAAGATTTGTCCCAGGTAGGGATCGTACCCGCGACCTCTTTCGTAGCAGTCAGTGTCAGTACCCACTAGACTAACATGCTAGTCTATATTATATTATAGTATGGGCCATATATTATGTTTTCATGGTCATAATATGTATATAGATATTTTCCGAAATTCTATCTCTCAATATAAAACAAAACTTAAAAATATTGATCCGTAGTCGGCGTTAAACCTCAACCTAAACTTAGGCCACTAAAAAAATATATTTTTGGAGTACAAAACATCCAAATTTTTGTACTCCAGATTTTTCGTCATTCTTTTTTTTTGTAATTAAAAAAAAAATTGGGAAATCTTAGGTGGGGATCAGATGGCCGGGTGAAATATTGCCCCTTGATATTATTATTTTATGTTACGTGATTTCCCCGTAGTTTGTGAACAATGTTTTGATAATTCTGTCGGATTGGACCCATACGTATTGTGTTCGAATCGTTATATAATATTAAAACAGTAATTATCGTAACAAAGGGAAACCGATACTAAACATTATCTCGAAGCATTTTGCCACCGGAGCACACCAGTTATATTTAGTTATGACATAAACAATGCAGCGGTACAAACTCACATTTAAGCAACAACATTTGAGAACAGTTCCAAGTTTGAATTAGTCTAAGTTAACACTTCGCAAACTTTATATGTTATTGTCTATTCGATAGCTGCAATCTATGCCTGTAATGTAGGTCGTGCAAGTTTGATCTCTCATTCAATTCGGCGACCCTGTTTCTAAACATTGTAGTAGGGGGAAACGAAACAAATTAAATACGTGTTGTATAATGAACTCCTGGTTTAGACTATAGCGGCCAATTTCAATGGATCATATTATAGCGTGGGACACAAATGTCTGCACAAACACAGTTTCACTCTTTGTACTTTCACTCTCATGGTCCGATGGATGGTGACAACTTTTTTCCATGTTGACTTTGCCTACTAATTATCTGCCTACTGGTAATGCGAATGTTTCTTGAAAGGAAAATCCCAATTACACTTTTTTGCCCCTCCCGAGCATAGACCGAAAACCTACGCGACGCAAAGTCAGTCAGCACTAATGAGGTGGTAAGTCTTTAGCTTTAAAATTAATAAAAATGATAGAACGTTATAAATTTGCCCTCGGTAGGTAGGTACTAAGAATTAGTTTCCTTGTGTTTGTTTCCGGTTTCTTTTCTGCGAATACAAGAGGAGTATTTTTTTTTAAAACTTCTTTATTTCTTCAAATCATTACTTACGAGAGATTCTTTTGCTCAGACCATCGCAAGCTTCTTCTTAATGTCGCTGAAATAATGCGGATTAGGCGAGGGTCACTCATTTACTTGTTCGGCTGAACTGAAGAAACAAGATTCCAGAACATTTTTGACGATAAATGCCACCCACACATTCGATACTATCTCATTGTAATCAGCTCTTTACAGCGTTCAACATATGGAATCACCGAAAAAAACGGTAATCTATTTATTGTTTTTTCTGTGATTCCATTAGTTGAACGCTGTAAAGAGCTGATTACAATGAGATCGTATCGAATGTGTGGGTGGCATTTATCGTCAAAAATGTTCTGGAATCTTGTTTCTGGAGTCTCATTAGAGAAATGCAGTAGATACGATACATATTCCCATTACCAGTGCCACTTACTACTTTAGTTTCAGCTGAGCTGATTAGTTCAGCGCTGTAGGTTTGGCTCCCCTAACACACCTCAACTTCCCGTCGATGTCGTAAAAGGTGAGTAAGGCATATGTATACTAGGTAGTCGGGCAGCAACGCCACCTGTGTAGCTATCAACTAACTGTGGTTTCCAAGTCGCAAGTCAAGCGTTGTGATAGGACAAACACATCCAAATAGCAACGTTGTGGAAACCTTTGGGGGAGACTTCCATGATGATGTGATGTAGAGAGATGAGAGATGTTCTTCGCTGGCATGCTAGCTACGCGGGAGTACACAAGATGAAGTACCAGAAGCACCACAGTATCAACATCTTCCCTTTGATCGTTTTCAACGTCAGCTCGAATGGTCGTTGACTGTCGTCCTACGGGTATCTATTTTTTTTAAAGACAACGCTCGCACTAGGTAAACTAAATCCTGTGGCGCGGGGTACTTTACAAACATATAATAGACGGACACAAATTACACCCAGACTCAGAACACCTATTTTTGGGTCACACAAATAATTGCCAGCGCGGGACTCGAAACCGGGACACGAAGTGGCGAGGCGACTGTCTTAACCGCTGCGCCACACGTGCAGTCAATTTAGGTTGCCCTGCGGAGAAACGTGGCGTCTCTATGTGTCCCGGTTCAGAGGATTTGTTCGAGCTTATACCGCAGCCACATTCCACCACAAACACTCTCCCAAAAGTGGAAATTTCATCCTTATCACCTGAATGAAGAGCCATCTACCACCTTGAGTTTCAAAACAATTTTTTTGCTGCGCACTACCACTCTGTGCAATCAATTTACTGCGGAAGTATTTCTGATCTGGTTTGACATATGAAGCCTATCCCTTTGTTTAAGGCTGGCCACGCACTTGATCCTCTGGTATTGCGAGTGTCCATGGGCAGCGGTAATTACTTGCCATCAGGTGATCCACTTGTTTTTCTGCCTTGCTATATATTTAAGTGTCGTATATGTGGGCGGAACTAATCCCAAGAAAAATGTATTTTCGTAAAAAAGTAAATGTATCTCATAACAAGATCGACAGAAATAGGTGTAAGTAGATATTGCTGAAATATCTTATGCGCCAATTTGCGGATCGCGTCGAAATGAAATTTGAATATTGTCAGTCGGGACCTCGAATGTAGGCAGCGTTTTCTCGCGGGACAGCCTGCCTTACATACACATTCATAAATAACTACGAACATGAACGAAACAAGATTCAAGACACGACACAAGATTGGCAGCTATAACATTCTTAGCAAGCATATTCTTTCTCCGTATTTTTCAATATCCCATTTCAGATGTTTTATCTCAAGGAATAATAGGTAAATAAAGTAAAAGTAACGATAACTTCAAAAAGTCACTTTGTTAAGACACATACAAATTGTTACCCTGACTGGGTCGCTATACAGTTCAATTTATCACGAACGCGCGCTTTTAGTACACACATAGACCGAAATCACCATACGACCGCTTCTTTTGTTTTGACCTTCACAGGATCGCTCTGTCAATTCCGCTACGTAAAGTTAAGTTAGTGCTTTAGTCCCAGTCAAATAATTGGTCTACAGTACCCTGCATGTTGTAAGAGGCAACTTCAATGCGGTTGATTTTGACGTTCTTCTGGGCATACTACACTCACTTAACATATCTCCGACGACAACTGATTGGTTTCGCAGTTACCTGTGTGGCCGTCGGCAACGTATTTGCATAGATGACTCCATGTCTTCTTGGTGCAATACTAGCGCTGGCGTTCCTCAGGGTGGCGTTTTATCTCCATTACTCTTTTCTATATTTATCAATTCTATTTCTTCTAATCTAGTTTCCTCCTACCACCTTTATGCAGATGACTTACAAATATATACGCAAGCCCCGTTAGATTCCCTACCAAATGCTATATCTATTATTAATAAAGATCTAGAGAAAATATCCGAATGGAGTGAAAACTATAGTCTTACCGTCAATCCTTCCAAGACTCAGGTCATTATTATTGGTAGTCAGCACAAAATTAATAGCATTGACTGGTTGCAACTCCCCAAGGTAATATTTAACCATAATGTCATACCATATAGTGACTCAGTTCGGAATCTAGGGATATATTTTGATAGGACTCTCTCCTGGAGTGCACAATTACAGGAAACTAGTCGCAGACTACACGCGACTGCGGGTGCGCTCCGTAGGTTACGGAATTTCCTTCCAACCTCCACCAAAATTGCGCTTGCTCAGTCTCTCCTACTCCCAGTCCTTGACTACGCAGATGCCAGCTATCTCAATCTTACGGAGGACAAGCTTGACAAACTTGAGCGTCCTCAAAACTTCTGCATACGATTCATATTTGGTCTTCGAAAATATGATCATGTATCCGAATTTCGCAAAAAACTCAAGTGGCTTCCCATAAGAGTCCGCCGAAATACTCACATTCTATCCATACTTTACAATATTTTGTTCAATCCCGCTAGCCCCCACTACCTTAAGGAACGATTTGAATTCCTACGTGATTCACATTTGAGGTCTTTGAGATCATCAGAAAATTTGAAGCTTACAATGCCGGTGACAGACTTCCTAGATAAGTCTTTTACTGTACAAGCAACTCGACTGTGGAATGCACTACCAGTGCCAATACGACGTGCTCAAAATGTAACATCATTTAAAAATATGGTGAAAAACCACTACTTACGTTAATATTTAGATTAGTCCTGCTACTTGACAATTTATTTAATTTCCGTTTTTATTTTTAATATAAATTTATTTATTTATTTATGGAATTATGTAATATTTATTAGTTTATTATATTTGTTTATGTATGAATATGAATGTATGTTAGTACATAAATCTATGTAGTATATTCATTATTAGGTTAGGACACTACACTCAGAACTGACGACGGTACACTATCAGCTGCCTGTCATTTTCAATTATGCTAGTCCATCCTACGGTTGTCTGGAAGAAATCGCTATTATGCGATAAGACCGCCAATTGTACATTATTTAAATATTAAGTTTTTATTTTGTAAAATGTTTTTTTTAGTTTGTGCAATAAAGTGTATCTATCTATCTAAAAGGAACCAAGAAGGAAGGTCAGTAAGGATATTGTACCAACGTTCCCTGAGGGTCTCGAGGCACACTACTACATCATGTTTTTTGAATTCAAGAGGTTTAATGGGAACAATATGAGTTTCCTTGCAAGATGCTTCAGCATTCCACAGGAGTAGCACCGAGATGTTCCAATAGAGTCACCGATACTCTTCCGTAGGTGTTAAAGAAGGCCACCGTAGGTTTTTAGTTGGTTATACAATATAACCAACTCAAATCTATATAGTAATTCGTACTTAATGACATATTATTAAAAAAATTATATGCCAAAATGGCGGGTCATAGTTGGACTAATCTTGTAAATAACATCCATATATAACCTATGTTCCACAATAAAGTTTATTCTATTCTTTAACTCTTTCTTCTACAGTGGGTGTCCATTGCGGATTATTCAACTTTTTTTTTTATAATATGGTGATGGCAAACGAGCCAGTGAGTCACCTGATGATAAGCGATCACCACTGACCATAGACACTCGCAACACCAGAGGAGCCTCAAGTGTGTTGCCGGCCTTTAATAAAAGAATAGACTCGTTTCTTGAAAGTTGTCGTAGGCCGTGACGTAGAAAAAGACTTTGATATATACGTACTATGCTCACGATGGTGTGATAATTTACTCGTAGCCTCGTGGGGAGTGAGCCAGGCCAACCTCAGTTTGTAAAACCTACTATCGACACTCAATTTAAACTTGTTAATACGGCCGCCATCGAACGGTATATATACTAAATCCACAGGGAAATAGAACACACATACATTTGCAATCAGATACAACCATCTGGTGAATCAAACGCAAGTTAATATTGACGTCTCTGTAATTAGTTTCTATGGAGATCCAATATTGGATATTTATTATACTACTTGATTAACCTTTTATATTGAATAAAGCTGACCAGTGTGTATAAACGAGGTGTAACCATATGGAGGCAGCTGGGCAATAGATTCCTGTTTAAGCGCTCTCAAAAACGATTGAACAGATTTCTAATAGAATGCTGCCCGGGACCCCCCCCCCTCACCCCTCAGGATTTGAATGCTGTACATAGCTTTATTAATAAAAAAAATTAAGAATTTAGCAATTAGTGATCTCTACCTAAACTACAACAATGAAACCTAATCATGCGCTGCAAAAACTATTGAAAAACGAAATTACAATATTAAAGAACATGCCTAAATCTACAAAAAAATTCATTATACTATGTATGTATATGTACTACATAGTTACGTAATTCTGACAACTTATTTACGTATAAAAAGTAAATAAATCTCCGGCCGAAATTAGACCACGTTATTCACATTCATTGGTAACTAGCTGTGCCTCGCGGTCTTACCCGCGTTAAACTAAAATAAAATTATCATAGCTACTCCCCCGTAGGTGATAGCGTGATAATATGTTGACTCGACCTCTTAGTAATGTTCATGCTAAATTTGAAGTAAATCCATGCAGTACTTTTTGAGTTTAGCCCGGACATCCATACAGACAAACAGATAAACAGACTAAAATTCTAAAAACTATATTTTTTGCTTCGATATCGATTGTAGATCACACCCCAAGTATACTTTAAAAAAATATTCAATGTACAGTTTTGACTTTCCTACGATTTTATTATATGTATATAGATTATCGTTAACCAGTTAGAAATGTTTTAAGCAAGGTTACAGCCATATGGCTGTTACCATAGTAACAATCATATCTATAGCTAACTAATTATGAAGAATCCCGTAAAATGTTCCCTTTAATCAAATAACTCTGGAATGATAAAGCAAGAAATTTGTGTTATTAGAACTCTAAGTAATAAATCAAACTTATACGGAGTTTAATAAAAAAAC
Organism: Pseudoips prasinana; assembly: GCA_951640165.1. Taxonomy (NCBI): domain Eukaryota; kingdom Metazoa; phylum Arthropoda; class Insecta; order Lepidoptera; family Nolidae; genus Pseudoips; species Pseudoips prasinana. The sequence goes on from OX621249.1 coordinate 8,243,510, forward strand.
TTTCCGATGAACTCAATCCAGATGTCCGACATCTGGATTGTTTCCTATGCCTATGTCTAATGCCTATGCCTAAATCTACAAAAAAATTCATTATACTATGTATGTATATGTACTACATAGTTACGTAATTCTGACAACTTATTTACGTATAAAAAGTAAATAAATCTCCGGCCGAAATTAGACCACGTTATTCACATTCATTGGTAACTAGCTGTGCCTCGCGGTCTTACCCGCGTTAAACTAAAATAAAATTATCATAGCTACTCCCCCGTAGGTGATAGCGTGATAATATGTTGACTCGACCTCTTAGTAATGTTCATGCTAAATTTGAAGTAAATCCATGCAGTACTTTTTGAGTTTAGCCCGGACATCCATACAGACAAACAGATAAACAGACTAAAATTCTAAAAACTATATTTTTTGCTTCGATATCGATTGTAGATCACACCCCAAGTATACTTTAAAAAAATATTCAATGTACAGTTTTGACTTTCCTACGATTTTATTATATGTATATAGATTATCGTTAACCAGTTAGAAATGTTTTAAGCAAGGTTACAGCCATATGGCTGTTACCATAGTAACAATCATATCTATAGCTAACTAATTATGAAGAATCCCGTAAAATGTTCCCTTTAATCAAATAACTCTGGAATGATAAAGCAAGAAATTTGTGTTATTAGAACTCTAAGTAATAAATCAAACTTATACGGAGTTTAATAAAAAAACTTTCCGATGAACTCAATCCAGATGTCGAACGGACCCTATTACGCAACTTTTACTGATTGTACCCACTTTGAGAACTAACCGAAAGTAAAATAAACTGAAGTTAATGCAAGGTGTAACACAATGGTCTAAGAAACTTAAGTAGCGGAGTTCTATAGTTTAAGATACTATCTAGAAATTTGGAGTCTAAATTAAACAGGTCACATTAATTACTGGCATTACCCTTTTGAAAATGAACCTAGTTTTAATAAACGCTATTGTCTTCGCATTACGGGGAGTTAGCAGATCATTTTGCTATTTAAGTTGTAGTAAATAGTGGGGCTATTTACTACAACTTAAATAGCAAAATGATCTGCTAACTCCCCGTAGCAGATAAAATGTCCGTGAATTGAGCAGATAATTTTTAAGCAAATCAAAAATGAATAAGAGTTCTCGTCTTATGCAGGCCAGTTCTATGTTTCATGATACTATTTAGAAATATTTCTGACATTTGAAGTCACAATTAAACGGTTCACATTAATAAGGTACTTACAAAATCAATTCTGAAAATGAACCTAGTTGCCTAACTCTGCTATTTACCACTATCCCCGTATACCCCACTATTCATTGCAACTAAAATAGCAATATGATCTGCTAACTTCCCGTAGCAGATGTCCGTGAATTGGGCAGATCATTTTCCAACAATACAAAAATAAATAAGTGATACTATTTAGAAATAGTTCTGACATTTGGAGTCAAAATTAATTTTTTTACCACTGTACGGTTCACGTACAGGCTTATTTTGCTTACGCCGCCTTAACCTAGTTTCGGCGCATTACTTAAACATACTTTCGACATTAATATAGTTAGTTGACAAATAACAATAACAACGAACAGATTAGCATCCAAAAAACTTATATTGTATACTTGAGTAATAAACGTGGTTTTAAGTCAACTCAACTCGTTTATCTACACACCACCTCGAGACCCGTACATCCGTTTTGGTCCTTCGAGAAGTGAAAAGTGCTGGTACTACGTGTGGCAGTGTTCTTAGTGCCGATAGCGAATCGGTCGAACTGGTCTCCCAGAAGCGGGTCGCCCCAGTTGGATTGAGACAAAGACGCACATATCGGACGAGGAACTAAACACAGTAAGTACCAATACTAACTACAATCTGCGAACATATTGCAAAAAAAAAAAACTGAACTAGTGCCTACGGTGAAACAACTACTGAAGGCTTACTATAACTATTACTTTAACTAAGTAACTAATTAACAATGATGGGTCAAAATTTCGAGGAGGTTATGAGCCAACAAGAGGCTACTTTTTGCACGTTAAAACAAATATGTGCTAACTACAAGAAAGACAGCCCTACTAGGAAGACCTTAGAATATCTAGAAGAGCGTCTTACGAGACTAAACAACTGTTGGGAACAATTCGTTCATAACCACCAACTATTGGAATCGACCGGAACAACGGAAAGCCAATACTTTATAGACGACGTTTTTAACAATACAAAACGTATGTATGAGAGTGTTTTTCAAGACATACTACAACGTAAGTCGGAGCTTACATCGGCGACACCGACTAAAGCAACAATAACAGCTAGTAAGGAGGAGCTACCCCCTCAGAGTACAAGTAAGACAGGAACTTCTTCAGTTACGAGCGACGCTAAACTTACTACGAGATTTAGTTTCGATGAAGGGGATTTCCACGTACCGCCTCGAATAACGGACGAATCGTCGGAAAAGGAACAGGATCTTTTGCGAGTGCAGTACTGTAACTTTAGAGCTTTTGAAAGAGCCGTGGAAAAGATGGATTTGTCAACATCTTTGGAAAAATGGGAATTGGAAGATAATCTAACTATCATAAAATCTAAATGGCAACAAGTGGAGAAAGCACACTGGCAGCTAGATTATTGGCTACAGGAAGAAGACCCTAAGTATAGACAAAAGTATGATATATTAGAAAATATTTATGACAACATACGTAAGAAAATGCAACACACCATATGGAACAATGCTCATTATGAAAAGTCTACGCCGAAAATCATAATACCGGATTTTTATGGCAACTATAATCAATGGTTAAGTTTTCGGGACCTCTATACGGAAAGCGTACATAACAACCCTATACTTTCTAAGGCCCAAAAAATGCAGCATTTGAAGTCCAAATTAAAGGGCGAAGCAAAGAAGTTAATCCAGCATCTTAGCATCAGTGCCGAGAATTATACTTCCTGTTGGGACATAATTACTCACCGTTACGACAACAAAAGACTTTTATTTACATCTTATGTAAATACTCTACTCAACCAATCTAACATTCAACAAGCAAATGCCGCCAGTATACGAAAACTTCATGACGTCATGCTAGAGTGTCTGAACGGATTGACAAACATCGGATTAGATATTACACAATGGGATCCGCTGGTAGTACATCTTTTGTCACAGAAACTGGATAGCGTTACGTATAACGAATATATAAAAGATCTTAAAGAGCCGAGAGGTTTTCCCGACCTACAAGAATTTTCAAAGTTTCTGGAATCCAAGTTCATGGCACTGGAGGCTACACAAAAAGGTAGTCCAAAATCTTTCAGTCCGGAGAAGAATAACATGTTAGAAAAACATAACAAAAATAGTTACGAAAATCGCAGTAACAATAACTATAATAAATATAATGCACAAAGGTCATCGTACTTTAACAACTCATATAAATCACACAAAACCTTCTTGACAACAGCAAAAAATTGCCCGATTTGCAAAACTGACCATGTTTTGATGAAATGCGAAAAGTTCTTGGCTTTGACAGAAAAGGGGCGCCGAGACTGCGTTCGGAATTTGCGTGTTTGCAAAAATTGTTTGTACAGTCACGGCGAAAAACAATGTACGTCAATGAAAACATGTAGGATATGTCATAAGCTTCATCATACTTTGCTGCATGAAACAATGGAACAACCTGGTAATTCGCAATCTACCCCATCGACAAGTACCTCTGCGCGAGGGGTGAACAACATTACTAACGAGGGCATGGAAGTTTTGTTAACAACTGTACTGCTCAAGGTAAAAACAATCGATGGCGAGTATATCTACTTAAGAGGTTTGCTAGATCAAGGCTCACAAGTAAGTCTTATAACTGAAAATGCCGCCCAGCGCTTGAGGTTACCGCGACAACAAGTGAGTGCCATAGTGTCGGGTGTCGGATCACTAAGCGGAAGTTGTAAAGGCTCGTTGAACCTAGAATGTAAGTCAATACATTCGGATTATACATTTAACTTACAACCACTCATTATGAAGAAACTGGTTAACAATTTACCATCGACATAATTTTCAGTAGAAAGCTGGACTTATCTACAAAATATAAATTTAGCCGATCCTAACTTTAATACGTCCGGGCCAATCGATATGCTTTTGAGTGCGCAAGTATATTCGGAAATAATTTTAGATGGAATTATAAGATGTAATAGTACATATCCGGTGGCTCAACAAACTAGACTCGGTTGGATTTTAAGCGGCAACGTGAAAACTTTTAATTGTTGTGTCACACTTAACGACATAGAAAACATATCACGATTCTGGGAAACTGAAGAGATTTCGGACCCTTCTTCGTTAAATACAGAAGAACAACATTGCGAAGAATATTATCGTGCGACAACTACTAGACGGACAGATGGAAGATATGTGGTAAAACTGCCTATCAAACCGAATGCTGTATCCCGTCTACCGGTTAACAAGCAACCCGTACTCGCTCAGTTTCTACAACTTGAGAAGAAATTGCTTAAGAACCGGGAACTTAGCAAGGAATACCAACGTTTCATAAACGAGTACATATCCATGGATCATATGAAACCTATGACGTCAGAGGCTGAGGGTCGCGTTTATCTACCCCATCACGGTGTGTGGCGGGAAGAATCAACTACAACTAAACTAAGAGTTGTATTCAACGCATCCTACCGAGCTAACAACAGCCATAGCCTTAATGACTGCATGTATACGGGTCCAAACTTACAAAAAGACATGTTAACTTTATTAATTAACTGGCGGACCTATAGATATGTTTTCACGGCTGATATAGAAAAAATGTATCGGCAAATATGGCTTGACGAACAACAGTGTAACATACAAACTGTATTTTGGAGATTTTCCCCACGGGACAAACTGCAAGAGTGGAAATTGTGTACCCTAAGTTATGGGATGAACTGTGCTCCCTACCTCGCAATGAGAACTTTACATCAACTCGCGAAAGATGAGAGTAAACGATATCCTGAAGCGGCAAAGGTCCTTCAGAACTATATGTATATGGACGATTTAGTTTATGGTCAAAATTCTATCGAATCAGCAAAATTATTGGTATCTCAACTAATAGATCTATTGAAATCTGGCGGGTTTAGCTTAAGAAAATGGAAGAGTAACGATCCTTCTATTTTGGAGCATTTACAAGAAGAACAAAGGTGTAATAACACAACGAGCCATGATTTCAACTCGGAACAAACTTGTAACTCAAAGATGTTAGGAATGAGATGGAATCAGGAGAGCGATACATTTACCTATCGTTGGGATCTGCCGGAAAAGAAAAACCTTACCAAACGTATCATATTAGGGGAAATCAGCAAGCTGTACGATCCCTTGGGATTACTGTCGCCTGTAACTATAAAGGCAAAATTATTATTTCAAAAGGTTTGGCTCAACAAAACCGAGTGGGATGAGCAACTATCTATGGAATTGTGTAATGAATGGGAGGCATTGCGATCTAATCTACCCCTTATTAGTAATATTTCCATACCAAGGTGGCTGCAAAGTACTGAAAACGAGATAGAAATTCATGGATACTGCGATTCGAGTGAGAAAGCGATGGCATGTGCTATTTACAGCCGAGTAAAGAATAGTCATGGCCACTATACAACTACACTTATAACAGCCAAAACTAAAGTTGCACCGCTAACAAAAAAGATATCCTTACCTAAAATGGAACTGTGCGCGGCGGTCCTTCTCGCCAAACTCATGGCAAAGGTAAAGGATACTCTTTCCGGTAGCAAATTATTAATATACAGTTGGAGTGATTCACAAGTTGTTTTAGCTTGGATCAAGGGTGATATAAACCGGTGGGAGAAATATATTGCTAACCGAGTCGAACAAATAAGGAACATTATTCCGCCGCAACAGTGGGGTTATGTGAAATCGGAAGAAAATGCCGCAGACTGCGCAACAAGAGGACTCTCCCCTTCACAACTTATTACTTTTAAACTTTGGTGGGAGGGCCCCGAATGGCTAAAAACAAACATAGTTTTCGATGAAGAAAAACGAATCCTGACCTACATAACAAAAGAAGGCCTTAAGCAAACGAAATGCTACGTTGCGATTTACAAGCGCAATGAACTCATAGACTGCTTAGTAAATAAATACAGCAATTACAATCGCGCAATACGAGTACTCGCATGGATTCGACGTATCAGCTATATATTACGATGTAACAAAAATAGCGGTATTAAAACTTGTTTAACCGACTACAAAAAAGAAGGTTTGTGTTTGTCATCAAACGAAATAATGGAAGCGAAGCGGTTATTACTCAAGACAACTCAACTAGAGTATTTTGGAGAAGAAATAGATTGTTTATCGAAAAATAAACAAATATCAACAAGAAGCAACATTTTGAAATTGACACCCTTCCTTGACGAATACGGATTATTAAGGGTAAAAGGGTGTTTGATACATTCTACTCTACCTCCTGAATCTAAACATCCAATCATACTTCCGGCGAACGGAAGGTTAACAGAACTTATAATAGAAGAAGCTCATCGTGACACGTTACATGGTGGGGCACGGCTTACATTGGCGCATTTACGTCTTGAATACTGGATCGTTGGGGGAAGCCGCACGGTGAAGAATAAGCTACGCCAATGTGTCAGATGTCATCGGTTCAAAAGCGTAAAAAGTGAGCAGCTGATGGGAGACTTGCCGAAAGAACGCGTTACTCCCGCAAGACCATTCAGCAATACCGGGGTTGACTTTACGGGCCATGTAGACGTAAAAATAAACAAGGGAAGAGGAGTCAAAACATGTAAAGCTTACATAGCTGTGTTTGTTTGCATGGTGACAAAAGCCATACACCTAGAATTGGTTTCTGATTTATCAACAACAACCTTTCTTGCTGCTTTTAGTAGGATGTGTGCACGCAGAGGAACACCAAAACATGTGTATTCGGACAATGGTACAAACTTCGTTGGAGCCGCAAGACAACTACGTGAAGAACTTAAGAGATGCAATACCTTTACAAACTCAGAGTTCTTTGATGAAATGAGTAACTTAGGTATTCAGTGGCATTTTAATTGCCCACTCTGGCCGAGCGGAAATGGTTTATGTGAAGCCGGGGTAAAATCAATGAAGTATCACCTACACCGTGTCCTTGGAGAACAGAAGCTTACGTTCGAGCAATTCACTACCCTACTAACTAAAATTGAAGCATGCTTGAACTCACGTCCATTGTGTCCGTTAACTGAAGATATAAATGATCTTGAATATTTGAGTCCAGGTCATTTCCTTATAGGTGGACCATTATTATCCTTACCCCAACAAGAAGAACCTAGCGGATACGATTTGAAACATAAATGGCGATTGATAGAACAAATGAACGTACATATTTGGAACCGTTGGTCGAAAGAATATCTACAGCAGTTACAAGTAAGAAGCAAATGGCAACAACCTAAGAATAATCTCAAGGAGGGTAACCTCGTACTTGTAAAAGATGAACATTTACCTCCTGGGCGATGGGCGCTAGGAAGAGTGACAAATATTCACCCTGGCACAGATGAGAGAGTCAGGGTAGTTACCCTTAAAACAAAAAAGGGGCAAATCAAACGACCTATAACTAAACTTTCCCCTCTGCCAATTTCAAATGACTTGATGACAGACAGGATACCGGAAGCAAACTCAACTACAACCAAATCAAAAACTGAAAAACGAAAAATTACAACAACTACTCTGAACAAATTGTCCATAGTTCTTATAACTATTTTAGCAATCACAGGTATAACAAATGCCTCTCCGATTACAAGAAGCTATAAAATATCTTCCATACCTACCAATCACCCAATTTATTTTGATGAAGCTGGAAAACTACAACTTGCACGATAAAAATGCACCGTGTGAGGCCCAGGTCTTCAGTCAACAAACTTCAATTTCGTGCTTACTGAATGACGTAATTTGCAAAGAAGTCTGGGTAAAATTGCATAAACCTAACTTATGGTTGTTTACCGTATATCACAAACAGCTGATGCGTATTATTTGTAGTGATCAGGTTACGCCGGCGATCATTGACGGGACCGGAGTAATATCCTTACAAGCAAAATGTATACTACAGAAACAAGACGCTACTATATTGACGTATAATCATTTAGGAAATAGTTATTACATGGGTGTGGATACGGATGTTCCTACGATTAACTCAACAATTAACAACGTCTTTGATTTAGGTTGGAAAAGTGCACAGTTAAATATTACTGAGCTCGGTACACCAAATTACAATCGATCTATGTTTTCAAATATTGAGGAACAACTAAGCTACCAGAAAACGCATGAAATTCTTCCGGAATCGTCGACGATATCCAGTCATGATGTTTACCTATATTCTGTTACTTCTGTGCTGTTGGGAGGATTTGCCGCATTTGCTCTTTACTTTGGCATAAAACGTTGGTGTAGAAAAACAACTTCAAAGAGCACTAAGCGATCTAAACCTAGAGAAGAAAATAACCTTGGAATGGAAATAGAGATGCAAGAAATTCATGGCTCGGTCGGACGGGAGCCCATTTACAGCAAACCAGAACCGAAGAAACGATTTGAATTTGAGGACACAACTAATTAATATTTACATACTTATTACATATTTTATACTTATACATATTTACATTTTTTCTATTTTGATTATCTTATTCTTTGCTTTGTACTGGATGCTCATCTTGTTTCTCTTTTCTCGGGAGCATGTACGGTTCACGTACAGGCTTATTTTGCTTACGCCGCCTTAACCTAGTTTCGGCGCATTACTTATACATACTTTCGACATTAATATAGTTAGTTGACAAATAACAATAACAACGAACAGATTAGCATCCAAATAACTTATATTGTATACTTGAGTAATAAACGTGGTTTTAAGTCAACTGAACTCGTTTATCTACACACCACCTCGAGACCCGTACAACCACTGTCTTCGCATACCCCACTATTCACTACAACTTAACAGCTAACTTCCCGTAGCAGATGTCCGTGAATTTCCCATATCATTTTCCAACGTATGCAGGTCATTTCTATAGTTCGTAATAGTTAATACTATTTAGAAATAGTTCTGGCATTTTGAGTTTTTCAACTCAAACAGCAAAATAATCTAACTCCTAACTTGCCGTAGCAGATGTCTCTGAATTTGGCAGATCATTTTTATAAATAAACTAGCTGTGCCCCGCGGTTTTACCCGCAGTAAATTTTATATATTATCACAGCTCCTCCCCCGTAGGTGATAGCGTGATAATATGTAGCCTATATGTTGACCCGACCTCTAAGTAATATTCATGCAAAATTTGAAGTAAATCCATGTAGTACTTTTTGCGTTTAGCCCGGACATACATACAGACAAAGAGACACACAGACAAAAATTCTAAAAACTATATTTTTGACTTCGATATTGTTTGTCGATCACGCCTCAAGTATCCTTTTTTAAAAATATTCAATGTACAGTTTTGACTTTCCTACGATTTTATTATATGTATATAGAAGACTAGCTGTGCCCCGCGGTTTTACACGCGTTAAATTTTATAAATTATAACAGTTCCTCCCCCGTAGGTGATAGCGAGATAATATGTAGCCTTTATGTTGACCCGACCTCTTAGTTATATTCATGCAAAATTTGAAGTAAAGCCATGCAGTTCTTTTTGAGTTTAGCCCTGACATACATACAGACAAATTTTTATATTATTATATGTATAGATAAGAGTTATTGTCGTACGCAAGTCAGTTATTTAGTTCGTAATACTATTTATATATTAGTAGTATATATGTAATAATCAAACTGCTAACTTCCGATAGCAGTATATTATCATTAAAAACACTTTCAGATGCACTCAATTCAAATTTCGAATCAAGTAAAAGCTAATCTCCGTTGAGATTAACCACCGTTACTAAAATTTGGAATTCCAGGAGCCAGATTTTTGTCGGCGTTTTAATGTATAATCTAAAATTTATTTAACGTGAACTTGTATAATACGCAGACCTTAAGGATTGGATAGCTTCCAACTTCAAAACAATCAACATTACAATAAAAAATAATGTTCAATTACTCGGTAGAATTTTAACTGAGCCATAACAGTATAAGGCCTGGATACTTGAACTTTAGCCAGAAATAGCCGTTAGGGGCTACAATGTACCAAATGTAACATTTGGTTTGTTCATTCTACAGATAACTAAACCTAACTAAGACCATTATGGTAGTTGTGAGTGCGTAAAGCTGGCGGTAATGCGCCAAATCTCTGCGTGGTATTAACTTAGCTATATTTACTATCCCAAATATCTTTAAAAATACCATCTCTCTCACGCACACACACATTTTCATTTAATATAATTGTAATTTTTAATGTTTACTTCTTAATTTAATTTTTACTTTTTAATTTTAACTTTTATTTTACGTTTTAATTTAATTTTTACTTTTTAATATAATGTTTAATAGGATTTCACATATAGTTGCAATTATTTAATAAGTAGGAAGGAACTGGGCCACACGACACAGGGAATCCTAGTGTGAGGCTCAGCAAACATGTTAATCATTAGCACATAAGTTTATTTTAAGTTGAAATTATGTACCATCCAGAATTCTCACTGGGAATTGGCAAAACGGGGGATGGATAACGTGGAATTAAATAAATTTAATATACGCATGAACGGCAATTGTGGAGATCTTTAGGGGAGCCCTTTTTAAAGCAGTGGGCGTCTTCGCGCTGATATGATGATGATGAATCTGCGTTTCTATAAGAAACGCAAAATCTTTTTATGGTACAATTCCGAAAGCATTCCGTACGGATATAAAAAAAGAAATTAACTAAATCAGCTCACTAACAGAGGAGAATTTGCATCACATCATCATAACAGCTGAACGCAGTCCACTGTTGAACAAAAGCGTCAAATACATACGAACAAAATCATACAGTAGACTTGAACACCTTCTTTCTTTAGAAGCAGGTTATAAAACACATAATGGGCTCCGTTGCCTCTGAAATATCTCCAATATTACTTTTCAAAGAAAAAGGAGATGAGATTTGTGAGCAATGTTTAATTATTCGTTTATTCGTCAAAATACTTTTAAGTTCCAATCCAGTGGTTTAAGCCAATAACATTAATGAAATCCATTTTATATTCTTTAATATCCTTTTACAATTAAAATGGTATCCTATGAAGCGTTTAATCAAAATTGAAAGCTATTTTTGAGGGACAATTCCAAATAGTTTTCGATCGATTAGGTACCAACTTATATTGTTTAGTCTAGGATAAAAAGCTTTGAGCAATGTTGCTAACGTATATGCTTAATCTATTATACAGTATTTTACTAAGTAAAATCTTCTTATTAAATACTGAAACTAGAGGTGTAGCGTGTAGACGGCAAAAAATATCGTCTTGGGGGGACCCAAGGGATGAGATGGGGTGGCGGAAGCCGACCCGAGGGAATATCTTGCAGAGAACGGGCAGCAGCGTCTCCCTGTATACTATGTCGAACATACAGGGATCACCAACCCGTTTGCCAAGCGTGGCAATTATGGTATATCCCTTCAAATTATGTGCACAACACTATACTACTAACGCTAGAGGTGAACAGGCAAATGGGTACGCGCGGTCCACCTTAACCCATATCGTCACTTACTATTAGGTGAAATAGGGTCAAACGCAAACCCATCAGGGTTACTTACTTACTTACTAGATGCTCTCACCGGTCCGCAAGTGATCGGCGAGGTTAAGCAACTAGGCTCCCGGTCAGTGGATAGATGAGTGACCATCAAAGTGGTTTAATTTCTGAGGGTCTCTGTGCTTCGGAGGGCACGTTAAGCTGTCAGTCCAGAGAGCAGTCAGTAAGCCATGTCAGAGGTCCATTTGGCGGCCTGAACAACTCGGACACTAAGGTAAAAGCCCATAAGATAAGTAAATAAGTAAGTACCTCCCCAAGCCACATGCAAAGCGTATAATTTTCCGATGACAGCTATTAATTATGTATGCAACCTCCAACCAAAACCTCTCCGTGAAATATGAATAAAATTCATTGATTTTGTAAAGCTGTGAATTTTAATATATTATACAAGCACTTTATACATTATTTACTTGTAAAAGTTCCTAAAAATGGTCTTAAAAACATCCTACCGAAATTGGTTTTTAAGTTTGGACACTGAGGTTATTCAATAAACTCTCGGTAGTAGAGACATAGGTTATACAAAGTTTTGGTTTAGTGAGTCTGAGGGACAGTCCCAACAGAAATGAGGAAAGAGAGGGAGTAGAAGATTTTCAGAAGTTTTAAAAATACTCTAACCTAGACCTTTGAAGAATTTGCTTAGGTTATTTATTAAGTTTGACATTCCAAAATATTAAAAATAAGTTTTTACTTTATTATTTAAAAGATAGCATTTCAAAAAATATCGATTAAATATCTAAATATTTGGAACCGAAGCACATTTGCATTCGTATCCACATTAGTAATTTAGCTAACAATGTACATTTACATAAAAACTCCCTTTAATCCCTCTAATTTTTGGCTCGGTTGGTAGACGCTTGCCTTTCACGCCGCAGGTCGTGGGTTCGATTCCCAATTAGGACAGATATTTGTGTGCATTAACATGTCTGTTTGTCCTGTGTTTGGTGCAATTATCTATATAAATATGTATTTACAACAGAAAAGTACTATGTGTAATATATCAGTTATCTGGTTTCCATAGTACAAGCTCTGCTTAGTTTGGGATCAGATGGTGTCAATAATGTCCCAGGATATTATTATTATCATTATTATTCCATACATAATATCATCATCATCACACCAGCCGAAAGACGTCCACTCCTGGACAAAGGCCTCCCCCAAGGATCTCCACAATAGCCGGTCCAGCGCTGCCCTCATCCAGCGGCTTCCCGCCACCCGCACAAGATAGTCCACCTTGTAGGGAGCCTGCCCACGCTGAGTCTTCCAGTTCGTGGTCGCCACTCGAGAACCTTTCTTAATAGAAAATACGGCGGCTGAATAATGAAATATATCATATACTTCAATCTAAATATCTATTTATACACAAATTACCTTTTTCTCTAATCTTGCCTAGGTTAAAAGACGCATTGTCATTAACACGAGTAAATATAACCTGTGATATAAAGCTCAGGGAAGACATATTAAAGTAACAACAGAGAAGCTTTCGTAAACATATTGCGACGTCACCGTATTAACATTTATCGTGGCGGATGGATTACAGCAATTTTTACTTGTGGAAAATATGGTGGCTTTGAAATGACATATATAATTATGTTGAACGAATTCAGTTTAGCAGGTGATATTATAAATGCGAAAGTTTGTGTGTGTAAGGATGATTGTTAGGCGTTTGGCACACTGCCCCGCATGATGCAGCGTAGTGCGTGATCTAACGTTGCTTGTAAGTATCACCGTTTGTTTAGAAAACACGCACAGTTCAACACACTGAAAATGCATCCACGCGCATTCATGCAGATGCATGTTCTTTGTGTTGGACTGTGCGTGTTTTCTATACAAACGGATATACTTACAAGCAACGTTAGCAAACGTAGCGTCCATATATTATGTCATCGTACTTAACACCTTTATGTAAATACCTATGTTTTACAAATAAAATATTTGATTTGATATGATTGATTTGATTTGGTTAGAACACGCACTCACGCACTACGCTGCATCATGCGGGGCAGTATGCCAATCGCCTTACTCTTTCAGGCAAAACCTACGAAGCGGACTTTGATGAAATTTACAATAATAAAGTGATACAACTGTTATGATTTCCAAATAATTGGTAACATTTTTGGTGATTTGTTTACTTAAAAAGGTATGATTTTGCTTTGTATTTAATTTAATATTTATTAAAAGGATATAATCTGCCTAAAAGAGGTGAATGAGCGGAATGGCTGATGCATTCAGTTCATTCCCGTTCATGACATTCAGAATGGTCGCTAGTTCGGTCGGCAGTTCTTAGCGAGCGCTCGAACCGAAGGTTGTTAACAAGTGTTGTATATTGTTTGTATCTACAGAAGTGATTTAATTTAGGTAACGTTTGCTAAGTGTTGTAATGGTGCAATCCTGATGAGTTGAATAAACGTATATGGTTGCTGAATAACGTGTTTTCTTATCATCTCAGAAGTGGAAATTACCCAGGAAAAAGGTATGTAGACCATATTTAAAAATAAAACAAAGATATAATATGACTAAACCGCTTGTAATTGGTCATACTTGAAAATAATTGTTAAATAATCACCACGTTCAGGGGTTTGTCTGTAGGCATAAAGCAATTTTATGGATTCAAGGCTTTATATCCAAATAAATGTTAATTGCGCATTACCCATGCGGTCAGGGCAACTCTCTGATAATGGATTGTGCTGTGTAAACTGTGTTATATAAACGTGGGCGCGGGTACGTGGCCGGGGCTTCTCTCTGGCAGTGCTAATAAGCACACATTATTGTATATAGTGGCCGAACGTATTGTGTGCGTTCGAGATGGATAAAATTAAATTTTGATACATTTATGACTACATCCATAAATTTCTTGGAATATTTCAATGGAAATCGTTGAATATATTTATTTGATGGAATGATTAAATTACAAGCACCATTATGTAGATTTTATATTGTTGGTTACTTAAATTACTGCTATGATTATTTATTTTATCTATACTTCTATACTAATATTATAAAGAGGAAACGTTGGTGAGTTTGTGAGATGGTGTCGTTGTAAGGGATAATCTCTGGATCTACTGAACCGGTTCTTAAAATTATTTAACCAATAGAAAGCTACGTTGTTGTGGAGTGTCATAGAATATGACTCATCATCATTATTTATATTAATCTTGAAGTATTACGCGGGACAAACGGGCAGGGACAAAAATACTTATAATGCGGAACGATGTCCGCGGGTACTGCTAGTGGACAAATACAGTGAGAATTTTGAACAGTTTTGTTTGGGGGTGTACTATGTAACTTTGATGGTTAATTAAGTTAGTAGGTATCTCACTGGATGTTGAGCGGGATACTAGGCGTTGGATAAAGTTAGTTAGGGGGCGTACTATGTGACTTCGCTGGTTAATTGAGTGAGTAGGTATCTCACTGGATGGTGGACGGGATGCTAGTCATCGGACAAAGTTAGTTTGGGGGCGTACTATGTGCCTTCGCTGGTTAATTGAATGAATAGGTATCTCACTGGATGATGAAAGGGTTAATAGTCCTCGGATAAAGTTAGTTTGGAAGCGTACTATGTGCTTTCGCTGGTTAATTGCGTGAGTAGGTATCTCACTGGATGATGAGCGGGTCGCTAGTCGTCGGATAAAGTTATTTAGTGGGTTTACTATATGGATACACTGGAGTTTTGGATAGTTATGGTTATTGCTGGTAGTTGAGTGTGTCACTAGTTGTCAAATAAAGTGTCCTATGAATGCTTACAACAGTCTATGCTAATCAAAACAAGTGATCTGGTCAATGAGTAGTTTACTCGATAAAATTTAGCCAGTTTTATTTATTTTTGTTGTTACATATGAAACGTTTAGAAGACTTTTACTGTGTTGAGAACTGAAAGAAAAGAACTGAAAGACTGTGTTGATTTTGTCTATGTTTTGAATAGAATGTTTCTGTACCTCTGTTATGACTTACTGGATTTTAACTATTTATTTATTGTAACATGATTATGAATGGATTATGTCGCGGAGAATGTATATGTTTCAGTGAGATGTTGATGACTACTGATGATGAAGCTGGTGCTCCTCCTGATACACCACGGAGATCTCAAAAAAAAAGTATGGTTAAACTACGAAGTCCATCGTCAAATAGTTCAAGTGAAGAAGTGGTGTCTAAAGATTTTCTGAACATGGTTAAAGTTAGCTGGTTTAGCAAAGAGATTGTTTGGAGCTTCGCTAACAGTTGTTTTTGGTGCAGGTGAGTGGCAAGTTAAACTCATGAAGGCTTTTCCCAGTGAATAGAATTACGGTAGACTTTTAGAATAAATGTTAAATCTTGTTTCACGTGATGATGAAAGTCTTCGTTAGTATTTTTATGATAAATTATTTTATGTTAAATTTATTATTAATAAACCCCATTATTATAGTAAAATTTGTGGTAGAACGGCTGTCTAATAATAGTGTATACAGTATTAATGGTAGTTCAGTGAGAAATAAGGCACAGGCACAGAATAGTTCTGAGTCGTAAGATTTACTTTTCTTTCTTACTTCCCAAAACCCTCAACCACTACTTAATGGTAAATTTCGCGAGCATGGTGATACGTTCAAAGTTCCAAGTTAATTTGCAACTAAGATTTGTACAGATCTTAGTTAGGTACAAATTGGAGATAGTGGCCTTTTACAGGCGTTGCCACTATAATTATAATATAATATTTTACAACCTTTAATAATATATCAATAATTATATAAAACAATTGGAATAAAAACGACACTATTTAATCTAAATAAATACTTAAATATGTAAATAATTATTGAAACATAATCTTAAAATAAGTTTATATAAACTTGGATTTGACTTCCTGGATAATTGATTAAAACATCGTTAGTATTTTTGATTACTGATTCATATTGCATTATGTGAAGGGTTATATACAGGATTAGGAATTGGTCAAGATTGGTTGAATTGTGATTTCAATTATAAGATTTTGATAAAGAAGTGTCTTTAGTCGCCGTATTAAAGAGTTTACTTGAGATTAGGTGAATTGTCGTTTTTCTAAATATTCTTTAATTAAAAAGTAACATTTTTTTTATTAAGAGTTTCTTTAGCTTTTTATTAAATATAGGGTATGAGTTTCATTTTTAATGTCTAATGGTAATTTATTAAGTATTTTTACTGCCATGTAGTACGGGCTTTCGTTGTGCATTTCAGTCCGAGATGGCGGGATGTATAATCCTTTTTGTGTCACGTATTTAAGGTGTATGTTTCTTTAACTCTAGTAAGTGTTTGTACTAGTTTTGTATAAAGAAATGTCATAGATGTATATTGAAGGCAGAGTCAAGAGCTCGTATTTGGTATAAGTAGGCTTACAGGTTTTAGTGTTGGCTATGTGGGCTATAATTCTGACACATTTTTTTTGTATGGTAAACAACTGATTTGCATTTGCTCTATTTCCCCACAGCATTATACCATATTTTAGCCACGAATATGCATATGCATTGTAGGCAGACAGAGAGGTGCTTGTGTTAGAGCATTGATTAATTTGGAAGTTCTTGATAGTTTTTTTAAAAGAATCCTGATAGTTTCGATTTTATTTGTCCTATATGTGATTTCCAAGTTACATGTGTATCTATATGAATTTCAAGTAAGTTAAATGTTTCCACGGTTTCTAAATATGTTTTTGGTATATAATATTTGTATTTAAGAGTGGTTTCTTGTGGGATCTGAATTGTATAATTTTTATTTTACCGTAATTTATTTCTAATTTATGGTCTTGTAACCAAGTTGTTGCACAATCCAATGTTTCATGTATTGGTTGGACAGGATCATAATTATTCTCACATCTTATAAGAATTGAGATATCATCCGCGAAGAGATCCGGAACAGTAATTCGCTATTTAGTATTTTTGGAAGGTTATGTACGTTAGAAACAGTATGCAACTAGTTTTATGAGAGACTGGTGCCCGAGTTAGGTTTGGGAGAACCTGTATTACAGGTCACCAGCGCCCCACTCCGCAGATTGATTTAAAGATAGCTTTCTTTGTAATTATAATTGCTTGAAACTCATAATTCTAAATCTATAACAGTAGAGATATAAATAGATAACAGTAATAATAATATTAAGATTAGATATTGTGTAAAAAAAAAGAGCTTGTGTGTTTATGAATTCTGAATAGTCTGCAATGGGTATGTATGTAATGGGACTTAGGTTTAGGAAATAATAAAAGACAATGACATGATGTTAGAGCCCTGTGATAAAGATAAAAATAGATTAAACCTTATACGCTTTCGTCATGTCCAGTAATAGTTCTATAACATTTTGTCTGTCATTCACATATTGTAAGGATGTTTGAACGTATATGATTTTGACTTTCAAAAACTGTTTTGATTATCGTCCAGTATTCCAATTATTTCCAAGAAACTGGTTTAATCGGTTGCACATTGCCTTTTCAAATACTTTCGAGAAGGTAGGTAAAAGGGTTATGGCCTGTAGTTGTTAGGCGTATGTGTGTCCCCTTTTTAT
Organism: Pseudoips prasinana; assembly: GCA_951640165.1. Lineage (NCBI taxonomy): Eukaryota > Metazoa > Arthropoda > Insecta > Lepidoptera > Nolidae > Pseudoips > Pseudoips prasinana. The sequence continues at coordinate 8,261,640 of OX621249.1, forward strand.
GGATCGGTTTAACAAGTGATAATTTAAGTGCATCGGGAAATTTTCCTTGAATATTTTAAATCACCTGTCATAAATAATAAATGCTTACATTGAATTTGATAGTGATTGTAGACCTTCGCGCAAAACCCATGCCGAGCTACTTAATTTGGGTAAAAGTTTTAATAAGTTCCAGTAGTTAAGGGTTTTGGACAATCAGCTGTTTTGCCGCTGCATAAAAGACATGTATTAGCTAAGATTGATGAAATTGAATCTGATATGAGCTCAAAATCATAATAATCCAGAAATATGGTTCTGATTAGTTCTACCTAAAAGTATTTTATTTGCTGTTTTATTGATAATTTTAATGTGGTCACGTATCAATCAATCATTTATTTTCTGAACAAAGTTACAGATATATGGATGTTATATTAAAGTAATAGTATTCTATGTTCTATCTAAATGCGTAAAAATGTTCATCTTGATTGCTACATAATGCAAAAATAAGTTTTACATATAAAAAAGTCATAAATCAATTGAATTAGTTCATAATCTAAAATCACAAAATAAAATTAGTACATAACAAATATAAAACAGAATACAAAACCTAGTTTTACGCATAAAATGGTCCCATCTATCTAGAATTTTTTATTTAGACATAGCCCTAATGCATTGTTTTGAGCATTAAAAGCTGCATTGCTGTGTTTGTGGGGAAACTCACCCAATAAGTAGTACCGTATCTTGGATGAAATTCTGATTGTCATAGGCAGTAATGCATCTCGGTTTCTTATCGAGGGAAGTTTAAATATTTTTGCTCAAACCGTGTATGTGCTTTCCAGTCAATTTTGCTGTCAATAATTAAGCCTAGAAATTTATTTTATTTGGTTGTCATGATAGTGAAAATTAAGTGTCGGTGGATTGAATTCATTGTCTAAATTGAATTATGATGTTTTTTTTTCAAATTTATTATTATTATCTCTCATCCATTCTATTATTTAATGTCAACATCCGTTAATATAACTTTTCCATTGAAATATTAATTACATTCAATTATAGCAGTGCTATCGTGAGTAAATCGTGACATTGACCTGTTTATAGCTTTAGTCAACTCATTGGTGTATATTATAAATAATAGGGAACCCAAGAACTACCCATCATACTTAACCAATCTATTGAGAGAATTAATTTTGTTTTCAAGTTTTGTTTTTCTTTTACCTAAATGTTTAATGTCGGTCATTTAACTAAATATAAAAAAAAGGATTCGATATATCCTAGGTTAGGTCATCATACCGCGCATGAATTTAATTTTTCTAATAATATTTATGGTCCACGCAGTCAAATACTTCAATGACACAAGAAAAAAATGGCTCAATCTGGTATTTTATTCTCAATTCTTGATACATTAATATTTAAGAAATCGTAAATCGCCCTGTTCAACCTTTTAGTTCTGCAACAAACATATTCCTTTTTTTTCGAAGTAAGAATAAATTTGGGCGTATATATACTTGATGATTGTAGAGAATACCGACAAGAGAGCTCTAGGCTTATAGAATTCTACATAAGGTTTTTCTATTTTAAAGACGGGCTTTATTAGTTTGTCTAGGTAAATATCTAAAGCTAATCCAATGTTCAGATAGGATATGGCTTAGAGGGTCTATTTTTGTCGATACATCGTCATTGTTATAGTGGTAGTTTTTTTTTTTCACTTTGTTTTTGTTTTGTAATAATGTGTTATTGACAAAATGTATTTTATGGTTGTATTTAAAACTTTTATATGTTATTATTTTTATTTTATTTGAATGTTATGATTTGCTGATGTTTTTTTGAAAGGTATATGTAACTTATGTGTATGTATTGTGTGTGCCAGGAGGCAATACAGGGTCGGATGGCTGAATGCTATGATTTCCAAATAATTGATAACATTTTTATTTTCACTTTGTTTTTGTTTTGAAATAATGTGTTATTGACAAAATGTATTTTATGGTTGTATTCAAAACTTTTATATGTTATTATTTTTATTTTATTTGAATGCTGATGTTTTTTTGAAAGGTATATGTAACTTATGTTTATGTATTGTGTGTGCCAGGAGGCAACACAGGGTCGGATGGCCGAATGTTATGATTTCCAAATAATTGGTTACATTTTTGGTGATTTGTTTACTTAAAAAGGTATGATTTTGCTTTGTATTAAATTTAATATTTATTAAAAGGATATAATCTGCCTAAAAGAGGTGAATGAGCGGAATGGCTGATGCATTCAGTTCATTCCCGTTCATGCCATTCAGAATGGTCGCTAGTTCGGTCGGCAGTTCTTAGCGAGCGCTCGAACCGAAGGTTGTTAACAAGTGTTGTATATTGTTTGTATCTACAGAAGTGATTTAATTTAGTTAACGTTTGCTAAGTGTTGTAATGGTGCAATCCTGATGAGTTGAATAAACGTATATGGTTGCTGAATAACGTGTTTTCTTATCACAACCGGATAACACATAAGCTTTTAATATACACTTTTAAACTTCCGCGTGTCTTAACACACGGTCAGCCCGTGACTACCTTCAACTTGGTCGAAACATTGGGATTAAAGAAAAGGTTACTCGCGTCAATTCCTGATACCAATGCTGTATAATACATAGGCTATAATTTATAAAGTTTAACGTGGGTGAAACCGCAGAGCACAATAAATATAAATGGTAATTATCTTGGGCCAACTAACAACCCAAACTAGGCAGAGATGGCAACTAGACATTTGATAAACATACATATTTCATAATAATTTATGTTTTTTTTTATTAAGATAAGATAATTTATTATTTCACCACATAACATAAAACAATAACAATAATAGTTGCGTACAATTAAATGCTACACATAAAATTATTTGCTTGTTACAATATATATTTTGTAATCATTTGTGGCGCTAGGTTGGGCCTAGCGCCACAAATGTTGTGTCAATTGTTGTTTGTACATCCATCATTACAATTGTTTATTGATAGTTAACATAAAAAGAGAATAAAAAGTAAAAATATGAACAAAATAAAAAAACTAATATTAGATAGATGTTAATAAAAACCTTTTAGATTTGTATGTGTGTGTGCGTGTGTCTGTACGTGTGCGTGTGTGAGTATACGTATCGCAGTGGTTGTGGGTGTGTGCGCGGTAATAGGAGATTACACCCAGACACATATAATAAATAATCGTATCACATAAGGATTTGGCCTGGATTGGGATTGAACCCCCTTATTTGTTATGTTATAAATTAAAAGATCATCCCACACCATTTTCGTTATATCCTCTTAACCAGAGGCCGCTACCAATGCGCTGTCGAGCCAGTTCATTAATAACAACCTTTAACAACAATACCACTCAATGGGCACCTAGCCAAATTGTTTAACCACTTCTGTCCCCCTTTTGTAGTAGGTAACTGAGATTAATATTGTTCCACATAATTATTACGTGTCTCATCTTATGTGTATAAGTAAAGAACCCCGTTGGTATTTCGGTAGCGTTTTGAAGCGAAAGCTGTCACATAAATTCATACCTATGGATATGGTTCCCTCGTGTCAGAGTTGTTTAGGCCTCTGTCATAGCTTATATACAACATAACGTGCCTTCCGAAACACGGCGACGCTTAGAAAAATCTGACCAATTTTGCGAGATACATAACATATTGTCGCGAACGGTCAGGGTCGGGAGATCAGGGATTAAAAAACACAATTAGTGTTTCCAAACGCAGCCTTAGTGACGCCGACAGTAAAAATTGGTGCAACACTAAGATCACGCAACACACGTACACGCACATAGATTCCCAGCGACACAGTATGCTTTTGACTTGTACTGTTTAGTTGTTGCACTGATTAATTAACACGGTTCACTTTTCATTTTTCACTTTTACTGATTCTTCTGGATTTGCTTGCCACTTCACTTGAATTAACAAAATCTCGTATGGTGTCGAAGTACAGCCCATTGTTCCAGATTTCAAACATTTCAAATATCATTTTTACATTCTGGAAGCTTACTGGCAGAAGAATTTCAAATTAAAAATAATTATTAAAAAAAAATCTGTCGTTTTTTCACCTACCTTTCTTTTTGAACTGGCACCATCTCTTTCTTGTATTTCTTGAATCTGATTTATTTTTTATTTCGTTCTAATATTAACTAGAACAGTCTCGAAATTTTTCAAAAGCTACCAAAAACGTACTGGTACTGGGGATCGAACCCCGAAGTCCGAACCTTAGCGGGACAAGAGCGTGTACTTTGGCCTTTCAGTCACCTTTATTCACTTTTGCTGCACGAAAGTTTTCTCAAACCGGTTTGACAAAACCACATGTCAATGACATGACATCATATCGTGGTAATAGTAGATGAAACACTAAGAAAGGCTTCGACAAATATAATATATCAAATTATATGATCCAAAGCTTTAATAATAATTATAGCAACAGCCTCCGGTTTGGATGGCAGCCAGCAAACCAGATTTTACTCTCATGAGGATTCTTGTCATAATAATTAATTATCTGTCTGGTCATTAATGTAAGTAAGTGTTCATTCGTTTTACCATAATGATATAATGCTTCCGGCTGTTAGTTTTATCGGACTTGGGGTAGCGTGTTTAACCGCAGATAAAAGGTCAGTGGCTCAAATCCCGGGTCGGGTCAATAAAGAGAATTTGAGATTATTCTGTTAAGAAAACTTCTCAATATCAGACCAGTACCTGATTTCTTTCGGGTTGTATCGCTAGTCGTCCCATCGAAACATGATATAATGAGAGTGATGAATATAAAGTGCCCCTGGGTTTGCGCATACGCTTCTGCACTATAATATATCCCTCGCAGATGACCAATGATTGGAGTTACCCTGCGAGATCGAATCAAAAATGTTGAGATCCCCAGGCGAACCAAACTAACCGACATAACGTAAGAATTGCTCGTAGAGCTGGGGCAGAAAGGTTCTCGAGTGGCGACCACGGACCGGAAGATGAAGCGTAGGCAGGCCCCCTACAAGATGGACCGGTGATCTTCTGCGGGTCGCTGGAAATCGCTGGATGCGGATAGCGCAAGACCGGCAATTGTGGAAATCTTTGGGGGAGGACTTTGTCCAGCAGTGGACGTCTTTCGGCTGATATGATGATTTTTTTAATTCAATTATGTCAATTACTTAATGACATAGTCTTAATCGACAAATAGAAAAAAATGTTTAATAATCAATTAGGAAAATAATATAAACATAGGTTTCTATGATTATTTATTGTTATTTATTACATATTCATATTTTAAAGTAACGTCAACTGTGCACGTTTAAATGAAATATTTAAGAAATTTTAAATTAGATGTAAGTAACCAGTTTGATTTATGCATGCTTAATATGTCATAACTATGTATCTCATTCAAGCGAGCTGTAAAGTTGTTATGAGAAATACAGTTCTTTAAACCTAAGATAATTCATTAGATAACTTAAGGCCCCTTTTGGTAAATTTGAGTAGGCAAATTTACCCTGACGTCTGTTACAAAATAATTACTACCAATCGCAATCTCGTGAATCCGGGCTCGCGACAGCTGTACTACCATAAAGGTATCCTAGCAACGTCCGGGAAACCTGACAGAATAGTTGTCCACAAATATTCAGGAAATAACTTTAAGCATTGGAATGATAGAGCTAGGATGTATTCGTAGAATCCATGCTTGCTGGGCCAAATTGGAATTTCTGAATCCTTGTCTTTGTAACGTGGACCAGTTGCAATACCTACTATTGCAAAATTGAAATATTTTAGTTGTAGCTGGAATGTATTTAAAGCCAAAATTCATCTTCTAATAACAAAAACTGGCCAAGTGCGAGTCGTACTCGCATACGAAGGGTTCTGTACATCCATAAAAAGGGCAAAAAATCACGTGTATTGTATTAGAGCCCCTTCAATATTCATCTTATATTGTTTTTAGTATTTGAAAATTTCATACAGCCTGGTGACGAACAGATAGATAGACAGACAGACAGCGGACTCTTAGTAATAGGGTCCCGTTTACCCTTTGGGTACGGGACCCTTATAACTAAGTCGATATAGCCTAGTAGTATATAGCCTGTAGAGACAGTATTCTCGGCACATAACCGAAATAGTTGTATTTCGGTTATGTGTGTTATAGAACAGGGCATTGCACGTGTGGCGAAGTGATTTAGACAGTCGCCTCACCACTTCGTGTCCCGGGTTCCATTCCCGCACAGTACAAGTATTTGTATGTTCCATAAGTAGTTGTTCTGAATCTGTTTGTTCTACGGATTAAGACATTTATTTTCTCAAAAGATTACAAAAATCACTTACAGAGCAAATACAATATAACTTTAAAGTACATGCTTTGTTCATATTGGCACAGCGTATATAATTAGATAAGTTAGACTAGGTATTACAAAATATAAAAACAGGGTAATTAGAGATAATGCATTCAACAAAAAATAGTCCAATACCTACACGCATCGGTCACAATCAGTAGTGCGTACGGAGATTTAAATTAAAATTAAAATGTTCTGTGTCCGTTAATTACATGACTGTACGATACCTATAGGTAGCGATATAGGGATTTATTTCCGAAGTGCGGGCGTTGCTAAATTATATCAAAAAAAATATTACTGTAAGTATTCTATTAGATTGAAACATGATCTAGCATTTCCCAAAAGGATTTGATCCAATATTGTAACGATACCAAATAATATTTTCATTTTTCCATTTCATAAATGTGTCTTGGGATTTGTGACGTATTGATTTCATGCTTTTCTTATTATACGTCCATCGAAAATCACACTTCGGTGACCAACAATTTTAAAAATGGATTTTGATCTTGTATAGTATACGTGGTGAACTCGTAATATTTTGCAGCAATTTATGAAATAAATTTACAGTGTATTTATTATTATTATTGTCATTTGGGGCTTGATGCGTTGTTGGCATTTTGCTACTTCGACCATTTCTTAATTTGTTAGAGTTCACTGCTTAATCCTATAGCTTTAATAAACCCCAGATTGATTGTGCAATGATTATTTGTATCTCTTTCGGTTGCGTGATATGCTGTCCCAAGTAGATACTTCTATAACGCATTAGTGGTCCGCACGAGCACATAATGTGCATTGGAGTTTCTTCTGATTCTTGGCAGAATCTGCAAATTGTATTATCGACCAACTTTAGGTTGTACATGTGCTTATTCAGCTTCCGGTGAGGATCCGAGTTACTGCACATGTTTTGTAACTTGTACTTTGTAATTTACAGTGTAAGTAGGTACTTACACTGTAAATTACAAAGTACAAGTTACAAAACATGTGCAGTAACTTTATTTACAAACCAGCTTAAAGTAGGTACTTTAAGCTGGTTTGTAGATACTTGCCGTTCACGCCGCAGTTCGTGGGTTTTATTCCCACCCAGGACAGATATTTGTGTGCACGAACATGTGTTTGTGCTGAGTCTGGGTTTAATTATCTATATAAGTATGTATTTACAAAGGGAAAGTAGTATATGTAGTATATCAGTTATTTGGTTTTCATAGTACGAGGTCTGCATAGTTTGGGATTAGATGGCAGTGTCTGAATAATGTCCCAGAATATTATTATTATATCTGCGCCTGTATTTAATTTCGTATACAAAGAACGTATTAAAGTGCTCATGTAACTATAACAATTCTATAATCAAGTACAACACATATTTATAACCTATCGACAGTTATTTTTGAGAGAAGCAACTTATAGCGCGCTCCAGAACAAAGTGCCCATCGATTCGGTTCATCTACCTCAGTAACGTCATCGCTTGGTGTTGCCACATAAATAATCTACATCATTGTTTAGAAACTTTTATTTAAATAAATATTATCCACCTTCATAAGCATTAAGCTTAACAACCTAACCTTAATAAACATTTGATTTAATTAAATTTGACAAAGTAAAATGATGCCAAATGATAATTGGACTAGTGAATAAAATGCGAAGTGTAAATTTGGTAAATATTGAATAACGGATACTAGGGTGATGAGTTTTTTTAAGTAAAATTCGAGTAAAGCATGGTACGGCCATGCCTTTGTATTGCTCGACTTGGCGGGGACACTGCCGTGACCCCAGATTCAAACAATACTTTTTTGCTCTAAGGGCCTATGGACATTACGTTTTTTAAACGCGCCGTTGACGCGCAAGTCAGGCTAAGCTCTATAGGATACAAGTGCGTTTTAAAACGTGGTGTGCACAGGCTCTAAGGGCAATACCTCAAGTAACAGTTATACTAATTTAGCTGCAACATATCTATACATATTTATATAATAAAAACGTAGGAAAGTCAAAACTGTACATTGAATATTTTTAAAAAAGGATACTTGGGGCGTGATCTCCAATCGATATCGAAGCCAAAATATAGTTTTTAGAATTTTTGTCTGTTTATCTGTTTGTCTGTATTTATGTCCGGGCTAAACTCAAAAAATACGGGATGGATTTACTTCAAATTTTGCATGAATATAACTAAGAGGTCGGTTCAACATATAGGCTATATATTATCACGCTATCACCTACGGGGGAGGAGCTGAGATAATTTATAAATTTTAACGCGGGTAAAACCGCGGGGCACAGCTAGTACATTTTATAAAAGTGCAGTATGATGATTTTAAAACAAAATTGGATATGATTCTTCTCATCTTATTTACATCAACAGTAATTTCATATTGGAACAATATTATTATATTATGGTAATACAAGTACGATAGGTTTCACAACAAGAGAATTCCATTTTATCATACTATTTGTTCAACTGACATAAAATAGAATATAAAATTGCATTTAAGGCAATGCGGTTTTTTATCTGATATGTATGTACTCTGGTATTTATAAAATTAATATTTTTTCATTTGATTAAGTATGACTGCGAAGTGGTTTCATACGAAGTATGTTCAGATCTAAAAATAAATTTAGGAATGATAAGAATATTAGTAGTTTCAAATGTTTCCGATGTTTCATAAATTCCTCGCAATATAGAGTTTTATTACTCTTGTGCGGGCGTTGCCTTCATCAAAGATCATGTTTACAACTCGAGTAAATTTATTATTCTAACTCGTGGTTTCACCAACTAGAGATAAAAGTAATTTGAGAAATAATTTTGCATGTTGATAGATCTTGATGCACACAACTTGTAAAATTTTATGTTTACATATTCTTTTAAAAGAACAGCAAAATATTTTTTTTCTATTCATTATAAAAATAATTGTATGAAATTGGTATTAGTATCATCGTTTGTATCAATGAAACGACAATATTTATGTATGTTTATCGATGTTTATAACCACCTGCCAAAAGATAAAAACAACCCAAAAACTCCAGACACAGAGCACATCTCGACTCAGAAAAATTACTCGTGGGTCACACAATTAGTTGTCCTGTGCGGGAATCGAACCTCGGACAAGAAGTGGCGCGGCAACTGACTTAACTCCTGCGCCACACGTGCAGTCTATTCTTAGCACCAAAATTGCGCGCCCCAAAGCGTAAGGGTATTTTAGAAAATTTCTTATTTATAACATCGGACAATGTAACCATGTAGTCAGAAAAAAACAATATGATTTGATTATTACATTTCATAAACTTTAAATTTATTATTTTCGTTGTGTCGAACTTTTTCATTCAACCTTAGATATTTAGTGAGTTTGATTTCTAATGTGAAATCAAAAAGTGGTTTAACCCATAATTTCCATATGCAACTTTAGCTTTTAAGCCGCCAAATTGTAGTTTAGAAGCTTCATTAGATTTTAGTAAACAATAAAACAATTGAAAGGTTTACAAACTAAATTATGTTAGTTGGTAGAAACATGACCGGAACTTTGTTAACACAATATTAATGGTAATCCTGAAATGGGTTTATATGCATATCAATTAATTTTATGTTTTTCGTGATAATTATAACTATTTTGAGCAAGAGCGTGTGTAATAATTACCTTTACTTTTGTTTATTGTTGGGTTTTATTTTTATCTTTTACTTTATGTAAATAATTTCATCATCATCATATCAGCCGAAAGACATCCACTGCTGGACACAGGCCTGCTGGCCGCTAGGCGCATACAGCGGTTTCCAGCGACCCTCACAAGATATTCGGTCCATTATCTAGGGCCTAGGGGGCCTGCCCACGCTGCGTCTTCCGATTCATGGTCACTACTCTAGAACCTTTGTAAAGGTTGTAGACCTGTTGGTGTGGTGTGATTGGGAGTTACGCTGCCTTTCACGCTGGAGGTCGTGGGTTCGATTCCCACCCGGGACAAATATTTGTGTGCATAAACATGTCTGTTTGTCCTGAGTCTGGGTGTAAATTATCTATATAAGTATGTATTTACAAAAGAAAAGTAATATATGTAGTATATCAGTTATCTGGTTTCCATAGTACAAGCTCTGCTTAGTTTGGGATCAGATGACCGTGCGCGAATAATGTCCCAGGATATCATCATTATTATTATTAAAAAAATTGCTTATAATTCGTTATTATTTCAAATGTATCAATCTCGCATTTTGTATAATTTATAAAATATGCAAATAATGTTAACTTGTTTCCTTTAATAAATTCAGTTGTCATAACATAAACAAATAAGTAGAATATATACCGAATGTGGGATCATATCTTCATGTTGCGGTGATCTGTCATATGCAGAGGATTCTCGCTGACGAACATTGCGGTCGGCATAACGTACCTAAATAAATGCAATTGCTGTTATATAAACATGGTGTGAAATAAACAGTTTACAGTTGGTGGGAGAATCTCATACTTGACCTGACTACACTCCAATCTATTTCAAGCCCAGCAATTTTTTGTCTATTCAATTATTATAATCAGCCGAAAAACGTCCACTGCTGGACAAAGACCTCCCTAAAGGATCTCCACTATGGCCAATCTCGCGCTACCCGCATCCAATGGCCAACTGCGGCCGTTGCAAAATCGTCGATCCATCTTGTGGGTAACCTACCCACGCTGCGCCCTACAGTTCGTGGTTGACACTCAAGAACCTTTCGGCCTGTTTGAGCTATATGCCCCGCCCACTACCAAGTGGCCAGTCTCAAAGAAGTCTAGCCATCTGCACGGGACATATCATAGTGCACAACAATATGTGCGCAAACACAGGAACACTTTGTAAATTTAGTTTAGTATTTACTATAATATTTTTTAATAATCAATTAGGAAAATAATATAAACATAGCTTTCTGTCATTAAGATATTTCATTAGTTAACTTAAGGCCCATTTTGGTAAATTTGAGTAGGCAAATTTACCCTCACGTCTGTTACAAAATAATTACTACCAATCGCAATCTCGTGAATCCGGGCTCGCGACAGCTGAATTACCATCCAAGGTATCCTAGCAACGTCCGGGAAACCTGGCAGAATAGTTGTCCACAAATATCTAGGAAATAACTTTAAGCATTGGAATGATAGAGCTAGGATATATTCGTAGAATCCATGCTGGACCAAATTGGAATTTCTAAATCCTTGTCTTTGTAACGTGGACCAGTTGCAATACTATTGCAAAATTGAAATATTTTAGTAGTAACTTGAATGTGCTTAAAGCCAAAACTCATCTTTTAATAAGAAAGACCGGCTAATTGCGAGTCAGACACGCGCGCGAAGTGTTCCGTGGTCTCTATGAAAACGTCAAAAAAACACGTTTATTGTATGAGACCCCACTTGAATATTCATTTTATTCTGTTGTATTTGCTTTCATAGCGGCACCTATCACGGTTCATGAGATACAACCTGGTGACAGACGGACAGATAGACCGTGGAGTCTTAATAATAGGGTCCCGTTTTATCCGTTTTTATTTTGAGCATATATTGTGTTTGCCTGCTAAATAATTTCAGTAAGTGGAACAAATCTCGTGTATATGCCCCATTGAGTATGTTTCTCCGGAGCGTCTCAACTGGGCCGTGTTGAAACCGGTAGTAGAGACACCCGCTGAGTTTGTTTCGCTGGGTCTTCTCAGTTGGGGCGCATTGGCTCCGGTGGTAGCATTAAAGCGCGACCGCCGTTATAAACACAAGGTCCGCCATAATAATAACATTTAATCCGTACCTTAATATAGACAGAACCATTCAGACAATATGTAGTAAATATAAAGGTAAAATATAAAATTTTTGATAATTAAACCTACACATGATCCTTGACTATAACTTAATTTAAGTTAGTTAAATATCGTAAATGTTATAAAATGAATCTTATTGTAAATTATTTCCTACAATCCGTGTACCTAAATATCTATATGTACCTAGAAACAATTATAAATTAATTATATATTACTACGAACATGTTCTGACTGTTTACAAGCGCTTTTTTAAAGTCTACGTGAATAAAAACCTTTTTTATTTATTTATTTGACCTTTTGGGTACGGAACCCTAAAAACGAAGTCGAGATAGCCTAGTGGTTACACCATTTAGCTGTAGAGACAGTGGTCTCGAGTTTAATCCCTAGGCGCGCACATAATCGAAATACAACTCACTGGCGTAGTGGTTAAGACAGTCGCCTCACCACTTCGTGTCCCGGGTTCCATTCCCGCACAGTACAAGTATTTGTGTGATCCATAAGTAGTTGTTCTGAATCTGTTTGTTCTGTGTCCGTTAATTACATGACTGTACGATACCTGTAGGTAGCGATATGGGGATTTATTTCCGAAGTGCGGACGTTGCTAACCGTTGCCTAGTTGGTAGTGCTCCTGCCTACGAAGCTGGTGGTCCTGTGTTCGAATCCCGGTAAGTGCAAATATTTGTGTGATGAGCACGAATATTTGTTTCTGAGTCATGGATGTTTTCTATGTATATACGTATTTATCTATCTATATAAGTATGTATATCGTCGCCTGGTACCCATAGTACAAGCTTTGCTTAGTTTGGGGCTAGGATGATCTGTGTGACATTGTCCCCAGATATCATATCAACAAAAAATATTACTGTAAGTATTCTATTAGATTGAAACATGATCTAGCATTTCCCAAAAGGATTTGATCCAATATTGTAACGATACCAAATAATATTTTCATTTTTCCATTTCACAAATGTGTCTTGGGATTTGTGACATATTGATTTCATGCTTTTCTTATTATACGTCCATCGAAAATCACACTTCGGTGACCAACAAATCATTTTAAAAATGGATTTTAATCTTGTAGAGTAAGTGGTGAACTCGTAATTTTCGCAGCAATTTTCGAAATACATTTACGATGTAAGTATTTAAATATACGTTGGGTAGGGTGGTTAATAGATAGTTCGAACCTATGACCTGCGGCGTGATAGGCAAGTCTACCTGCCTATCACGCCGCAGGTCATAGGTTCGATTCCCACCGGGAACATATATTTGTGTGCATGAAAATCTTACTGTTTATCCCGAGTCTGGGTGTAATTATTCATTTTTTTTTTTTTTTTCTAAAAATAGGGTTCCTACATTGTTCTTATTTCTAAATATAAATACCGTTCCATATTAGCCTTTTGGCGTGCAAATGTCTTACACATAATAATCAATTTTTATTTATTAACGAACTAAATGTCAATATCGAATGTCTTTAAATTTATTTAATAGTTACACATTATATGTTTGCTTAACCTAATTTATCATCAAAGTATTCCTTGCCTGTGTAAAAAGGTATTCAGAAAGCCTTTTCTTAAATTCAATATTGCAATCTTATTATATATATATAGGTATGTTTTTACAAAAGGAAAGTAGTATATCAGTTATTTGGTTTCCATAATACGAGGTATGCATAGTTTGGGATCAGATGGCAGAATGTCTGAATAATGTCCCAGGATATTATTATTATATCTGCTCCCGTATTTAATTTCGTATACAAAGAAAGTACTAAAGTGCTCATGTTACTATAACAGTTCTATAATCAAGTACACCACATATTTATAACCTATCGACAGTTTATTTTGGGAGAAGCAACTTATAGTGCGCTCCAGAACAAAGTGACCGTCGATTCGGTTCATCTACCTCAGTAACGTCATCGCTTGGTGTTGCCACATAAATAATCTACATCATTGCTTAGAAACTTTTATTTAAATAAATATTATCCACCTTCATAAACAACCTAACCTTAATAAACATTTGATTTAATTAAATTTGACAAAGTAAAATGATGCCAAATGCAAATTGGACTAGTGAATAAAATGCGAAGTGTAAATTTGGTAAATATTGAATTAGTAACGGATACCAGGGTGATAAGTTTTTTTTAAGTAAAATTCGAGTAAAGGATGGTACGGCTTGGCGGGGGCACTGCCGTGCCCCCAGATTCGAACAATAGTTTTTTGCTCTAAGGGCCTATGCACATCACGTTTTTAAAACGCGCCGTTGACGCGCATTTGTAGCGATACAGACGCGATACGCTCGCAAGTCAGGCTAAGCTCTATAGGATACAAGTGCGTTTTAAAACGTGGTGTGCACAGGCTCTAAGGGCAATACCTCAAGTAACAGTTATACTAATTTAGCTGCAACATATCTATACATATAATAAAAACTTAGGAAAGTCAAAACTGTACATTGAATATTTTTAAAAAAGGATACTTGGGGCGTGATCTCCAATCGATATCGAAGCCAAAATATAGTTTTTAGAATTTTTGTCTGTTTATCTGTATGTATGTCCGGGCTAAACTCAAAAAGTACAGGATGGATTTACTTCAAATTTTGCATAAATATAACTAAGAGGTCGGGTCAACATATAGGCTATATATTATCACGCTATCACCTACGGGGGAGGAGCTGTGATAATTTATAAAGTTTAACGCGGGTAAAACCGCGGGGCACAGCTAGTATATTTTATAAAAGTGCAGTATGATGATTTCAAAACGAAATTGGATATGATTCTGCTCATCTTATTCACATCGAAAGTAATTTCATATTGGAACAATATTATTATATTATGGTAATACAAGTACGAAAGGTTTCACAACAAGAACATTTTATTTTATCATACTATTTGTTCAACTGACATAAAATATAATGTTAAATTGCATTTAAGGCAATGCGGTTTTTTCTCGGGTATGTACGTTTTGACTGCAAGTGTGGCGCAGCGGCTAAGACAGTCGCCTCGCCGCTTCACGTCGCGGGTTCGAGTCCCGCGCTGGACAACTATTTGTGTGACCCACAAATAGTTGTTCTGATTTTGGGTGTAATTTGTGTCCGTCTATTATATGTTTGTAAAGTACCCCGCGCCACAGGGACTAGAATCAGTAGTGTGGGTGCAGCTAATCTGATGAAAAAATATTAATTAATATTGTCCAGAGTAATCGTTATACATACATTTTTTTTAAAGACAACATTCTAGTCCCTGTGTCGCGGTGTATGTTTGCGAAGGTTTTATATGAAATATGTGCATATCTAACAATCATTTTAGGAATAATAAGAATATTACAGTAGGCTCAAATTTTTCCGATGATAAATTCCTTTTTGATAAATTCCTCGCAATGTAGAGTTTTATTACTCGTGTGCGAGCGGTGCCTTTTTAAATAGAAATATTTGTGAGAAAGATCATGTTTACAACTCGAGTAAATTTATAATTCTTACTCGAGGTATCGCCAACTAGAGATAAAAGTTATTTTAGAAATAATATTGACTGCTGATAGATCGTGATGCACTCAATTTGTAAAATGTTATGTTTATTTAAAAGAACGGCACTAAATTTTCTATTTATTGTAAAAATATTTGTTTGAATTGGTATTAGTATCATCGTTTGTATAAATGAAACGACATTATTTAATGTATCTTTATCAATGTTATAAACATTGATAATCAATAGATAAAAACAACCCAAAAACTCCAAATGCATTAACAAACTATTGTAGCACTAAAATAGCTTAAATATTAAAACTCACGCATTAACAGTATCTGACAGAATATTTATTTGAAAGCAATATTAAGATAAAATATATTATTGTTTTACTACAATATCGAACATAGTCCTATATTAATTATTTGTTAGTAGTTTGAATTTTTAAAGACAACGATCGCACTATTAAGATGAATCGCGGAGTAATTTACGATCATATAAATAACAGACACAAAGCACACCCAGACTTGGAACAACTACTCATGGGTCACACAATTAATTATCCTGTGCGGTAATCGAACCCCGGACAAGAAGTGGCGTGGCAACTAACTTAACTCCTGCGCCACACGTGCAGTTTATTCTTGGCACCAAAATTGCGCGCCCCAAAGGGTAAGGGTATTTTAGAAAATTTCTTATTTATAACATCGGACAATGTAATCATGTTCTCAGAAAAAAACAATATGATTTGATTATTTCATTTCATAAACTTTAAATTTATTATTTTTGATTTGTCGAACTTTTTCATACAACGTTAGATATTTAGTGAGTTTGATTTCTAATGTGAAAACAAAAAGAGGTTTAACCCATAATTTTCATGTGCAACTTTAGCTTTTAAGCCGCCAAATTGTAGTTTAGAAGCGTCATTAGATTTTAGTAAACAATAAAACAATTGAAAGGTTTACAAACCAAATCATGTTAGTTGGTAAAAACATGACCGGAACTTTGTTAACACAATATTAAAAGTAACTCTGAAATGGGTTTATATGCATATCAATTAATTTTATGTTTTACGTGATAATTGTAACTATTTTGAGCAAGAGCGTGTGTAATAATTACCTTTACTTTTGTTTATTGTTGAGTTTCATTTTTATTTTTTGCTTTATGTAAATAATTTCATCATCATCATATCAGCCGAAAGACGTCCACTGCTGGACACAGGCCTGCTGGTCTTGTGCTAGGCGCATACAGCGGTTTCTAGCAACCCTCACAAGATAATCGGCCCATCATCTAATGGGCCTGCCCACGCTGCGTCTTCATGGTCACCACTCTCGAACCTTTGTAAAGGTTCTAGACCTGTTGGTGTGGTGTGATTGGTAGTTACGTTGCCTTTCACGCTGGAGGTCGTGGGTTCGATTCCCACCCGGGACAAATATTTGTGTGCATGAACATGTCTGTTTGTCCTGAGTCTGGGTGTAAATTATCTATATAAGTATGTATTTACAAAAGAAAAGTAGTATATGTAGTATATCAGTCATCTGGTTTCCATAGTACAAGCTCTGCTTAGTTTGGGACGGTCATCTGGACCGTGCGTGAATAATGTCCCAGGATATTATCATTATTATTATTAAAAAATTGCTTATAATTCGTTATTATTTCAAATTTATCAATGTCGCATTTTGTATAATTTATAAAATATGCAAATAAAGTTAACTTGTTTCCTTTTATAAATTCAGTTGTCATAACATAAACAAATAAGTAGAATATATACCGAATGTGGGATCATATCTTCATGTTGCGGTGATCTGTCATATGCCGAGTATTCTCGCTGACGGACATTGCGGTCGGCATAACGTACCTAAGTAAATGCAATTGCTGTTATATAAATATGGTGTGACAAACAGTTTACAGTTGGTGGGAGAATCTCATACTCGACCTGACTACACTCCAATCTATTTCAAGCCCAGCAATTTTTTGTCTATTCAATTATTATAATCAGCCGAAAAACGTCCACTGCTGGACAAAGACCTCCCTAAAGGACCTCCACTATGGCCAATCTCGCGCTACCTGCATCCAATGGCCAACCGCGGCCGTTGCTAAATTGTCGGTCCATCTTGTGAGGGTCCTACCCACGCTGCACCCTACAGTTCGTGGTTGACACTCAAGAACCTTTCGGCCGGTTTGAGCTATATGCCCCGCCCACTACCAAGTGGCCAGTCTCAAAGAAGTCTAGCCATCTGCACGGGACATATCATAGTGTACAACTATGTGTGCGCAAACACAGGTGCACTTTCTAATCCAACCCTCCCATGATCCGATGGGACGACTACCGATACGACCAGAAAAGGGAAAGGTACAGGACCGACGGCTTTACATGCTCTACGAGGGTGTATGTATATACCGTCAACTCTTACAAAAGTTTGAATCAATCCGGAGTGGGTTGATACTGAAAAATATTTCCTTACAGAAAAATCGTATGAGCCTCATAATAATAAATATAAAAGCAGTTGCTGTTTTCGAGAAAGGTCGGGAAGACCATAACGCAATTATCTCCAATATGAACCAAAAGCTTCAAATATCCATGAAATTAAACGTCTAAATTTCTTTCACGTTCTACCAACTTATCTTACGAACGTATATTAATATAGCGTATTAATAAAGCAAACATACCGGGCGTTACGGACAGCCTACCTAAAACCGTACCATAGGTTCAATACTTGCTCTTAGTACTTAAATTATACATTGAAATTCAATTGGAATTACTAATTATTTACTTCATCATCATTATCATGTCAGCCAAATGACGTCCACTGCTGGACAAAGAACTCACCGAAAGGTTGCTACAATGAAGTTTTGTCTATAATTTGGAGGAATATTCCATAATCGCCACGCTTGGCAAACCGGTTGGCGATCGCAGTATGATGGTTATAGTACACAGAGAGACGCTGCTGCCCGTCCTCTGATAGATATTGCCTGGAGCTGACTTCTACGCCCCCCACGAGACGAGAGGGGGTGGCGATATTCTATGCCGTCAGCCACACAGTAAATTCAACTTCAACTTTTCTTTAATTTAAATGGAACTATTTCCAAAGCATTTTTACCACACGTTTTTACCTATGGGGACATCGGTAAAAACGTGTAGAATCGAATCGAAAAAAAATGTTTCAATATATTAAAAAAAATCGGGTAACATACTATTAAAAAGCTACTGACCTATTGAAAACTCCTTTTTTTGAAATCGATTAAATAAGTTATTTATCATTCCTGGACGAAGATACCTTCGGCCTATCTCCGGGGTTTAGAAATCGATTTATAAGAAATTTGAGGAGTGAAGCGGTTTGAGTTGGTAATATGAATTTGAAGTTCGTATCATCGACAAAACATACCTTCTCCCTGCCATGTACATATTATCTATAGCAATAGGACTACTTGACTACTAATAGCATATTTTATCTATAATTTTCTTTCAACACATAGCAGTCCGAGCAACATGCATCTCATCTTCTACATATTATAGAGCACAAGAGCATTCTTCACGTAACATGTGGTGTGCCACCGCCTACTTCTAAACTCCGATGTGGTATTAATACTCATTAATCCTAAAACTCACGAAAGCTTCAACATCGAGACAGGCACAAGCATGTACTACGTAATCAGTTCGGAACACTGTCCCGTACACGCTGTATAAACCGACACCTCATTAAAATGCAACCCTACCTCATCCAAAAGACCATTACTCGAACAAATTGCCCGCATTCTTGAACATAAGCTGTGGAGTGATAAATTGCATCCTGGGGCACAGGGGTCGGATGTCACAGACTAATATATTGTAAAATGGGTAAGATTAGGTATCCTTACGTCGTATGTCTTTTACATTTTTGCATCTGCATTTTCTTATTCCACAAATCATTCTATACATTTTAATAACAATTTACTGACATTCGCCCGTTGAAAGCTTTGTTTGAAGCATTGGTGCGGTCGCATTTAGAATGTTACTCTTTGATTTGGTCTCCACATGAAGCCAAATATATTACCATGTTAGAGGGAATTCAAAACCAGTTTATTAGGTTTATGTATCTTAAACTTTATGGAGTGCACCCAGGATTTCCGCTTTTGTGTCCTACTCGTTTTATTTTCGGAATGGCAGGATACTTCCCATTAGAAGTAAGGAGGGAAGTAGCTCTAGCCATAGCCTATTTGGAAAGTGATTCGTGGTACGATACCCAATCCAGCCATTCTCAGGGAGGTTCGGTTTAGTGTTCCGGATGCATTTAGAGATCGACGGCGGCGCGGCGGTCGCTCTTACTGGATGTGCCGTGCGCGCGCACTAACCTACTACAGCGCGCACCGGTCAATCGTGCGCTGCGCGCGCTCAATAACTTAGTAAGAACGAGACAACTGGATCTGTTCTCGTGTACCAGAGGGAATTCACAAAAGCTATAAATGTACTAATAGCTTTTAGATATTGTTTAATTTTTTTTTTAAGACAACACACGCACTAGGGAATTTAATCCCTGTGTCGCGGGGTACTTTACAAACATATAATACACGGACACAAATTACATCCATTATATTACTACATCAATTATTATGTAAGTAGTTATAAGTACAACTAGTAAAACTTAAGTTTGTTATGTTTAACCTATCTGTCATGTTCCACTATTGCATCGGTTGTATAAGTGTAATGATAGTGTGTAATTTGGAAATAAATAAAAATATAGTTTAGATTCATGATGAGGACCAAAGGAAATAATACATAGATTAAGATCTAATCTATACAGAGTTACTTGTAAAACACAAACAACCTTGCAGAACTTTTGTTCTCCGAGTTCGGACCAATACCTACATGGAATCTAACAATTTATCAAATCTAACAATTTATCAAAAGTTGTAGAACAAAAGTTGTTGCTTATGGTGTTAGCTATCTAGTACTGCGAGGTTGTTGGTGTTTTACAAGTAACCCGTTTAATATATATATACATACATACATAGACTCACGCCTGTTTCCCAGAGGGGTAGGCAGATACAACGGATTTCCATTTGTCACGATCTTTGCATACTTCTTTTGCCTCGATTACTGTCGTTATATTCTTCATACATGCTCGCCGGTTTAGGGTACTTCTGACCTGCCCTTTCTTGAGAACATCTCCAATTTGGTCAGAGAATGTTCGACGTGGTCTTCCCCTTCCGGTTGTCCCATTCACACAGGCCAGGTATACTTCTTTTGTCAATCTTCTTTCATTCATCCTTTCTAAATAGTCAAACCATCTCAGCATGCCTTTTTCAATCTTTGTGACTACATCCTCTTTCACACCACAACGCTCTCTTACATCAGTATTTCGAATTCTGTCTCCCAAAGTCACACCACACATACTTCTCAGAGCTCTCATTTCCACTGCATTTATTTTACTTTCATTCTTTTTCTGCCATACCCAACTTTCACTTCCATACATTAAAGTTGGCACTAACACTCCATCGTGCACGGCTAGTCGAGCCTTCTTTGATACTTGCCGGCTACTCATAAAGGCGTGTAGTGCCCCATTCACTCTGTTCCCCGCATTTACTCTTCTAACAATATCTTTTTCATATTTCCCATCTCTCGTAAACAAAGTTCCCAAATATACAAACTCATTCACCTGTTCGACTTTCTCTCCTCCAATCACAATATCACACGCTGTCGTGTATTCATCCCTCTCAAATACCATTACTTTCGTCTTACCTACATTCATTTTCATCCCTTTCCTTTCAAAAGATTCATGCATACTTGGTTGTCCCATTCACACAGGCCAGGTATACTTCTTTTGTCAATCTTCTTTCATTCATCCTTTCTAAATGGCCAAACCATCATATATATATATATATATATATATATATCATCATCATCATCATCATCATATCAGCCGAAAGACGTCCACTGCTGGACAAAGGCCTCCCCCAAAGATCTTCACAATTGCCGGTCTTGTGCTATTCGCATCCAGCATTTTCCAGCGACCCGCACAAGATCATCGGTCCATCTTGTAGGGGGCCTGCCCGCGCTGCGTCTTCCGGTTCGTGGTCGCCACTCGAGAACCTTTCTGCCCCAACGGCCGTCGGCTCTACGAGCTATGTGCCCTGCCCACTGCCACTTCAACTTGGCAATTCTTCGGGCTATGTCGGTGACTTTGGTTCGCCTGCGGATTTCGACATTTCTGATGCGATCCCGCAGGGAAACTCCGAGCATAGCCCTCTCCATTGCTCTTTGGGTGACCTTGAGCCTTCTAATAAGGCCCATAGTGAGCGACCACGTCTCTGTTCCGTATGTCATCACTGGCAACACACACTGGTCGAAGACTTTCGACTTGAGACACTGCGGTATTTTGGACGAGAAGATGTTACGTAGCTTCCCGAACGCTGCCCAGCCGAGTTGGATTCTACGATTGACCTCCTTCTCGAAGTTGGACCTACCTAGTTGGATGGTCTGTCCTAGGTAAATATAGTTCTCTACAACTTCGAGTGCAGAGTCACCAACTTTCAATTGAGTGGGTGCAACATGGACGTTTGACATGATTTTCGTCTTATCCATGTTCATTTTCAGACCCACTTGTTGAGAGACTCTGCTGAGGTCATCGAGCATTGTACCGAGGTCTTCCATGGTCTCAGCCATGACTACGATATCATCGGCAAATCAAAGGTGAGTGATGTACTCGCCATTGACATTGATGCCAAAGCCTTTCCAGTCCAGAAGCTTGAAGACGTCTTCCAATGCAGCGGTGAACAGTTTCGGAGATATAACATCTCCCTGTCTCACGCCTCGCTGTAAGTGGATAGGTTTCGAGATCTGGTCCTGGAGTCGCACTGACATAGTGGCGTTTTCATACAAACACTTTATCACCTCGAAATACCGGTAGTCAATTTGGCACCTTATGAGAGACCTCAGCACGGCCCATGTTTCGATAGAATCAAAGGCTTTCTCATAGTACACAAACGCTAAGCACAGTGGCTTGTTATACTCTTCGGTCTTTTGTATAACTTGCCGCAGCGTATGTATGTGGTCTATGGTGCTAAAGCCTTTTCGGAAACCGGCTTGTTCGGGAGGTTGGAAGTCGTCAAACCTGCGCGCGAGACGGTTCGTAACGACCCTCGAAAACAACTTGTAAACATGGCTCAGCAGTGTGATGGGTCTATAATTCTTCAATAGGGTCTTGTCGCCCTTTTTGAAGAAGAGCACCACCACGCTTCTGTGCCATGCTTGTGGCGTTTGACCATCTAGTATGACGGAGTTAAATAACTTCTGAAGGGCCCGTAGGATTGCCCGCCTTCAGAAGCTCTGCTGTAACTCCATCATCACCAGGCGCCTTGTTGTTCTTGAGTTGTTTGAGAGCCATTCTAATCTCGTACAGGCTGACGTCCGGGATGTCTTCGGTGTAGTGTCGGGTTAGTCGTGCTCTGGGATCTGAGGCATGACTTTTGACAGGTGGCTGTGTTGTCGTATATAACTGTCCGTAGAACTTCTCGATCTCTCCCAGCAACTCAGGTTTAGACGTGACGATTCTACCATCCTCAGTCTTCAGCTTCGTCAGTTGGCTCTGTCCAACAGACAGAGCTCTTGCGAACACTTTAGAGCCTTTGTTCCGCTCGAGAGCCTCTTTAATACTAATTGTATTAAATTGCCGCGTGTCGCGAGTCAAAGACTTTGAGATCTGTCTGTTGAGCTGCCGATATCTGGTAGCATCATCTGAGGATGTCAGAACCATTTTCCGTCTATCTTCCATAAGTTGCAGGGTAAAGTCAGAGATCTTTTTAGTTCTGTTTGTACGACGGGCCTTGAAGACCTTAGACCCAGCCGTATGGACAGCTTCTACGAGCCTGTCATAGTATGAGTCCACTTCCTCGCAGTCTGCTAGGCATTCGAAACGGTTGTGCAGTTCGAGCTGAAATGGTTCGGGGTTTTGTACGTGGATAGGTAAAGGTCGGAGCGTAGACTTTATCAGTCGGGACCTCTGGAGTTTGACATTAAGGTTCAATGAGCCTCTGACCAGTCTGTGATCGCTCCCGGTTTTAACCGCATTGATCACGGAGACATCATTGAACATCTGTCGTCTCGTCGACAAGATAAAGTCTATCTCATTTTTAGTTTTACCATCGGGGCTCACCCAGGTCCATTTGCGGTGATCCGGCTTCCTGAAGAAGGAATTCATCATAAAGAGTCCCTCCTTCTCCATGAAGTCGGCCAACATTTGGCCCCGGGGGTTCCGGTCTCCAGTTCCAAATTGCCCCACTCTCAGCTCATTACCGAATCGTTTGCCCAGCTTCGCGATAAAGTCCCCCATGACCACAGTGAAATAGGAGTTACAGGTATGTATGGCTCTGGATATGTCCTCATACATAACCTCGACTTCATCGTCGGAGTGCGTCGAAGTGGGTGCGTATACCTGTATAACCTTCAACGAATACCGCTTGGTGATTCTGAGTATAAGGTACGCAACCCTCGTCGACACACTCTCGATTTTCACTAGGTTGTTCACGAGGGACTTGTGGACTATGAACCCGACACCACCTTGGGATATTTGGTCACCCTCCCGGTAATAGAGCAGGTTTCCGGATTTCAGTATTATCGAGTCCTCCCCCTCTCTTCGGACTTCAGATAATCCTACAATATCCCAATGTAACCTGCTCAATTCTTCCTCCAGTTCGGTTATCTTCTCGTCGGACCGCAGTGTGCGTGTGTTATATGTTGCCAGGGCCAGAGGTCGTCGGTGTTGGTAACGCGGAATCTGCCGGGGATACTTAGCACCCCCTGCCCTGCCGTAACCACGGCTGTTACCACGGCTGGGAATAGCAGGGCTGCCGGGGACTGGGAGCCGCGGTTTGGTTGTGTCCATCATTTGAGGGGATTTGCCATAATCGCCACGCTTGGCAGGCGGGGTGGCGATCGCAGTAAGGTGGACATGGTACTCAGGAGAACGCTGCTGCCCGTTCTCTGGTGTATATTTTTCCCTCGGGACGACTTTTACGTCCCCCCAAGGGATGAGATGGGGTGGTGATATTCTTAGGCCGTCACCACACAGCCAATATATATATATATATATATATATTTATTTATTTCACATTTTAAAATACATAATTAAAATAAGTATTATAGCATTCATAAACCGCTGAGGTTTGTTATTAATGCTACACTAATGATACGTCTACATCGTTAATAAACATTAAACAGACCAACCCCATGTCTGTCCTACAATTTTATGTAGGTTCTCAAAGATTAATGTGACTAACCTGAATATAAGTGAGACAGTAAGTCAATATGTGCGAATAACAACAATAACGCTGTAGTTATTTGGCATTTAGAGTTATTTGTGATGTTGTTGATTGAAATAGCTTTCCATTATATAAACCGATTTATATCGATACATTCGTTTACGAGCGTGTGACATCTTATATATGTATATCGTTTCATGAAATTGGAGCCATTTACTTTCAGTTCAGTTTTAGACGAGAGGTTTTAACGGTTTGGTTAGTGTTCTATACACCATTACAATACTAAATGTATACACCAATTATATTTTACCCCGGTATTATACTCCCGTGCCTCGGAGAGCACGTAAAGTGGTCGCTCCTATACTTGACCTCTTTCCAGTCGTGTCGCTAGTCGTCCCATCGGATCATGAGAGTAATAGAATAGAATGTGCCATGGTCCATCTTGTAGGGGCCTGCCCACGCTGCGTCTTTCGGTTCGTGGTCGCCAATCAAGAACCTTTCTGCCCCAACGGCCATCGGTTCTACGAGCTATGTGCCCCGCCCAACGCCACTTCAGTTTTGCAATTCTTCGGGTTATGTCGGTGACTTTGGTTCGCCTGCGGATTTCGACATTTCTGATTCGATCCCGCAGCATTTATGCTCGGTAGCCCTCTCCATTGCTCTTTGGGTGACCTTGAGCCTTCTAATAAGGCCCATAGTGAGCGACCACTGGACTAAAACCTTTCGACTTGAGACACTGCGGTATTTTGGATGAGAAGATGTTACGTAGCTTCCCGAAAGCTGCCCAGCCGAGTTAGATTCTACTATTGACCTCCTTCTCGAAGTTGGACCTACCTAGTTGGATGGTCGGTCCTAGGTAAATATAGTTCTCTACAACTTCGAGTGCAGAGTCACCAACTTTCAATTGTGGAGATTTTGGGGGAGGCCTTTGTCCAGCAGTGGACGTCTTTCGGCTGAAATGATGATGATATAATATACAATTCCATACTCAATTGATTTAATTATATTAAAAAAATAATATTGTTATCATCTGTCACAACAATGTTTTAACAATAAAAGCGATATCACAAGCAATTTCATGTCTGTCTTTTAAAAATCATCTTTTATAAAACGTAACATATATAGTCTGGGAGACTAATGGAAATCAATCTATATCAATGAAACTAAACAATGCTTAGAATATTCTCGTAAGTTTGCGCAATGCTTCGGTCGCTTCGGGGGAACAATAATGTTTGGATTAAACATTATTGTTAAGATGAAGCAAAGCGCTTCGTATGGCATGCTGGGATTGACGCCTGGTAGTCCGATATAAAACTGATCATTGCTGTAATTTTAAAGGACAACATATGATTTTTTTATATCAGAGGGTGACATACGAGCAAGTGGGTCACCTGATGGTAAGTGGTAACCACCGCCCATGGACACTCGCAACACCAGACATGTCGCGGGTGCGTTGCCGGTCTTTAAAAGTCAGCAAACAAGTGTTGCTAACCCTTCCCCCCACCCCAATGAGCTCTGGAGACTTTACTCACACTCGGAAACACAACATTAAAATTATTAATGAAATAAAATATATGGGTGGAGTACACAATTAGTTGTATAGGGCGGTAATCAAACCTAAAACACTAGGGCGCCGAGGCAGTAGCAAGGCGTTAACCAATGCTCCACAGGTGGCATCACAATTATATACAATTTACAAAGCGATTAGGTAATTACAAACATATATGTAAAGATTTGTAATCGTAGAGTCAGTTCATTACTTAAAATTTAATAAAAGCTTGTTAAAGTCGACACAAATTCCAAAACTCAATAAAACCATACAAATTACGAAACTTCATTAAAGTTCGCCAACTTTTCGCCAAAGATATTTCGCCACGATACCAAATCACGAGGGGCATGTGGACTGAGACGACGACAGTCAGAATTCCATAAAGGATTCCACCCTTTGATTTCTCGTTAAGAATTCACGTTGAACAAGAATGGCAGCCACGTGAAACACGCCAGGATTCCCATAGCTAAATAATTAATCTAACTGGAATTTCGACGTCGCTCTGCGGCTATTAAGTTTATTTTAAGGTGCAAAGTGCTTTAGAGAAGATACTTTAAGATTAATGTATTAAGACCGTAATTTAGTAGACATTCTTGTTTCGAATAGAGATTACAAATAAAAATAAACCAGCCAATAAGCCTATATAAAAAGTGGAGAATTAGCCATAACATCATAGTTCAATTTATTCATTATACAACTGTTTAGGAAATCCTGGGTGTGTATATTGTATGTATTTATGAAAAAGTTGTATAATTATGTAGTATGTCAGTTATCTAGTTTCGATAGTACAAGCTCTGCTTAGTTTGAGATCAGATGAGTATAATAATAGGTCTTACGATTAGAAAAGAAATAGTCCAGATCCATATATAACCAGTATTAGGTTAACAAATGTCATATTTATACTACATATCATATTTACTTATGGCTTAAATTCGATACCATGATTACTTATCCTTAGTGAAATACTAGCTGTGAACCGCGATTTTACCCGCGTTAAACTTTATAAATTATTACAGCTCCTCCCCCGTAGGTGATAGCGTGATAATATGTAGCCTATATGTTGACCCGACCTCTTAGTAATATTCATGCAAAATTTGTAGTAAATCCATTCACTACTTTTTGAGTTTAGCCCGGACATACATACAGACAAACAGATAAACAGACAAAAATTCTAAAAACGATATTTTTGGCTTCTGTATCGATTGTAGTCACGCCCCAAGTATCCTTTTAAAAAAATATTCAATGTACAGTTTTGACTTTCCTACGATTTTATTATATGTATAGATTAAAGTTTTTGTAACAATTACTGGTAATATAAATAAAATATACATTTTGGACAATATTATTTTAGTCTGACAATATTATTTTAGCTAGCTAAATATCATTGCTATTATAAAATAAATTTTATAAATGTTTTAACAATCCGTGTACCTAAATATCTACATGTAACTTGAAATAATTATTTATACCTACTTAACCATATTACTACAAACATGTTCTGACTATTTAGAAGCGCTTTTTTAAAGTCTACATGAATAAAAATCTTTTTTATTTTATTAATTTTATTATTTAATATCCTGGGACATTATTCACTCACGGCCATCTGATCCCCAACCAAGTGGAGCTTGTACTATGGAAACCAGATAACTGATATACTACTTTTATTATGTAGATACATACCTACTTATATAGATAACAAGCTGCGCCCCGCGGTTTCACCCGCGTAAAAGTAGTTTTGGCAACAAACATACATACATACATACATCTGTACTCACAGACTTTCACATTTATAATATTAGTAGAATGTGTATCTCTAGCGGTTTTGGCAGTGCACGCAGGAATAGCTCGCAAATGGTAGATTTTGTCCTACTTACTTGACACTTATCGTCATATTTTCCATTCCTATTCTACTTCATAAACTTCAAGCCAAAGGAGTGAGAGGTGTCGCATTAGACTGGTTCCATAGTTATCTTGTAAATAGGGGTCAGTGTCTCAAAGTAGGTTCGACTCTAAGTGAAAACCTAAATGTCAATGTTGGCGTTCCCCAAGGAAGCATTCTAGGACCAACATTATTTTGCATTTATATAAACGATATTTTAGATCTGTCCATAAAAAATGCAGAGGTTTTGTGCTATGCAGATGATACAGTGGTTATCTTTCGAGAGAAAACATGGAGTACGGTATTTAGCACTGCTGAAACTGGACTAAAGAAGATAGCCAAATGGCTAGACAGAAATTTACTCACTCTTAATATAAAGAAAACAAAATACATAGCATTTCACAAGACAACTGTATCCAAACCACCACCTCAACTTAAACTAAAAATCCACTCTTGCAACTTTGATAATGAAACGTCCTGTAATTGTGAAATTATTGAAAACACAACCTCTATCCGATATTTAGGTATAGTAATTGATGAACGCTTAAGTTTTGAGAAGCATTTAGTATATCTGACTGGAAGAGTCAGACAAACTATATATATAATAAAAGCGCTTCGTAATTGTACAAACAAAGAAACTCTGATTATGGTTTACAAAGCCATCACCCAATCACTACTCTACTACTGTACACTGGCCTGGGGTGGTGCTGCCAAGACAAAAATGATCCAAGTTGAGAGAGCTCAACGAGCAGTCCTCAAAGTCTTGTTAAAAAAGCCTTTCCGATTCCCTACAGACGAAGTATACAAAACTTGTGAGGTACTTGGAGTGCGACAGATTTATATCTTAAAAGCGGCAATATCTATGCATAAAGAAATAAAAAAATCCACAAATTTTAATATACTAATTCAACGCCGTATGTTTCGAGTGCCTATTCCAACAATCAATACCACCTTTCTTAAGCGACACCATAAGTATCTTCGCCCACCATCTATAACAAAATATGTCGGACTCATACTGAGATAAATCTTTTTTGTGCCAGCAAAGTAAAGCGTGTAATTAGGGGATGGCTCATGTCATTATCCTATGAAGACACCGAACTTATCCTTAAGAACTACAGCTGATCAACTAACTACTGACACACTCTACACAAACACCCACCCATACACACACACACACATACACACACACACACACACAAGCACGAACTTTTTCCATTCATTATTTAATTATATTGTCTTTTACTATTATTATTAACATATATATTTTTAATATTAGATAAACATCTATTTCTATATCTATGTAATATTAAAGATTTTTTTTTCAAGAAGTTTCTATATTCTGTTGTATTGTCTCTAATTATTATTTTTTTTTTTAATTTTATCTTGTTCGTACCTAGTCATTTAAGAGTTAAGTAAGCTACATTATTGTAAAGTTTCATTAAAATCTATTCAGTAGTTTTTACGTGAAAGATTAACAAACATCCATCCATACTTACAAACTTTCGCGTTTATAATATTAGCAGGATTACACCTTGACTCAGAGCAAACAGACATGTTCAAACACAAAATATACATATGTCCTAGGTGGGAATCGAACCCACGACCTGCGACGTGAAAGGCAAGTATTAACCAACCACGACGATCGGCCCGTCTACTGAATATATCCGCAAACTTCCTAATGCGGAGACACGAAAAATCCCTAAAATCAAATTTAATTTTCCCTAAGTTCAATATTACTGTCAGGAAAGTGTCAAGCTCTGAAAATGAACATTTAAAAACATTAAATTTCCTGCCACGCCATATTTAACAGAAAGTACTGAAGCTCCATTTTACATTTCACAAATTATAAAATTATATAGTACCGTAGTGTTCAAATGAAAAATTCTCGCCGACAAATATGCAAAATGAATTTTAAAGTTTGCAGTTGAACAATGTTCTGAAATGAAAATGAAAAAAACTGTTTTGCAATTCATAGTATATGAGAAAACAATGAGTGAATTATGGAAAAAATATTTACACTGAAGTTTAATTGAATGCTATGTCTATGTCTACACATGCATGTCTACACATTTTTTTATTAAATTGCCTTGATTCTTATACAATTTAACGTACATAATTAATAATGTTTTTGAAAGAAACGTTAATATTATCACGGATGAAAACCAAACAAAGAAAGATAATGGATTTTGTATAGCAATAAATCTTCCATAATTTAGTAACGCAAGAAAACGCTACGAAATTATTTCATTTTATCTTATCTAACTGACGTGATTTTGCCTGCGAAAATATAACGGCGATATGCCCCCTTCACACACTTCCCTGTACTACCTCTTTAGCGAAAAGAGCATTTACTAAAAACTATTTACTACGCACTACGACTGCTATGACATTACTATAATAAAAATGCATACTTTCGCTACGGAGCTAGTACTACGCACTTTTTCGCTGCTACGCTTGTAGCATCGATCCGAAGTTGCCGCGTTGCACGTAGCATGAGACAGGGTTTACAAAGAACTGGCAGCGTTCTCTGCCGCAGGTATCTCCGAGGCGTTAAAAAATCCTTGCTATGCGCTCAATTAATTCTACGAATATTATGTAATATATCCTGTACATCTGTGTACGAATTTATATACAACTAAACAATTGTACTATTATAGTAGTTTGAGATTCCCGGCTTGCCGAGTTAGCAGCGATTTTAAGCTCCCCTGATGGTTAAAGTAAATGTAAAGTAAAGTTATGACCTCCCAGATTTAAGTAAGCATAATAACACGCACTGCTGTGTGGTGACGGCGACAAATATCAGAATCAGAATATCATCACCCCATCTCATCCCGTGGGGGGCGTAGAAGTCGACCCGAGGGAATATCTACCAGAGGACGGGAAGCAGCTTCCTTCTGAGTACTACGACCATCATACTGCGATCGCCAACCCGCCTGCCAAGCGTGGCGATTATGGCATATCCCCTCAAGATGATGCTTGAGGGAGGCTTGTCCAGCAGTGGACTCATTTAAGCTGTAATGATGATGATGATGAATAACACGATTTTCAGCCTTTGTAAGGAAAATAAATGCCAAAAGTGAGACAGACAAACATTAGGTTTCAAGTTAGTTTAAAAAAAAATACAGCTTATTAATCTGTAACAATTTTCACCCACATAATAAAAGTTTTTTTACAGAGAGATTGTTTGGTGCGGAAATCGAACCCGCAAACTCCTAGGCACAAGTGTCTGACCAGACGGCTGATGCCGCTCGGAAACATATCACAGAGCGTCGTATTGAACTGTCTGCTTCATACGTTCTTATTTTAAACATACAGGTTTCATGGAAGAACTTACATAAAATCAGAATAGAGTATACTATACTACACTAAAAATACCAATCAAGTTGAGAACTTCTTTCTCCTTTTTGAAGTCGGTTGAATATTGATAGATTTACAGATATATTTTTAGAACCATAGGTACAAATTAGCCATTTTATCCATTGGGGCTTATATGTTACATAGTAAATAGATTTCACCAAAAAACCACCTAATCGTTATTGTCAAACTGATCAATATTTGAAAATAACAAAAATGTTATTTTCAATTCATCAACGACAGCCTGACATTAATACAATGTAAATGTCCTGAAAACAGTCCTCCCGGAAGCCCTCTAAAGTTACCACGGAAATGGAAACAACGTGCCAACGGGCAGAAAATGCCGGGTTCATTTCAACTTGCATAACAACCCACTTACTCTACGCTCGTAGCAAGCTACGCCACAGTGCTACGCAATATCGCCTTGATTTCAAAGGAGAGTTCATCCGTATAGTCGTAGTACGGAAATAGTTTGTGTTCAGTTGTATATTACAGGAAACTAATCAAAAGTAGTTTCTACAAATATAACTATTTCAGATTGACTAAACATGCTTACGCTATCTATTTATTGTAGATATATTAAAATGCTTATATATATCTACGTTATTTTAGAAGGGATCTCTTTATTTTCTGTCTCCCACTTTTCTTCTAGTGTAATAAATACTCAAAGCATTATTGACATAATGATTACATTATTAGTTTTATCAGCCCATTTGTATCGTTTGTAGCTTAACGTATAAATAAGTTAAAAATAAGTAAGTGTCACATCACTGTAATATTATAAAGGCGAAAGTTTGTGAGTGTGTATGTTTGTTACTTCTTCACGTCTAAAATGCTAGAATAATTTTAATAAAATTTGGTATGGAGTTAGCCGACCTCTTGGATTCACAGATAGGCTGTAATTTATAAAGTTTAACTTGTATAAGTTTAGTTTTTAGTTTAATTTATAAAACCGCGGGGCACAGCTAATTACAATATACATTTACATTTTATTTTTATACCATTTTATACCATTGGCTGCAATGCAAGGCATAAATGTAAACGCAAAAATGGGAACTCATAAATTTATTCATCCAGCGGGAATTGATTACTTACCTACAGCCAGTCAAAGCTATTAGAAACTCTTTTTATTCCATAAATACACCGATGTATCGTGAATACCAGCCGAGAGTACGACCGCAAATTTATTGCCCCGCTAAGTGTAAAAAGAAACTGTGAAAAGTTAACGGACTTTGAGTTACTGATAGTTGTTTTAAACTACGAACGGTGGTATACACCGGCAGATTTACTAATTCTTCTTAGTTGATTAGATTTGATCGCCGCCTGGTGATTAAATTTATTTTTCGCATTTGATTTTATTTACCATTATTAATAGGGGGTATACGATAGTGATATATGAGAAATATGGTAATAGGTGCTGCCACACTGCTGTTTAAAAATGTTTACAAACATTTTCTAACACTAATTCATTAACTAACAAATGTTAGGAATTTTTACATTCTGTTGAGCATTGTTCGATGTTTTAAGTGCTCCTACACCGATGGATTTCTAGAAACATTTATCTTTTTCCAAATTGTAATGAAATATTTTTTAACATTACTTAACATGAAAACATTTGATAACATTTTAATCGTATGTTTCTTAACAAATGTTTACTGAAGTTTGTAAACATTTTTAAACAGCAGTGTGACAGCACCTTATCTTAGAGATGGCATCTATTTATGCAGATTTTTACCAACTTCAGAAACCAGCTTTATTGAAACACACAGACCATAACTCAACGTGTAACATTGTTTACTGACAAATAAGTCAAGTGATGTGTAACTAGCGCTGTGGTCAATTGGCCTTCATCCAATATTGGATTTAGTTTACGAACCTTTCACCCTGGTTTTAAGTATAGAGGCGACTGGTGTTTTGTTATTTCACATTCTACTTTAAAAAATATAGATAATTTAAAAATAAGTTTGTTGCAAATACGGCAGCAATAAGTGTAGATATTGCATCGAATGGTATAGACCAATCGATGCAATATCAAAAAATACGAATTTGAATAGCCATTCTATCTTTACTAGATTAAATTTTAAGTTTGGCGCAGCGGATAAGGCATTCGGCATGACACTTCGTGTCCGAGGTTCGATTCCCGCACAGGACAACTATTTGTGGGACCAAATTTTTAACCGACATCAAAAGTATAAATTTGTCAATATGACTTCATGTATTCTTTATGTATTTAATATCCTGGGATGTCATCTGATCCCAAACTAAGCAGAGCTTGTACTATGAAACCACAATACTACATAAACTACTTTTCTTTTTGTATAGATAATTACACCCAGACTCAGGAGAAACAGATATGTTCAGGCACATAAATATTTGCCCTTGGTGGGAATCGAACCCATGACCTGCGGCGTGAATGGCAAGTATCTGCCAACCACGCCATCGGGCCCCTCTAGAATGTTATTATGTTTGTTATTTCTTCTATTTTATCCGATAGAGAATGCCGTCGTAATAATCCCTAAAATTATTCAAATCACTTGTCATATATCACACATTTCATTCGGTCCCATGCTTTAAAAAACAGTAGGTAATTATATCAACAGTAACAGGTGTTCATTAAATACAGAATACCAGTCGAATAGTCAAATAAATAAATAATATTCTTGATATTTCTATTTAACACTTTATTCCCCCATTTCTACTCAAAATATGCATTTTTAAAGAAACAAATTGATAGTCTCCATTTTATAGGGACGATAAAAAGGGCATAAAGACTGTAATATATCGAGGGACAGTAGTACTTTGTATCTATGATAATTTAGTAGCTAGGGTGTAAGGAACAGTCTCATGTAAACAAATGCCATATATACTGTAAAACTCTTCCGAAGAATCATGAAATTGAATTTAAAAAAACCGGCCAAGGACGCGCACACGAAGGTTCCGTACCATTATCTATAAAAACGAGCAAAACAATTCACGTTTGTTGTATAGGAGCCCCCTTAAATATTTATTTTAGTATTTGCTGTTATATCGGCAATAGAAATACATCATCTGTGGAAATATCAACTGTCTAATTATCATTCATGGTTCATGATATACAGCCTGGTGACAGACGGACAGACAGACAGACAGCGAAGTCTTAGTAATAGGGTCCCGTTTACCCTTTGGGTAAGGAACCCTAAAAATATTGGATTAATAACTTGTACTCCTAATTCTACGTATCTAGAATGTATGTGATATGTAATGTTCTACCATACATCATTGAATATTTAGGTACAGGTAAAAAATATTGACACAAAACCTCTTATCTTATTTATTTTATTAGTCATGCTATACATACTATAAATAATTTATTTTAGTACAAAATAGCTTTAAAACACTTGATTTCAAATCATTATTTGGGTATAATTTTCTACGGCAAGCAACACGACATTTTTATGTGAGTAGGTAGTAATTGGGGTTCCTGGATCAAAATAGATCCAGAAATACCCAATTACTCCCATTATTCAGTATATTCAAATTCAAAAGTCTTGTTCTAATAAATGTATAAATCTATTTCTTAGAATAACTAAATTGTCGTGATGGCCTTTTTACACAAACTAAAATTTGTTGCTAGCATTTGTTTCTTATATATTTGTATGAGGAAATATACTCATTATTCAGTCTATTCAAGATAGATCTAATTCAAAAATTATTATCGAATAATTCTATATAATTTTACGGAATATTCCTCTTGCCTGCAGCATTTTCAATAGCAATATCTCTCGTAATAGATTTAGATTTCTTCTATTAGGTCTAAAAGACTGTTATCAATTCTTATTATTCGAGCCCATAACGTGAACCCCTCATAGTGAATTCTGGGGTATACACCATCTCCTCGTTTGCAGGGTAATAATATACCACTATATTGTTCATGATTTATAATATTTACAATATGAAGTCCACACAGTCGCTTTTCTACTATTATTATCTGCACCCGGTCTCCAATATTCAATGTCATGGTAACTAACTAGCACAGTACATTTATTTTATTTGTTCCTCATATTTATACTGACTGACTGAGACTTCTGAGTTAGATGAAATGGGGGAAGGAAATATGAAAAATAAAAAAGGGGATATTTATTTAAAAAATTTATTATCATAGCACCATTTCTTTAAACACAAAACATTTTTTAAAGCACATATTGAATCATGATACATGCAGCTGTACAAATCATCAGAATTTAAATAGCGATCATATAGACTTAACAAATTAGGACAATTTTTATCTTCTAAATTAATTACATTATTAGACCTTAAAATACCTTTCAACCACAACACTTTTTCACAACCCTTAGCATAAACACACTTATCTCTTAAGATATCTAAGATTAAATGTTGATAATTAGGGTAAGGTATAAATCCTTCAGACCAGTATATTTTTCTGTTGCGCTCAATCCAGCTGACTTGTCGTCTTTCTGATTTTGTTAAATCATAAAAAGGGAATGGCTCTCTAATTAGAAATACTTGCAAATTTTTACCAAACCATACAGCAATTTCTTTCACTATAAATTCATTTGCTTCTGTTTTAAAGCCTTGGACGTCAACAATAGCAGTCATGATAACCTGCGTACTATATTACTTAGAGGTTTGTATTCCACAACCCGATCATTTATGATCAGACAATAAGCCGCAGTATTATCTGGTATTGGTGAGGAACATTCGATTTCTAACCGAACATCTACTGGACCTGTTTTAAGAGTATCGTTTTGTCTTGAACAATCAAGTATAAACAGGGGAGCCTTCTCTTTAAAGTTCTTTAGACAAAGCAAGGGGTCTGATGGACAGTTATAATATGACTGACGAAATTTGGCATACATTTCATATAATATATTATACTTGTTTTCAGAAAACTTTAAATTCAAAGGTTCATACGGGTAATATTGTGAGTTTAGAAATAAGGTTACGTTGGTTACTTCACAATGATCAAAGAGTGAACTATCTTTTAGGCTATTATTTTTTCTATCTGTTTGTAAACAGAAGATTACATATCTAGGTTTTTCTAATTGCGATGCCGTTTTAACTGACCATGTGTGTTTTGTGGTTTTTGGTAGTAAAGGGTACTCATACAAATCCCAATTCCGAAATGCCATTTGAATAGCTTTATCTTTTTCCAAATATTAATATTTTTCCAAATATTAATAGTATTAATAGTACTAACCGTTCACGATCAGAAACTTTAATATGTGGTACCCTCCACTGTACTCTTTCTACATCAATACGAAAATGTACATTATTATCAGGCAGAATAACGCTGTTTAGGTTAGAATTACTTCTATTCAATATAAGTTCATGTTTACAATTTATCACAATTCTATTGTAATCTTCTGCAAAACCTAGAATCTTATTTAATGGTATTACAGCACTAAAATAGCCATCACTTTTAAATCCATTCAATTTCCACCCCCACAGAGCTGCCACTTTATTTTCAGCTTCATTGAATGAAATATATGATTTTATTGTTGACGTGATTCCAGAATTTTTTATGCGATCTATTTCAATACCATTTATTTCGTATCTGATGTCTTGGAACAAAAACATTATAGGGTTATTACTAAATGTAACAGCTTTCTCAACTGGCTTCCCATCTTTATCGAAGATCCTCACTCGACCCTCAATGTAAATTGAACTGGCTGATGGTAACACGTATATATCTTGCTGATGTATAGGAATTCTGATTTCATCATTTTCTCTAAAGCTGTTACCGTAGGGATTGTAAGAATGCACTTCATAACTTTCGATCGATGTATCGAACTGTGGTAAATCATTAATATGTAGTATATTCATATTTTAAAACCTAAGGCTTTAAGAAATCGTATGTCCGATTTAGTCAACTTGTTCACTTTTTTCTTACATCTTTGCACCTTAGTGGATGTATTAGAAGTAAGATGTTTTATTTTGAGTTTAGGGTTTATATTATACAAAATCATTTTACTTTTCTTATATGAAGTCTCAGCTGAATATGTTCTATAAAATTGATACTGTGACCAAATTGATCAACAACTTTAATACAAACAGATGAAATTGTAGTTTTGTTCACAGGGAAGTAAATAACATTTTGGGGCTTTTCTAAGTAATAGTTGCCTGCAGAAATATTAGCTACAAATTCGTGAATTATATGATTTGGTATTCCATTATTGTAGGAATTGTATATTAAATCACATTCGATTCTTATTACTGGAAGAGTTTTATTATTATTAGGATGTGAATTTGCTTTCGAGTTTAATACTGAATAATACAGCAAACCGCACTCATACTTTCCATTTAAACTTAGGGATGGTTGAAAATATGATTCTAATTCTGATTTATTACCAGAGATCGTTACTGTTATAGACATACTTGTATAATGAATATTTTTGATCAGTCATGTTTATTTTATGCTGTGTTGACACCAAAACTTGTTCAAAAACTTTAAGCAAAGATGTTCGCAGTTAAAAGGATGACTGCCCTGTATGTTTTCATGATTGTAGTGAACTTTTGACCCTAAGTATTTTATAAATTCCTTGAATGGTTTAAGATTTCCGTAACTATCAAAATATTCGATATAATCATTGTGTTTTGCATAGGCTACCCAATGAGAACCAGGATTGTCCGAGCTGTCTAAATTAATAACTCCACATTCTTTTTGGTAAGGGTATTTAGGAAGCTCGTCCCTCATAAAAACACCTCTGAAATAGGGAATCTCATTCCCATATTTTAAAATGTCAAAGTTAGTTAAAGCTCGTTTGGGTAGCCTATATTTTAGTTTTTTTTTTGCTTTGAAACGAAAATTCCAAGTCCATTTTTATGAGGTTTAAGATGTAGCCCTTTTCCAATGCAAAGAGCCTCCATCTTTTCATTATGTCTCTTGGATTCGTTATACAGCTTTTTTGCCATCTTTAGTTCATTTATGGTTTTTGCAATACCAGCTGCACCGCCTGCAAGAGCTCCTGCTGCAGATAATCCCGCAAAGATAGGAATCAGTGGTAATACTCCGCCTGTTTTAGGTATTGGTATAACACGAGGAACTTGAATGCTTGAATTGGAACCTAATTCTCTGGCAGCGGCCATGGCTAACTCTATAGCCGTTTTATTGCATTTAGGTTTAATTTTTTTGAAGCATGTTTTTGTAACAGAAATTACTTTTTTAAATTTATGTTTTAGTCCTTTTATAGATGAACTTTTTTTTCTCAGTTTTTGACTACGAGTTCCAACACCTGCGCCTATTTTAATTTTCGCCAACATAGCATTGCTTACCAAACGTGCTGCTAATTTTTCTCCTACACTTGCATCGGGGGCAATAGTTCGTTTTTTCGCCATTTTAAATAATGTTAAATCTGCTTTATGTCGTTCCTCTAAATTTGATGACTTGTGATATGCAATATCGTGTTCTTTACAATATTCGTCTAATTTATTTATACCTTTATCTCTACGTGCAAGTCGTTTAATTAAGTTTGTGCCAGGTCCGCAATACTTGTACCCTGGTAAATGAATTTCAAATGGTAAATGATTTATTAACCAATTAACGAGACTACTCTCTCCAATACACATTATAAGAATGATCAATGGAATATTAAACACATAATAATATATTGATCCAAAAAATGATATACAAACTTTATTATTCACAAAACGTTTGACTTATCAATCCAGCTATTTTCAGTAGAAGAAAAACCTAACCATTTCACGAAAACCTTATTCCCTTTCTTTCTAAGCACTTTTTCAACTAAATATACATCAGGATTTTTTGTCTTTTGGAGCTCCTGTTCATAAAATGCTCCCAAAATTGGCTGACCTGAGGGTATCGTCAATTAAGTATGTAACAGGAATTGTATTCTGTTTACGTCTAATTTTAAATATTTCTGTTGACCAATTAGGAGTATATCCTTTTTCAAATGTTCCTTTATACTTACTGATACGGACATAATCACCTACTTTTAACTTACTTTTCAAAGTACTTATTTTAATCAAGCTATTATATCTCTCTAATATATGTTTTTTATTTATGTTATTCACATTTGCCGGTATTTCTTGAATTGTGCGATGGATAGTGTGATTATATTTATACATTATATTATTGAGGGTATTATTTGTCCAATTATAATTACCCTTTAAACTAAATTCTTTATATAATTTAGATTTCAATGTTCTGATAAATCTCTCAACTATGGAAGCTTTCTTTGATGAGAATGTTGAATAATGATTAATATTATATGATTGCATAAGATTTTTAAATTTATTATTATAAAATTCTGTACCATTATCTGTTTGTAAATTTTTAGGGACACGCTTCTCATCTAATAAATTCTTAAAGGTCTTAAATATCTCATCTTTGTTCTTATTTTTCAGGGGAAATGCCCAAGCGTATTTTGAAAAAGTATCGATAATGGCGAGAATAAACCTAAACTTATAATTTTCTCCAGAAATGGATTGCATATCGATTAGATCTGCTTGCCATAAGTCATCTATATCTTTCATAATAACATGTCTTCTTGGAAAATTGACCCTTGCATTCTTATGAATTTCATTTACCACATCGGCTTTGTACTGCATTATTTTTATAGACTTTTAAAAGAGATTTATGCACATATATTCGAACACTATTTGTTTATAAAAACATACATTAATAAGGAATGACTTTATAATACTGAATCACTATATTTTTAGCAATTAGTATTTATGCTTTTATTATGTTTGCTTCCTTTAATTCTTCTATTATTGATAAAATTTCATTGTCGTGATTGGTGTTGCCAGCTTCTTTTGAAGCTACTAATAATTTTAGTCTTTCTACCAATTCATTGGGATCGTCCCAATATACAAAATCTGTATTTTTTTTATATTTTTTTAGTTTTGGCAAGCTACCACCGAGTTTTATGTTATTTTCTTCCTTTAATGTCTCAAGAAATAATGGCTTGATTATTTCTCGATATTTTAAACCTTTATCACCTCTCATTTGACCATCAGGATTATAATCTCTCTTATGAGCGTTAGTAGAATTTAGCATATCTTTATAGACAAGCTTATCGACTTTTGTTATTAACTTCATATCAGGTTTCCTCCGAAGTAAAAGTTCTTTTAGTCCAGGGGTTAGATCGTAAGTTCTGTTTCCGATTTTAATCAAAATTGTATCTAAACTTCCAGATTTAGAAAATGATACTGAGGAGTTACCCATCATTAAGGACTTATTTTCAGTTCTTACTCCAAATGGAACATTTAAGCCATCGTAAATGCCATACATGTCTTCATTGTCAAGTGAAATATCTAATTTATTTATTAATTCGGTTTTAGGAGAACTTGCAGAATTTATATCAGCATCGTAAAAATCATCAAGTTTAGCAGAAGAGCTATTACTATTTTCGTTCGAATCTGTTTCTATGGAATTTTCAAATGATATATTATTTTCATCATTTTTAGTATTTTCTAGAAATCTTTGTGAATTAGCTAGGATTTTTAGTGGTTCGGAAACAGGTTTAAACATTTTATCAAGAGTTAGATTAACTGCATGCTCTTGATTTTTGATTTCCTTTAGTTTATTTTTTATGGAATTGACTGACTTCATTAATTCTATTTTAACAGCTTTCTCCATCTTATTTCGGACACCGTATACCATCAAGTTAACAATAATACTAAATGTATTTATGAACTACACTAATTTATAATTTCATTCAAATCTAAAATATACATCCAAGTTTTTCCTGTATCTTCCATTGTTTAATAATGAATCTTTATTTATGCTAATAAAATTATAAGGTTCATTCCAAACTGTATCACAAATATTTTTAAATTGTTTCCGTGACATATCAGAGCTCACATGTTCTTCATAAATGTGTTTTAAATTGACATCATCTTGTTTAAATATTACAAGAAAATTAGCATTGTCACGTAGTAACTGTTTTGGAATTTTTGAATAGGTTTGAGATAAATAAAAACAATCGATTTGTTTATGTCTACCCATTGAGAAATAATTTCGAATGTTTATTTGTTTCTCACAAGCAACATCATCAAAAATAAATACAGAATTGTTTAGAGCTTTATCTGGAGCAACAACATCTTTATCATCATTGAACTGATAAAATTTAATCTGTGGTACTCTTTTAACTACTTCTCGCAAGAATTGATACTTTGGTTGAAAAGTAGTCTTAGAGTAAAGGTATAGATTCCGAAATTTGAGCCCATTTTCATGTAATAACAAACTAATTATAACATTGGTTTTACCACAACTTGATGGACCACATATTATACAGCGAATTGTATTAGGTAATAGAACACTATGTCTGATTTGATGAGAATAATCATCGAGGCTGATATTACTAACGTTCAGTGATACGGGCTGTTTGATCAACTTCATCTTGCAATTTAATTTAATACCTTGTTTCTACGCTTAATATATACATGTAAATGACATGTATATATCATTATTGAACGGTAAAATAAAGGTGAGAAAGTAAGGAGAGGTTCCATATATCAGAAATAAAATAAAAATAATATAATTTAAACATATTATATACTTTATTCAATTACTTTAACACAATTATAAATACTAACAAACTGTAAATACAACTACATACTATTTAACAATTTACAATACCATATCAGAATGCCCCCAAGGTAATGTATTTATTTGATTTGATTGTATATGTATTTTATCATCAACTCTTTTTAATATTACTTTTTTAAGTTCTTGTGAATAGAGGACATGCCCCATTGATTTGATCATATTCATCTTGCACTTTAACTCAATATTATTAAATAATACTTTTTTATAACTAGATGTATTTAATTTCCTTGTAATTGCCTTTGACACTCCTTTAGCTTTATTAATTTGCGTCTTTAGTGATTTAATACAGTAAAGTTTCGGTCTTAGTCCAATAAATTCTGTAATTATATCACCACCCAGTTCATCTTTAAACAAACCGGGTACTTTTTCGTTAATTTTAGGTATACCATAAGGATTATGAGAATCAAAATTACTAGTATCAAATTCTTGTATATTATCTCGCATGTCTTTGTAAATATCAGGTGTATGTATTAGGTATAATAAACTATCAGTATCGGTATAACATAGCTTGACATTTTCACCATATTTATTCTTTATGAAATTGTAATGAAAATCGTACATATGTTGTTTTGAATATTCAAGCACAGTAAATCCAATATATATTGGTCTATCTAAAATAAGCTTTTCATGACTCAGTTGTACTGCAATAAAATTTTCATTAAATATAGAGATGCTTTTCAAATTTGGTTTTGCAATCCATTTCTCTGCACCTATTAATTTATTTGTTTTATTACATTTATCATTCCATTTAGTAACTAATTTGACGTTGACTCGTTTACGTTTATTTTCAATTGTTTTACCAAATACAGAATTATTCAAAAGTTTGAAAAAATCTTTTTCAAACGGTGTCGAAGCTGCTTGACGTAATTTAGTATTTAAGTCAATATATTTCTTTAAAAAGTTCTCTTGCCTGAATTTAAGGATTCTATGAATTCTTTTTAATACAAGACCATTTCTTAGACATTTTTTCAGGTGAACAAAATGTATTATGTAATTATATTTATCATACAAATTGGCAATTAATTTTGGTGTCTTCCCTCCAATAGGTATAAATTTTTCTGGAGCAAACGGTAAGTCACTGTGTAAATTATGTAAATGATCCGGATACATCATATCAACTTCTAAAATGTAACCGTGACTACCATCATCAGGAACATCAAGCACATTGAATGTCACAATCTCATCATGTTTCATAAATTTAAAATCTGATATGGGCAATTTTTTTGTCATAGCATAACCATAAAGATTGTTACAGTCAAGATATATTAAATATGTTGATGGTTTGGAAGCATCAAAATTAGGTAAATAACAATTATTAGCTTTAGCATATCGATGAGTGCACTGTGCTAGCCCTCCACGTATGCCTTTTTCTATCATTTGATAAATTTCCAAATCGTTAATTAGCTCTAATTGAACACCTGTATAAAATAGCATGGCATCCCAACTTAAACTTGGTGAAGTAACATAATAGGCAGGATCAAGATTATAATTTTTTAAAGATATTTTTCTAAAATTTTCGAATACATCACATAGCAAAAGTACATCGGATTTTAAATATAAATCCGTGTA
The DNA here is from genome assembly GCA_951640165.1 of Pseudoips prasinana. NCBI lineage: Eukaryota > Metazoa > Arthropoda > Insecta > Lepidoptera > Nolidae > Pseudoips > Pseudoips prasinana. Next base: position 8,305,285 of record OX621249.1, read on the forward strand.
TTCACCAATAGAGCTAATATTAAAACATTTCCAAACGTTTTGAGCATGTTCATATTCAAGATTTGTTATATTTTTCATTTGCAAGCTGTTATAGAAACAATCTTTACTTGGGATTTCGGTTTCATTATATTTCTGCCATGAGTAACGTATTCATATGGATATATACCTTTTATTCTTATTAAGTCGAATTGTTCTTTGTGAGGGTAATGGGATGATAAGTGAATGAAATCTTCGTCATTCAAACTTTTAGTTAAAGTATCAACGCTTGAACTTAAGAACTGAAAAGAATCTATAAATTTAATTTGTACAGGCTTTCTATCAATATCTGATTTAATCAGTTTTGTTATAGATAAATATTTTTCTTTTGTTTGAGGTATGATTTTTATTTCACCATCGTGTTTAGAAAGTTCTGTAATAAATATATGAGCATCATAGCCGGATAAGTTATGAAATATAACAGGTATGAATGAACATACTTGAAACGATATATTACAATGTGAATGAGCTGCGCCTCTATATTCAGAAGTAATATGATCATGATCACACACTTTGTCATCAAATAATAATTGCTTGCAAATGTGACATATTGTTGCATTACAGTAATCATCAATTTGTTCTTTAGTCATTGGTTTCATGGGCTTTTTTGAAATTAAAATCTTGTGAAGTGTCTGTGCGTCTTTTATCAATCTATTAACAAATACTTGTACACAGTCTTTTCCTCTATACGTAACAAATTTATTCAAGCTTCTGTCATGGGAACAACATATATAATAGGCAAAACATGATGGCTGGTGACATTTATTTCTTACTGTATTTTTATCTGAATTCGGTTCTTTAAACTCAGATAAAAGACATTCAAAATCTGCATATATAACAAAGTTAATTTTATTCTGTCGCTCATAATGATTAAATTTTAAAAAACTATTTTTTTCTGGTAATACGGTGATAATCTTAGAACAGCAATGCAAAGTGTATTTTTTTTCAGTAGTAAAAAATTGTAGACATAATTCACATAAATACATTTGACCTTTATGATGTGAGATTTGTTGTCTGACTAGACGCATTAGATTTTTTATCAAACAATAATGACCTTTGTTGTCGGTTTCAAAATACAGCAAGTTTACGTGGTCCATCCTCTTAGTACTAGTAACATATAGAGGACCAGTAACTTTATGGTGCCTGTCTAATCCATAAACATTTACACTTATTCCACAATTATTTTTTTCAAACAACTCAATATCTTTATATGAGGGTGGAAATGACATCCCCTCAATATTAAATATTGAGTTTAAATTCGGATATGAGCTTGGTCTACAGACATTATTTTTCTTGGGGAATAATGCTGCAGCTATACTCCACAAAAAACAATAATTATCATTATTCTGTATATTTATGCAACTTTTTGTATTCTTAATTTTCTCAGGTAAGTCGATATAAGATCCTCCCCGCATGGGAGAGTACTTATTAATATTTATTTCCAAGTGACAAAAAGACATCAATGACCATCCAGATTGACAATGCTCGAATTCCGTCAATTTCATTTTATATGTCTCCTTTACACGGGAAAACAATTCATCATAATCAGTATTTTGGTATACGGTTTCATATTTAGTATTAAATGACTTCAATTGCTTTTCACCTGTTGCGGGTAGCATAAAATAGGCAAACAACTCGAAGTTCACTTTAATACTGATATGTTTCAGTATAGTTAATTCAATTAGTTTTAATATATCGACTCGCTTTCCATCTAAGAACGCCTCTATAAAAAGGTACTCGTCTTCTTGAGATGGATGTAAGCGATATGTCATGATTCTGTTTTTGAATGCTGTGGCAACAATATCAACATTTTCAAACTTTGTCTTTATTAAACTATTTGATTTATGAATATTAGTTCTCTTATGATATCTGTATTCATGTTCTGGAATCTCAATATTGCATTTATCACAATTAATATAAGTGCTTGATTGTGAATTAGAAGACGGTTGAACTGCAAAGGAAAAATGCGATTGAATGGCTTTGAATATTTATTTAGAAAGATTAAACAATGGATAACATAAGTATATTAAATTACATAATGATTATAATTTTAATATTACCGATTAATAGAAATAAATTTTACAACTGTTTGTAGTATAATGACAGTTATAATAATATTTATTATTATTGATAGGAGCTAATAAATGTAGGAGGGCAGTTCAAAAACTCTTTTTTAACGCACTTAATATACGTATTTAAATGACTCCAAGACTCGGATTCTGTTTCACACTTATTTTTTATAGTAATAATCGAGTGCCGCCATCTATTAACCGGTGGCACTCGTTCAATATCTTTACAATTATAGATTTTCATCTCAACATAAAAACCGCCTTTCTTATTATCATAAACTTGTCTGGAAAAACCGTTCGCAAGTCTACGAGTAACATATGAAGAGATCGGGTGATGTTTTTTACCAGTTGCCTCCAGTTGTTCGTCTCCAGAGTCACTTCCAAACAAGTCACTGCACGTTGGTCGCGTCGCTGACTTCAATCTTTTGCTGGTGGAGGGCTGACACTCAGTGCTTCTCTGCGGGGACTTGCGCTTCCTTTTTTCTGTCTTGGTTTTTATTGAAGTTTCTGGTCCTGATTCATCTTCAGACGGGAAAAGTTGGTCTGCATTATGTTTGGACCTAAAGACAAAAAAAAACATATTTAGTATATTATCTTAAAAATTATTAGAAAACTGGATAGTTCCCAATTTATAATTATTAAAAACATAAAATAGCTACATAATATTCAATTCAATAATAAAAATAAAGTGAAAACTTTGATGGATTGAAATGAAAGATAGAAACGAATGACTAAACAGGTGAATTATCGAATAGTTTGAATAATAAATGGAAAGTGTAAACTTTGAACAGGTGAGTAATTAAAATGAATAATTGAAACGAATGATTAAATAATTGAATTATTCAATAGTCGAATAACAAAAAGAAAGTGAGAATTTTTAAACAGTTGAATGATTGAAATTAATGAAAAAAAATCAAAAAATCAAAAAAAAAACAAAAAAAAATCAAAAAAATTGGATATACTTACATTTTTATGTTTGTAGATTGCTGCTGTGAAGATCTGGTATACTTTTTGTGAACTTGTAGGATGATCTCGCTGGCTCTCCAAGAAGTGATTTGTGGTCGAACTTTCGCATCCCGGCTTTTAAATAGCTCAAAATACACGTCATATTATCCCGAATATGGAATAGGACACGTGTAAGATGTTAAAACGCTGAGTAGATTGCACCACACACACACATAAATTGTACATTGTCAGCAATATTGAAATATGTATCTACATTGCACTAGTACATTATAATACGCGACTGTGTCAAACAAAAGAGGATAATGTGTTTTTTAACTTTATAGATGAAAGTTTTTTCGAAATATTCTGGTAGTATTATTTATTTTACAATCATGTCAATATTATAATAGTGAAAATTTGTATGTTTGTTACTCATGTACGCAAAACTGCGCAATATGAATGAAATTGAGCTCACACATAAGTTATCTATCTAATCTGTATTAACCTAGGGATACGTATTATCCCCCCTCTTTAATAGACAGGCAAAGCCGTAGTAACTATTTTTTGTGTAATTACAAGTTTATATATGTCTATGTCTTTAGAAGTTAAGTGGATGGAAAGAAAAAAAACATTATTTGAAATGAAGCATAAATAGCAGGCTAAAACCGGGTGCATAAACTAGTACGTTAATTCTGTCTATCTTAATGTCACTCCTAATAAAGAATTACTTGCGTTGCAGATTTATTCTCAATCATACACTAGTTACATGCAATGACGTTGCTTGTTGAATATTTTTAATAATACACATACAATGAACAAATAGTCAAATAGTCAAATAGTCATTTATTGGTAAGATTTCTTACATGTCATGAAAATGATTTTAAAATATTTTAAATGTCTAAACAATGTCAATAAATCAAACTTAACTTAATTCAAATAAAATAATTAGTACAAAAATAACAAATAGGTCTATACGATAATCGTCACAACATTAGTCAGCAAGTCAAAATTATAAATTCAATATTATTATGTCAAATTATTACATTTGAAATACATGAATTCATCAAAGGAATAGAACGATTGCTCGATAAGCCACCGTTTTAACCTAGTTTTAAAACTCATTAAGGTTGGGGCACTTGATATGCTCATTGGTAGTTTATTATAGACTGTGCAGCCCATAACATGAGTAGTTTTGGACGTTTTAGTTAGTGTCCTCGGTACCGACGTCAGCTTATTGCTATGCCGTGTGCAATAGGTGTGTATCTCACTCCGCTTGGTATACAGCTCTAAGTTTACCCGAACGTACACAGCAACTTGGTATAGCACTATGGAAGGTAAAGTCATAATACCTAATTCTTTATAGTGAGGTCTTGCGGATACGTCTTGTGGTATACCAACTATCGCCCGGATGGCACGTTTCTGCATTCTGAATGCTCGCTCCCAGTCTGCAGCGCGTCCCCACAGCTCCGCACCATATTGGAGCAGCGAATGCACCGTAGCAAAGTAACACGCGCGGACCTCTGCCACTGACACTATTTTACGCAATCGGCCGAGTGCGAAGCATGCACTCCCCAATCTTCCGCATATTTTATCAATATGGTTATCCCACTTGAAGCACTTGTCAATCTCGAACCCTAAGAATGTAGTTGTTTCAACTTGCGCAATGCTCACTCCATTCGCCGATACCGTCAGAGGTCTTTGTGACCGGCCTGACAGTACAAAGTGAATGAACAAATGAAGTAGTTTTAATTTTATGTAGCTAATATTATAAATATGAATGTTCGTATGTTTAGATGCTAGAATGTTTGTTATTAATCATAGCTGAAATAGTTTTGAATTAATCTGATCAATCAAATAATTAAAAACATGGCTTAGCATATAGGAATAAAAAAAAAACACACACACACACACACACACACATACACACACACACACACACACACACACACACACACACACACACACACACACACACACACACACACACACACACACACAGAGAGAGAGACTCACACACAGATACATACAGATATATCATGCATAGACACATGTATAATTGAATAAAATCCATTATTTTTATAATTTTTAAATAATGCATAAATAGAAGGCTGAAGCCGGGTGTATAAACTAGTATGTCAATATACCTCTTTGTTTTGATTGTCTCCTTATAAAGAATTACTTAAGTTGCAAAAATATCCTCAATGATATACTAGTTACATACAATGACTTCACTTGTCAATCTTCTCAATAAAATGTATGAACAATTTTACAATGAACAAATGCACAGTAATATTTATTTTATTCATAATGATTATAGTAAACAATAAAGTCTTCGGCACCAGTCTGTCGCGATTATCAGGTTTCAATTTCTTTCACGCATACCTTACCATATTTGATCTTAGCAACGTGTAACTAAAAAATATGTTTTGGATTTTGAACTCTAGAGATTTAAAAAAAAAATTATATAAAAGGGGAACAGTAATATCTAAAAATTCATTATTTTTCTTGCATTTGAGGCTCATACGAGGTAGATCGTTAATCACATTATGTCGGTAAGTCTTAACACCTTGTTATTAAAATACATTTTATTTAATAATTTTATATATTTATTTTAATTGATAATATAGGATATAATTTAGCAAGTAAATAACTGAATATCTGATGTTTCTATTTTATCTATTATACTTAATTATATGTTTTATCTAAAATATATAAATAGGAAAAAAAATGGTGTATTAATTTGTAATTATTTTACTTTTTCTAGGACGTGGAAGAACAACTATTTAATTTCATACCTATGGAAGACCCAATAGCTCAAAAAAAACCTGGACAGAAGTCGCTTGGTCTTTCTCGTAAGAGGCAGAGAACCGATCAAACATTTTTCCAATATATAAAGAAACCGGTCACCCGAGGAACAAAAATAATAAAAATCGAAATATATGATGCAGAAAATTTTCCCAAATCCGAACAGCCGATGTGCAATTGTGAAGCTGATGTCTGTGTTCAGCATGTTGTTAAAGCAATATTATTCGATGATATATACTCCACCACAAGAGAATTAATAGCAAAAATTCAAGATGACATCGAACCAAAAGCATAGGAATTATATTAAGCTTCGTGTGGTTATTTCAATTTTGTATTTTTGTTTTCCTTTATTTCTTTTTTGTTTTGTATGTATATATTTACCATAAGTTTTTTTTTTTTTATATTTTCACTAATATAATATTTAAGTTAGTAGATATAGATATAGATAGTTTATGTGTACTGAGCTACTACATTCATTAATATTAATAAATTAAATAAATAATAATTCGATGAATTACTTTTAATTCTGTAGAAGTAATTCTAACCTAAACAGCGTTATTCTGCCTGATAATAATGTACATTTTCGTTTACTACTGAAAAAAAATACACTTCGCATTGCTGTTCTAAGATTATCACCGTATTACCAGTAACGCCTCTACCTACACCATCGAGGTAAAAATGTGAGTTTGTGTATTTAATATTCATAGTTAGTACAGTGGACTCTCATTATAGCGCTCTTCATTTTATCAAAACTCCGATTCGTTTGGTGTTACTGAAAATTGAATTTTATTATTATTATATCGAGTAACATTATATTACTTAAATATAGTTTTATAATAAATACATGACATTCAGTAAATAATGTTTATTTAGAAAATGTTACTATATCGGGCACTCACTGTATAATGTACGAAATCCCCTGCACTATAAATGTAACGCAGCGGTGAGCACAAATGCATTCCTTTATCATCAGGTTACCAGGTTGAATAGATTGTATCTAATTATATTCAATTGTACCTACTCATTAGTATTTGAATAGTTGAATGATAAAAATTACATGAGAGATGAAGATACTCATTTATACTGAACACTGAAATGAATAAGAAATAAATAAAAAGCTAAAGTTTGTGTGAAGATTCAATCCGATAATTCAATCATTCTAAGAAAAGGTTCAAATAATTAAAAACATGGCTTAGCATATAGTTTCATGTAATATAGTTAGTTTAATACAGAACAAGAATGTGAATAGGCTAAATAATGAGAGTAATTGAGTGTTTCTGGATCTACTTAGATCCTTTACCTTACATAAATATATAAGAAAGAAATGTTAGCAGCCAACTTCAGATTGTATGAAGGTACAGCACGACAATTCAATCACTCTAAGACAAACTTTAAAATATTTTAGAACATACATTTTGAATAGACTGAATAATGGGAGTAATTGGGTGTTTCTGGATCTCTTTTGATCCAGGAACCCCAATTACCACCTACTTATGTGTGTGTCTTTGTCTAATCGACCGGTGTAAGTAAGATAGATATATGTTTACTTTAAAATGTTTAGTGGTTTCAAAGCTACGTCGTCACCGTTAACTAGTGGCTACACTTTTTGCGACGCACCATAATGAGTTTTGCTTCTCTATTTTTTTAACATATTTTTTTATTTTATTTATAGTAGTTTATTTCCACGAAACAGCACGGAGTTAAACTCTTCAAGGCATACGTCAAATCCGAGGCGCTTAACCGCCATAATTCAATGCACATAGATATTCGATTTCGGCAAGCTTCATCTTACACATTGTAGTTTCCCCTAAAGACGTCTACTTACTGCTTTTATACGACTAATACTTACAAATGAGCCCTCTAGCTGACATAGCGAAAAGGGTACATAATTTTCGTCACAGCTACTTAGGTAATATTATTCTATTATTATATTCAATGTAGATATAGCAGGTGATATCTTTTTACACAGTTTTAGCTTATTATTAATGATAATAAAAATCTGTTTATATGTATAAGAAATTACTTTCCGATTTTATATTACATATATATATATATATATATATATATATATATATATGTAATATAAAATCGGAAAGTAATTTCTTATTTTTAAGTTTACGTAATATTTTTTATTTACGAATAATATGATTTACAATATATATGTTACCGGCCACACCCAATTTCAGGACAAACTAGTTTGGCCCAGGCTAAACTGGCTAAAATACTATACTTGGGCGTCGAAAAGAATTGACATCGCTGCCTTTGAGCATCGTACCCAGAATGCTGGCAGCATTGCCACGCTGAATGGCAATGCTTAAACGCCATCCAAAAAATTTGCCAGTCCTCTGGTCTTACCAAGCGTTTAGATATATCGCGGAATAAAACCCGCGTTCTTGGAGTCTATGGCCCAAGCGTCACTCCAAACAGCTCAAATATGTAATCTCTTTCAAGGTTTTTATATTTGAGCCGCTTATTGGCCTGAACTGATGCAGCAGCAGAGCCGGCACAGATAGAAGGTGGGATGACGCATCCCACACCAAAGGCTTACCGAATTTCTAAGGAAGCAAAATCATACCATGTGTTTTTAATTATAAGTTTTTTAAGTTAAGAAGTTACTAAATGTTATCTATTAATCTAAAATCAGCTTGTAAGTACTTAAGAGATGGCGCTTTAGTATGTTTTTAATTCTCTTAATGCTTATTTTTTTTTCATTTTGTTTTGTTCAATGTTGTTATTCACTAGTGAGTGAAATAAACAGGTCAACAAGGGAAAAGCAAGAATAATGCGAAAATATCCGACAGTGAGTTAATTTTACGCCGTAAGCGACAAAGTTTCACTTGCATTGTGGTGTTATAAAACCACAACTTTTTTATATAAGTAGTTTATAATGAAAGTATAGGTCTAGGCTCACCTAGGTTCACGAGTATGAATCGTACTTAGCCAGTATTTTATTTTTATTAGAACTATTTAACGGGTTTTTCCGCCAACGCGATTCACAGAAGAAGTCACATGTAAAAATTGGGAGTACAACGTACACAAGTGTAGACAAGTGGCATATTATCGTGAATGATGATTTTCCATGTTAATTCCAAAACTCCATAGAAGCTTCTACTAAAGTCTACTTAGTAGTACTTTATACAGGGGTAGTACTGGACTATATTGACTATGACGGACTTGACTTTTACTATCACTAAATGACAAAAACGCTGCATAATTTAAAAAATATTTGACACTGGCAAATACCTACTCTGTCAAGTGCGTCTGTACAAAAAAAGAAAAACAACTTTCTAAAATTATATTATTACAATTTGGGCCAGAAATAACAAACAAGATATGAATATAACATAATTTTAATAAAAATAGCTAAGAAATATTCGTCTACCAATTTCATTACAAATAATTTATATTACAAGACTGGAATGGCAATATTTTCTGTTCATTTAAGTTCTTTTATGGAAATATCTCAAATGCCTATGTTTTATTACGAACCTGATTTATTAGAAAATTGTTTTCAATAAATAATATTACTATAAAAGAGGGACAAATAAATATTGTTCTCGAAAGAATTTGTCCATATTACAAATGGTAGGAATATTAATAAGGTTTGAGATAAAAAGAAATATACTTTTTCATGCTTTTGTTACTGACTATGACAAAATACATTGTTCAACCTTGACAGAAAACCACTAATCATTATCCTGAACGCCGGTCAAGCGCAATACAATCATAAAAATGGTTTTGCTAAAACAGTACATATTTCAGCCAGGGTCTGTGGTAGCCTTTTTTAGGAATGCTTATTATTTTATGTAACAACAATTAAGTGTATCAGTTTTTAAAAAATATCGCCCGCCATTTCCCTAATGTAAATGAGTCCCTGTATAGAGGGGACTTCACAAATGTTATTAAGCACATCCAGACTCATAACAATTATTTATGAGCCGCAGAAACTGTTGCTCGGGATGCGTGCGGGAATTGAACTCGAAATACGAGAGCGCCGAGTAGCGAGGTGACTCCATTACCCTTTGCGCCACGCGTATTTCTTTTTATTGGAACGAAGTTCCTTATCGCGCGCTGTGAAAGGGGGCTAGACGGAAAAAAATCTCACGAAAAGTTGTCACGACACTTTTTGCAGCTGTGCGGCGTGCGCATGTTTCTCTGTCTGTCTCTCTCTCTCTCTCTCTCTCTCTCTCTCTCTCTCTCTTATAGAAAGCAAGCCAGATATTATAGAGAGGTGTCAAGGGAAACCCGGATGGAACGAAGTTATTTCTTATTATTTATTATGTACAAAAAACCTGTATACACTCAACAAAAATAATCGTCGCGACACCACACTGTTCAATGCGTAATAAAAATGAAAATATCTGGCTTGCTTTCTATAAGAGAGAGAGAGAGAGAGAGACAGACAGAGAAACATGCGCACGCCGCACAGCTGCAAAAAGTGTCGTGACAACTTTTCGTAAGATTTTTTCCGTCTAGCCCCCTTTCACAACGCGCGATAAGGAACTTCGTTCCAATAAGTGAGAATTGATTGGTTCCTTGTGACTGATGCGTTGCTGTGTGGTTACGGCAAAGAATATCATCACCCTATCTCATCCTGTGGGGGGCGTAGAAGCGTTTTTCTGTCAACTATGACCATTAATCTGCGATCACCAACCCGTCTGCCAAGCGTGGCGATTATGGCATATTCCCCTATTCTTTGGGGAGGATTTTGTCCGGCAGTGGACGTACTTTGGCTGACATGATGACTGATGAGTTGATCTCAAAAAAGTTAAATTGAACAAATCACTTTTTTGGTTGGCCTACTTTACTTTTTTAACATCCACTCACAGCTCAATATTTTTTTAGAAAACTGTTAATTTGTGGTTGGCACTCAAGAGGAACTATCTAATTTTCACATTTTTGTTGCGTTTCGGAAATATGGTAGATATGCAGCTGCAGATCCACCGGAACTAGCTAAATTTTGAACGTAGCTTATGAGAAAAATATTCTGAGAGCCTCTGATGTAAGATATCTAGTGAGACACTACACTCCGTTCCATCTTCCTTTGGCATCCACAAACTATAGGCAAAATGCATTACTGTGGCGAGCTGGCAATTGTTTTATCAACCTAATTAAATTGTTTATTTTTGTAGATAAAACTGAGACAGTGAGAAGGGTACTCAGCCTAGACATTGATAAAAATAAATTGCCTAATCGTGTTTAATTAATATAACTTAACTTTATTTCACACTATTGTTACATATGCAACTATCTATTCGTGAAGACCTTTTATTGGCCCTCAGAAATTGTAATAATTGCATATGATTGTTATTATTTGCTATTGGTCTTCCTATAAAGTAAGCTAATAATAAACTAGCCATACAGAATGTTCATCTCAAACACTATTTATGAAGGTATAAATTCACTTTAGTATTCGTAGTACATAACAAAATCAATTTCAGGAAACTTGATGCCGATAAGTTCGGCTTCATATAATCGTGCAATACACCCTTGGAGACCAATTTTTCGACCCTCGTCAATTTAGGGCACAATATCGAATCATCATGTCAACCTTGAGAGGAAGTGTCATCCCTAAAGGTGACGTTAACAGCCCTACGATTTCCTTAGAGTCAAATATTCGAGAGGTTTAGTTACAGCACTTTCCTTCAATACTTATCAACTAATTTGATAATTACATATGTGTGGTCTTCGTGGATGCCTCATTAATCTAGAACTCAAATCCTATATTATAAATGATCATAGCCAGATGCTCCGTAAGTGATTGGCGAGGTTAAGTAAATAGGCTCGCGTTCAGGCCATAGATTAGTGTCCGCGAAAGTGGTTTGATTTCTGAGCGTCTCCGTGCCTCGGAGGGCACATTAAGCTGTCGGTCCCGGTTGTAGGCATTAGGCAAGAGTCGTTAAGCCATATCAGAGGCGTAATAGGCGACTTGAACAACTCTGACACTAGGGTAACCACTGCCTATACGATAAGTAAGTAATGCTATTTCCATCCAGGCGACAGACCGTAATTAGTAAGAAAATGTAAAATACTCTTTATTCTATCTCAGAACTAAAATACGAAATTAAATTGTAATTTGAGTCGGGCAATGTGCCTACAGATGTTGTCTGGAAATAATCGCTTATCCAGACAAAATGGAAGTAATTCACAAAACAATTACTCTGGGTAGTATGGGTATTGTACATATTTATTTTGTTATATACTTAGGGCGGCTTGCACGAAATTTCGTTTAAATATATCTTAAACAAATTTAACTAAATACGTTTAAATCGATAAATGTGTTTAACATGATTACGTTTAATGACCTCTTGCACGAAGCCGTTTCGAAACGCATTTCACTAAATGTGTTTATCGTGTCGGTATAGCAGTTCTCCTACATTTCGTTATAAGTAAGTAACAAATGACACTATTTTTTAAACAAAAATTACGTTTTTCTGCGCGAAAGTGTGCGTAAATTGAATCCTCCATGCCATGGAAACATAACCTTTCAAAATTAGTAATGATAAGAATAACACTAGTTTCATTAGTCAATCTCAATCTGTAATGAACAAAACATTAGCAGTTAAGTCATACACAAGGAATGAAATAAATATTTTTAAACCTGAAATAACAATATTCAGTGATGAAATAGGTAAAAACTTAGGGCGCCTACTGTCAACAGAAGGACATTCAAACATCAATTTTTGTATGCCGGGTGCCTCTTGTCACCACATTTTTAAAAAGGTCTTTAATTATAAATTTAATAATAATGAAAATCTAATTCTTTTTATGGGAAATAGGGGTAATTTAAATAAAAAAACCCTAATACAGTATATTGATTGTTTAGATCGTTTAAATATAAGTAAAATTGTTATGTTTACATTTCCTTATAGCCATAGTTTGTCACAGGAGGAAAATAGGATAAGGTATAATTTGAATTTGACATTACATACAATATCTACCTACATGAGAGAAAAACTACATGTAATTGACATTAACTCATATGTTAAGAAACCCTTTTATATGACAAAAGATAACTATTGTTATCTGCCTAGTTTTTATACCAGACAAATAGCTTTGTCGCTATGTTATTGTTTTCATATTTCAGCCAAGAACATATTTGAGCAATGTACTGATGCTATAGATAATGTCAGTACTTTTCCTACTGACAATGACATATCCAGCTTGAATGGTGACATCTGTATACAGGATAATTTAAATTAACTGATATGACAATAGAGAATCACTCTTGCGTAATAGCAAATTCAAATATTAATTGTACTGTCAAGCATGATAAGGAATGTTCAGATCTTGTAATGGAAAATAATGTGAACCCATCAAACATAAATGCCTACAATAAGAAAAACCAAAAAAATTGTATCAACCTGGTGCATCAAAATATTCAAGGTTTGATGGGGAAAGAGTTAGAATTGGAGTTGTTTTTGAATTGTAGCAATATTGATATTTTATGTTTAACTGAGCACTGGCTACAACGCCATCAATTCATTTCCAGCTTCAATAATCACCAGGTTGCAAGCTCGTTCATCAGAGAAAAGTATATTCATGGTGGCTCTCTAATATTAATAAATAATTTGTTGAAGTTTAAAGAAAGAAGTGACGTTGTGAGCCTCTCTGTTGAGCGAGTAGTAGAGATTTCATGTGTTGAGTTGGAGCGATTTATTGTTGTGAGTCTTTACAAACCTCCTTGTGCACCATTTGATACCTTTTCAGACATTATGGAGGATGCCTTAAATAAGTTAACTAATACCCATAAAACTGTTATCATTTGTGGAGATTTTAATGTAAATATTTTGGAGAAAAACTCAACAAGTTGTAATTTTTTAAATTTGTTTATGTCCTATAATTTACATCACAACTTTACAGAACCAACTAGAGTTACTGCCACAAGTGCTACATGCATTGACAATATATTTAGCTCGGCAAAACCTTTAAATAAATTAATAATGAATAAGATTCAGTCAGATCATTCTGGTCAGTTGGTCACTTTTTCAAATTCTCCAAAGGTTCAAAGTACACAAATAAGTTACATACCATATAGTGAAAGCCGTTTAGGAATATTTAAATATAATATAGCAAGAAAACTGGCACTGTTGCCCTATCATAGTGATCCGGATCACTTGTACAACTCTTTATTCAACTTGATTAATGGTGAGTTCTGCTCAATATTCACACCCAAACAGTTGTCTGTAAGTAACCGTCTGATGTTCTGTGATTGGGCAACTCCAGGAATTTATAAAAGTCGCAATCAATTATATAAATTGTATGAAGAAAGATCCTATAATCAAAATACGACTTTTCTAGAACATGTAAAACAATATGCCAAAACCTTTCGAAGAGCCTGTTCCATTGCTAAATCGATGTACTTAAAAAATATTATAAAAAATTCGACAAATATTATTAAAACCACCTGGAAAATTATTAATACTGAGACAGGTAGGAAAAAAATACGTAGTCGTGATTTTAATTTAAGAATAAATAATGTTGACATTAAAAGCGATTTAGAAGTGGCGACTGAGTTTGAAAAATATTTTTCTAATGTTCCAATCGATGTTACCAAATCTCTTGCGTCTTCTTCTGTATCTGCTGAGCTAATACTCCAGCAAAGCGTAGAGAAGTGTGACACAGATTTTGAATTCTCGGTGGTTAACCCTAAAGATATTTTGAATGCTTTCAAAAGTATTAATATGAAAACCACTAGGGATCTGTGGGGTTTATCTGTTAAGACTATTTCATCAATTATAACTATAATCGCCCCACATCTAGCTGCTGTGTTCAATTGCTGTGTCGCATCTGGCGTATTTCCTGACTTGATGAAGTATAGTAAAATTATTCCATTGTTTAAAGCTGGTGATACTTCAGATCCTTCAAATTTCCGACCTATTTCCGTATTGCCCACTCTAAGTAAAATATTTGAAAAGCTAATGCTTAGCCAGTTGCTCAGTCACTTTAATATACATAATTTACTTCATCGGAAACAGTTTGGATTCACGAAGGGTTGTTCAACTATAGATGCAGGAGTCAATCTGTTAAAAAGTATATTCGCGGCTTGGGAGGACTCGCAGGATGCATTAGGTATCTTTTGCGATTTGTCCAAAGCATTTGATTGTGTTCATCATGACACTCTTGTCAGGAAACTACACCACTACGGTATCAGGAACAAGGCTCTCGAACTTTTGACTTCTTACTTGGGCAATAGAATTCAGAAGGTCGATATAAATGGTAAAAAATCTGCGGGATCCCCAGTGGTAATGGGCGTTCCACAGGGATCGATTCTCGGCCCATTCTTATTTTTAATCTATATAAATGACTTACCCTACTATGTAAGGGATAAACATGAGATTGTTTTGTTTGCGGATGATACTTCATTGACGTTTAAAATAAATCAACAATTACGCAATTTTGACGAAGTAAATGACGCAATCTCTAAAGTTGTTCATTGGTTTAATGCTAATAATCTTTTGCTAAATGACAAGAAAACTAAAGTCATAAAATTCTCTACACCTAATGTGAAACAGGTGGCTACCAATGTACAGCTTAATGGAGCTGGATTGACCCCTGTTGAGTCAACTGTGTTTTTGGGTATCACAATTGATTCAAAACTACAATGGGGCCCACAAATAGAAAAACTATCAGGCAAATTAAGTTCTGCTGCATATGCTGTTAAAACTATAAGACGGCTTACTGATGTGGATACGGCTAGAATGGTTTATTTCAGTTATTTTCATAGTATAATGTCCTATGGAATTCTTCTCTGGGGTAGCGCTGCGGACATTAACACCATATTTGTATTGCAAAAAAGAGCTGTAAGAGCAATATATAAACTTGGTCCGCGAGAATCTTTGAGAGAGAAGTTTAAAGAGATTAACATTCTGACTGTAGCATGTCAGTATATATATGAGAATCTAATTTATATGCATAAATATAAAGACTCCTTCTGTAAAAGGAGTGATACTCATAATATAAATACTCGATATAAGCATAACTTTGTGTTACATACCACCCGTCTCCACAAAGTAAGTAACTCTTTTATGGGGCAATGTATAAGATTCTATAACAAACTTCCCAGTGATATCCGAGAAATGTCTATGAATAAGTTTAAAAGAATTATAAAAGCCAAATTGTGTAGCAGGGCTTATTACAAAACTTCTGATTATTTAAGTGACAAAACAGCTTGGGATTGAGTCGCTCTAAATTAACACATTTAAATACAATGTAAATTTATTTAAGAAATATATATTTTTAAAAAAGGATTCCTACTGAGTTTTCTGGCAGTGTTTCTCAGTAGCTGCCACGTCATGCACTGCACGGTAGGGTAAAAAAAAATTGACGATTCCACACAAATGTAATATTTTAACGGAATAAACGACTTTTGAATTTGAATTTGAATTTGAAAATTAACGTCAATTTTTGCTAAACGCATTTAGCGGCGCTAAATAGCAATTCATGGGTATTTAACTTTGACAGCTCTCTAAACGCGTTTAGCGACTCATTTAGCATGGTGCAAGGCGTTGCAATATCTTAAACGTGAATTTTAATTTTAATTGGATTTAAATAGTATTTAGTGCTATGGTGCAAGCCGCCCTTATTATATATGTGCCTCTGGTGTGCAATAAATTCTAAATATCTTGGGACAACATACTGCCATCTGATCCCAAACTAGGCAAAGCCTAGTAAACCTAACCTTGTACCATGGCTACCAGGCAAGTGGCAAACATACGTATATTTTTCTAAATATTATAAATAAATTACACCCAGACAGAACAAATTATCGTGTTCATCATACAAAGATTTGTCCCGGATGGAAATCGAACCCGCGACCTATGGCGTAGCAGTCAAGGTCACTAACCACAAGACAAACATAGTATTTACATACATACATACATACATATATAGATTAACGCCTGTCTCCCAGAGGGGTAGGCAGAGACAACGGAATTCCATTTGTCACGATCCTTGCACACCTCTTTCACTTCGTTTACTGACATTATATTCTTCATACATGCTCGCCGGTTTAGGGTACTTCTGACCTAACCTTTCTTGAGTACGTCTCCGATTTGATCAGAGAATGTTTTACGAGGTCTTCCCCTTCCAGTTGTAGCATTCACACAGGCTAGGTATACTTCTTCAGAGTATTTTTCTTATCTTATCTTAGGGTTGGCATTGAATCACTACTATTTAGCTGTAGTCATAAGGTTACGTGTCTACCAGAGAGGTGCGAAGGTGCATAGCGATAGCGAAGCTGCAAAACCGTGCAAGCGAGGGATATGGGCCGCTACGTACCTATAGCGGCCCATTTCCAGCTGTGTACGGGTGAATTACCACCATACACAGCTGGACGACGGTCACCGTAGCCTAGTTGGTAGTGCTCCTGCCTACGAAGCTGGTGGTCCTGGGTTCGAATCCCAGTAAGTGCAAATATTTGTGTGATGAGCACGAACATTTGTTTCTGAGTCATGGATGTTTTCTATGTATTTAAGTATTTATCTATCTATATAAGTATGTATATCGTCACCTGGCACCCATAGTACAAGCTTTGCTTAGTTTGGGGCTAGGATGATCTGTGTGACATTGTCCCCAGATATTATTATTAAAAAAAAAATATATATATATAAAGTGGTGTACAGCTCACTACAATGCCTTGTACACATCCCTAGTATACATTGCTCGCTCGTATCCGCACAGAATAAATAGTAGTATCCGTCTCACATATTCCTCGCACTCATTCATTGCTCACACCTCTCAGGCACTCTCGCTATTATTATTATTAAGTGTTTATCACACTAGCAGCTAGTAAGCTGATGCGTGTGTTTTTGTTTGCAATTTGGAAAATTTGTCAAGTCTGTTTTTGAAGCAGTTTAAATTGGGTGCCTTTATGACAGTTTCAGGAAGTTTATTCCACTCATTGACCACACGGTTTGGCAGGAAGTGTTTTAGTGGATTTCTTTTGTGCGGTATTCTGCTTAATTTTAGGGAGTGTGCTAGTTTATTATTTAGGTATAACTCCCGAAGACCTCTGCCACGAAAACTGCGCTAAGCCGGCAACGAGAATGAAGAACTTTTAGATTGCAGATCTCTAGTGTAAAATCAGTTATGACGGACCGGTGGCGTGGACCATTTACCATGCTTGCCTTGCACGTCGCAGGTCGTGGGTTCGATTCCTACCCAGGACAGACATTTGTGTGCTTAAACTTTACTTTCCTTCCTTTGTTTTTCCTGAGTCTGGATATCTATATAAGTATATATTCACAAAGAGAAAAGTAGGATATGTAGTAGGTACATCAGTTATCTGATTGCCATATTACAAGCTCTGCTTAGTTTGGGATTAGATGGCCGTGTGTAAATAAAGCCCCAGGATATTATAATTTTCTTCATCCTCGTCTATTCATCACCTTAGACCTTCATCCTCACTTCCAATACAAACCACAGATTATGATTAGTTTTACAAAGTATCTAGTACTAGGTACATAATTTGTTTGTTCAGTTTGGTGGGTTATGTGTCAAACTGTCAGTGTCAGTGTCAAACTTACTTACGTACTCAATTTTATGCCTATTAGATATATCTTGAAGCAGATCATAAAATTAAAGTTCATACATCCCACGTACGTGCCGGCTCTGGAATGAATTACCTGCTGCAGTGTTTCCCCAGCGCTACGACATGTCCTTCTTTAAACGAGGTTTAAAAAGAGTAATAATTTCACGGTAGGCAGCCGTTTTCGGTGCCCCCTGGCGTTGCGAATGTTTATTAGTAGCGCTTACCACTTACAAAATAAAAAACACAAGTTCCCGCATTTTAGTCAACGAGTAATACCAAATATATTTTCCTTTACCTTTCCTGCATGTACCGACCACGTTTTGTATTATTCAATATTTACTTTTAGACCGTCTTTTCATCTAAAAGTAATTCATGAATAATTGAAGATGAAAATAGAATCAGTACAATATAGTATCCGGCACGAGTCGTGAGCACAAACTTGTTAGTTGAGAGGTGCGCGGGAATTGGTTTGTCAGTCAATACTCGTCCAATATTGGACTGAATGCAATATACATACAATGTATATCGATTGTCTCGTTGGTCTAGCGGTAGCGTCACAGAATAAAGATGGTAGCGTGTACAACCGCAGAGAATGAAGTCCTGAGTTCAAATCCCGGGTCGCACCAAAAAGTGATTTTATGATTTTTCCGTAAAAATAAATTTCTCAGTATCAGCCCGAAGTCTGGGAGTTGGCGGTATTGTATATACATAAAGCCGTCGGTCCTGTACCTGACCTGTTACCGGTCGTGTCGTTAGTCGTCCCACCGGATCATGCGAGTGATTGAATAGAAAGTGCTCCTGTGTTTGCGCACACACTTGTGCAGTATAATATGTCCCGCTTAGATGGCTAATCTCCATAGCCGAAATTCGGCTAGGAGGACATTACGATTATATCGACAATGAGTCCAATTCCAGCGCGCTTAACAATCCACCTAAAATACCTTTGACGTTCGTGCTTACGACTCGTGCCGCTTATTACTTCGTTACTTCACTCTGCGAAACAACGCGGGTTATAAAAGTCTATAAAACTCCTCACGCTCGTATGGTCCGGCTAGCTATAACTCTTAGCGTTAGCATAGACCGAACTGCAAAATGCTCGCGCATGGTCGACCAAAATTTATCGCGCATGTAGAATGCATACTCGAACACGCAGTCGGCTTGCTCAAGCATGGTCGAGCATCAAATTGGGCGTGTATTCAATTTTGTGACGTATGACAATAATCATAAGATATTTTTTTCAATAATCTCATAAAATACTCTGCTCTGCTCTTGATGTGCGCTGGTCCCTAGGACTAAGTCCGACGGAAATTAATTTTAGTGTCTCCCGTCAAGTATATATAGTTCATGATGGAGGAAATGGTTACCCTAGTGTTTGAGATGTTCAAGCCACCCAGTAGGCCCCCAACATGGCTTATCAGCTGTTGCCTGACGACGAAAATCGGGACCGAGAGCTTAATGTCCCCTCCGAAGCACGAAGACACTCAAAAATTAAACCACTTTGACGGTCACCCATCTATAGACTGACCACGTGCCTAATTCGTTAACCTACCACCAGCCAAAGAGTTATATTTTTTATCGGGACTAGTCCGTCCCTCTTGCAACTCCTGTAAGCCAGAATCAACAGTGGCACACAATGAAATGACACTGAGCGGTGAGGCTCAGGCATGTCCTTTAATGTTCTTATAAAGTAGCTAGAGAAGTAGTTACATAAAGTATCAAAGTAAATAGGCAATTACGCAATAAATTATTATAAATTTGTATAAAAAATATATATTTAGTCCTAATAAAACGAGATACGATGTCATTAAATTTACTTTCATCAATTTTAGAAATAATTTCCGGATAATTAATATCAGAAGAACACGACTAATTAAAATATGGCCACAAGATTTTTTTTTTAATTGAGATGATTAAGTCTGACATTCTATTAACGTTCATAATTTTTCTTTTTATTCTTGAATAATTAATTATTTTTAATTAATTTTAGGTTTACAATGCTCTCAACAGTAGTGGTTTATGCTAGCTAAGCATAAAATTATAACAGTCTACAAAAACTAAACCAACCATCTGATAGATATGAAAACTTATATGTATAATTTTAACACCTTGGCCGTTGACGACCGCCATGACTCAGTAAGTAGTGAACCTGTTTCTGATCCGAAGGTTGCAGGTTCGATCCTCGCCAAATATTTTTGTGTTCATGAACATTTTTTTGTTTTGGCTTATATTTATAGTTCAAGGGTTGAGTTGCCAGTTAGCATAGTAGTTAGTGATTAGAGTTCGATCCTTCGAATTGATTTTTTTTATTGCTTTTGGAGGCCTACCTAGCGGCCCTCCTGCTGGTAAGTGGTAAACGCTACTCATTGACATTCGTAATACCAGGGAGCACATCAAACTGCTGCCTACCGTGAGATTAATACTCTTTTTAGACCTCGTTTAAAGAAGGACATGTTGTAGCGCTGAGGATTTTTTTTTAATTTAGCCTATTATTTACTTTTGCGCTGAAATTATAATTTAACTGGTTGCAGCCATATTTTGTTCGCGAATGACAAATATGCTAGCAGCAGAATTCAGTTTACTCGTAAAAGCCCTTTCTTAGCCGTCTTAATATCATAATATAGGCCGTGAGTGAATAAGTGCCCTTTTTATTAAACATAGGTATATATTTTAAAGTTTAATAGCCATAAAAAATGTCTAGACTACCGCCAAAGGTAATTATTTTAGAGCTACACTTTTATATTTGGTGAATAATTAATGAATACGGAAAACGAATGCGGAAACTAATTTGGAAAACAAATATTTGCTTTTGACCCAGGGCTCCAGTTAAACCGGAATCTATCCATATTATCTTTTATACGACTTTTTTGTTTTATATATAAGCTGTGCTCCGCGGTTTTACCCGCGTTTATACGGTTATATTAAACATTATAAATTATAGTCTATGTGTTAATCCAGGGTGTCAGCTAGCTCCATCCCAAATTCTATTAAAATCGCTACAGCCGTGAAGAAGTAACAAACATACACACTCACATACTCATAAACTTTCGCCTTTATAATGTTAGTGTGATATTTAAAGACATTTTTATGTATATCTTTCAGACCAAAAAGCTGTTTTCCTTTAAATAAATAATTATCTTAGGATGACTTACTGGTCTGGTTGCCATATTACAGGCTCTACCTAGTTGGGCATTCGATGGCAGTCCATCTTATTCCCAACTACGCTGAGCCTGTAATATGGCAACCAGGCAACCAAATATTCTTATATATTTCTAAATACACATTATAATTGAATTACACCCGAATTTAGAAGAAATAATCGTAGTCATCGCACCAAGATTTGGCCTGGGTGGGAATCGAACCCACGACCTGCAGCGTGAAAGGCAAGTATTTACCCACCACGCCAAACGGCCCGGTCGTGTAAGTGTATATAATCATAAAGATATCATATTACAAAAGGTTTTAAATGATTCGTTTGGAAAATTAAGAGATTTTAATTGCGTAAGAACATACTTTCTCTAATTGCATTCCAGTCTCTTACTTTTTACAAAACATTTTATTTAAACCTAACGAAGCTAAAGACAATTAAAATGCCCGATAAGAAATAAATGGATGTGTCCTCGACAGAAGTAATCATTTCTAACTTCATTTTAGACAGTAAAGGTGACCACAGGAGTATACGTGATTCAGTACCTACGTCAGTGACCAGGCGACCTTTTTCTTTGATAAGGCAGGGGGAATGCTTACCAGACGTGGAGTTTTCTTGACGCCTAATGGGGGGAGCCCTGGGAACGCGGGTATGGTGCTCCGGTGCCCCCCTTTTGCGCCATGTCCCAGATATTCGGGACACGTAAGCGACCAGGAGACCTAGCGCCTAAGTAGCCGATCATCGTGATCAGCGTTTAAATACTTTGTCCATGAGCACATGTGACGTCATAAGTGGTGCGGAATCGATTTTCAACGTTGAAGCCGATTGAATGACGGACCGATGGGTGAGGTAGGTAAATGTTAACCTTTCACGCCGCAGGGCGTGGGTTCGATTCCTACCAGGACAGATATTTGTATGTATGAACATGTCTGTTTATTTATGTTATTATGTAAGTCTTATATCAGTATGTATTTTGCATTTACAAAAGAAAAGTTGTATATGTAGTATATCAGTTATCTGGTCTCCATAGTACAAGCTCTGCTTAGATTGGAATCAGATGGACGTGTGTGAATAATGTCCCAGTGTTTAGTCATTTTTAACCTTCATCTATTTTAACACTAATCATTATCATGATATGGTCGGCTAATTAGATGGTAGCTCCCCAGAGCGAACCAGAGCTAAACCCGACTCAGTGTCACTAAACCGAGCGTGACGGATAACTTACGTTCACTCTTTACGGGATCTGGCTTTATTGGATAGGAAGCCTATACAGGGTAGTATTTTTTTATTGCTTTTCGGGGCAGACGAGCTAGCGGCCCACCTAATGAAAATTGGTAACCGCAACTCATGGATATTCGCAATGCCAGGGGCAAGAAAACCGCTGCCTACCGTGAGATTAGTACTCTTTTTAAACGTGGTTTAAAGAAGGACATGACGTAGCGCTGAGGGAATATTGTAATTAATTCCAGAGCCTGCACGTACGCGCGATGTATAAACGCTGAAAGCGAACCGTGCTAGACGAGATCGCTTCCGGGTGGTGCCAAGATAAATAGGGGACAATAGCACCAGCTCAAACACTTCATCAGATCATAGCCTTTGTTCTTTCATACTAGCATTAAATAGTTAGTATGCTTATTTCAGATTTGGGTGAATAAACGTTGAATTAGTTAGAATTCATAATAGAAGCATTAATGTCCATCTAGATGAAAAAAGCGATTTTTATATAATAAATTGGCAACGCTCCTAATGGTGTGCCATTAATAACGACTCATTTAATCGACTACTTCGCTCGTTTAACCGCAGAATATTCAACCGCAGATAAGAAGAAGAAAAATTTGGTAGCAGGAAGTTGTTGTACGCCCCCGTCCTTCGACGAGAACGTTAAACTACAAAGTTAGCTCATAGATTAATTAATGCCAAGTTACGCAATTTGAGTATAAAATGGCATTCCTTAAAGATAGCTAGATGTTCTCACTGGTACGTAAGCGAAAGGCGACGACAATTAACTAGGCTGGCGGTCAGTCCATAGATGGGTGACCGCTAAAGTGGTTTAATTTCTGAGCATCTCCGTGCTTCGGGGGTACGTTACTAATAATAATATCCTGGGACATTGTTTACACACGGATATCTGATCCCACACAAAGCAGAGCTTGTACTATGGAAACCAGATAACTGATATACTACTTTTCTTTTGTATATACATACTTATAGAGATAAATGGCACCCATTAAGCTGACGGTCCTGGTTGTATTAGAATAGAATAGTTTTAGAATAGTTTTTATTTGCATAAAATGTAGGTACATAAGTTGGAGTGTAATATAATTGAAGCCATATACATTTTGTCAATCTGTGACGTGCAAATCTTAATTAAAAGTTATACATTGAAAATTATTGCTTATTAATCACACGACTTACAGTGCTACAATTCACATTTATTATTGACAACTTTAAAATAATCTTCTAGTGAGTAAAAAGATTTGTCAATTAACCAGTCTTTTAATTTCTTACATAATTTGTTAGTAGGCAGTTGCTTAAAACTGCTCGGTAACGCTTTAAAAATACGTCCACAGTATCAGTATTCATTAGACAACAGTAATTAAGCCCTGTCAGAGGCCTACTGGACGTCTTGAACTACTCGCTAAGCAAGCAAGCAAGCATCACGCTTACGCTCAATTAGTGTGGACTGATTTATTTCTTATCAAGATGAGCGACATCCCTTGATAAGAAATAAATCACCTATAAATTGAGTTTAAGTAAAATCATACTACAATTTGTCTACTAACCATGAATAGAGAACAAATAACTTTGACAATGCAGAATAGATATTCAGCAAGTAAGATTGTATTTTACTAGGTGTGCCCTTCGCTTTTACCCGTGATAAACTTTATAAATTTTAGCCTATGTGTTAATCCAGGGTGTCAGCTAACACCATACCAAATTTTAAATACATCGCTCCAGTCGGTTAGACGTGAAAAGGTAACAAACACACACTCACAAACTTTCATCAATCCGTTCGGTAGTTTTTGCGAGATAGAGTAACAAACATCCATACCCACAAATACAATGCAATGTACGTATTTCACCGCTGGTAAAACAAAATACGAGTACACGCAATTTCACATTTTACAGCACTGATGAAACGTCGCCGCGTCGGCCTCCGCGTAAAGGCGGCGATGTCGAACTCGGAACTCGTTAAAGATTAAAAATATTTCATTACCATCTTTACTAGACCCTGGTTGTCAGCAAATACATACAAAATAATCTTCACTATCGAACTCAGGCAATGTGTAGTGAAATATAGCTTAAACTATAAATTTCGATAATGAAACCTAAACATAATCTCCTTGACAATATCTTAGTACAATCAAGCTAAGTAATATTCTATAATAAAATAAATTTTATAAATGTATTGACAAACCTTTTACCTAAATATCTATATGTAACTAGAAATAATTATGTATACTTAACTATATTACTACAAACATGTTCTGACTATTTACAAGCGCTTTTTTAAAGTCTATGCGAATAAAAACTTATTTTATTTTATTTTTAACTGGAAAATGAGGTGTGCCTAAACTAAACTCGCGTTTTATCATTCCTAATGCCAATAAATTAATACTGTAACAAACAAGGCTTAACATAAAAGCTACGGCCTCAATTTATCCGCAACCTTCATATCTCATAACAACATAATGTGTAGGTATTTCTGCTTATTTCAAGTATCAAAGGATGCTCAGTATTGCTCAGAATAATGAGATAAACTTTTATGCGAGGTACACGTAATTTATAGACATACTTTTGCTTTTATATCAATTAATTAAAAGATACATGAATTCGCAAATTTCAAAGAAAGAATCGCAGTATGAAAACAATTGGAGAGTAATGATATTTCTCGACGGTAATCTTTATTTGTCTTCAAAATTGGGGGAAGGATATACATATTGTAATTCTATAAAGCACGGCGAAATAATTTAGCGAATCCTATAAAAATGTTAAAGACATTTAATATTGCAATGTGTTTCTGACATTGCGAACAGTTGCGTAATTGCAATATGTATTTCAATAGGAAGGCAGGAAAAAGTATCATATGGTGCAGATCCGTATGTATTTACAAATGAAAAGTAGGTACTACGAGTATATGTAGTATATCAGATGTCTGGTTTCCATAGCGACCATTGCAACAATATGTAGTAAAAATATAGCTTAAACTTTTAATTTCGATAATTAAACCTTTCTTTTTTTGTTAAGGTAGGTGCAATGCCTACGCATGCCACCCGCAAAAAGTGTCTGCGGGTGGGTATGTCGGACTCGCACCGACTAAACCTAACCTGCCGTGGACTTCTCTTGCCGCCTAATAGGAGGGGCCCCAGGATCGCGGGTATGCTGCTCCGGTGCCCCGCTTTTGCGCCTTGTCCCATCTATTTATTTTTCATGTATTGAGATATGTCCGAACTCGTAGAACAAAATTTGTTGCTTATAATGTTAGCTATGTAGTCGCGAACTACATAGCTAACATTATAAGCAAGCAAATTGTTGGTGTTTTACAAATAGCCCTGTATAAAGCTGTATTATAAAAGTACAGACACCCCAATCTGGCAAATTTTCTTTTATAGATTTTCAACTTTATCACCAACTTTATCACATAAGCATGAGGTTCACTTTCAATTGGGGAAAATTTACAGATTGCGGTAGCTTGGTGTGCTGGCGTCTGTAAAATAATATAACCCAAGGTCTTAAAAAAATACTATAAGTTATTATTTGGCGTGAGCTACTAAATCTATTAATTATACATTTAATATTGTACAAATTCATAGTAGATACTCATCATTACCCGCGTAATGATTTTTTGGGTTCCGTAGCCAAATGGCAAAAAACTAAACCTTTATAGATTCGACATGTCTGTCTATCTGTCCGTCCGTATGTCACAGCCTCTTTTTTCCGTAACTACAAGAGCTGTACTGTTGAAACTTGGTAAGTAGATGTATTCGGTGAACCGCATTAAGATTTTTACACAAAAATAGAAAAAGAACAATAATTTTGGAGGGTCCCCATTTTTCATCGTTCATTCATCGTACCTATACATGTGGGTTGTCTATGGATAGGGCTTCAAAAATGATATGGAAGTTTCTAAAATCATTTTTTCTAAACTGAATCGTTTGCGCGAGAGACACTTCAAAAGTGGTAAAATGAGTGTGTCCCCCCTCCTCCTTGTAACTTCTGAAATAAGAGAATGATAAAACTAAAAAAAATATATAATGTACATTACCATGCAAACTAACAACGAAAATTGGTTTGAACGAGATCTAGCAAGTAGTTTTTTTTAATACGTCATAAATCGTAAACCGCAATTTGCTTTCATTTAATCAACTGAAATACTTGCTGCTACGGAACCCTTCTTGGGAGAGTCCGACTCGCACTTGGCCGGTTTTTTATTTATTTATAATCGGTATACCATCGACATTAACCTATCTAACTAACCGATCTTCATAATTTATTGATGTTTGACTACTAGTTCGGAGTGATTTGCCTTTACAGCTACAACACTTACAATATTCTTAAATCAGAAACTTAAACACTGTATTACCTAAAATTTGATCCTGAACTAAAGATATAATGTCTTGAGGTTATATGCCTAGCATAGTATAGTTAAGTCACAATAACAATATTTTCTTAAAAGTAGTCAATCAAAACACGAATCAAATCTAAAGATTTTAGTGACTTTAGTGTAAGGAATGCTTGGATATCTTCAATCGGATGAAGCCGGGACGTGGCGTTAGCAAATCATAAGCCGAACAATCTGGCACAATATACTACGACATCTACGTTGATTAGTCTATGTTTTTATCTGTATTACACCAGAGCTACGTAATTAGTGTGGCTATCTGTCTATGTCAACAGAACTCTGTGGCTAAAAGAAAAACAAATGGTCTCGTCTAAAAGTGTCTTAGTGCTATTTGAATGTTGCATTATATTACGAAAACTATACCCTCCGCGCCCTTTGGGAAAAGAAATTAAATGCGAAATTAAAAAAAAATAGAAAATTTAATATAAAATAAAATTTAATATAATTTAATATTAATTGTGGTTGGTAAATGCTTGCTATTCACGGCGCAGATCGTGGGTTCGATTCACACCGGGTCAGATATATGTGTGCATGAACATGTCTGTTTGTCCTGAGTCTGGGTTGAATTTTCTATATGAATAAGTAATTACAAAAGAAAAGTGGTATATGTAATATATCAGTTATCTAATTTCCATAGTACAAGCTCTGCTTAGTTTGGGATCAGATGGCCATGTGAGAATAATGTGCCGGGATATTATTATTTTATAAAATAGTAATTAATCATACTGTGAAGTTTTATCCACTGAGAGTTAACTTCCAGATCCAACAGCTTTTACAGAGCTTCTATCGAATGCGGCATATACTTGGAGACAATTGATTTATTTTTTAACCAAGTCTGCTGTTTTACGCCCACACTACATATGTGCAGACGCCAGCACATTCAGCTACCCCAAACTATCAAATTTCTTTTATAGATTTTCAACTTTATCACATAAGCATAAGGTTCACTTTCAATTGGGAAAAATTGACAGATTGGGGTAGCTTATTGTGCTGGCGTCTGTACATAGTAAACAAAAAGAAATAAACACACACTTTATTTTGTCCACAATTGTATATAATATATGTACTCCATAGACCAAACTAACCCAACAAAGCAATGAGGTCACTAATGGTGCGGAAAACCTCGTACTTATACGAATTAAAGTTCCCACTAGATGGCGCGCAAAGCAATTAATCAGAACCTGGGCCCCTGAACACGCTGTCTTGGAATTTATGAGGTAGTAATTTATCAAATTGTTTATACCAGTTCTTGCTACTTAGATTAGTTTGTATTTAGTGGTAACTGCTGACAGATTGTTGTGTTTACCCAATGAAGATTAGAGGGTCTTACATAAGAGATCAACAAAGTCTAATGGAATTTTTATATCTTTATACAAAGAATGTTCATGGTGTAAACATTTTATTATATATATATAATAAAATTCTAAGAACAATTATTTAGTGACATACCTACATGAATGACATACATGACATACACAATTGACAATCTTTTTCTCTGACCATAGAGGTATTAAATACCATGATAGCCAAATTGATGCCTGTTATATCCGCTGTAGCCTACCTACGAGTACCTACCTAGTTGGTAGTGCTCCTGCCTACGAAGCTGGTGGTCCTGGGTTCGAATCGCGGTAAGTGCAAATATTTGTGTGATGAGCACGAATATTTGTCTATGTATATAATCATCACCTAGTACCCATAGTAAAAGCTTTGCTTAGTTTGGGGCTAGGATGATCTGGGTGTCATTGTCCCTAGATATTATATTATTATTATATTATATACCTATATAACAGGAATCAATTATGGCTATCTTGTTGGGTTTACCTATTGATGGTTTATGGGCTATCCAAATACCAAGTTAATAATTTGGTAGTCACACAGTTTGGTAGTAAGCTCCCAAACTATGTTTACACATTACGCTTTAATACCCTCGCAGCATAGCTGCATAGGACAGCTCTGGTGGAATACCATCCTAAATCTGAAATTCCCTTTAAATCCTTCCCTTATATCCCCTCACTAGTATAATAATACACAAAATAGTGTGCAAAGAATATGTGCGAAGAAACATCCCCGTTTCTTCTTGTAGGGCGGTAGAGGTCCTACCGAAGGAGTATCTCTCAGAGAACAGGTAGCAGCATTTCTCAGGGAAGTTGGCGATTATGGTATATCCTTCCAAATGATGGACACAACTCCATTGTGTAAATCTTTTGAGGAGCCTTTTATGCAGCAGCACACTATACACTATACTACCACTCTGTGGAATCAAATAACTGCTATGACATGGGAACCTTCAAGAAGCGAGCCTATGCCTTTTTAAAGGTTGGCAAGGCACTTGCGTGTGCATGGGCGGCGGAGATAACTTAATATCAGGTGAACTACTTACTCGTTAGTCTTGAAATTGCATATAAAAAAATCTCTCTTTTTGTGCTCAGGTAAATAATTGTGTCCCTAGATATTATATTGACTGCACGCATAGCGCAGCGGTTAAGACAGTCGCTTCGCGTCGCGGGTTCGATTTTCGCGCGGGACACCTATTTGCGTGACCCATAAATAGTTGTTGACTTTGCGTCAATCAATTATAGAGATAAATTTCATTAGTCCTGGCGTTGTCATAAAAAAAACCTTATATAAAATACTTATTGATAAACCGACCACGAACATATTATTTTACCTTCTCTAAATAATTTTAATTTCCCGTGGGTATTTAATCATTCATTTTATTGAAGTATTTATAAAGCTTAGATTCTGAAAGGCTTTTGAGCGACGTTTAGACATTTATAAAGGCCTTTCATAGATACGCTTAGCCGTATTGAAACATTGTATGAGAAGCTTTCATGAATCCTTAAATTGATTCTTCATCAAATCACTCATGGTGTGTTTGAATATCTTACACTAAGCAGCTTTGCCATTTACTTTCCTGTTTATTATTGAGTATCGACATAAGCTGGAAGCCGCTGAATTTGGGTAGTGAAAGACCTTAGGTAATATCCTGGCGCACACAGGACATTCAGAATGTTTGCGGGCGCTTGTGTAGACTGCTTTTATGCTACAATGAGGAAACGTGGCGAGACACTTGTGCGTAGGGTTAGAGCCAGTAATAACAGCATCCTTTTTATTTTTGATAAGTCAGGGGCCATCATGCCTACGCATGCCACCCGCAAAAAGTGTGTGTGGGTATGTAGTCGCACCGACTAAACCTAACCTGCCGTGGACTTGTCTTGGCGCCTAATGGGGGGATCCCCGGGAACGCGGGTATGCTGCTCCGGTACCCCCCTTTTGCGCCTTGTCCCAAATGGTCGGGGCACGTGCAAAATGCTTGCAAGCAGACTTGACTGTAGAGGTATATATACGTGAACCATTGATGCATGATGCATATATAAAATATATGCGTTATGTAGCAGTGGTACATTTGTAATAATTGTTTTGTTTGTGTCATTGTGTGTAATATATTTAACTAGCTTTTGCCCGCGGCTTCGCTCGCGTTAAGAAGTATTATTATTAATTACAACCCCCTTTTCGCAATAAAAAGGAGCCTATGTTCTTTCTCAGGGTCTTGACCATCTGTATACCAAATTTCATTCAAATCCGTTCAGTAGTTTTGGCGTGAAAGAGTAACAGACAGACAGACGGACAGAGTTACTTTCGCATTTATAATATTAGTCCGGATTGTATCTGCTAAAATTAATTTTAAGTTAAGATTTGTTACTAACAAGAGGGCGTTTTTGCCTGTCAATAAATAGTTATTATTATTGCATTTACTCTTACTTACTTCTTGTCAAAAGGTTTTGCCACCTTTAGTTGTGTCAATTTACAATTATATTTTTTTTTATTTTAAATCACTTTATCGGCGAGACCCGTGATTTGAAGCCAGGAGACCAACAAGCCAGACAAGTAATTTAGGAGTACTTGAAAAATTAAAATATAAATGTTTATTTACCAGAATATAATTTCATAGTGGTTGGACTATTAAATTAAACTAAAAAACTTCAATTGAAAAATCCGGCCAAGTGCGAGTCGGACACGCACATTCATGTGCGTGTCCGACTCGCACTTGGCCGGGTTCCATAGCAGCAAGTATTTCAGTTGATTAAATGAATGCAAATTGCGGTTTATGACGTATTAAAAAAAAACTACTTGCTAGATCTCGTTCAAACCAATTTTCGTTGTTAGTTTACATGGTAATGTACATCATATATTTTTTTAGTTTTATCATTCTCTTATTTTAGAAGTTACAGGGGGGGGGGACACCCATTTTACGACTTTGAAAGTGTCTCTCGCGTAAACTATTCAGTTTAGAAAAAATGATATTAGGAACCTCAATATCATTTTTGAAGACCTATCCATAGACACCCCACAAAATAATTGTTTTTTTTTCTACTTTTGTGTAAAAATCTTAATGCGGTTCACAGAATACATCTACTTACCAAGTTTCAGTAGTACAGCTCTTATAGTTTCGGAAAAAAGTGGCTGTGACATACGGACGGACAGACAGACAGACAGACATGACGAATCTATAAGGGTTCCATTTTTTGCCATTTGGCTACGGAACCCTAAAAAGCAAATTAGGTTTTAATTATTGTATTTAATTGGAAAACGTAGGGTCTAATAAGTCTTCCTTTTTCCGATTTATTACAAAATTGTGACATATTCATTGTAATAATTATGTTTAATGATTATATCTTAGAGCTGTGCCCCGCGGTTTTGCTCGCGTTAATTAAAATTAAACGTTTATAAATTAAAGCCTATGTGTTAATCCAGGGTGTCACTCACACACGTAACAAACATACACACTCACAAACTTTCGCCTTAACAATATTAATGTGATTTTACAAATCACATGAATATAATTCGTAGTGTTAGATATTTATATAAATTGACGGTCACCGTAGCCTAGATGGTAGTGCTCCTGCCTACGAAGCTGGTGGTCCTGGGTTCGAATCCCGGTAAGTGCAAATATTTGTGTGATGAGCACGAATATTTGTTTCTGAGTCATGGATGTTTTCTATGTATATAAGTATTTATCTATCTATATAAATATGTGTATCGTCGCCTGGTACCCATAGTACAAGCTTGCTTACTTTGGGGCAAGGTTGATCTGTGTGACATTGTCCCTAGATATTATTATTATAAATTAAATTGTTGTTTTTGTTAATTTGTGAAGCCGTGCGCAATATAGCCGCCTCCCAACACAAAGCTATTACGTTCATAAAGTAATTATAACATCCAACTCATATCGCACGTGTAAACCTTTTGGAGGGTACGCCTTCAAGGGCTGTATATAGGTGCAAAACACATTTCTCTTTAGTTACCATAATTACAAACATTAAATAACCAGAACCGGAAGACGCAGCGTGGGCAGGCCTCCTACAAGATGGACCGATGATCTTGTGCGGGTCGCTGGAAATGGCTGGATGCGGATAGCGCAAGACCGGCAATTGTGGAGATCTTTGGGGAGGCCTTTGTCCAGCAGTGAACGTCTTTCGGTTGACATGATGATGATGAAATAATAATGTAAAGAATAGAATCGTTGTGGAATAGATCACACTAATATTATAAAGCCGAAAGTTAGTGCGTGTGTATGTTTGTTACTGCTTCACATCTAAGCGGCTGGAGCGATTTTAACAAAATTTGGTATGGAGTTAGCTGACACCCTGGATTAACACATTGGCTATAATTTATAAAGTTTAACGCGGGTAAAACTGCGGGGCACAGCTAGTAATAAATATCTTGGGACAACTAACACACTGACATTTGATCCCAAACTAGGCAGAGCCTGTACTTTTTTATCGGGACTAGATCCTCCCTCTTACCCTGTAAGCCAGGATCAACAGTGGCACACAATGAAATGACACTGAGCGGTGAGGCTCTGGCATGTCCCGGAGAATCGCTTTAACTGTCTTGGATCCCGCAACGAATTTAATCAGAAAGAAAAAAGTAGGGATTAGAAATGAATAGTTTCCCTCCAGAGCAGAGCAGGAGACAGAATGATATAAAGAAGCAGAGCCTGTACTATGGCAACTAGACACCTGATAAAATAATAATAAGTTAGTCTTATATAAAAACCGTAAGGGCTATGCCTTACGGCTTTTTATAAGACGAACTGGCGTGGCATGCGTAGCGAATATCGCGTCTTCGCTAACTATAGGCAGAACAACTTCCTGGTGCGAGCAAGCATGAGACTCAATAAACTAGGCGAGCAATATAGATATATTTCCACTACCATGTCTTCAGTACACCTCCGTGTTTATCTCAAAACTTTTTTAAGTAAGGCAGCCGTTTTGTATTTCGTATGTTGTTCCCATTGTCATGTAATGTGTACCTAAATGTTGTAACATGTATTTTTGTGTTTGCGCAAACACTTAAGCACTATAATATGTCCCGCGCATATGGCTAATCTCTATTGAAACTGGCCGCCGTGGCCGAAATTCGGCTAGGAGGACTTATTTTATATATTATAGGATTATTAAATGTGGTATTCTATATCCACCTAGGTAATCAGTAAGTTAGTTCACTCATTGTTTGTGGCACTTCAAAAGTACACTACACTTTGTTCTTTGTGTACAAAGTGTAGTGTCATGACAATCCCTATACAACACTAAGTTATAGCTACTAAATGACAACTAATCAAATCGTTATATGAAATTGTATGTAGCTGTAAGTTTTCCATAAAATAAATAAATATCCATAAAAATATATCTTTGGCCGGCCTTTGTCCAGCAGCAGATACGATGGTGTGACATAATATGACACACCACTTTCTAGACAATCGTGGTTTATACCTCGGTACCCATCCAGCCCGAATCAATCTGTATTACTTTAGCCACCGAAAGTGAACCCAGAACGGCCTTGCGGTATATCTTGCTTAATATTATAAACGCGAAAGTGTGTAAGTATGGATGGATAGATGTTTGTTACTCTTTCATGTAAAAGCTACTGAATGGATTTTAATGAAACTTTACAATAATATAGCTTATACCTACACCAGAATAACACATAGGGTACAATTTATAAAGATATTGTGTTAATTGTCCGAAATATAACGATAAGTGTCAAGTAAGTAGGAAAAAATCTACCAGCTGCGAGCGTTTCCCCGCGTGCACTGCCAAAACCGCTAGTGCGCACATGCTACTTATGTTTATTACTCTTTTACGCCAAAACTACTTTAACGCGGGTGAAACCGCGGGCATAGTTAGTAACATATGTATTTGTGAACGCGTTAATTATGTCAAAGGCATTCAGCATCCCCACTGGCTAGATTGTCCTTCAGTTTACGTAAATCCCTACTTACAAAGACATCTTGACCACTAATCTTTATTCGCTCCTAAAGTTAAACTTTGAAAACCATTCGCAAGCATTTTTGGTAACTTTTTAGGAAAGCAGCCATTAATTGGATAAAAATACATTCCATTTTCAAGTAAATATGTAAATACCCGAAGAGCCTTTCGCCGTTAAGACCTTTTTAATTTAAATTATAACTTAAGTAAATTGTGAACTTACGTAAGGTATTTAACGATGAATAAATCAATTAACAAAACCCCATATCTAGGAGGTCGAAAAGCTTTTCAGAGGTCTATCCGTTAAGAAACAAAGAATGCTTGTCTTTTTTTGGAGAGCAGTTATTCTAGATTTTTTGTTTTTGTGACATAATTTA
This sequence comes from Pseudoips prasinana, assembly GCA_951640165.1. Classification (NCBI taxonomy): domain Eukaryota; kingdom Metazoa; phylum Arthropoda; class Insecta; order Lepidoptera; family Nolidae; genus Pseudoips; species Pseudoips prasinana. Next base: position 8,340,088 of record OX621249.1, read on the forward strand.
GATTAGGTATTTTTTTTTGAAGATGGTCCACTTGTACCGGATGTAACACACATACAACAATTATTATGCCGCCTCACTCACTTGGTATATCGTTAACAAGTGCCTCTAGCACGAGTTCCTGCAGTTTACTTACTCGACCACACGTACAGTTTCCTCCCATACATTGAGAACCAGCGCCTCTCGCGGAAACTATTAAGAACTAAAACTCTGGTGCTCAATGTATGGGACGAAACTGTACGTGATCAAGTAAGTAAACTGCAGGAACTCGTGCTAGAGGCAAAGGTCAGTAACGCCATCATCATCAACGTGACAAGTGAATGACGTCCACTGCTGGACAAAGGCCTCCCCAAAATATTTTCATAAAGTTGTGTCCATCATTTTGAGGGGATATGCATTCAGCTTGGAAAACGGGTTGGTGACCACTTTATGATGGTTATAGTACACAGAGAGACGCTGTTGTCCGTTCTCTGGGAGATATTTCCTCGCGAAGACTTCTACCCTGCCCCCCAAACGGTATGAGATAATTTTTGTGTGGTGAAGGCAATGAATATCACCACCCCGGTGATATTCATTGCCTTCCTCACACAAAAATTAAAGACAATATGTATAATAATAATAATCGCCACGCTTGCCAGACGATTTGGCAATCGCAATATAATTGTACTCAGGGAGACTTTGCTGCACGTTTTCGGATAGATATTCCCTCGGAACGATTTCTACGCCTACATCTTGGTGATATGGGGTTTAGATGATGGGATTTTAGAACAAATTAAAGTCATTAGAAACTCTCGTGACACTATACACAAACCGATTATTCGTACTCGTCGGACGAGAGTACGACCGCGAACGCGTCGCGACCACCAACGCCCTCCATGACCCTTAGTTTGCATATCGTATCGATAAAAAGCCCCCTCAACGCGGACGGGGGCCGCGTCATGTCATTAACGTAGAGCGAAAGTTGCACAAAACTCCCTAAAATGATGATCTTGCCCTCTCTCCGCCAGTAATCGCCCAGAGTCGAGGTTCGAACCCCACAGGGGGTGCCCTCCGGCGCGGGTTACTTAATTGCTAGACGGCTTGAGCCCTCTGCTCGCCTCTATAGTCCGGTGAAGTAGTAAAAGCCTCCTAGGCTAACTATAGCGTCACGTCAAAAAAAAATAAAAAATGGGGTTATATTCGTTGCCGTCAACGCACTCCTTACACCACAGCTTGGATTTTACTGGTTGGTATTTTGGTATTTGTTTCAGATCACACCACTTTCCTCCCGATGGAAGGACGCCATTGTAGGACGGATAAAAGAGACTAGACACTTAACGATAGAGGCAGTTGGGCGGGGCGCGAGGCTTCCCCCTGGACAGTTTTGGGACTTGTCGGGCACCTTCCTTTTCACTGTCTACGTTATGACAGCGTTGGGTAAGTTTCTTTTCAATATATTTGCTTCATTGAGACGTCATAAACACGCAAACATATGTATCTCACTGTAGCACCCCAGGTTGAGTGGCAGAGAATGCCTTCGGCATTAAGTCCGCCTTTGTACATTGTTGTGCATAAAGTTTAAAATAAAAATAAATAAAAACACTACGCATAACGCATTTAAAGTACCTACTCATGCAACAGCTATATTATTTTATACAGCTATAGTATATTGGTACCGGATCCGGTAACCATTAAATGATGCCGGATCCGCCGGATTACCGGATCCGTTTTTCCGGATTGCAATCCCTAGTTGCAATTCAACCTATCGGATCATAAGAGTGAGGGAATCAAAAAGTGCCCGTGTTTGTGCACATACATATGCACTGTAATATGTCCCGCGCTAGTTGGCTAGTCTCCAAATCAAATAAATATTTACTGTGGGAAATTTGGTACAAAAAGAGGATCTTATTCTATAAATAAATAGTTCTCAAAAATCAACCACACAGGTGTACACAATCTTATATTTCCCGCAACTAATAAAATGTCACGTTTAGTTAAATATTCTTATGTTAATTTACTAAAAACAATGAACACCAATTTGTCATAACATTAAAATATTTTTCATAATTAAACAATCCCAATAATATCAAAGTAATTATATAATACATTCAAATATAACAGTAATAATTTGTAAGACAACAATTTCAAAGTAAATATCATCAAATAATAATACGATGTCAATAAAATATCTGCTACCATAATTCAATAATTGTTTTAATGAGGGCTACCGTTTTTGTGCTCACCAGTCGGCGCCACTGTCGCGGAAGGTCCACTATAGCTGATCAAAATCATTGTTATTGTGGACGCGACGAATGTTTTTACGAAAAATATTTAAAATCCTGTTAAAGTGTTTCATAAATAGCATGCCGCAGTGTTGTGCAGTCCCCGCACAACACTGCGGCATGCTATTTATGAAACACTTTAACAGGATTTTAATTTGTTTTTTTAATATTTATTACAGTCATCGAGCTGTTACTCATTTTGTAATTTATTTAGTTTTAAACCAAAATGTTTAGTTATAATCGCAGTTTTTATTAACAAACAGCGTATCCCGAACAAAAACAGTGTATTTTGACGTTTCGTAGACCTGCCGCGATACTAGCGCCTCTAGCGGCAAATTGATACGCGGTAGCCCTCATTGTCAAAATACGAATAAAAATTTATTGAAATGTTACCTTACATAAACTAAAGTTATATAATAGTATATAGCATATTATTCTGCTTTCAAAAAATAGACTGGTCTTCGAGAAATTGTTTAATTAAGAAGAAAGCCTTTCAATGTCTATTTCATGCTGACAATATTCCATCCTCCATTAACGCTGGTCGCCGTGGCCCCGAAATTCGACCAGAACGACATTAATTGGTTAAAAATATAAATGTGATAGAACGTAAATAAAATGTGCATATGTCGTTACTTCCAGGTTTTGGTGCCCCAGTGCCGCACACGACACCCGGCAGAACGTCAGCCTTAATATACGCTGTTGTCGCTGTGCCTACACAGATTTTTCTCGGTATATATCAAATTTTAACAGATAATATCCTGGGATATAATATCCATCATTCAGTAGAGCTATTACTATGGAAACCAGATAACCGATATACTACATATACGATTTTTTTCTTTTGTAAATACTCAGGAAGTCAGGACAAACAGACATGTTCATGCGCACAAATATCTGTCACGGGTGGGAATCAAACCCTCGACCTGCGGTGTGAAAGGCAAGCATTTGCCAACCACGCCAACCAGTCTGACAAAATCCTATAATCTTAAGATATTATACGGAATGTTTCCACAGATATAGTACATACATTGCAATGTATAGTACAATCTTTTAAATATCCTCCTCATATTATAATCCTAACTGAAACTTGGATAAAAAGTGTCGACGAAGCTAAACGAACGCAGCTTGCCGGATATAAACACTTTTTCAGCTTTAGACCTAACAAAAGAGGAGGAGGAGTATCAATATTTGCACTAAATAGCTTAAAACATTATGAAATTGAACAACAATGCTTAAATGACAACCACTATCTTTGGATACACGTCGACAATTACTGCTTGGATATTGGCGCCGTTTATAGAAAGCCAGCTAACACTGACATGAATACGTTTTTGGAAACATATGACTGTCGGCTACAACGAACCAAAAGAGGCATAATATTCGGTGACTTTAACCTAAACTTGTTAAGTCAAGATCATTCAACATCTGCTTACAAAGGTATTGTTGAAGAAAACGGATACGAATTTTTAAACAATGTTGACGAACTTTATTCCACCCGTGAAACTACTACTACGAAAACCATAATTGATCACGTCTGCTCAAATTTGAAAAGCGACAATTTTCACCTTGCGTTGATAGATTCACCAATGTCAGACCACAGACAAATATACTTAGAAATTGAAAGGCAAAAACACAAACCGCCAGTGAAAATAGAATACGAATCAATAAACTATGATCAGCTATATATAGCTATGGCGGAAAAATGTAGGGTTACAGGCAATAATTCATATGAAGTACTTGAAGAAAAGCTAACATCTTGTATAAGGAAAACTAAAATTACAAAATTGAAAATACAAAACCCACCTAGACAGGATTGGATAAATAAAAATATCATACAAGAAATAAATAAAAGAAACTTACTGTGGAGAAGACATAAGGATAGCCCTAACGACGACACAAAAAATAAAGATTTTATAGACAAAAGAAACGAAGTCTCAGAAAAAATACAAGAAACTAAATGTCAATACTACTACAAAGCCTTCGGTGAATGTAAAAAGAAGCCGAAGAAAATGTGGAATCTAATAAATAGTCTATCGAAAAATAAAATTAAAGAAACAGCTGTACCCACGAAGCTACAAACAGAACTTGGTATCATAAGTGCTGAGAAAGAAATTAGCAACCGATTCAATGACTACTTTTCAAACATTGGTATGATCTTGGCCAATGATATCCCTATTCGATACCATACCCAAACATGCACTGATCGGTTGCTATCAGAAAATAGCATAAAAATTACATGCTTTAGACCCACAACTGTCCGTGAGATAAGTAACATAATCCAAAATCTTAATAATAATACCAGCTGTGGTCTAGATGGCGTCACAACTAAATCAATAAAATGTGTAATACCACTAATATTAGAGGAACTTACCAACTGTATTAACTATAACTTGGATCAAGGAACTTTCCCAGATAGTCTTAAAATAGCCAAAGTAACACCTATCCATAAATCCGGAAGTAAGATGGAACCAAGCAACTATCGTCCAATCTCTGTTCTCCCCACCATCTCTAAAATTTATGAACGTGTGATATATTCTCGCCTCGACGAATTCTTGAGTAAGCAACAATTTTTATATGAAAAACAATATGGATTTAGACGGAAATCTAATACTCTTTCAGCAACAATCGACTTAGTCACCAAATTAAAAACAAACATAGATAACAAACAGACTGCATTAGGAATTTTTATTGACCTAAAAAAGGCATTTGATACCATAAGCCATAAACTATTACTACATAAGCTCAAACTTATAGGAATCGATGGAACAGCATATAAAATATTAGAGTCTTACCTATCGAATCGACATCAAGTAGTAAAAATAGGAGAAACCCAAAGCACTCAAAAGCCTGTGTATTTTGGAATCCCGCAAGGCTCAATATTAGGACCGCTTTTATTCCTGATCTATATAAATAATATTCACCAACTTGAACTTAAAGGAGACTTGACTTTATATGCAGATGATACTGCCTTATTTTATTTGGGACACTCCCTTAGTAATATAATAGATGACGCACAAAATGACTTGCAAAGATTAAATGAGTGGTTTTTATCCAATCTCCTAACAATAAACGTCTCTAAAACGAATTATATTATATATTCGGCTAAAAATAAAAAAATTGGCCAGCATACACCGTTGGTTATAAATAATCAAAAAATTTTAAAGGTAGACTCAGAGAAATATTTGGGTTTACAATTAGACAGCCATCTTACATGGAAGCAACATATATATAAAGTAAGAAACAAGTTATCCTCTCTTACTGGAATGTTGCGAGGTATAATACGATGTATACCCTCCCAAATAAGACATTATATATATAATTGTCTTATAAAACCACATATCGACTATCTGATAGAAGTATGGGGTACAGCTGCAAAAACAAACCTAAATATATTGCAAACAGCACAAAACAAACTAATAAAAATGTTATTCCATTACGATTTTTTAACTTCTACTCAAAAAATATATAAAGAAACTAAAATTATGAATGTATTTCAGACATATAAATACTATAATTGTATATTAGTTAGAAAAATTTTGAATAAAGATATCCACACCCAAATAAGCTTCAGAAAAAAACGACAATATCAGAGAATACAATTAAGAAATGCAAATGACATATATCTTAATAGAATACGTACAAATTATGGCAAAAAAAAGTATATTATATGAAGGTGCCCTTTTATATAATAAACTACCAAAACCTATAAAGGAATGTAAAAGCATACCCAGTTTCAAACGCCTATTAAAACACCATCTTATTTATGGCACAACCGCCAAAAATATAAATTTGCTGTAAGGTAATATTAATAATAATACATCCATTTAAAATTATGCATATACATATATATTGTTTTTATAATTGGATAACTACGCAAGTAATTTGTCTAAGTGGTATTAGCGCCTTTTTCGTCTTTGAGCGTGGTACGCTCTTGCCGTTTCTAGTAGCGCTATAAATGCAATAAATGTTCCTATACTAGTTTGACCATTAATGTTCAACTTAGCTACAAGCGAATCATTATATATATTTTTTTTTCTTTAACTACCCCAATTTGTTTAATATTTTTCTATAGACATAACTTGTATATTGTAAATTAAATTAAGTAAACGCCCGATTAGTATTTAAGAACCTTTTGTTTAATTTGTTAAATATGTTTCTCATATAAGTGAATTGTATTCTTTTGAGGAATAAAGATCTTAAACCAGAGATATCTATATTAATTTTGATATACTTTTGTGGGATCATCTTTCATTAATGAACGTTTTATAACATTACGTTTACATTTACGAATGAGCGTTTATACTGTTTAGCGAATGAATTATAACTATACGCTCTTATTGGTCCGTAAGTATTCTGCGAGGTTAAGCAATTAAACTCAGGGTTAGTCCAGCGATAGGTGACCACCAAAGTGGTTCCGAGGGCACGTTGTAAATTTTTACCCTCAACGGTGTAAAATAACTATACGGTATACCCTATTATTGGCAATTGTTTCGTTCCCGGAGCCATCGCCATAAGCATCTAGAGGCCAGGCTGCCGTGGTGGTTTTAGTGGGGACCTGAGGACTCCCACATACCCCGTCGTCTCCCCAAACGGGACCTATAAAAGGTTTCACCACGAAACAAAACCGTATTCTTATTTTATTTTACACCCTTGAGTGTGGTGTGTGATTTGATGGGATGAAAGTTTGTATGGAAATATGTAAGAAGACATTCTGATGTAACATTTACGGAGTCATTAAATATGCTGACGAAGTCGCGGGCGCGGCTAGTAGCCTATAATTTATAAAGTTTCACGCGAGTCAAATCGCGGGGCACATATAGTACGATATAAAACTTACAATACTGGTATCTACTGTATGTGTTTTATTATACTCAAGATGATTACATAAGCTTATTTTTGTCTGCGATATAAGAAAATCCTATTTTGTTTCGGCCTTTCTTTCAAATCTTGACAACTTTATAAATCTTAGTTGCGATAAAATCTTTATTCATTTTCTTTTAAAACTGTGCAAGACTTTGTACGTGTTCCGAGAATGGGGAAGCTTGGAAAAATGGCTTTTACATTTTCAATAGAAAATATTGCATGAGTAGGAAGACATATTGTTCCAATAACTTTCAACTGAATGTGACAAGAAATCTCTTGACCTAATTTGGGGTACGTGCGACTTATCTCAATGGAGGATATATTATAGTCCACGTATGTGTGTAAATACACAGCTGCACCCTCTGTTCCCTCACACTGGTACGCCGATGGGACAGCTATCCAAGACATGGGCTTCTAACCACTTATTTCTAGACTCCGACCTTTTTTGCTGCCAGAAAAGCTCCAATAACACTTTTTGTATATAACACTTCAAGATGCGAAGCTAGCACCTCTGAACTTAAGTTAAGTTAACTTAACATACTGACACTTTGAACATGCTGACACTCAACCACAGAGGCAGTAAAAGTAGCATTTAAACCATATAAGATACAAAGAGGAACAAACAAAAATAAAAAGAAATTGACGAGATTCTCAAACTGCGCTCTTTAATTTGACTTCGCTTTATCTTTCTTTGCGTCCACGCATCTGGACTAAACTTAAATATTGTCTACTGTTTGTGTATTTACACATGAATACCAAATACTTCTTTTTTTACACGGTTGTGGTGTGTCAAAGTCTTTATATACCCCGTTTTTTCTTCATCTGAATGAAGCGAACTTTATGAAGTTTTAATTAATCTTTGTAACTATAATGATAAATAGTCGCCGGTCAAGAGAGACCGCGATAGCGCCGCGACCACGATAGCACTCCATGACCCTTGGTTTACATTTGTATCGGTTAAATACCCCTCCGACCTTCAATAGGACGTGTCCGTGCATTCGTATACTGAGGTAGAGCGACAGTTACACAAAATGTCCCTAAAAACTGACCCTGTCATGCGTTTCCACGTCAGTTACCGTAAAGGGAGTCTTATTTGCTAGACGCTCGCCTATATAGTGAGCCTCCTAGGCTGTATACTGTAAACATCATGTAAAAAAAAATCGTAATGAGCCTTAGGCTCGGCGCCCAGTATGGGCATAGGTGCGGCTCGGTACAGCTCGGGTGCCTCACGGTGGCTCCCATAGTACACTATGGGTACCAGGCGACGATATACATACTTATAGATAGATAAATACTTGTATACATAGAAAACATCCATGACTCAGAAACAAATATTCGTGCTCATCACACAAATATTTGCACTTACCGGGATTCAGACCAGGACCACCAGCTTCGTAGGCAGGAGCACTATAATTCATAAAATCTATATAAGTATGTATTTACATAAGAAAACAATTATCTGGTTTCCATAGTACAAGCTTAGCTTAGTTTGGGATCAGATAGCCGTGTGTGAATAATGTCCAAGGATATTATTAGTCGCACTTGGCTGGTTTTATTTATATAGATTTTTTTTAAATAAAATATATCTTTCTTTCAGTTTATCATGCCAGTATGTGCATAGTTGTCCATGCGGAGATATACGCAAACCAGTTCAAAAACAAGATATTGAATATCAAACCTTATATTGTGAGGAACCACAGACAAAGTGATGGAGGTAAGTAATCTATCTATACTAATAGTATAAAGAGACTGTCGCGTTGGTCTAGCGGTAGCGTGTTCACCCGCAGAGAACGAGGTCCTGGGTTCAAATCCTGGGTCGGGCCAAAAGTGATTTTGGAACTTTTCTATAAAAAGAAAAATTTCTCAGCATCAGCCCGAAGTCTAGGGGTTAGGAGAAGGTAGGAGTGCCTCGGAGAGCACGTAAAGCCGTCGTTCCTGTACCTCACCTCTTTCCGGTCGTGTCGCTAGGCGTCCCATCGGATCATGAGAGTGATGGCATAGCAAGTGCTCCTGTGTTTGCGCACACACTTGAGCACTATAATATGTCCCGCACAGATGGCTTATTTCTGTTGAGACTGGCCGCGGTGCCCGAAATTCGGCTAGGAGGACATTATTAGTATAAAGTGAACATAATATTCGATTTTTTACGTTTGTTTTGTAATGGTTAAACTCGAATTCGAGTGGCGACCACGAACCGGAAGACGCAACATGGGCAGGCCCTCCTACAAGGTGGACCGACGATCTTGTGCGGGTCGCGGGAAGCCGCTGGATGCGGGCAGCGCAGGACCGGCTATTGTGGAGATCCTTGGGGTAGGCCTTTGTCCAGCAGTGAACGTCTTTCGGCTGATATGATAATGAATCTCAAAAACTACATAACTGATTTTAAAAATTCATCCATAGACAATAACATTATTATCAAATAACATGGGTTGTTTTTTTATTAGAATAAAATTTAAATTTTTAAATTAAAAAAAAAGAGATCGTTATGAAAGCTTGAATAATGTAATGGTATATAATAAAAATACTAAAGTCATTATTTAGCGTGCATAAGCTATTGTCGATACAGAATATAATGTAAGTACTCAGTACATGTTTATACTCTGTATTACCTGAAGATGAAAACATACAGTAGTTCATGAACACTAATATGGATTAGCGAAGGTCGGACGCGCAACCTTCGGATGACAAGGCAGGTTAATAATGTATGTAACAAAATTAGTCCAACATTAAATGGGGCAGAAAGGTTCTCGAGTGGCGACCACGAAGCGGAAGACGCAGCGTTGGCAGGCCCCTTACAAGATGGAACGATGATCTTGTGCGGTTCGCTGGAAACTGCAGGATGCGAATAGTGCAAGACCGGCAATTGTGGAGATCTTTGGGGGAGAACTTTGTCAAGCAGTGGACGTCTTTCGGCTGATATGATGATGATGATGATTAAATGTTCATGAAATAGCGTGTTGATTCCATTGCAGGAGACTTAAATGTTCAATAGTAAACCCCAGATTGTCTTACAAGTAAAGCAATGAATCGTTGTGAATGATAGTATCAAAGCTCAAAATCAGAAATGTCGTAAATTAAGGATTTAACCGATGTTACCAACTTCAGAATACCGCAGTGTAATGGTGTGAAAATCCATTAGGTCCCTCGCTTAGGGTTGCCACCTCAAAGATTCCCCCATAGCCATTTGTTTTTCCTGAATATTCGAGATATTTTATACAGAGTGGCCGAGAATTCAAACGCAAAAAAAGTATCTAACTTTTTGATATGGAGTATCTGAATCACCCCCATGTATTTTCTACGCTTTTGCGTAGTTTTGATGTGAAACATCTATAGCCGCACGTAAAACAGATTTCTGGCGTGGCGACGCGTGCCGTGGTGTTTTTTGAAGTTATACTTCTTTTGGCGCGATGGAGAAAAATGATGAGAGTGAATTTTTACGATGCGCGCGCACACCGACACCAAAAAATTTAACAGCATGAAGTTAGTTCTAGGTGGTATGAAAATGTATGACAGTGAATTTTTACATTGCGCGCGCATCGTGCGCGCGCATCGTAAAAATAACAGCATGACGTTAGTTCTAGGTGGTATGAAAATTGATAACTATGTTCAAGTTGTATATTAAGAAGTACAACTTCTAACGCGTGTACATAAGTACACACAAGTATTTTTTTTTTATAGTTCCTATCACAATATGTTCTTTTCGACTTCGACTTCGACTTCTACTTAGACTTTGACTTGACTTCGATATGACTTCGACTTCGACTGCGGCTTATACTTCTACTTCGACTGCGACTTATACTTCGACTTCGACATGACTTCGACTTTGACTTCGACTGCGACTTATACTTCGACTTCAACTTCGACTGCGACTTATACTTCGACTTCGACTTCTGCATATTACTTTTGCAAAATAATGTCGATGTTTCACATCTGCCAGGCATCCCGTGACGGCTCACATTTTTTGATTGTTCCAAATTCACGTTAAAAATTAAATTGTATTTAACAGACTGATAATAAATTAAATTAACGATACTTTTTGGGTGCCACCCAGCTATTTGGGGGCCGCCCAGATTTTTGGGGGCCACGCAGCTTTTTGGGGGCCGCCCAGATTTTTGGGGGCCACCCAGCTTTTTGGGAGCCACCCAGATTTTTGGGGGCCACCCAGCATTTTAGGGGCCACCCAGATTTTTGGGGGCCACCCAGATTTTTGGGGGCCTCCCAGCTTTTTGGGGGCCGCCTAGTTTTTTGGGGGCCACCCAGTTTTTTGGGGGCCGCCCAGATTTTTGGGGGCCGCCCAGATTTTTGAGGGCCACCCAGCTTTTTGGGGGCCACCCAGATTTTTGGGAGCTATTTGTCTGGGTGTAATTATCTATATAAGTATTTATTTACAAAAGAAAAAAAAACGTAGTAGGTAGATATCGACGGTTAAAAGGAAGTAGGGATAAGCGACAAAAACCGAATTGTTCAGGGGAGCAGTTTAAAGTTTGAAATTATATAAAAACAAACATAACTTTTTTATTCATCGTCGTATTGTGAAAATAGAAACAGTTCTAGAATCAAGATAAGTAAAAGCATTCATTGGCATTTTTTGATTTTTGATTAGATGTTGTTTTACGTGATATTATGTCGCTTATACCAAATAATCTTATGTTTCTTGTAAGGTAGTTCGGCATAAGCTACCTCCACAGAAAAAAAACGAAAAGGTAATAGAGCATAAGCGACATGACTCTAGAATAATATAAATGGGTATAAAAGAATAAGTGGCGATTTACATGATTACGCCAATAGGTAATAGAGCATAAGAAACATTGCTTAGTAAGAAGATAGTGAGGATGTTAGACATCAGCGACAATGCAAGTGGGATGAAGTAATGGAAATGTGGTACTTCCACCCATCGAGTTTTGTACTCCAAGGGGCAAAAGAAAACATCCGACATGCGGCAATGTCTGTGAAAGTGGTAGTATGGGTTAAATGTTACAAGTAATCTACCAGAAGGCCTCTTACGACTCGTAGTATTATCTATAGTTCTAAAACGACAATTCTAGGAACCAAAATTATAACAAAATAAATTTATTCACTATTTATATAAAAAACAGTTTTAAATTAAAGAAAGTAGTTTTAGAGTAAGTACACTCGTAGTTATCTACATAGTTACAAAAATAAAATAGTAATATTATGAAATAAAATATTAATCAAAATAACAAATTCTTTATTCACCAATATACTTTTTACCAAACTTACAGAGTGGCTTAATGGCTTACCGTTAGCCCCTATGATGAGTTTTAGTAGTAATAAGTAAGATACCTACAATATAACTTAAAAATACAATAATCAGTCACAAAGTTTAAGCATCACCTATCACATCATAATTAAAGGGTTGAAGATGACCTTGGCCTCACCCTTGATAGTCGATGGGGTTTCGAGGAGCCCTTTGAGCGTCTGGCCCCCCGAGTGCGACGGGTAACCGGCGCGTTACACCGGCTTTTGCCGAATCTCGGGGGACCTCTGGAAGAAGTTCACCGCCTCTACGGTGGTGTCGTGTGATCCATCGCCCTCTATGGGGCGCCCCTCCGGTCTGAATGACTGACGGGTACGGATCTCACGAGAATACCGTACGGTATCTTATGAGGCAGCGACATTCCTGGCGCGCCTCCCGTCATTCGATCTACTGGTGGCAGTCGACGCGGTGGTTTTTACCAAAATACACCACCGCCAGCGAATAGGGTCGGGAGCCACAACATACGCTCATTGAGTATAGACGGGCAAGACAGTGGCGCGCGAGGAAGAAATTGCGCCTGAACGCACGCCAACGTGCCGTTGGTGTCATCCTATATGTCTAATTTATCCTGCTTTACAGAATTATAGTAACACCGATACTGATGTACGCTAGTATCTGTCTGGTGTCTGGTGGCCAAGAACAAAACTAAAAAGCGCTAAACAAAATACAACGCACTGCCTGCTTATCAATGACAGGGGCGTTTAGCACCACACAAACAGCGGCCTTGGAAGTAAACCTAGACCTAGGACCTCTACACATTGAAGTACAATAAGAGGCAAGGCAAACACTCCAAAGACTTACTACCCTAGGCACATCTTACGAACGTATGCCAATTAGGTATACGCAGATAGAAAACTGGAAAGATCTTGACGATGTAATAGGGATGGGCAGTGATAACATGCAACCTACCTATACATTTGGCAAACAATATAACTTCGGAGAAGAATGGAAATTGAGATTTTTTAAACAAAACGAACTAAGACAAATATGGTATACAGACGGATCAGAAATGAAATCCGGCACAGGAGCGGGTGTATATCATGAATCCTGTAGTATCAGCGAAAGCATGCGTAACTTCGCGACAGAGTTTCAGGCAGAGACATTTGCGGTAATAACATGGGTGTAAGTAATAAAAGATAGGGAGACGAAAAGTCAGACCATCTACATACTCAGCGACAGCAAGGCTACATCAAAAGCCCTGATGTCACACAAAATCGAATCAAAATTAATACAAAACTGTATCTACTAGGCTCTGAACAAAAGTTGGTACTAAAAACAATACAGGAATAGGAGGCAACGAAAAAGCAGATGCACTGGCTAGGAAGGGATCTAAAGGTCAGTTCTGTGAACCAGAACCGTACGTAGAGATTCCACCAAACATAATAGAAGCAATCCTTAAAAAGGAATCCACAGCTAAGCAGAACCAAATGTGGACCAAAATCACGGAACTAAAACACTCTAAACAACTCATAAAAAGAGTAGACAAGAGCTGGTCCAAAAACCTTTGTAAATACAGCATAAACCAGTTACGACTAATAGTAGCAGCACTTACGGGCCACTACGGCACCAACTATCACCTACACAAACTGGGATTGTCAAATAGCCCGATCTGCAGGACCTGTAGGGAAGAAAATGAAACAATGCTGCATATAATATGTAAATGCGATGCGTTGGCAAGACACAGAATGGCCATGCTGGGGCTGGCATATCCAGAGCCAGGAGACTACAGGGATCTACCCCTAACAAGTGTACTGAGTTACGTGAAAAATTCATTCAGGGTTCTAGGGATAGAGTAAAAACCAATGGGGGTTAGTACAAAAGATCCTGAAGGATGGAAGTGCTGTACACAAGTACACCCCAACCAAGACAAGACAAGAAAAGGACAGCCTGCCTCACCTCGAGGCCTGGGTGGGAAGAAAAAACGGTCACGTTACCTACAGTTTGACTCAGGTACTTACCGGACACGGGTGTTTCGGTCAGAATCTGAACCGGATACAACACATTTTCACCATTGCGGGAGCGACCTGGACTCTGGCCAGCATACGTTAGAGGAGTGCCCGGCCTGGGAGGCCGAGAGGCGAGTCCTGGTGGCTGAGATCGGACGGGATCTTTCCCCGCCAGTAATCGTGTATGCGATGCTGGCAGGTTACTCCACCACATGGGACACCGTGGTCTCCTTCTGTGAGGCAGTCATACCCCAGAAGGTGGCCGCCGAAAGATCATGCTCAGAGACACTTTTAAGATCCCGATCTTAAAAGTGTCTCTGAGCATGATCTTTTAATTACATCAAAAGCTATAGCTATAACGCAATATATTGCGTGTAGATGGGTAAACTCATGAATACGGCATTTTTATTTATATATTTTTCCTTTTACATGCGTTGTCTCCGTAAGATCTTGGGCATTACATGTCAAGATAGGGTCACTAACGAGAGAGTTCTAGAAATAGCACAGCTACCTAGCCTGACAGCGTTTCTTAAACAGAAGCGTTTACGTTGGTTGGGGCATATGCACAGAATGGAACCCACTCGAATACCACGATGTGTTCTGTTGGGTGCCGTAGCTAATGCGAAGCGCGACATCGGAAGACCTCTGCTGCGCTTTAAAGACTGCACCAAGCGGGATATGGCCGCTGTTAATATTGACCACTGTAGCTAGGAAAATAGAGTTGAATGACGCAAACGTGTAGTGGAGGGTCGTAAGATCTGTGATGAAGCCTGGTTCGGAGTACTTGCTGATAAGAGACAGAAGCGACATGAAAGCGGCTCGGCTCCAACCACCGCAAACTTCTCTTGTCAGGCCTGCGGCAGGCTATGTCACTCAGATTGAAACAAAACTTACTTTAAATAAAATTATTATTATCTCATGTCAGCCAAAGTACGTGCATACGTTATGCATTCGTTAATCAGTCAAAAGTATTGAATTAGGTAATTACGTACCAAATAGGTTATAGAAGTAAATATCATACCGTCAGAAACTTGCATTTTTTTTACGCGCTGGCGCACACCTTTCCCACCGCACCTACACGCGGCCGATTGATTTTGGGATAACCGACACGCGAAATAGCTAGTTGAGTACAACACGGTGATTCAAATTGGCATAAACGCCATTTAATAAATAATTATTGTGAAGTAATACGGCATAACATACAGATTTATATTAAATAGTAAATGGTAGTATGTTATATACGACAGCTGTATTGTAAACGTGTAAAAGGTAGTAAGGTATAAGCGACAGCTGTATTTTAAAACTACATGTAGTAGAAAGGCATAACCGACGCTTAATGTTTTTAACCGCATAGGTAGAAAGCCGTAAACGCCCGCAATGTCTACGCTAGTAAGAAGTAGAAAGACATTACCGACTATAAACCAAAAGAGATGCCATTTTTACTGAGGTATAAACGCCTTCGAGGTTAAAAAGACCTGAAAATCGGTCGATTATACCAAAATGTCACATGTAAAACGCAGATTTTTGCTGGGGCATAAGCGACAAAAATGTCATCGTAGAGCCATGAGAGTTAGCCCATTTGAAAGAGCGGGAAATTTTAAGTAAGATGGCATTCAAAAGTCATTTCCGAAAAAAGTGTCGCTTATCCCCTACTTCCTTTTAACCGTCGATATGTAGTATATTGGTTGGTATTTACAAACCGGAAGACGCAGCGTGGGCAGGCCCCCTACAAGATGGACCGATGATCTTGTGCGGGTCACTGGAAACTACTGGATGCGGATAGCGCAAGACCGGCGATTGTGGAGATCTTTGGGGGAGGCCTTTGTCCAGCTGTGGACGTCTTTCGGCTGATATGCTTTCTCTGTTAACCATGATTTTAAACAGAAGACTTCCTTTTACAGAAGGAATCGATATTTGTATGCACTAATTTTTCCTGTAGGTCAGTTTCATTGCATCGCATCTACTGTGCATTGCCTATCTCTGTATCTACCTAAATGACCACAGTATCGCTATTTTAACCTTAGACTATTAAAGGCCATCGATATTTTTTTGATGTGAAACATATTCTATAGCCGCACGTAAAACAGATTTCTGGCGTGGCGACGCATGCCGTGGTTTTTTTTTTTTAGTTCCTATCTCAATATGTTCTTTTCGACTTCGACTTCTACTTGGACTTCGACTTGACTTCGACTTTGACTTCGACTGCGACTTATACTTCGACTTCGACTTATACTTCGACTTCGACTTCGACTTCGACATGACTTCGACTTCGACTGCGACTTATACTTCGACTTCGACATCGACTTCGACTTCGACTTCGACTTCGACTGCGACTTATACTTCGACTTCGACTTCTGCATATTACTTTTACAAAATAATGTCGATGTTTCACATCTGCCAGGCGTCCCGTGACGGCTCACATTTTTGTCTGGGGAGTTTTAGTGTATTTTAAGTACACACGGCTACATATCAAGCTATAAATTTCCAGTATAAGCTGAGCTCGCGTTGTACAGGATTTCCATACAATTACAGGTCAGCTTATATTGAAAATGTACAGCTTGATATGTAGCCGTTTGTACATAGTTACAAAACAATAATAATTAATAAGTATTACCCGTTGTTGAGTATGCATTTTTTTTGATGTGAAACATCTATAGCCGCACGTAAAACAGATTTCTGGCGTGGCGACGCGTCGCCACGCTATACGATAGTAGTGTGTACGGTGTGGCGACGCGTCGCCATGCGCAATCGACTTTTTAGGGTTCCGTAGCCAAATGGCAAAAAACGGAACCCTTATAGATTCGTCATGTCTGTCTGTCTGTCTGTCCGTCCGTAAGTCACAGCCACTTTTTTCCGAAACTATAAGAGCTGTAATACTGAGACTTGGTAAGTAGTTGTATTCTGTGAACCACATTAAGATTTTTACACTAAAATAGAAAAAGAACAATTATTTTGGGGGGTTGCCATACATAGAACCGAAACTCAAAAATTCATCGTACCCATACATGTGGGGTATCTATGGATAGGTCTTCAAAAATGATATTGAGGTTCCTAATATCATTTTTTTCGCGAGAGACACTTCAAAGTGGTAAAACGGTCCTATTAGTTCTATGTATGCTATCAGGGTATTCCCTGGGCATATCTCCTTCTAATTGTGATAAAAGAATTAGACGCGATTGAGGCCTCGCTTACAAGAATTTTAAATATTGGAATCGTTATTCCTAATATTTGAAACAACGTCTCTTCTCTTAGATTCATAAATGACAACTTTAATTTTTGATACACGTAAGGCATCCCAAAAGGCCTGCGGCCAAAGCTCAGGTACTGAGAGTTCATCTTTATTAGATTATTTGGTCGGGGTAGCAATATCAGCTGAAGGATCCTGCGGATTAACAAGAGGACAATGGAGCGTATACCCTAATTTGCTAAATATGAATGCTCAGATGCATTATTCACATAAAATAAAATATACATTATGTGAGTAAGTGACCGTACCCCCCCCCCCCCCTCTAACTTCCACAATAAGAGAATGATAAAACTAAAAAAAATATATGGTGTACATTACCATGTAAACTAACAACGAAAATTGGTTTGAACGAGATCTAGCAAGTAGTTTTTTTTAATACGTCATAAACCGCAATTTGCATTCATTTAATCAACTGAAATACTTGCTGCTATGGAACCCTTCATGTGCGAGTCCGACTCGCACTTGGCCGGTTTTTATTTTATCATTTTGACATATAGTTCCTGTCACAATATGTTCTTTTCTGCATATTACTTTTACAAAATAATGTCGATGTTTCACATCTGCCAGGCGTCCCGTGACGGCTCACATTTTTTTTGAGATAGAATTTTGATCGATCCTGAGCTCAAACCCTAATTTTGAACTTTCTTATAAATTCTAAGTCAGTTCTGCAATTATTAGATAAAACATACTTTTTTGGGTGTTAGGTTAAACTATGCTAATTAGTTATCACAAAAAAACTGAACCAGAAATGTTCAACGGAACGAGAAAAAAATCAAGAAGTGATGCTAGATGAAAAAAAATCATTAAAAAAATCTATCTCGAAAACTACGCAAAATCGTAGAACATACATGGGGGTGATTCGGATATTCCTCATCATAAAGTATCTACATTTTGCATTTGAACGTCAACTCCTCGGCCAGCCTGTATGCAACTAGATGTGCCCGCGACTTCGTCCGAACCTTTTATAATGACTCCTTAAACGTTATCTCTATTATTTTGTCTCTTGTCGCAAACTTATATAACATTCACATAAACCTTACATATTTCCAAACAAACTTTCATTCCCTATTGTTATTTTGCACCCTTGATGGTAAAACCTTTAGAAACTTCAAATGGCATATTTATATATATAATCAACAGCCTAAAAAACCAGTTTCAAGCTTTTGGCTCTAAAAATGACGATACTCCCATAAAACTTTTGTTCCTTTTCAACCCCTTACAACCCTTTTTTCGCATTAAACGTAGCCCATGTTCTTCCTCAAGCTCTATACTAACCGTGTACCAAATTTCATTTAATCGGGCTTAGAAGTTTTGGCGTGAAAGCGCGACAGACAGACAGACAGAGTTACTTTTATAATAAAGAGTAAGGATTTCTGTTTCAATTCTTACCATACATGCGAAGTTAGGTTCATCAATTATATTGAACTCAATAATTTCTTTGTTTCAGCCAGTTCCAACGGTAGCCAGAATTCCGAACTTTTAAAGCAAACGAACAAACACTACATCTGCAAGAAAATAGTGGTATTTATATCTAAACTTAAAACTAACATTATAAAGAGAAAAGATTTGGTTATTGTATGCTTGTTTTGTAAGTATAGGGAAGCTTAAAAAGTGTAGCAAAAGAAAGTACCTAGTAATAAATAACGTGCAGATTTTTTAGTTAGAAATTTGTTAACTCGTTTAGCAGCGTTACCTATACTCAATTTCTCGTTAGTCTAGCGGTAGCATGTTCAACCGTAGATACCTGAGGACCTGGGTTCGAATTCCGGGTCGGGCCAAAAAGTGATTTTGGGAAAGATATTTCTCAGTATCAGCCAGAAGTCTGGGAGTTGGCGGTATTATACCTCGGAGAGCCCGTAAAGCTGTCAGTCCTGTATCTGACCTCTTTTCGGTCGAGTCGCTAGTCATCCCATCAGAACATGATAGTGCACTATAATATGTCCTGCGCACTTGGCTAGTCTCCATTAAGGGTGGCCGAAACTCGACCTGGAGGACATTATTATTATTGTTTTTATTACTCAACCTGCGGCCCGCCGGACCTTTGTTATCGGGCCATCTGAAGATACAATACTAATGTAACTACGTCGTTACTTAAAATTACGTTTTATTTAAGACCTAAATAATTATTGCATGAGGCTCTCGACAACATGACTGTAATGTGTTTGTGGCCGCTATAAAAAAAGGTTGAGTGTGGCACACTGATGTCTTCTATAGTACCTACTAGTAACATTCGGGATGCGATTTCTCTAAATTCTTTCTACAGATTCATTCATTTACGTCATTTCAGAGAAGTGCGCCCAAATCGCGTCTATTCAAAGTGCACAGATCTGTTACTCGACATTTTAAAGATCTTTTTCATCACCAATAACTGAAATAGAAACGTGCTGCTGGTTTTTTTCGATTTAATTAGCTAGTTGGGTGTTTTAGCACAATGATTAAAATTGTTGGCACCGTGTAAGACATTTTTAATCATTGTGCTAAACAAATTTGAGATCGTTTAGTGATTAGTTTTATGGGTAAGTCACTGTGACGCTGGCCAAAGTGTATTTTATAAAGATTCTATAAGTAATACCTTCCTTTCACAGAGTGTTCTACGTGTGGTGGGCATATGTCGAGGGGTGCCATTAGCTGCAGTCCTGTACTACGCGTTAGGAGCCGTCGCGTTCGGCGTCTTGCGCGATAAAACGATGCTGGAAATCATCTTGTTCCCATTGGAGTTCACCACTTCTGGCGGGTTGGATTGTGTAAGTTTCTCACACACTATGCCGAAGATATGCGGCCGAAATTCCGCGGCTGATTTACGTTCCGACGTATTCGGCTGATATGACACACCGTAATAAAATTTTAATGTTGCCGTGGTTGGTAGATGCTTGCCTTTCACGCCGCAAGTCGTAGGCTCGATTCCCATCCAGGTCAGATATTTGTGTGCATGAACATGTCTGTTTGTACTGAGTCTGGTTGTATTTATCTATATATAAGTATGTATTTACAAAAAGAAAAGTACCTAGTATTATATCAGTTATCTGGTTTTCATAGTACAAGCTCTGCTTAGTTAGGGATCAGATGGCCGTGTGTAATGTCCCAGGATATTATTATTATAGAATATAAGTGCCGAACTTACGCAGCAGGAATTCAGTGGTGCAACTATGTGTGTGTATTCAGTGTCTCATCAGCAATCGAACCGAACTTCGGTGGCGTATAACGTCTGCTCTACAAAATAAGTTGTCGCTGTACCTACTTACGCCCAACCGACCGAAGTTAGACTGTACGCTATAACGCAACGTAATTGTGTCGTCCTCAGTAATTACATAGCATTGCATGGTGCGGACATAACTCAATACATGAAAAAAAATATGTTTTATAAATGTTTGTTGTACTGTCCAGACATTTTTAGGTCTATGTTTCATTCCTACGACGCCCGGCTTGCGCGCGATTGTGCTGCTGATGAAATAGTTTATTTAAGTAGCTTGTTGTAAGTAATTAGGATACCGTATATTTACGTTACCTTTGCGCTGCGCGTAGAGGCGCGGGACATTCGACTTAATACTTATTTTTGTACGAAAGTAACAAAATATCAAAAGTCGTAGAACAAAAGTTGTTGATAATGATCTTAGCTATTTAGTCCTACGAGGTTGTTGGTGTTTTACAAATGGCCTTATATAATCAGTTATCATGTGCTCATTCTACGATTTGTTTCTGGTGGCAGTCACTAGAGTAATACTGCATAAATAGGCGCCACATGTTACATCAGAGCCTCTAGCACGAGTTCCTGCAGTTTACTTACTCGATCACACGTACAGTTTCGTCCATACATTGAGCACCAGAGCTTTAGTTCTTAATAGTTTCCGCGAGAGGCGCTGGTGCTCAATGTATGGGACGAAACTGTACGTGTGATCGAGTAAGTAAACTGCAGGAACTCGTGCTAGAGGCACAGGTCTCAACCCGATTACAATTAGGATTACGGCGTGTGATCCACGTAACTGATTTTACTCTTCTCAGACCACAGGTCACATTCGCATCCTATACGGCTTCTACGTAGAAGGCGCGATGACATTGCTGGCGTGCGGACTGGCAACCCTGCGCCGGTACAGCGGCGGAGCTGTCAACAACATGGTTGACAAGTACCACTTGTTTGCTACACATCTATAACATTGCTTATCAAGGGGATACGGACTTAATATAGATGCTCGAAAGTTCACTTTCCTTAAAAAACATCCTGATTAGCTAACGCACTGTTTATAAGGTTCGCATGTTTGAAAGAAAAATCGTGTTAATTAGAAACACAAGAACGTCGAAATACGTCGTATCTAGTGTTATGTTTTTTGTGATTAGA
The DNA here is from genome assembly GCA_951640165.1 of Pseudoips prasinana. NCBI lineage: Eukaryota > Metazoa > Arthropoda > Insecta > Lepidoptera > Nolidae > Pseudoips > Pseudoips prasinana. The sequence continues at coordinate 8,362,013 of OX621249.1, forward strand.
TGTTGTTTTCCAATTACTTTTTATGATTAGTATTATGTACAAAATAAAACTAAGTTAAAATTATTTATAATTTTATTCATCTACCTTTCCTACACACTAGTCAACGGCTATTTACAGCTTTCTTTGATCAAAATCATATTTAATATGCAAAAACACAAATATTAGACATCAATAAAACTAATAGTTTGGTCGCAAAACAAAACGAAATAACTATTATTCCTTATGTATGTTCCACTACATACATGTATCACAGAATTGTATACAAATCGTAGACAAATTACCAGTACAGTACTAAGCATTTTATAGCCATCGGTGCTATAATACTTGGTCGGTATCCCAGCCTATTAATCCCAGAGTATAGTTTACTCCAACTCCGACTAACTTATCCGTATTTGTAACTGTGTACAGACGCCAGCATATCCAGCTACCCCAATCTGTCAAATTTCTTTTATAGATTTTAAACTTTATCACTTATGCATAAGGTTCACTTTCAATTGGGGCAATTTGACAGATTGGGGTAGCTTGTTGTGCTGGCCTCTGTACCTAAGCTATAAAACCGATTTATTCCAAAACCATGTCTGCATAAAGCATCCAAATATCCAGCCAGTAGAAGTTCCTTGAAGGCCCGATTTCCAACGACGCAGAGCATTTAAGGGCGTTAGCCCATGGTATTATAGTTACCACCAAATTTTAAACTCTATTGTGCTGTAATAAGAGCTAAAACCATACGTAAATTATAAGATTGCGTATGTTCATAAATTATGCACATTAAGCAAAACACGCAGTCCAACACACAGAACATGCATCCACGCGCGTTCATGCAGATGCATGTTCTGTGTGTTGTACTGTGCGTGTTTTCTATACAAGCAACGTTAGAACACGCACTCAGCTGCATCTTGCCGGGTAGTGTGCCAATCGCCTTAGGGTCAGCGCAGACAGAGAGGAGTGCAGCGGAGAGAATTTTATTAAGGCACTAGAAAATCAACTTTAGAGCTATAGGAATAAAGTGCGTATAATTATGCTTGAACCTGACAAAATGCTCGCGCAATTTCGCGCATTATAATTTTCAAGCATACATGCACTTTATTTAAATAATTTTAAAGTTGATTTTCTAGTGCCTTAATAAAATATTCTCCGCTGCGCTCCTCTGTCTGCGCTGGCCCTTAGGGTTAACAAACAACTTTTCCTATGCCCCAATCTATTCACTATTTACGCACTTTTCTCCGCACTGCATTGATGAATCCTGGTCTTCTTTAATTTACATTTGTGATACTCATTTGAGACTAATTGGATTTACAGACCAAGTACAATTGCACCATAAATATTGGATAGTTTAATTATTGGAACAATTTAGCTAAATACGCAAGGGCGGCTGAAGAGACTTGAAAAATTTTACGGCATCTAAAACATATACCAAGAATATTATATTAGCATTGAATACTTGGTTGCTAATTTGCCAGCAAAATAGCGAATAAAATATGCTTTAACCGCCACTGTACGTTGGAATAGCGCTTTACTGATGAAAATAGTCTGTAACAAGTTGTTTTATATATTAGATCACAATGAAATATATATTATCTTGCTCGGACTTGCTGTAGCTTAATTGCTTCGTGCACACGATTGGACCGGCTATTTAAAATCTTAGGTAAATATACCATCGTACAGATTTGACATTCATAAGAATCGTTACTAGATTACCAAAAACCCTCCTCTTATAATTTAGGTGACATATTAACATGTGTCAAACATAACCACTATCATCATCATATCAGCCGAAAGACGTCCACTGCGACAACCACTATAGCATAAAGTTATTGAAATTTGCCCCATTCACACGATGTGTAATAACAAAATGGCCTACCCAAGAACTAACAGCATCCACGCGCAACAAAAAACAAATGAAAAAACAAATGTGCCAAGATAGAAATTTATTTCGATATTGAAATTTGCCCCATTCACACGATGTGTAATAACAAAATGGCCTACCCAAGAACTAACAGCATCCACGCGCAACAAAAAACAAATGTGCCAAGATAGAAATTTATTTGGATATCCTAACCTTCCCTCCAGCTCGGAATTAGGTCCAGCTTTTTGGCTTAGGTGTGCATTTAAGGCAGCCTTCAAACTATGATGCTATTCTATTGCATTTTAATTATATTTATAGTCAGCATAGAAGGTATACTAGGCTATGCGAGGCTACGAGCACAAGACTTAATTACTTTTTATAATAAACTATTAATATATACACATAATACATAACCATCACGTATTGTTTTAAGCCGGCCTGACTCTCCTCGTACATTTATTGTAAAGCTACAAGTACATCGGCCGCTACGTTGGACAGAGCTATCGTGTGTTGTCAGTATATAGAAGCCCGCCGGCGGTAATGTAAATAAAATAAAAGGCGTACAGCTCCCACGCAAACAAGATTGACCTTTATTACGTCGACACGTGAGTACCTATTAATTTAAATGTCTCGTACTATGTTCACTGTCAAGCCGATTACAAACTCCACCCAAAGTCACGTCATAACTCTTAGCACTGCTTCGAACTAACTTTTATTTCTAAATACGAATACTAATTTCTAATTAACTCCTTGGTATATTTTCCTCAGTAAGGCGCTATCAATTAATATTAAACAAAAACACTATCTAGCCCTTGCTTCTTTTAGATTCTTCCCGAACTTCTTCTTCTGTGCTGCCTTCTGCTGGCTTTTGCTCTGCTGTACTGCCTGGTATAGACTTTTTCTCTCTAAGGGCTTCTTTAACGGCATCTACGACATCATGTGGCTCAGCTACAGACACTTTATTACCTGTAAATTAAATTTTCACATCTACATTGAGTTTGCCATCGTAAATGATATTCTACACCGTGGAAATAAACTCGTATTTACCATGAAAGATGCTGTTCATTTACGATGATAATAAATCGAGATTAGAACGATGGTATGGAATAAGTAGAACGTAGTATCTTCGCTTTGAAGACGGAATTTTCTGACAGTAAATCTCAACAGCAGTCAGAACGATGGCGGTAGCTCTAGCGGGACAGACCTAAGTATTGAATCTGACGTTTTGAATTTTCACTGTCATTTCGAATTCCGCCGCATCACATTGGGAATAGAAAATCCCATGTTTACAAAAACATAAACATGGGTATGTCTAAGTTGTTGTAAACATGGGATATTATATTATATACATATTATATATGGGATATTATATTATATTACCATCTAGTAGACTAATAATAACTATTAGTTCGTTACAATGTACAGACGCCAGCACATCAAGCTACCCCAATCTGTCAAATTTTCCCAATTGAAAATGAACCTTACGCTTTTGTGATAAAGTCGAAAATCTTTATAGACTTTCAATGTAAAGAAATATTTCAAAGAAATTTGACAGAATGCGGTAGCTGGATGTGCTGGCGTCTGTACATAAAAGAGTAGCTAGGTGAACTATAAAACGAAATTCAAAGGTAAGTTGCAGAATTAATTGTATACTAAATAACTTTAATACATTTGTTTATGTTACACTTAGGTTACTACTTCTTGATTTGTATATACCAAGCAGTTCTAAAGTCTAATTTAGATACAGAATGACATGACTATTAATATGATAAGCTTACTAAGCAGGTCCTCTCGTCAAGTTACATTGGAAGGTTTCTTTATATTGTTTCACCTACAAGAAGTAAAACATTTTCATAAAGAGCAATAACTTCAATTTGATCGCTACCTATGAATGGTGTAATCTTGGTATATCTACTCTTATACTATCAAATAATGTGTGTTCTCCTTCAGATATTGGGGTTGTTATTAGTCAAGGACTACCTTCACGTCGACCACTGGACAAGCTTTTCAGCGAAACCCGGCTAAATACTCTTGACCAACATTCTCAGTTTACCGAACTGTCTACTTACAAATCAGAAAATCTTCCGGACCTTAACTGAATTGATGGACACCACCATAAAAATATATAGGTTAGGGGTTTTGTTAATAGGTTTGGTTAATTTTTGAACCCAAAAGCGTACGGTGAATATTGAACTAGCTCCCTCTACCAGTCCGGGATAGGCGCTCTGTCCTTAAGCGACGAACGCTATAAACTGACAGATGTATTTACAAGTTCCTTGCTAACATCCTTCAGGATGATGTACTTGCGAGCTCTCGGCCTTTGTTTCTAGAAACATGGTAATCTGATATGATCACAGCATGCATGTGAAATATAGTATCCCATTGATAACACCTTCCACGAGGGAATAAATATATATCAGAAAACATATAGTAGTGTCTCTCTGTGTAGTGTGTACTATGATTATCAAACTGCGATCGCCAACCCGTCTGCCAAGCGTGGCGATTATGGCATATCTCTACAAATGATAGACACAACTCCATTGTGAAAATCTTTTGGGAAGCCTTTGTCCAACAGTGGACGTCATTCCGCTGGCATGATGATCACGTTCAAACTATAAAATTTGATTATTGCTGGTTAATTCCCCCGCCGAATAATTGAATTGATAATCTATACAAATAAATAAAATTGGAGTGTCTGTTTGTAATATTGAAATAACAGGTTTTTACTACATAAATATGAATATATATACGGTACATACACCAAAATAACATTTTTTACAATTTTTGTCTGTCTGTCTGTCTGTTTGTTCCGGCTAATCTCTGAAACGGCTGGACCGATTTTGACGGGACTTTTATTGGCAGGTACCTGATGTAATAAGGAGTAACTTAGGCTACTTTTATTTTAGAAAAAACCATTTACTATACTAAAAAACAACAAAAAAACCTAATAAACTAATTAAGACGCGGACGAAGTCGCGGGCACAGCTAGTTTTACATAAAATTGTGATTTCCTATGAGCCAATTTTCCGATGCAGTAAATCTCTCTTTTGCACTCTCGAATGGTCTTAAAAAGTATTTACCGCCAACTTCCAGACTCTGGGCCGATACTGAGAACTTATCTAAATAGAAAAACCCAATATCGGTTTTTATTCTGCGGTGCAATATTAACAGTAGCTAATCAGGATGCGAGTGCATTGAATCCATGCTTACTTAACATTTAATACACAAGTGCTCAGCTAGAGGTGCGTTCGGCTGTTAGGCGGGAATGTTTACAACTTGCACAGAGTAAATGTAAGACTTCTTTTTCATACTTTAACTCTGATATGACTTGTATATAATTTTGTAAACCACCACCGTGGTACAGACGCCAGCACTTCTAGCTACCACAATATGTAAAATTTCTTTTGATGGATTTTCAACTTTATCACATACGCATAAGGTTCACTTTCGATTGGCGAAATTTGACAGATTGGTGTAACTTGATGTGCTGGCGTCTGTTCATATCTACCTACATTCTTTAAGTTACACTTAAAAGCAGTTTCCTTTCCTTTCTTCTTTCCTTTCAGGTACTTGACTAATGCCCGGTTCCTATATTCCAAAAACGAATCGTTTCTACTACGAATAGTTAGAATTTCTACCAGGCGTAACGCAAAACCGTTCCTATAAAATACTAGTCGTTATCCAAATAACGAACGTCTGGTTACTAACGGATGGGAGGACGTTAGTAAGCTTATTGTATGGAGATGCGTTCGAAAATGTTATTATAAATATTTTCTACTGTCACGGAACTGTCAAAATAACGAGGCGTTACTGCTTTAATTACTAGTCGAATTCGGTCGGTTTACCAGTCGTTTTTATTTTATTTTGGTAGTTAACATAGTGTTTGAAGAGATTTCCGTGATGTCTAAGCTCTGAAACTGATAGAGAATTCATGGCTTTGTTTTCCGACGGTGAATGATCAAGAAGTGGGAAGAAGAGTTTATAAAGAAAGGGTTGAGATTTCGGCTCGATAAACCAGCTGTGGAAGAACTATTCCATGAAATTTATCCATAATAGAGAATGAAAGGAAGACGATTTGTACATAATAATATCTTCTAAGATTTCATAACTACAAACCTTAGATCAAATACTCAATTTAAAAACTTATTTAGAAACCATGGAATACTCCTGGACAGATGTCAGACGCCAGACGCATGCGCTATGCGCTTTCCTATTACGCGTTTTGTTCACACCATGGACGCGTAACATCAAATTTTCAATATTAATTATTTATAAATATATTTTAAACCTAAAACGCAAATTAAATTATTACTGTAACTATACGGTAATTTGTACTATTACTCACATAATATTACAGAATAATAAATGATTTTAGTTGTATAATTGATGTACGATGTTTTGTTATTACTAAACGTAAAGAGGAGCGAGAGGTTCATCGCCGAACTAGTCGTAGGTGGTTTAAACTACGGATGTTCGTCGCAGGTAGGGCATTGTGGAACGCTAGTTTTGCATCGGTATCGGTAGCTGAATTACGGATGGTAACGTTGGTCCAATGACGGATCGTAAAATAAAGGAACCGGGCATAATTCATGAACATTACTATAACTTAAGAATTATAATAATGTTTCAATCAAAGTTCTGAAGATATATTAAAACTAATATGGCTATTTCCCGCGTGAATTAACTTGGGACCTGAGCCCAACATTGGGATCAAAAAGCCTATGTCAGTCCCCAAGATTTACCTAATCTTAGTCCTTACCAAGTTTCATCCAAACACAGTGCAGCGGTTTGGGTGTGAAAACCAAAATGACAGATAGTCTTTTCAAAATAAAACTTGCCTAGTGTGGATCAGTTTCTGTCTTCTGATTTACAAGATTATTACTAAGTATCAAGATGGGATGCTTTATGCATGCTCTCACCGGTCTATAAGTGATTGGCGAGGTTAAGCAATTAGGCTCGCGGTCAGTCCATAGGTGACCGTCAAAGCGGTCTATTTTCTATGCGTCTTCGTGCTTCGGAGAGCACGTTAAGCTGTCGGTCCCGGTTGTAGTCATTGGGAAACAGTCGTTAAGCCATGTTAGAGGCCTATTGGGCGGCTTGAACAACTCTGACATTAGGGTAACCACTGCCCATACGATAAGTAAGTAAGATAGCGCGCTCACTGTCTGCATATTTCTAGACAAATTTAAATAACTATTTAGTTATTTTAACAATACAATTAGTAATTAACAGACAACTTGCCTAGCGAGTTATAGCATGATGGTACAGGGAATTAAACAGGAATAAAATGAAACAACATTTAATTTAAATTGCTTATATTGAACCAAATTACATTATTTACAATCTCATTGTAACAAATATGTATGCCCATCATACTATAACTGCGTACTGTCACTCAACACCTTCCATATACCATTCTTACTACATTAATTATAAATAAATTGTACAAAATTTACATAACCCTCCGTCGCTCGGATATGCAATTATGCGTATTAAAGATACATCTTAAACATTATTACAATTTCTGTTCTATCAATATGATATTTGTAGGTGCAATAAGTTTAATTCTGACTTGGTCTAGTGGTTACTGATCCTGACTGGTAAGCCAGAGATCGGGTTCAATCCCAGGACAAATCTTTTGTGTGACCAGCACAATTATTAGTTTTGTGTCTGGGTGTATATTATCTATAATATGTATGTATTCAGAAATATATAAGTATGTTTGTCAGTTGTCTGGTTGCCATAGTACAGGCTCTGCCTAGTGTTTAGTGTTAGTTGGCCCAAGATATTTATTATTAAAGTGATCCACCTGGATGACCTTTAACAGAGATCAGTGTATTATTTTTATGATCAGTTCGTTGCGGAGATTACGTCACGATAGTTGGCAAATTCTAAGCTTGTGCTGAAATGAAATTGGCTATCTTAATTCTTCATCACCCGACACGACTCGTATAAAGTTTAAGAAGTAAGATCATAAAGAAAAGCTTGAAATTAAGGCCTCCTACGCACTATGCAGCTAGCCGCAATGCGGCTGACCGTACTCAGATTTGTACGAGAAAGTATTTTATATTCGCACTATGACGCGGCAACCGGTCAGCAATATTGATTGCTGTCGGCTGACCGCATTCCGGCTAGCCGCATAGTGCGCAGGAGGCCTAATACGGTCCCTTAACGGCCACTGCCTGACTAAGAATCAATCAAAGACATACTTGCATACCGTTAAACGGAAGATCTTACAGCCGTATTATTAACTCTTAATCGGCGTATGTTCATAATTCATTGATTTCAACTCTTATTACAAGACGATAGAGTTTAAATGGTAACTATTATACCTTTGTCCGATTAAAAGTTAAACAATATATTCTACTAGCATCATACGAGATACAGAAGTAAACGAAAAATACACAGACTATACGTTAACTTGAGTCTGACCTCTATTTCAAAAGCAATAAAGTTCATTAAATCCAATTCCTAAAAGAATACTGATGTCTGTCGTACACGGCAGCAAAAAGTTAAACTCAAAAGTCGATCGTACTTCCAACATCTACCAATCCGGGGTAGGCACTGTCGTTAAACCATAACCGATACACATAGGCAGATGACATCTCCCGGATTGGTAGACGGTATAGAAAAAGAATTACGCTTCCCTATTTCAACTTTAGATTTATGCTTTGAATAAGGTTTTTTTTTTTTCATAAAGTTACATATTATTTTCTTAGATTTAGCTGAATCAGTTTAAGTACAATAATGATTATTCATAAATTCTCAATTATTTATATGATAATTGCCGTGTTGTATTCTGACGTATTAGCTATATCGAAAGATATTATATGCGCGCTTAGTAACTTTTAATAAAGATAATTTAAAACTTTATACAACAAGAATATTAATTTATTATGATATCCTTATTAACTCTTTGGAAGTTTAACCTATGTCTTTTACTACCGGTATATCATCTGTGGTTAAAAATGTTTTAATTGTGGGATCTATTACTGAAATCGCTTACACCTATATAAGACCTATTTTCAAATAGATTAATTTTTTTTAATATATTCCTCTAATTTAGTATAGTAGACTTTTATTTTTTATATATAGTGAATGCCTGGTTGGTCTTCAGGTAGCGAGTTCAACTACTTATAAGGTGCTGGGTACAAATCCCGGAGACCAAAGCATCAGTATCTTGAGTTGGACAGAAATCTCACTATTTCCGACTTCTGGTAGAATTTCAATCATGGCTGCTAGTTTCTTTGGAGACTAGCCATTTCCACGGGACTTATTATAATACCTACACAAGTTTATGCGTAAACCGTATTACAAAAAATAAATAGAAGTTAAGCAAATTTTCCATATTGTTTTGCTCGATGACTGAGTATCTACGGAACCATTCGTTCATTCGTTTGTGCTGTGCTGTGCATTAGCAGGTTCATTATTAAACAGTAAAAATGCTTTTAAACAATTACGGGTAATAATTATACAACATTGTGATCGGATATTAACGCTGACTATTCAGCCCGTGAATTTAGTCATAAATGTTGAGTTAAATAATAACAAAAGATTGGTCGCGTTAATACCCGCATGTCGTATAACAAAAAAATAATCACTTAATTTCCCTATAAGGGATTGGATAATAAATGAAACATTAACAGTACTAGATCCCATAAATAATGACATTTACACGATTAAGGAAACAATTTATACAGAGTCTTAGACATGTATGTGCAATATCCAAATTGGTTTAAAACTGTTATTAGATCGCAATAAAACAACTCTTATGGGTTTGGTTTGATATTCTTTTGTAGGGTTAAAGGAACCCCTCATAGAATCAATTCGTTGTCAGTCTATCTAGACCCTTTTTCTCAGCACCGCGTGGATTAAACAAGCTAAAATTAATACCACATACCCTGATTGGTAATTTTGGAGCTGTCTAAATCTGACTTTTAAGTGAATGCAATCAATGTTTTAAGTTAACGCAATTCAAAGTATTAAGTCAACGCAATCCAAAGTATTAAGTCAAAGCAATTTAAAGATATTATGCCTCATATTGTGATACTCACAAGGAAGTATGAAGTACTTCCCATTGGCCTAGAATCATGATATTTGACAAGAAACAATGTGTACTATAAAACATTGCTTCTTGATTACATGAGTACAAGGAAAAATCTACAATACTACATCGCAAAGTAAAAGTAAGGAACCTTAAGTATTCTTAGCCGGCTATTCTATTGGTTACAGATAACTTTCAACCAATTTGGAGAATTAACACTAAATGCATAAAATCCTGTACAAATTTATATCTGCCACAAATCAACTTTCATATAAATCAATCATTCAAGCTTCATACAATAGTGGGTTCTTCTTTCTCTCTTGTTCCACAGCCCGTTCATACCCAAATGGTTTATCGACCTCCTGCGTTGGCATATTATCAAACGTATCCATATACTTATTCATATCGTAGGAATCTTTTGGGTCTGTAGTCATCGCTATAAGAATCGTAATGACCGTAATACAAAAACCAGAGACAAAATACATCTTATTAGTTTTGTACGACTCTATCATACTATCAAAAAACGTCCACGTCTTGGATTTTGTTTGCTTTTCGGCTGTATCGCGGTTCAGTGGGTGAATTTTTTCACCCCCCGTGTCAGTGCCTGTTTTACCTCCTGTGTCAGTATTACCGCTATTTTTTGGTACTTCTGCAACATAAATTTATTTTTAGCATATTTACTACTTTTTTTATATATTAACTTTATTGCCGCGTAATATAAGGTGTCTTACCGACCGCGCAAGCGGATACTAATGATAAAAAAAAAACATTTTATGAACGATATAAAATGGTTTTATTACGGGAATCAGTTATTAAGCATTTAATTTGACTTAAATATTATATTTAAGTCAAATTAGTGTACTAGCCGTGTAGTTTCCGGCCCAGTAAGAATAATAGAGCCACCCCTTACTATCGCGTGGGTGTCGTATAAGGCGACTAAGGGATACATCGGGTAGTCGGGCAGCAGCGCCACCTATGTACTACCACCTACCCGCGGTTGCCAACTCGCATGCCAAGCGCAGTGATTACGGCAAACCCCTCATGACTACGTTCTAGAAACCTTTGGGGAAGGCTTACTTAAACTTATTATAAATAAAAAGAGTTTTGGATTTAATCATTAAGATAGACTCCTATATTTATAGTATTTCAAAAAATATCATAAGTAAATAATAATGATAGCATTATTTGATGAAGGGTCAACCGACATCGATGATTTCATTTTTGTTGTGTTGATTTCATTTTTGTTGTGTTCGGTATATTTTTGTAAATCCTAGACAATTAGTACCACCGACGCGAAGAAGTGCAGATCGTTAGCAATAAATATTTTAAAGACTTAAACGTATGTATGTATTGATATGTATATTTTAAGATAAAGAACTTCTAATGGGATGAGAGTTTGTTGACGAATAGGTTTGAAGTTTCATAGCTTATTTATGATTTCGCTATTATTCTAAGAAATTTTAGTTGTTTTTATCGTCTAAAGTAGCATAGACGGCAAATATTAGGCACGATTAGGCATATAATACACAAAGCACGATACTGGCTGAAGCCGTCTAATCATTCTCAAAGAAAATATCTACAAAAAAGTTGATGGCAACACTATATTAAAAACCAAAAAGGAAGCCCAAGGTGTCTTTGGTAAAAAAAAAAAACATATATGATACTCTATCAGCGTGTCAATGGTGGCGACAAAGACGCATCATGTCTCAAAGTCTACCATAAGTAAGTAATTTTCGATCAATTAAATCACAGAATAATACACAAGTGCTAGATGGAGATTGGCCAAATGGTAGCGACTGATGAGTCTTCGTCGAGATGGCAAAGTGTTTAAAAGCACACACATAAGAAAAATAAACTTCTCAAATCCAATATTAACGTCAAAACTAAACGTGCGTTAATTCAAAGTCATACTTTAACTTCCTGTAACTTGTTACTCAATATTTATCGTTTACTACATATTTATATTCCTCTTTACTCATTCTTTCTCTTTCGTTAATTATCTTTTCCTATTTACCTATTCTTTATTCTTCATTGCATATTCCTTATCAATCTCTTTTTTATTTTTATCCTTATTCCTCATAGATCATTTAATTAAAATTTTCGAAATCCTTAATTTTTGACCGTTATAAGCAATTATTTACCACCCCATGAGATTCTTGACTTTATCACCGGAGGTTAATTTATCCAGCTTTAGCTAGATAGCTAGTTATAGATTTTTGTCACTTAATATTTAAACCCTTTAAGACTTTGCCTTAACATCATCTATTATTCTTCACCCATTGCTATTTAATTATTTTACCTCACTCTATTTCACTAGTTACTCTTGACTAATCGTTACTTATTCAAAGATTTCATTTATATCAAGTTTTCTATTATTTATTTATTTTATAACCCCACTATTTAATTCGTTATCTTGAATATTTATGCTTCGTTACTTATTCTTTATCCATACATCAATACTCATTTCTTATCGCTCAGTTACTCATTTCTTATCCTTACCATCTCTGTCGAAGGAGACGCCGTGTATCTGTCCAGGAGTATCCTCTTCCAACTCCGCGTAAGCGTATATTAACGCCTTTTGTTTCTTCGATAGTGTCTTTGGAACCTGAAAAGTATATTTTCATTTTTATATTATAAAGCGACGAACTTCGTTAATTTGATAGAAATAAATATTTAGCATAAATAATAATCCCGACGAGGTAGACCGACGATCAAGGATTGCGGGAATCCGCTGGAAGCTTGGGAGAGGCCTTGTCCAGCAATGGATATCTTTTAAGTTTTAGAGTTTCTCCAAACTAAGCAATTAAGTGAGTGAAACAATTAAGTGAAGGGTGGTGTAGTCTGATGCTTTTCTCCCCCATTTTCCCCGACTCTTTAACGCATCTTGTGACATATTTATCTGTATTTGAGCAAGTTCACAAATTTAGTAAAGCTTAATTATGACTATAACATACAAACATACAGATAAACCCCTAAAATTTAACCATTGCATAGAACTGAAATTTTTTATTGGCCGTCTCCTACAATTCCTTCTTCCATTTGTAAATTAGCTGTAAGTTTCCTTAAGAAATAAAATAAAATAAATTGTTAATCATAGTCAATCAGTTAGAACTTTATTCCGTAACGTTACTACTGCTTGCTCAGTTTCAAAGGTAGATTGAGGCCCCAAAAATAACATAACATTGTTTATTACACACCTGTATTTTGATGTGTACATAGTGGTCACCGTAGCCGTGTTGGCTCATTCTCTTCATTCCCTTCCTTGATAGTCGGATGAGACTATGTGATGAAGTACATGGCATGATCTGCAAATATTACATTAATGTTTGTAATATGAACTCTTTCATAAATATTCGTCTAATTTCATAAATATCAGTTTGACTTGGCGCATCATTTGGTTATTCGTAAACAGCCGTCGTTGAGTAATTTACCTGCAACGTGTGATCTTCATATAACCCTTGTATCCTGACAGTTCCGCCCAACAAAGCTTGAGACACAGAAATCTGTAAACAAACAAGTTCACAAATTAGGCTTCCCTGGTGTTCTAGTCTGCAGGGACCCCTTTGTAGTGAAACATTGTAACCTTCTTTGTGCTAATGCGTAATGTTGTGAGTACATAGAATCTCCCTCCGCATACTAGGACGTCGGGTGGGCGCCGCCTATTTAACTAGCCTCACATAGAAACTCGTTAGTAACAGAGATACTTGTTAAATATATTCAAATCAACCGTTAAAATGCAATAACCCAGGCCCTTCAGAGTTGGATAAAGCTAAAGCTATTATACAAAAAAAATCAGTATTAGTCTACTTAAAATGCATTAAATTATAAAACAGAAAGTTATATTGTCAAGACAAAAAGCCTAACCCTCTGGGAAACAGGTGTGAGTCTATGTAAATGTAACTACACAAAATATAGCTAAATTTCAGACCTGCAATTAAATACACTTACGCAATTAACACAGAGGAATAGCTCAACGGGTTTGCCAGCAAATGGTTTGACTTTGCGTTTTTCGTACTCAAAGAAGTACGAAAAACTCAAAGTCAAGTACAACACCCAACCACGTCAAGCAATAATAAAAACAGGCAACTTACAGAACAATCAGTGTGTACATCAGGCCCATCTCTGGTGAAGTAATTGGACTTTTCTACTTTGAAAGTGACAAATATCTCGTTATTGCCAACTGACATGCGAATCGTTTGTCCATCCTCAACACCTGCTGGCACAGGCACCGTAACTTTCTTCCTTTGCACCTGGTGAAAAAACAAGTATAAACAATTAATATTCGGAAAAGGATACAACCAGAGTAATACTGCTTCGTGCCGAGTTATGGTAGCGGCCATCAATCTCAAAATACACCACACATTATAGTGCATAAAGGTGAAAACAAACACATTATAGAGAGGGACGAAGGATGGGTATCGAGGAATAAAACAGAGTGATAAAAATTGTAGAGAAGGATAAAGGATAAGTAACGAAGAATAAAACAGTGCATAATAAATTGTAGAGAGGGATATAGAATAAGCAACAAGGAATAAAACAGAGCGATATTTTTTTTTAGTGAGGGATAAAAGATAAGTAACGAGGAATAAAACAGAGATAAAAAATAATAAAAATCGTAGAGAGGAATAAAGGATAAGTAACATTAAAACAGCGAAAAAAATGTAGAGCGGGATAAAGGTTAAGTAACAAAATATAAAATGAAAAGAGAGCCAAAGAAAGTTATGAGGGATAATTAATAAGCAGATAGTTGCAGGTAGAAGATATTCTAACTTTATTATTGAACTCGAGTTTTCAGTAATGCCACAAATCAGTAAATATATATTTACTTTTCGTATTTTTATGTAAATTATGACGATATCTAATCTTTCCTATCCACTTATTAAGTACTTGGGATTGTCAGCTGCAAAAATCCCACATGAAATATTAGATGTAAACAAAAATGTGCTTCATGAAATAAACAGATGGTACCTTGTAAGATGAAGGTACTTACAGACTGTCCCTTGCCTTCACACTCTACGCACGGGAATTTAATCAGCATCCTTGTACCATGGCAATGCCGACATGTTGACCGCATCACAAATGGACCTATAATGTTAAATTAGTTAATTATATTTCTTTCTTCCATCTGTCAAGTGGTTACCCAGGTGTTAGAGTTCTTTAAGCCACCCATTAGGCTTCTAATATGGCTTACCGAAAACAACCAGAATCAACAGCTTAACATGGCCTCTGAAGCACCGAGACACTCAAAAACAAAACCAATTTAACGGTCACCCATCTATAACTGACAGCGTAAATAAGTGCTTTACCTCGCTGATCACTTACGGACCGGTGAGCGAATAGACATATTATCAATCACAACAAAATGTCATGAACGCAGCACAAGGGACATAAGATTCTGACATAAATATTTTCACAAAAACTCCTCTTTGGAATCATAGAAAAAAAATCGAAATTGTAATTGGGGCATTTTAATTGTTTTCATTTGTCAGCAGTAAAACTGTCTATACATAAATAAAACTTTAAGTGATACCATTCAAATTACTTATAAGACCAGGATAAAAATAAAAGTGGAAGGGAGACCTCGTAGAACATTCTCTGATCAAATCAGAGACATACTTAAGAAAGGTCAGGTCAGAAGTACCCTAAACCGGCGAGCATGTATGAAGAATATTATGTCAGTAAACGAAGCGAAAGAGGTATGCAAGGATCGTGACAAATGGAAGTCCGTTGTCTCTGCCTACCCCTCTGGGAAGCAGGCATGAGTCTATGTATGTATAAAAATAAAAGGTTAACAAACACCTATCAATTAGTATGCAATGATATTAATAACTAACCTCGAGAGAATGTCTCCATGCCTGTACCATTGCAGTAAGTACACTTTATGGCTTTAGTACCAGGCTCGCAGCGAGACCCTTGGCACTTGGGACAAGTGTCAACGACATTCACATTGACTTCCTTGTTAACACCGCGAGCTGCTTCTGTAAACCTCAGGTTTACAACCAACTGTAATAATATCAATAATTTGAGTTTCTTTCACTATGTATTCTGTACTTGAGATTAAAAATAAAGATAAAATACATGTTGATTATGACACAACAATTGAAGGTGGAATATGTCAGCATAATTTGACCACAGATATTTATCTTATGCATAAACCAGAAAGTCATTGGGCTGTCAGTGGGTGCTGAACTACACTTTGGACATTTGGATAAAACAGAGTTCTTTCCCCTTTCATACAATTAAGTGGCACACAGTACTGACATAATAGTTATATAATTGTATAATCCAGAAGGTATAAAGGTAGTGATTAGTGTCAGACTTGTTCAAGCTGCCCAGTTGGCTTCCCACATGGCTTAACAACTGTTCCCTAATTGCCACAATCAGTTTGGACAGACCATGCTTTCCAAAGCACGGATTCTCAGAAAATTAACCACTTTAGCAGTTACCCATCTATGGACTGACTACGGGCCTAGTTGCTTAACTTGCTTACATTCATCTATCAATCTGGATTGTGGGTCAGTAGTCTGGAGTTAAAACCCAAAGGCACCACAAATTCATATGTACTTTACTTAAATTAAACCTGTTTGCCTTCCAAGCTAGCAAAACAGCCCTTAGCTAGCATGATGGACTATGGCCTTTCCTCTCTCACTGTGAAAGGAGGCCCTTCTCTGCAGTGGACCAGTAATGGGCTGCATTACAAGCTGTCATGAACAGTTTTGTTGTTATCCATATGTACATAATCTATGTTTACAATCCCTATGTTGGTAAAACATGAAACTATATTCATCTTACCAAGGCTATCATTGCAGTGTTATTATGTAAAAAAAAATATTTACATTACCTTATGAATGGTTTACAAATACTGCTTAACCCACCTCTTGAGCTGCACCAAACCCAAACTGGGACTCAGCAAAGTCATTGAAAGCATCACTCTTGAAACCAGCATCTCCAAATATCTTGCGAAACAACTCCTCAGGATCAATAGTGGATTTGTACTGCCATTGATGGGTGAAGCCATCATTTCCTGCTGGCCCACCACCCATACCCATCTGCTCTGAAGTGGTTCCGTAAGTGTCATATTGTTTGCGCTTATTCTCATCAGAGAGAATCTGAAAAAATTAAAAAATTATATGTTACTAGATTACATAGATTGATTGGATTACTTAGCTGATATGAGAGGTAACTAATCCACTCATTCCCAAATCACCTTAGCAGAGGCAGTACACTAGTAACTTGTGAGATCCTGATGATCACAATATTCGGGTTCAATAAAATAATAACTGAAGACTGTACTTGCTCAGTATAGACTGAAGGCTCCCTTAAACCTATATATGAGTTGCAAGTCTTAGACTCAGTTGAGTGTTCCCTCTTCTAACACACAATGGACCTGGTTTCAACATGGTGAATCCATGGAATGCTAAGAATTAGGTCTTATGCTGAGATCTATAGAGCGTACTTAGACTTTGCTCAAACTTTACTTACGTAAAACTTTGCTAAATGTATGCTAAGCTTATACTTTGATTTGGTATTTATAGACTTTTTGAAGTTAAGATTATGCTTAGCATTAGCTAAGACAGACAAAGTCAAAACACCAATTGTAATTTCGTTACATGCATTAACGTCTGTCTAAGTAAAGTCTGAGCAAAGTCTAAGTACGCTCTATAGATCTCAGCCTTAGTGACAGAGTATGACTTAATGCTAATAATAACTAGCTCCCTTAACCAAAAAAGTGGAACTATTCATTTTGTAACTCCTTGTTTCTTTCTGATTAAATCTGTTGCAGGATCCAAGACAGTTAATGCAATTGTCGTGGGGAATCCCCCACGACATGCCTGAGCCTCACCACTCAGTGTCATTTCATTATTACGACCACATTAACCAATGAGCAAGGTCCATGATGTAAAAAAGGTATTATTTCCACTGTTAGTTTAACATATATGTATGTATTAATAGGTTGTCATAATATTGGCAAGTAATAAATAAATAAATATCTTGGGACTATTGACACCTTGCCATCTCAAGCATGGCTGAGCAACTGACTATAATACTTATATATTTCATAATAGATACACATTATAGATAAATTACACCCAGATGTAGAACAAATAATCATGCTTATCACATATAATAATAATTATATCTAGGGACAATGTCACACAGATCTTCCTAGACCCAAACTAAGCAAAGCTTGTACTATGGGTACCAGGCGACGATATACATACTTATATAGATAGATAAATACTTAAATACATAGAAAACATCCATGACTCAGAAACAACTATTCGTGCTCATCACACAAATATTTGCACTTACCGGGATTCGAACCCAGGACCACCAGCTTCGTAGGCAGGAGCACTACCAACTAGGCTACGGTGACCGTCCTATATATTCATCCAGGGATTGTACTCACCACTTCTAGCTTAGCAGTCTGGGTTACTAAGCCCTTGACCAAGAGGCCAGTCAAAATAAAGAAAGGTAGAGTAGCAATTGCTTTTTCTTACTCTGAGCATTTCAGGTGGATTAGGTCATCAGTTATAGGGACATGGCAAGATAACAAATTCCATTATATTACTATGCATTCTTTAACTTCAATTCTAAAATAAACATAAAGAACATATCTTTTCTTGAATAAGAGAAAGAATTACAATAATCTCAAAACTAGCAAAACCACAGACTACTTTTGATGATATATCAGAACACAATGTAACTAGGAAAAGCTAGTAGATAACATCTAAATCATCCATCAGTGTATTCTTAGCATCTTACAGTCATGCCCTAGATTGAGAGGGCTTAAGTTTTATTTTTAAAAAAATTTTATTTAAAAAAAGGCAATGACCGCACTAGGGAATTTAATCCCTGTGTCGCAGGGTACTTTACAAACATAAAATAGACGGATACAAATTACATTTTTGATTCCTGATTCAAACTTTACCAGTTTTGAGTTTAGTTTTATTAACACTTAAACTGCTATTATACTCAATTTTTTTTTAAACACTGCATTGTGACACAATATATTAAATTTTTCTTAAACTTTGGAGTCTATGTAGAGTCAGGTCATGTACATAATGCATGGACAGTTGAAGTGTTAAGTTATTATTGATGTTTAGTAGTCACATGTTCGTGTCTTGCATACCTCGTACGCTTCAGAAACCTCTTGGAACTTCTTAGGAGCATCTGGGTCAGACTTGTTGGCGTCAGGATGGAATTTCTTGGCGAGCTGATAGTAAGCCTTCTTAATATCCTTGGCAGATGCATTCTTAGAAACGCCAAGCACCTTGTAGTAGTCAGCACGGGCATTCAAATTATGTGTTGTATGAATTAACCTATGTTTTGGCCCGACCGGATCTGGATCATGAAATAAGTGAGGTTATGTTCCGTAAAACGTCAAAACGATTTTTAGTCAAAATTCTTAAGTAAACGAAAAACCTTTGTTTCAATGCACAATAAATTATACGGACATAATATATCTCTCAAAAATCGAACCAAAACAGGTGATGTAATGAAAGCATGTAAAACTTACAATTTTTACGTATTTGTGAAACCACAGAAATCGCTGGGCCACCTAAAAATGTATCACAACCTTTGCCCCCGTGTGCAAACCTATAAGAAGTTTTTACAACATTATTAGTTAAAACTGTAAGAGTTTTCGGGTTCAAAAATCCTAAAACACTCCGGGTCGGAGCCATTTTGTAAAATAAATGACAGTAGAACAGTGAGCAATGTTGCCACATGCAATTATAAATTTCAGTTAATTGGAGTTCTGAAAGTTATATAATAGTACAGTGCCCCAAACTTATCTGACCCGGTGGCAGCGTTGCTGTTATCGCATTTAGTGTTGCTAGTAACTATTTTTTGCAATAAAGTGGGTAAAAATAATATGCACATTGTAACGTAAATGTTATTTAACTAAAAAGCAAACAAATACTGTCATTACTAATCTTTATATTTTTATACAATAATTATGATCATTTACATAAAATGTATGCTAAGTGTTCTCTAACGGAGATACTCCAGGTATTATTATGTCACCGGAATGGTTTAATTCAGAAGTCATTTCATCATCATCATTATCGTAATCACTACTTTCACAATCTCTACCTAAATGAATGATGAAAGGCTCGTCTAAGTATCCATCCCTTTTTCGATACACATTTTCAATATTTTTTTACATGGTTGCAATGCTTTTGCCATTCATTGACTGTTATTTTATCAAAAGCTTCTGCAATGAATGATAGGATTTCAGAATTCTATCTACCATGCTCTTTTTCTTTCACAAGTTTTCTTACACATCACTCCCGGACACCTACAAAGGAAACAGCAAAAATTATATAAATAATGAATATTTTAAAATATGTATTTTAATTTAAAGTGCGGGGGGAGTTTTGTATTTTTTCAGAAGCTGACAACACTAACCTGTAGCAGCAGCTACGCGTTCATACAACTTATTGAAGGGTATAATTGGTGCCTGAAGGCGTTTTTCTTCCTTAATATAATTCAATACTTGTAATATAACGTTCCTCGCATCACTTTTTAAAGCTTTCGGCGTTTTTCACAATTAAAAACCACAAAAAGAAATATAAATACGCGCAACAAACAATCAATGGCAGGAATGTCATGGAATAACAGGCCGATTGACATTTCAAACTGGCGTCGTTAGTTCTACTTTTGGCCACCGGGCCAGATAAGTTTGTAGCACTATATAATGCTTTAATTCCAAATACCGACACTAACTGCACAATACACTGTGTCAAAAAAAAAACACGATTTTTACATTAAAATGGCTCTGTTCCAAAGCCTTGTTTTTAATTTCACAAAATTTTAACTTAAAAACTATGATGACCTGAAGGTGACTATAATGCTAATATAAACTAAACTAAAAAACTAAAGGCAATTCCATAGGCGCTCCGCATTGGCATCAAAAGGTATCGTGCCCAGAAAACTGTCAGCATTGCAACGTTGTATGGCAATGTTTATTCAATGGTCACGGGTGGCATTGATTAATTTTTCTGCGATACTCTTGAAAAGTGAAATAACACCTGGACCCCATGGTCCTAGAGTTTCAACCCCAAATGGCTCAAAAATCTGATTAGATGATTGCGGCGGAAGTACTCTCGCACTTACGCCACTTGAGGTTATTTGCGGATGCAGCAGCAGCGCCCTCAGAATTTGAGGTTTGATTAGTCCATACATGTTGCGTCCCACGCCAAATGCCTTCCCATCTTCCATAGCAGCAACGACATACCGTCTGGTCTCTATCCATCGTAACACGACAAGCGATTTGGTTCCATTACAGCAAACACGCCGGCAATGGAAAGGGCCCGACGAACAATGTAATTAATGCTACTGTGCCGCGATATTCTACCAGAGCTTCTACTTCACGAATGACCATGGTATCCATGACGATCGATGGATTATATATTTAATCAATCAATGAAATAGATGCCTCGGTAATTATTATGAAAGTAGTTGTGCCCTGCGGTTTATAAATTACTAGCTATGCACCTCGGTTATACCCGCATTAAACTTTATACATTATAGCCTATGTGTTAATCCAGGGTATCAGCTAACACCATACCAAATTTAATTAAAATCGCTCCAGCCGCTTAGACGTGAAGAAGTAATAAACATACACCCTCACAAATTCTCGCCTCTATAATATTAGTGTTATCATAAAATCTACATAAAAAATTTTTTTAAAGTAAACTTAGCGTATTAATGGGATTAGAATATAGTAGTTAAAGAAGACATTTAAAATTATTTTAATTTGTACTGGTATAATATAAAATGTACAGATAATATACAATGTAGTTTATCATTTTTTGTTTAAAAAAAGTTTTTTCTTCGACCTTTTAAGGAAAAATTGTAATGGTCTGGTAACATTGATATTGTAAGTGCTGACAATTGACATGTGAGAAAATTTATGACATTTACGTTTATTCTTGCCATATAAAGTATTGTAATTGTACCATTACAAATAGAAAGATCGTGTTTTAGGGTAAGAAAAAACACGTTTGTTGTTAACCGTATTGGAGCCAATTTTTTCAATTGTCATTACGAACTTTGTATGTCCTTTTCATCAGCTATCCTTTTTCTTTTGTTCTAGAACATTCTCGTAATGCTTTACTGATACTAGGGTAGCCAACATAATCCTTTACTGATACTGGGGTTCGAACCCCGAACGTGACATCAAATGTATTGAAGATATATTATCGTGTTTGTTACTTTCAGTGTTTTTCCCCATCGACAAGATACACAAATTTGTTCGAGTAGTTTCAGTGTTTTCCCCATCGACAAGATACACAAATTTGTTCGGGTGGTCAGTGTTTTTTTCTCCATCGACAAGATACACAAATTTGTTCGAGTGGTTTTAACATTCTTTAAAAGTTTGGTAAATTTTTATTGCAATTTCTATTTCACATGTGGCATTCGCAAATTATCTGTAACGACATTATTTGCCATTTACAACGCTTGCGTTGAAGAATAATAACCAGTTTAAAAGCTATTACAAAACTAATTAGTGATTGGGCCAAATGTTTGTTTCATTTTTATAGGAATCATATTTTTGGCATTATATTATTTCTTTCGAATAGTAGTTTCTATACGCGTTCATTTACTTCGGTAGTTATAATTATTCTACCATATAATAGCGGTTTTTTAAAGAACGTTTATGTCAGCAGTCTGACAACACTATTTTCCTGGGCAACGGTAGGCAAGATGATTTATAAACAAAAAATGAGCTTACAAAATGCCAATTATTGTATTGAATATTGAAATAAAAGTGCTCGTATAATTAAACTTTCGTGCTTTATTCTTGAAGTCAAATAACTACAACGTAAATTACACAACCAACCCGAATAGCCATGGCTTCGATGAGAGATCAGAAAATCGAACAGCAAGTGAGTGATAATATTCTCAAATAAACTTAAATTATTTAATTATCCCTTAAACTATTCTGTATCGATGGTTATACCGTACCGTATTTATAAGTGACTATCTATTCTTAGCGCTCTCTATTTAATGTAATGATGTTTTTAGCGCCAAATGATGGAACAAAAGATGAAGCAGAAAAGACAGAATTCTGGAATGGTGCAGGCTAATGATTTAAGGGTAGGGTCAGCAAAACGTCCAATATCGGGCAGTCGTTCCCGCGAACTGCATGGTAAGTGATTATTACTAAAAAATCCCAATTATTTTAATTTTTCAATGTTTAGTTCCTTCATGCATGGTTTATCGATGTATATTTTCGTTATGCGCATTTTTTCTTTTCCTTTCATAACAGGCTATGATGGCCCGATGCAATTTCTTATGTCACCAGTCAATCCGGACCAAGTAATACCCCTCCAGACTAATAGGATATCGACTTATGATGGTGAGTAGCTGCTATGCTTATTTCTTGTTTAATATACTCGCTTACTGTGAATATTTCGTTATACGTGCATGATTTGATAATATTTTATTAACTGCTCTTGAATACTGTAGATTTTTAATAAAATGACAATATCCTGCTTAAAATTGTAGATATGGTAATACATAGATGAATTTACAAGTTTCACATAGTTGTGGGCTCATACATATTATTGGGAAAACTATGGGCATCAATGGGTATATCTATATTTAAGTTATGTTTTTTTTTTAAATGAATGGTTTTCGGTATCCTCTTTCCTACCTAAATGTAAATGTACAAAAATATGGCAGGTCCAATGCTTGGCTACAGAAATGTATTATATCTTTCCACCCTCTGGTATTGCTCATCTTATCACTTGGAAGCAGTACTTTCTGACCAGTTATGCTTTCCTGTATTTGTAACAATGTGTCCTAAATTTTACAACAATTGGTTGAGTATTTCGTGTGTGAAAGAGTTACAAACAAATAGTGAGAATTATTGTAATGTTTAATCAACATCTTAACTATCCTTACGTTTTTGTTTGTCTTTTGGGTTTAGCTCCCAGTCTTTAACAGCACAAGATTGCATCATAGACTAGTCTTTCAATGTAGATCAATCCCTGCTTCAGAAGGCATGTTAAGCTGTCTGTCCCAGTTGTAATCATTAAGCCATGTCAGAGGCCTACTGGGCGGCTTGAACAACTCTGACCCTATGGTAATCACTGTTCATAGGATAAGTAAGTAATATAGATAAATAATAATATCATGGGACATTATTCACACACGGTCATCTGATCCCAAACTAAGCAGAGCTTGTACTATGGAAACCAGATAACTGATATATTACATATACTATTTTTCTTTTGTAAATACATACTTGTATATATAAATAAAAAGATAGAAGTAAAGGAATCATTGGCATTGAAATATTCTCCAATCAAGTCAAGGGTATTGTTATTATACAGTTTGTAATATCCCTGTTTTATCATGACTAATTCATTTGATGTTATGTAGGAATCATGGTTTATAAAACAAATTGCCTATTCATGTATGAATGAACTTGTCTTACTGTATAGGGTATGAGTCATCTTGTTTTGGTGAAGCTCTTACTCGGATAAATGTGACATCTTAGAGCTTGGGGTTTTTCCTTCATTTGGAGAACTATCCTTACCTTGGTGAATATTAATAATAATAATAATATCTGGGGACAATGTCACACAGATCATCCTAGCCCCAAACTAAGCAAAGCTTGTACTATGGGTACCAGGCGACAATATACATACTTATATAGATAGATAAATACTTATATACATAGAATAAATCCATGACTCAGAAACAAATATTCGTGCTCATCACACAAATATTTGCACTTACCGGGATTCGAACCCTGGACCACCAGCTTCGTAGGCAGGAGCACTACCAACTAGGCTACGGTGACCGGTGATATTAGTACTGCTTTGATTTTATCTGTTATGGCAAATCTCAATAGAGTCTAGCCAGCAATGCAGGTATAATATCCAGCATAAATGGTGGTCTCTAAAATGGTAAATCTTTAATTTAACTATCCTAACACTCTGTAGGAGAATGTAGGTATTATTTACTTGATCTGCCTGTGTGTATCTTTGTTTGTATTTTAATGCAGAGCACCTACCTCTATTTTTACTTACCTTATGGGCAGTGGTTACCTTAGTGTCAGAGTTGTTCAAGTCGCCCGTTAGTCCTCTGACAGGCCTTAACAACTGTTGTCTAATGACTACAATCAGGACCAACAGCTTAATGTGCCCTCCAAAGCACGGAGACGCTCAGAATCTTAACCACTTTGAGGGTCACCCATCTATGGACTGACCGCAAGTCTAGTTGCTTTAACCTCCCCAATCACTTATAGACCAGTCAGAGCATCTAGTTATATTACAGTGTTTAAGCATGTGTGAAAGTACAGGTGCACTCTGTTAACTTTATGCCATTCTAAATATCACATGCTTGTTCCCATGTGTACATTAATATAAGTTGCTGAAGATATGTGCTAGTTCTCATCCATAATATAAATTGTTATTAACATACTTTAGCTCTTAATAACATTTATACAATGTCCAAATTGCCATGATCCTAATAGACAAGAATGGCTTGAACTTTGTCATTCAATTAAGCTATGAACACTTTCTATTACCATGAAAGTTGATTAAGATTAATATCTTGTTTTAATTAAATGTCCATGACTTAGCCGGTGTCCTTCGTGTTTTGGAGCACTGTATATTAAAAATAGTTATTAAGTACAGTTCATGCTTTTTGTGATACCAATATTTATGACAACTGCTAGTAGTAGTGTTGCAATTATATTCTTTCTATTCTTATCATACGAGGTATATTAGACAGATCTAATGATTTTTTTTTTATTAATGGCAATCTGCAGTTACTTTCATCAATTTTGCCAGTGTTATGTACAATGCAGGATTATGTTTTATATTTATATCAAACACTAAATCATCATCATCATATCAGCCGAAAGAGGCCCACTGCTGGACATAGGCCTCCCCCAAAGATCTCCTTAATTGCTGGTCTTGCGGTATCTGCATCCAGCGACTTCCAGCGACCCTCACAAGATCATCGGTCCATCTTATAGGGGGCCTGCCCACGCTGCGTCTTCCGGTTCGTGGTCGCCACTCGAGAACCTTTCTGTCCGTCTGCTCTACGAGCTATGTGCCCTGCCCACTGCCACTTCAGCTTGGCTTTGGTTCGCCTGTGGATCTCAGCATTTCTGATTCTCGAACTCCAAGCATAGACCTTTCCATTGCTATTTGGGTGACCTTGAGCCGCTTGAAAAGGCCCATAGTGAGCGACCACGTCTCTGTTCCGTAAGTCTCTGGCAACACACACTGGGTGGAGACTTTCGAATTGACACTGCGGTATGTGGGACGAGAATATATTACATAGCTTCCCTGAACGCTGCCCAGCCGAGTTCGATTCTACGATTGACCTCCTTTTCGAAGTCGGACCTACCTAGTTGGATGGCCACTGAACTTGATATGATTTTAATACTTCGAACAATAACAAACACAAATTATTGTTTATATCTATTTATATTACTTACTTATTGTATGAGCAGTGGTTACCGTAGGGTCAGAGTTGTTCAAGCCGCCCAGTAGGCCTCTGACATGGCTTAATAACTACAACTGAGACAGACACCTTAACATGACCTCTGAAGCAGGGATTTATCTATATTGAAAGACTAGTCTATGATGCATTTATGCGCTGTTAAAGAATGTATTTACATAAATGAAACACAGAAAACATTTATCTATAATAACAGAAAGAAGTGTTTAGAAACATATAACTAAGTTTATCAGTTATTTGGTTACCCTTACAGTAGTGTGCTAATTGTACACACGGTTACCTATCAAGCTATAGGTACATTTCCAGTATAAGCTTACTTACTTATCGTATGGGCAATGGTTACCCTAGTGTCAGAGTTGTTCAAGCCGCCCAGTAGGCCTCGGACATGGCTTGACGACTTTTGCCTAATGACTACAACCGGGACCGACAGCTTAACGTGCCCTCCGAAGCACACGCGACGTCACGGAGACGCTCAGAAATTATACCATTTTAGCGGTCACCCATCTATGGACTGACCGCGAGCCTAGTTACTTAACCTCGCCGATCGCTTATGGACCGGTGAGAGGTATAGGATTTCCATACAATGAGAGGTAGGCTTATATTGAAATGTGTAGCTTGATATGCAGCCTTGTGTATCAAGATATTTATTTATTTGCAAATATAGGATACAAAGACTTATCGGTTGGTTTATGATCAGCTATTTTTTATTTTTATGATTGGTCTTTCGATGATTTATTGTGACGTTGCAAATAAATATTTTCAATGTTTGAGGAAAATAATAAAACCCGTATTTTATGTTTTTTAGTAGCGCTCTGTACGGAGTTGCGTAGGAATATAGTTATGTCGAAGAAAATACTGAACTGTAACAATGTTACATTAATTTTTTAATTGAGTATTTCAATAATAAGGAGATAGGAGTGGTTAGACCGTTGGACTGTAGGCTAATAGGCTTACTAGTTATTACTCAAATTAATTAATTCTTATTTAATATGGTGAAGAGAAAACATGGAGAGAAAACCTACATGTCTGAGATTACTGCAAAATGTTCTCGTGTGCATGTTAAGTCCTCCAACTCGTGGTGGTCTATGGTCTACCCCAATATCATTATGAGAGGAGACCCTTGCGCGCAGTGAAACAATAATAGGCTACATTATAGAAATATATAATATATTTTATATATCTCTCAAATACATAATACCTAAAACAATTTGTAAAAGGTAAAATAAATCGAGGTAGTATAATGATGTAAGAAGTAATTTATCTTACTCTCTGATCCTCAATCGGAGCGGCCCGAGTCTACGCGTTTATTAACGTTGCACGATACATCCCTAAAAATCGACACTCTGTTTCATCTCTACGTCTCCTGCGTCGAGGTTCGAACCTCTGTTACCTCTGTTTTCTGGTGAAGCAGTAAAAAACTACCAGGTTAATTAAAATTACATAAAAAATAACTAAAGAATTTGCAAAACCATAAAGCGTTACCACTCGGATATACATTTCTATATAATCTTAACATTTGATTACTTACTACTGCCTTATGCTATTTCTTCGTTGTTCGTGTTTCGATAGGGGATACTTTTTAGTTATCCCATATCCATTTTGTTGTAAACAGATGTTATAAAGAAAATATTGAACTCATTTTTAGGGTTCCGTACGCAAAGGGTAAAACGGGACCCTATATTACTGAGACTTCGCTGTCTGTCTGTCTGTAACCTGGCTGTATCTCATGAACCGTGATACTTAGACAGTTAAATTTTTTACAGATGATGTATTTCTGTTGCCGCTATAACAGCAAATACTAAAAAACAAAACAAATATTTAATGGGGCTCCCATACAACAAACGTGATTTTTTTGTTCTTTTAATGGTACGGAAACCGTCGTGTGCGAGTCCTACTCGCACTTGGCTGGTTTTATACATAATGATACGGGTACGTTCGTGCGCGAGTCCGATTCGCACTTGGCCTGTTTTTATGTTTTTTAAAACAGTATAAATATACGGTGCGTGGTTTTCGTAATTTCTCGACTAATTGGTTTTAGTTGGAATGGGTGTCAAGTGGGCTATTGGAGTTTTATCAGCGGCGTGACATCACATGGCCTTGACGTGGGAGCGTTTAACCCGCCATTTATTTGGAACTCAAGAACTTATTTAGACCTAATACAATTTTACGATTATAATTATATTCTCTAAAATTGAAAATCATAAGTTTTATCGTCCGGCGGGTTTCGAACCAGCACCCTCTACTAATCCGGGTTAGGCGTCTGTCGTAGAGCTACGAACGTTACACACAAGATTTGATTATATTTACGATATGCATTGGGAATATTGCTGTGAAACAAAAAATATTACACACATACATACATAGACTCACGCCTGTTTCCCAGAGGGGTAGGCAGAGACAACGGATTTCCATTTGTCACGATCTTTGCACACGTCTTTTGCCTCGATTACTGTCATTATATTCTTCATACATGCTCGCCGGTTTAGGGTACTTCTGATATTGTAATTATATTATTTTATGCGAAGTGATCTCTCGCTATGTGCCTTATAAGAAGGCTCAAGGTCATCCAAAGGGAAATGGAGAGGGCTATGCATCGAGTTTCCCTGCGAGATCGAATCAGAAATGTCGAAATCCGCAGGCGAACCACAGTCAACGATATAGC
The DNA here is from genome assembly GCA_951640165.1 of Pseudoips prasinana. NCBI lineage: Eukaryota > Metazoa > Arthropoda > Insecta > Lepidoptera > Nolidae > Pseudoips > Pseudoips prasinana. The sequence continues at coordinate 8,391,059 of OX621249.1, forward strand.
CCGAAGAATTGCAAAACTGAAGTGGCAGTGGGCGGGGCACATAGCTTGTGGAACCGACGGCCGTAGGGACAAAAAGGTTCTTGAGTGGCGATCACGAACCTGAAAACGCAGCGTGGGTAGGCCCCCTACAAGATAGACCGGTGATCTTGCGCGGGTCACTGGAAACCGCTGGATGCGAATAGCGCAAGACCGGCAATTATGGAGATCTTTGGCCTCCGCCCAGCAGAAGACGTCTTTCGGCTGATATGTTGATGATGATGATTATTATTTTATTTGCAAAAATGTGAATGTAGAGATGTACTAAACGATATGTCTTTGTTTTTCGCAAAAATGTGGCAGTCAAACCCACAACCCCCTGGGCGGTAAGGCTTACACCACTCGGACACAGAGGTTGACTCTACGTACTTTTAAAGTGTTACTAAGTAAATATAAATGTTCATTTCACTTGAATACCATATTAAGTAATCACTACTGTGCTTAACTGCTACAACTTCTGGTAGGATATTGTGGTTTTAGGAATAATAAAGTAGGTAACATTGTTTATGTTTTGTTGTGGTATCAGGACGGTCACAGTGTTTACTTAGGTACTACACAAATTATTAAAGTTGAATTTCATATGCAGCGGCGTAGCTTAAAGCCTGTCAAAAGGGCACCTAGCTCAGGCGCCAGAAACCAGAGGATTTCCTTTAAACTAAAGTACATTTATACGTATGTCACGGGTATTTTTTAAGTTCGAAAATAATTTATTCCACTTCGGTTATTCTTTGGAGCTTCATCCCAGTCTGTGCCGTATCTCCATGTGTCCTGTAGGAGATTCCTTACAACATTGAGTAAAATACGCGTTCAATTTTCCATCTACCCTCTTAATTATATTAAGCAAAGTATTCTTCCAAATCAAATCGCTTGTAGTGTTGAAGTGACCCGCCCGGGCATCACACGGGTAATAGATAAAGATAGATAGATTAATTTGTATTTTAAATAGGCATTTTTTATTGTAATTTTCGTAGGTATCTTTTTTTGTTTTTTAGTTAAAATGCTGCTCTCATGCTGTTAATATAGTATGAAAGAATTTTGTTGATCGTTGTCTATAAAAATACCTACCGCTATTACCTACCTATGAAACAGAAGAAATAAAACAATACCAGTTTCTTTAATTTGTTCAGTTTCGTGGGAAGATACTCCTCCTCAAGTTACGTCGACTATTTACTCGTATGTTAGCAAGAACACTAAAACCTATTTGGACGTTGTCAGCCTCTTAAACAGAGCTCTAGGTTCTAAACCTAGCGAGACATATTGGCTTGATTTTGTAGCCTATTTGCACCCCATTTTGGTTTTCAAACACCGTACCTTTAGGACTGTAAGGTAGTCACTTAAACGTAATAAACTACTACTCCACGAAAATGCACTACTTATGTACAGACGCCAGCACATCAAGCTACCCTAATCTGTCAAATTTCTTTTATAGATTTTTAACTTTATCACAAAAGCATAAGGTTTACTTTCAATTGGGGTAGCTTGATGTGCTGGCGTCTGTACTATATAACTCGAAGCTTTGTCAAGAAAATTAATATCTCACGTACATTGCAGAACTAGGTAACCAGATAGAAGTACTAACAGTAGGTGAGGGTGATGGTAGTGGGGAAGAAGAGGAAGAGAGCGTGCCAGTATGCAGTATGGGACGAGACGCGAGTGTCGATGATGTCTGTGCGGACGCTGCCGTCGCACCTATGACCGCTAGGCCTGCCCGAGACCTATCGCCTAGCCAGGTGAGTGACGTAGTAACACTTACAATCGAAAGTGAGTGAGTCATAATCACTCACTTTAGCATAATCACTGTGTATGCTTGGATGCAGCTTGATACTAGCCGTAAATATCGATGAGGTGTGCTAACGAGGCCGGTAGTCTCTAGTTCATCAGATTTGTACGAGACCTGTCCCCTATCTAGGTGAGTGACGTAGTAACACTTCAATGGATAGAAAGTGAGTGAGTATTCCTGGATGCAGCTTCGGACGAAATGTATATATCGATGAGGTGTGCTAACGAGGCCGCTCATCTCTAGTTCGTCAGATCCATCTGAGTCCTATCCCCTAGACAGGTGAGTGGCTTAGTAACACTTAAAAACATAAGGAAAGTAATGGCTTTATGCAGCTATTAAAAAGGTGTATTAACGAAGCTACCGATCCGTAGTTCTTCAGGTCCGTTCAAGCCCCATAACCAGGTAAAGAGTTTATTAACCCTTACAAAGGACAGGATGTTAGTGAACGTGAATGCATGGTTTGGACGTCCGAGGCCAAGGACGAACGAGGCCGTCAATGGCTTATCAGTGTCCTGTCCACTAGTCAGACTTAAAAACAAAAAATAATTAATTGCTAATACTGACAGTGGTAACTGCTTTAAACCTGAAGAATAATGACCTTTACGGGGACGCCCATGTTCGCAAGACTTAGGTATCTGAGTCCTCGAGCCTGGCGAGATAGCTTAGTGAGAATAATAGTTAGAAACCGACACTAAAACGGATGACAACGTGCGTCATAACGGAAATATACGCGGACTTGGCGATAATGCCCCCAAGACCCGCATATGACTTGTTTAGTCTTATAAGTTATAACATAGTTAATTTCTCTAGAGCCTACGTCTTAAGAGGAAGAAACAACTTACAAAAGACATTCAATAATATTAATGTTACGTTTGTGCGCGTAAGTAAGGTCACCAGAGCTCATCGGGGTGGGAAAGGGTCAGCAACACTTGTTTGGTGACTCTTAATGGCCGGCAACGCACCCTCGGCTCCTCTGATGTTGCGAGTATCCATGGGCGGCGATGCTTACCATCAGGTGACACACTAGCTTCTTTCTCGCCTTCGATACAAAAAAAAACAATTGAGGAAGCTTAATAATATATCTAAGTGACAACTTTCGTTGCGCGAGTCAGGCTTGCTTTTGCCCAGTTTGCAGTATTAAAATTTACTTACTTTACCCAAACAGAGTGCAGAAATTGAAGGATCAGTAGAAGGTGCAGTGGAAACATTCGTGGTGATACCAGCGAAGCATGGTACCTTGTACAAATGTCGGATAGCACGAGACCGGAAGGGTATGGACCGGGGCCTGTACCCTACGTACTTCTTGCATCTAGAAAAGGATTATGGGAAAAAGGTGTTTTTGTTGGCAGGTAAGAGAAATTATAGTTTACTGGCTGTGTCTGCGGTTTTAATCTTTATAAATTATAGCCTGTGTTTTATTCGGACATACAAACTCTGTATTACAGAGTTACTTCTAAAACACCAACAACCTCGCAGCACTAGATCGTTAACACCATAACCAACAACTTTTGTTCTACAACTTTTGATAATTTGCTAGATTTTATTTTCATACAAAAATAAGTATTTAATTTCCCACTTGAATGTTTATAACTCTACGAGCATCGCAAAGACGCGAACACGGGCGTGAGCTTAGTGTCGTTCGGGTGACGTCTTTTAGATAATAAATGACAAATAGACCTACAAATATCACCACAGTACAACAAAAAATGATTTTAACACTTTTATGTCCGAACCCGTAGAAATAATGTTGTTGCTTAATAATAATAATAATCGTTTAATTCGGATAAAACATTCTCCATATATTGTTAGTACAAAGTTCTTAACCTAATGTTAGTAATCTTATAATATAGTAACAAACAATGCACTGGATAACAACCACACAGCTGGGTATCACAATACCCTGGTATGTAGCTGAATCCAGTGCTTTAACATTGGGAAATCCCACCTATCACATAATACGCTCAGAATGCTGTGGGAGCTGACACGCATTCTGTGCAATATTGAAGCGCTACGCTTGCGGATGATGGCAGCAAAACCATCAACCGACGCCTCCGCAAACATCGCCGAAGCACTACAAAAACGTGGCAGCCCCATCAGCATCCTGAACGCATTGTTGTACTGGACACGCAATGCACTGAACGCCCGCTGCGTATATCTGCTCCACAGATTGCAGGTGTAAAAAGTTTGGCAATAAGCCCTAAAAAGAGAAATTTTTACATCTCTTGTGCATTTTCCAAACCTGCGGATCAACATATTGCTTCGGACAGCCAGTGCTCTGCGTTCTCTCTCTATATCTAGGTTATCATTAAGGTCATCGGTGACCCAGTGACCCAAGTATTTGGCCTGTGTCACTCGTCTTAGTGGAGTGTTTGCAATTGTTACTGGTGGCACTTTAGGGTAACATTTGGTGCCCGCCTTAAACACTAACAGTTCACTCTTTTTGGCATTATACCTGAGTCCCTGAGCCCCCGCATAACCCTCACAAATCTTAAGAAGTTGTTTCAGTGCTCTGATTGAGGGGCTCAGCAGCACCATGTCATCAGCGTAGGTAATATTATTTAGGCATACGCCGTCAACATGACAACCAACCCTTGTATTGCTGAGTTCCACAATCAGTCGATTTATGTACAAGTTAAACAGACGGGGCGAAGTAATCCCCCCCTGCCTCACCCAGCATCCCAACCGGTACACACCCTTATTATGCTTATGATCTTAGCAATCCAGTCTTGCGAGGTCGTTGGTGTTTTACAAATAACCTATATATTAATATTATTAAACTTCAGAAGTGCAAAAGTATGAGGGACCTTGGCGTAATCCACGACACTAAGTTATTATTTGATAAGCACATTAACAAGATTGTTAAAAGGGCATATCAGGCCCTAGGATTTGTGATGAGGTTATCATTTAACTTCAAAGAGGCCAAAACATTTAAAATTTTATATTGTACATTCGTACGCCCTATACTGGAATATGCCAGCCAAGTGTGGAATCCTCGTTACGATATATACACATCCCGTATAGAAAACATACAACAGAAATTTATTAAATATCTATGTTATCGCGTTAATTATAATTCTGATGATTATATGAAATTATGTGCACATTTCCATATGCTGCCCCTGGCCATGCGGCGTGTAATAGCTGACACAAAATATCTACTTAACATCTTGTCTGATGCTATAGATTGCCCTGACCTACTAAACAAAATAACGTTCGATATTCCCACGAAAGTGGTGAGACACTACACTCCGTTCCATCTTCCTTTGGTATCCACAAATTATAGGCAAATTGCATTTTTGTGGAGAGCTTGCAACTGTTTTAACATCCAAATTAAATTGTTTAATTTTGATATTTTTGGTGATAAAACCGAGACAGTGAGAAGGGTACTCAGCCTAGACTTTTTAATAATAGACTTTTCAATAAATAAATTGTGTAAACGTGTTTAATTATTATAACTTAACTTTATTTGATCACACTATTGTTACATATTCTTCTTATCGCAACTATCTTTATTATTCGTGAAGACCTTTTATTGGCTCTCAGGAACTATAATAATTGCATATGATTGTTACTATTTGCTGCTGGTCGCCCTAAATAAATAAATAAGAATTACTACATAATTTAATCTAAATCCGTTTGGTAGTTTTGGCGTGAAAGAGTAACAAACATCCATGCTCACAATCTTTCGCAATTATAATATTAAGTAGGAAGTAGGATTATTTCTATCTCTAGATGTCGTCGTTGTTACTGCTATTTTTTGATCGATTGATTATTCATTTCCCTCTAAAGCTGAACAACGTATTGCACAAAATGCAACATACACATAATTGTGGGTTTTGTTTCATTGCTTGGTAGAGTTGGCACTGCGTAAGTTTCCTCTCAGAGGCATTTTCACCCAGTTACACATAGGTCCGAAACTCATTGGCTATGTAGATGCTTTACCACGCAGTCAGTCTGTAGATAATAATAATATTCTGGGACATTATTCACACATGGTCATCTGATCCCAAACTAAATGCAGAGCTTGTACTATGGAAACCAGATAACTGATATACTACATATACTCTTTTTCTTTTGTAAATACATACTTATATAGATAATTTACTCCCAGACTCAGGACAAAGAGACATGTTCATGCACACAAATATTGGTCCCGGGTGGGAATCGAACCCACGACCTCCGGCGTGATAGGCAGCGTATCTACCAACCACGCCAACAGGCCCGTAGATGGGTGACCGGTTAAGCACTTAGGCACACGGGTACTCCATAGACGGGTTACCGTGATGGTGGTTTCATTTCTTCAAAGAGCACATTAAGATGTCGGTCCCGGTTTTTGTAGTTAGGTAGAAGTCAGAGGCACTGAACTACTACAAAGAACATACTATAAAGAAGTTCTTTTCTATTAGTACTCTCATTTTCAGAAATTCACAAGCTGATACATTACAGCAAATACTCATTAGTATAATGTACCAATAACTTTTATATAAGCTCATACGTATCTGAGTAATGTACCTAAGTATATGGAAAAGTGAAACAGCAGTGCGTTCTGTGCTGCGTCATAGTATTCTCGTAATATTCTAAAACAAACTTACATAGGTACTAGACATTTGTTTGAAGTTACGAGTGATTAATGACACGCTACCCTATTTGTTTGCAGTATTTCACACCATGGCTATATTACTTAGCCGATGACCTCTATTGTAATTTAAAACCACTTAGGAGCCATTATATGTATTCCATTACATGGTTAGCGTAGTTGATAGGTGCTTGCCATACACGCCTCAAGTCGTGGGTTCGTTTCCCACCCAGGGGGACTACCGGCTAAGTCGCCGAACATCGTGGTATAATAAAGGTTAAAAATGACTTAATCAATCGTTAAATTGACTTCCATGAGCACATGTGACGTCATAAATGGTCCGGAATCGATTTTCAACGTCGAAGCCGATTTAACGATTGATTAAGTCATTATAACCTTTATTTGGCGAACCAAGGTAACCGACATAGCCGTAAGAATTGCCAAGCTGAAATGGCAGTGGGCAGGGCACATAGCCCGTAGATCCGACGGCCGATGGGGCAGAAAGGTTCTCGAGTAGCAACCACGACCCGGAAGACCCCCTACAAGATAGACCGATGATCTTGTTCGGTACGCTGGAAATCGCTGGATACGAATAGCGCAAGACCGGCAATTGTGAAAGTAGTATATGTACTATACTTTTGTACCGTGTGGTTTCCGGCCCAGATAGAATAATAGGGTCACCTCATAGGTACCATCCCGTGGGTGTCTATAAGGTGACTAAGGGATACATCAGGTAGTTGAGCAGCAGCGCCACCTATGTACTAGCTACCACCTAACTGCGGTAGCCAACTCGCATGCCAAGCGCCGTGACTACGGCAAACCCCACCAAATGGCAACGTTACAGAAGCCTTTGGGGGAGCTTTATGTCCAGCACTGGACGATATCGGGCTGATGATGACGATAATAATATGTGGTATATCAACTATCTGGTTTACATAGTACAAGCTCTGTTTAGTTTGGGATCGGATGGCCGTGTGTAAATAATGTCCTAGGATGTTATTATTATTATTTCTAGATGCCATTTATGTCCATGAATTTTAAGCTTAGATTTTTTATGAGGTATATGTCACCGTCAAGTTGTAAATACCGTTAGACTATAATGTATCTCGCAAGATTGTAAACTGTCGAAAGATTGTGCGCCGTAACATTCAGAGATGTAACACTCCGAAAGCAATGTATGTATCCTATCAAACCAGTTTTCATCACGCTATTCCTTATATCCAGTATACCTTATAATAATAAAAATGTTTATTGGCAGAAAATATTTGTACATTGGTTTGTCTTCGCTTAAACCCTCCACACTAGGCAGGCTCAGCGTTTCTTGGAGAGTTTTTACATATATTATTTTCCTGTTTTGATACGTGTTACCTCAATGTCTAATATTCCTTGAATTCACGTGACTGCATGGAAAATACACCAGTATCATTTTATTTACAGCTCGAAAACGCAAGAAATCTGCTACATCCAATTATCTTATATCGACGGATCCCACCGAATTAACAAGGACTGCTGACAGCTTTGCGGGGAAACTACGTTCCAATCTACTAGGGACTGCGTTCACTGTGTACGATAACGGCAAGGCGTGGAGAAAACACGACCATGCGCATACGAGGCACGAGCTAGCCGCTGTTGTTTATGTAAGTAGTTGAATTACTGAGGTTATACAAATGTCTACTAGGCACTGCATTCACTGTGTTCGAAAAACACGACCATGCGCATTCGAGGCACGAACTAGCTCGTATGTTTCATGTGAGTTGTTTAAGGTCGGTACTGAGATTATGTGTTCGATAACGGCAAAGCGTGGAGGAAACACGACCATGCGCATACGAGACATGAGTTGGCCGCTGTGGTTTATGTAAGTAGTTTAAGTTAGTTACTGTGATTATACAGACTGCGCTCTAGTCTACTAGGCACTGGATTGACTGTGTTTGATAACGACAAAGCGTAAAGGAAACACGAACATGCGCATTCAAGTCACGAGCTAGCTGCTATGTTTCATGTGAGTTGTTTGAGTTAGTTACTGAGATTATACAAACTGCGCTCTAGTCTACTAGGCACTGCATTCACTGTGTTCGATAACGGCATAGCGTGGAGAAAACACGACCATGCGCATACGAGGCACGAGCTGGCCGCTGTGGTTTATGTAAGTAGTTTAAGTTAGTTACTGAGAGTATGCAAACTGCGCTCTAGTCTACTAGGCACTGCGTTCACTGTGTTCGATAACGGCATAGCGTGGAGAAAACACGACCATGCGCATACGAGGCACGAGCTGGCCGCTGTGGTTTATGTAAGTAGTTTAAGTTAGTTACTGAGATTATGCAAACTGCGCTCTAGTCTACTAGGCACTGCGTTCACTGTGTTCGATAACGGCATAGCGTGGAGAAAACACGACCATGCGCATACGAGGCACGAGCTGGCCGCTGTGGTTTATGTAAGTAGTTTAAGTTAGTTACTGAGATTATGCAAACTGCGCTCTAGTCTACTAGGCACTGCATTCACGTACGATAACGGCAGAGCGTGGAGAAAACACGATCATGCGCATTCGAGACTCGATCTAGCCGCTATGTTTTTAATATTATTTTATTGCGACTTTTTGTGATCGCAGTACTACACACTCGGTGTGTACTGCGCCGGCTAAACCTTCGATGTACTGGTTCAATCGCATCAAAAATATCGAGTGAGACCATTACCACGTTAAATCATAATATTATTAATACATGAAGCAAAAAAAATGTACTCCATTTTACGAAAATTCCACGGACGGAGGACTATGAAATTTGGAAGAAGTTTGGAGCAAGTATCCAGAAAGGAAGATTCTTATATATAGGCGTTAGAAATAAATAATTTATTAAAAAAAAAACAGTACCATGCTTTTGACACACTGACAAACTGAGTATCAAAATTGAGAACATATTAAATATTATTTATCTTTAATGTCCATAGTCTTTGACAATAGAACCTCAATGGTCGAATTTCGAATAAGTGAATATGATGGCCTATTGTTTACTCATTGACGTATTGATACATCACCTAACTAATGTGTAAGAATTACGCTGAATGATTTTATGTTTAAAAGTAAGAATGTTTTGTGTAATACAGACATAAAACCTTCGAACTATAAAACATAAAATTTATATAATTCAGCGTAATTCTATGTTTTTAAGTTAGAAGGTTTTATATCACACAGACATAAAACCTAAGTAGGCTTTATAAAAAAAAAAATATAAATATAATGTTTTAAAATTAGACTTCAAAACATAAAATTTATTTAGGTGATGAATCAATACGTTAATGAATAAGCAATAGGTCAAGGCCTTGCAGACTGCTACGTAGCTAGTATAGCGACGAAGTGCTTCTATCACCGTTCGACCAATGAGCCTTCGATGTACTCGTTCAGTCCCATCAAAAATGCCGAGTGTCACCCATTACTAAATTTAATATTATGAATTGTATGATATGCAAGCTTCTAGCTTCAAAACATATAATTGATACGTTTTAACCTACTTCATAAACATTAGTTAGATGACTCATTACGGTATTAAATACGCATACTGCGTTGTTGGTCTAGCTGTAGCGTGTTCACCCGCAGAGAACGAGGTCCTGGGTTCAAATCCCGGGGCGGGCCAAAAGTTATTTCGGGATTATTCTGTAAAAAGAAAAAAATCGCAGTATCAGCCCCGAAGTCTGGCACTTGGTGGTATTATATGGTGCCTCAGAGAGCACCTAAATCCGTCGGTCCAGTTTCCGGTCGTGACGCTAGTCGTCGCATCGGATCGTGGGAGAATTATTATTATATAACATGTTTATTACCACTATTATTTACAATATATTATATAAGGGTATTTTAATACGAATACAACTTATAAAATATATGGGCTACATGGAGAGAAATTTCCGCACAATCCTGGCATTCGCCAGCAAAACCGCCGTCTGCATGTAACTCTCCAGCCAGATATCAAGCCCTAAACTGGCAAGGCTGATTTTCAGGGATTTAGGAATAACTCCATTTATTATATTTATTATTATTATTCGGATATATAAGCTATATTACTTCAAAGTTTCATCAAAATCCTTTCGGTAGTTTTGCGTGCAAGAGTAACAAACATCCATACATCCATACTCACAAAATTTCGCATTTATAATATTAGTAGGATATGTATGTATTTTGAATATAGGTATATGTATATCAGTTGTCTGGTTGTCACATTACAGGCTCTGCCTATTTTGGCAGTGTATTAGTTGTCTCAAGATATTTATTATGTTTTCAACCATATTTTAAAACAAATCACGACTTCAACAAAATAATGACAATGTATTGTGGTTAAGTTTCCTTGTAGTCATTCTAAGATACAAGGAATCTGGTGCTATGACGTTACAGTTTATCATCTTCCACGCAACTGACGTCTGCTGGTGGCTAGAAAGGTAAACATTGGTATTACGAGTAAATGATCACTGGAATTATACGGATTTGTCGATATTATAAATGGTCGTCGATATTTTCATTCGCTCATAGAGCTGTCCGACTGGGGAAGTACCTCCACCTTACAGAAGACATTCCTTAATAATAACAATAATTCTAATGTTGTGTTTCTGCAGGCATCTACCAGCCACGTCAACCGGCCCATGCTGCCCATTCTTTGGGAGATATTTTATATTGTTTTTTACTCGGGTTGTTTTCTACGCCCACCACATGATCAAATGGGTCTGTGGTCACCGTAGCCTAGTTGGTAGTGCTCCTGCCTACAAAGCTGGTGGTCCTGGGTTCGAATCCCGGTAAGTGCAAATATTTGTGTGATGAGCACGAATATTTGTTTCTGAGTCATGGATGTTTCTATGTATTTAAGTATTTATCTATCTGATGTGAAGATCTGTGTGACATTGTCCCTAGATATTATTGATTTTTTTTTTTTTTTTTTTTTAAATATCTTGGGACAATGTCACACAGATCATACTAGCCCCAAACTAAGCAAAGCTTGTACTATGGGTACCAGGCGACGATATACATACTTATATAGATAGATAAATACTTAAGTACATAGAAAACATCCATGACTCAGAAACAAATATTCGTGCTCATCACACAAATATTTGCACTTACCGGGATTCGAACCCAGGACCACCAGCTTCGTAGGCAGGAGCACTACCAACTAGGCTACGGCGACCGTCAAATACTACGGTGACCGTCAATTATTGTTATTATATTATATACCTTGCCGGCAGACACACAGCAGTTTAATTATTAATTGTCTGAATATTTTATAGTGTGTCATTATGGCCCCAAAATGTCTCCATAATGCATAATAAATGTGACGAGTTATGGAGCCCGTATAATAACGTTATGTAGTTACAGCATAGCTAATAAAATTGTTATTCTTAGACCAATACATCGTTAAAATGTGAATCATTCCAGTTTCCGTATACTATTGATAGCAATGTGAATCTTTGTTTGGTACCTACTCGTACGTATTTTATAATGCTGAGATAAGGCATTAACAGCCTCTTTGTCTGGGCGGTGAGTAAGTATTCCGTCCAGGATGATGTGTTCTGAAGGTCGCGTATTTGATTGCCGGAAGTTTTTGTAGGTATATAAAACTTGGATCTGGTTTGAGTTCGACAGCTCGTTCCGTTTCTCAACAGTCCACTTGTTGTATGTTTGTTACTTCTTCACGTCTTAACGGCTGGAGCGATTTAAATAAAATTTGTAAAACCGCGGGACACAGCTAGTAATATATAATATCCTGGGACATTATTTACACACGTCCATCTGATCCCAAACCAAAGAGCTTGTACTATAGAAACCAGATAACTAATACAATACGTATACTACTTTTCTTTTGTAAATACATACTTATATAGATAATTACATCCAGACTCAGGACAAACATACATGTTCATGCACACAAATATCTGTCCTGGGTGGGAATTGAACCCACGACCTCCGGCGTCAAGTTTCGGATCATCAATCAAATGACCGTGTGCGAATAATGTCCCAGTATATTATTATTATTAAACTGTTTGCCAATAGAATTGATGCAAGTGGCAACCCTTGGCTGAGACATTCCATCTACAGCATCATTTTCGCTAGCTATTGCCATAAACAGCACAGCTAAGACACTTATTTCTCATTACAGGATACCAACGTCCTTGGCTTCAAAGGACCTCGCAAAATGACAGTAATCCTGCCAGGCATGACACCCGACCGGCAGAGAGTCACCATCGCCCCACAAGATGACAGCGAAACGCTCCTCGAACGGCACAAAGCCCAAAACTTAGACGACATAGTTGTCTTACACAACAAAACGCCGGTATGGAACGATGAAACCCAGTCGTACGTCCTCAACTTCCATGGGAGAGTGACTCAGGCAAGTGTGAAAAACTTCCAAATTGTACACGATTCTGAACCGGAGTATGTGGTGATGCAATTCGGCCGTATATCAGAAGATGTGTTCACTATGGACTTTAGGTATCCGTTGTGCGCCCTCCAAGCGTTCGGGATAGCTCTAAGTTCGTTTGACAGCAAGCTTGCTTGCGAGTGATCTCAATTTTACAAGTTTTTTTTTATATATTCATGAGGCTATGAATACTCTATGAAGGTCTCAGAATCTACTATGAAGGTTATTTATTTGATTTTATTTAATGACATTTTGGTTTTTTGTATCAATTATTCTGGTCGAAATGCATTTATGTATATTTGTAGCCCCATGATACTAAACTGGTGATGTAGCGAATACCTTACGATTTTCGAGTCAGAATCAGAGCCGTATGGATCTGATTCTGACTTACGCATTGAAGATATTGGAAATACGAAATTAAGTTGCTTTTTTGTCGGAAAAATTTGAAAACTGCGCTGATATTTATGTACTTTATTTATTAGGTCTTTGAGATACCTACATCGTTGTTTGTACATGATTGGTTAAATTTTACAAAAGAATAATATTCTTTTGTAAAAATTAAACTGTACTGTGGAAACAAGCAAGCAAGATAAGAAGTCTCCAAATTACCGAAATAGATTGGTCAAATGCATACTTAAATCTGCTAATAAGATTATGGTGTTTAATAAAATCTTATCAGCAGATTTAAGTATGCCTTTGACCACAGTACAGTTTAACTTTTACAAACAAATATTATTCTTTTGTAAAAGTTAACCAACCATGTACAATCAAACGTTTGAAATCAATTAAAAATATTTTGACAGTTTGAAATCACTTCCAATACATCGCATATTTATTTGTTCCAGTCTATCGATATTCGCTACATCACTAGTAAAGGAACATGTTATTGAAACCAAAACGCACATACTTTAGTTTCGGTGCTTGTTGTGACGTGGTTGTGTTTGTTTACCTAGCATCGATGATTGAACGAACTTTAGTACTTTAGAATAGAGCCTTTTTTTGGCAGCACTATTTATAAACGAGTCTGCGGAAAACGAGGCGTGTGAAAATTGGAACGAAGCGTTGTGATTGGCGTAACGTATCACGCCATTAATATAACAACCAATCATAGGGCTAGATTCTAGTCGACAGCACGAACTAACTTCTGATTTTAGAAACTTCATAATAAGTCTGCTGATCTTATTCTCAGATCGAATGTTCTCGCTCTTAAGTACAAATTCAAACAGAATTAACTTAAGAACCTTATACATCATAAAGTTGTGCTTTTGTATACTGCCGTTCATGGTAATTGCTACTCTATGATACCGTATTAAAGTAACATTTACCTTGATATCTCATTGTTCTGTTACGGCAATCCAGTGATTGTACAACACAGATTTACTTAAGGCCCAGCCTTCAACGCACAGCCATTGTATTAGGATGGTTTACGTGGTATTAAAATAATTGTATGCTGTTGTCTATAATAATCAGAACAAATTTACAAACTGATATTTTTTGTAATGCAAAGTATGACTCAACTAGGGTTGCCATATGTAAATAGAGGGATGCCTGTCTATGGTACCTAAAATGCCTGAATTTTCAGGAAACTGCCTGTTTAAAGCAAAACGCTGTAGGTAATAAGTAAAAGCCAACAGATAATAATGAAGAAGGATATTTATTAATACTGATGTAAGAGAGCGTTGTGGTGTGAAAGAGGATGTAGTCACAAAGATTGAAAAAGGTATGCTGAGATGGTTTGGCCATTTAGGAAGGGTGAATGAAAGAAGATTGACAAAAGAAGTATACCTGGCCTGTGTGAATGGTACAACCGGAAGGGGAAGACCTCGTAGAACATTCTCTGATCAAATCAGAGATGTACTTAAGAAAGGTCAGGTCAGAAGTACCCTAAACCGGCGAGCATGTATGAAGAATATAATGTCAGTAAACGAAGCGAAAGAGGTATGCAAGGATCGTGACAAATGGATATCCGTTGTCTCTGCCTACCCCTCTGGGAAACAGGCGTGAGTCTATGTATGTATGTATATTTATTATTGATATTTGTCGGAGGACATTATTTTTTTTAATAGTTCTTTCTTTTCTAGTATGTAAATGTAAAATCTTCACGAATATAGTTTTGCATTTAAGCAAGCGCGATGCTAAATTTAAAAATGCCTGCCTTAGACAAATGCCGGCCGCACGCCTGTCTAAACCTTAAAATGCCTGTCAAACGCGCCTAACGCCTGTCATATAGTAACCCTAGACGCAACTCATAAAAGTAAACTAGTTAAGGAAAAGTTTGTGAGATACGAAAACTATCATTTAATCTACCCATATAAAATGTATCAGCTTAACGTTATACTGGTATGGGAGTAAATTTTTGTTTTTGAGTATTTCTATTAAACTCCCTAAGTTACACCCATTATTTATATCGTAGAAGTCGCTTTGGTACGCAAGAAATCTTAAAGTCGTGACGACGATATAGGTAAAACAGCTATTCCCATTTTCTTGATGAGTCATAAAAGTAAAAATTTGTTCTGAATATTTTGGAATTTTAATGTAATAAAAATTACCGAAAGTGTTTATTAACATGTAAGACATTTAAATGTGCGAGCGTAATGAGTGCGTGATCGAGCGTAATGAGTGCGTGATCTCAGAAATAAGATCAGTTTAGATACAGAACTAAGAAATGTGATTATAGTATTATTTAACAAAAGGACTAATCTATTTTTCATCATCGTTGTCTTAAAACTATTATAATAACATATTTACCAGTTATTTTATAATTTAAAAAAAAAACCCGGTTTACTTCACACACAGACTACAACTTTTGACCATAGTCACTTTTGTTTTGGCATCTATGCATATTAGATGTCAAAACAAAATTGATATATTTTCTATAGATTCGCTCTGTCCATATACGCGATGCCTTATTTTGAACGCAGACTGTGGTTTTTAATAAAAGTCCAAAACCAATAAATTGCAAAACATGCCTACTGGCTCATAATTATGAAATAAAGGGTTAACCTCTAAATTTCCTTCGGTAAATACTCCATCTATGAAATATCTATGGCCGTCAGCTTCCTTTCCCCGTTTCGCGTATAAGTAGGCCTTGTCGTATATCGTTTGAGCATACTATATTATCACATTTCTTAAACGAGTCAAAGTGTAATGACATCTGAAACCGCCATACTTTTCCGCTACGCGTCGCGTACGTCAATATTGATGACAGATGTCAAATATGAAATACTAGTAAAATTATAATGTCATTGATACTGCCGTAACCGGGTAGCGCCGAAATGCTATTCACATACAGTTTCTGACGCCATAGGAAGAGGTCCAAATTGAACCCAAGGAATTGCATACTACCTGTTTTTAGCTAGAAAGCAATGATGGAATTTATTTAGATTTTTTACGTGATTTATTTTACACCTAAGTATATCGGAAATTAAGCTTGCTGTAGATAGGAATGTTTAAATGAACTGTAATATTTTATTAGATGGGTCGATTAAGTGCAGTCACTACATCCTTAGATTGGCGTTGAACTGCCGCCATTGCTTATTTTATTAATAACATTTTAATTGAAAAGAAAGAATGAAAAGCATACACATCTGGAACATGTTTCACTTTTACAGGTTACAATTTAATCAATAATGGCTAGTTTAAACTGTGTTAATGACACGTTTATGTAAACAAATTACAGCCTCCTTTATACACGTTGTAGCATAGTAGAGGACCATTGTAGGAGCTACATATATATAAACCCATGACAGTGGATATATTATAGAACATCACATAGATGAACATGGCATAGATTAAAGAAAATCAGGTAGTGAATTACAAAAATATTGATTTTTGCCTTCCCATACAAAATGCGTCAGCTGATCGATATTTTTGTGTCAGAAATTAAGTAATTAATTTCTGTGTTTTAAAAGAGTCAATTTATTACACATTATTTCATAAATTTTTGTTTAAAATTGTAGATGTACAGACGGCATCACATCCAGCTGCCCCAATCTGTCATATTTCTTATAGATTTTTTTACTTTCAATTGGGGAAATTGACAGATTGGGGTAGCTTGATGTAGTGGCGTTTGGACATTTGAAATTGCCTGCTAAACCAATTATGGTCTCCATTATAGGCTAGAATTTTGTTTACATAAACCCTCTCTAAACGACAATTGCTTTACCCCACAAAGCACGTACTCATTGTTGACAACATTCCTTAATAAATTAAACATTGTGTTTTGGTCTGTTGGCGGATATAGTGACTGCACAAATATTCGAGAGCATAAATATCTAGATTGGTATTGTAAGCTGTTATTATGATGGCATGACTGTCTAATATCCATGACATAATATTTTGCGGCTAATTTGTACACACTGCTACATATCAAGCTATACATTTCCAATATAAGCTGACGTCTAATTTTAATGAAATCCTATACAACGCGTGATCAGCTTATACTGGAAATGTAGAGCTTGGTATTTAGCCGTGTGTACAGTATTTAATAACGCATTCACTGATTTCATCTTATGAAGGATTTATTACAGTAAGTACTGCAACGTTGCAATTTATTTTCTTATTTGTAAAAGTATAACTCGTAGAACTGACGGCCGTTGGGGCAGAAAGATTCTCGACCACGAACCGGAAGACGCAGCGTGGGCGGCCCCCTACAAGATGGACCGATGATCTTGTGCGGGTCGCTGGAAACTGCTGGATACGAATAGCGCAAGACCGGCAATTGCGGAGCTCTTTGGGGGAGGCCTTTGTCCAGCAGTGGACGTCTTTCGGCTGATATGATGATGATGATGAAAAGCATAACGCTTTGTTGTGACCTAAAAAGTTAAACTGGAAGTACCCATGGTAGTACGCCTGTTCGATTTGTTAAAACAAAATTTACAGATGACCTAAAGTGTCGTTAGTTCTTAAAGCGAAGTAAGTTTCTTTTTTGTTGCGGAGTACTTCACAAACTTATAATAGACGGACACAAATTACATCCAGACTCCGGACAACTAATAGGCCACACAAATAGATATCCGGCGCGGGAATCGAACCCGGAACACGAAGTGACGAGGTGACTGTCTAGGCTCTCTTTCTAAAACTGGGAAGTTCTAAATTTAATCACCTGACGGGTTTCGAATCAGTACCTACTAATACAGGGTGGGCGCTGTGTTAGCTACAAGCTATACACACCCGTAGATCAATTTACGAATTCCTGCCTTAGTTAGGCATATAGGTTATATGGCAATAAATTGTGACGTTGCCATCCTTACTATGTAACCCTTAAAATTTCATCACAAAGCACAAATATCATTAAATATAATCCACCATAATATTTTTATGTGGCCATTAGAACCGAAAATATAATTTAACGCCATAATATTAATAACCAATTCACAATTATTGTATGTACAAACTATTCTTAAGTATCACTTAGAATTAATTTTGTATCCTAGTCACTTTAGGGCTTAGTTATATTTAATTTAACACTAATAATAATTTTAATTGCACAAATTATTTTTAGTAACTATCATGAATTTGCAATGTCGATTTTTTATTTGGTGTATTTAATAAAAATTGTTAATATTATTAATGGTAACTGTATCGGGAAATTGGTATAATTAATTTAAGTTGAGCTAGGCCAACTGTTTCTATCTTCTCAGGAGTTCATCTTCAGGGTGAATGAGTCTGCTGCCGTGCAATCAGTTAAATGCCGCAATGGGTACCGTCTGCATAACCCCTGGCAGAGAATGCCTGCAGCTTTAAGTCCGCCTTTCATTGTTGTGCATAAAGTTTAAAAAAAAAACACACCTTGTATGTGTCATTTATCAAGAGAGATGCTCTCTTGGTAAATGACACTATACAATGTGTTATATTTTTGTTTTTTAACATTATGCACAACAATTATTTATCAAAGGCGGACGTAAAGCCGAAGGCATTCTCTGCTAGAGGTTATGCAGAGAAAATAAGGAGCCTAGTTTGCCTATGTAAATGAATAACTTGTAAAACAACACTCAGAAAAATAGATAAACATTCCATGCAAGAAAAGCTATCAACTGATATACTTTGTATCAGGAAACAAAAGATTATTTTTGGTGCTTTACAGTTTGTGAAGCTTTTTTTTGCTTTTCTTTGATTTGTTTACTCTTAGTTATGGGTGGTTAGCGCACCTTATATATCCTTGACTATTTAGGATACACAATGTTTTGTAAGCTTTAGCGATATAGGACCGTTTGGCAAACAGTTTCGTTTAACTCGGAAGCACATCTTCATGGAGAATACGACCAGGACGACGTTAGGTCCCATCTCGAACTTCTGAAAAGATCGAAATAGTTGGCAAACCCCAACTGAAATTAATAACTTCATTTACCCGCAAATGTTATTTGACGAACAAGTTTATTTATAAGTAAATTATGTAAAAAAATGCTAATCACTATATAAAATTGACCCAAGTAAGTTTATACTAAATATATGCAAAGATGTTATAAAATCACGTTTTAATCCTTATTATGTTAGCCAGTATGCCGCACCAGTATTATTTTATTTTATATGTTGTTAACCTTTAATTTATCTACCTGACAATAATATTGTACATTCGGTCCACTGCCTTCTCCTTAAGGTATGGAACACAACCTACGGTTCGAGTTACCAACTATAGTCCAAGGCCTATAAGACCCGACACATCACAGACAAAGCCTCGTCTCAGAACTGAATAAAGTTCCTGACTCTTAATTAGATAATATTGATGATAATATTGTAATAGATCAACAGGAACGCTACACAGTAAATTTCTTCTTTTCAGCAAATATTTTTTTAATTTAGCCTAAAATTTTTCTAAATATTATGTCGTTTTGAGGACAGGTAGTTTTGAGGTCAAAATTAATAAGAGACAGACTAGAAACAGATGACTGCAAAAACAAACACATAATTTGAATAACGCCAAACGCCGTGGTTGGATGAAAGTACTATCCCGCGTGATTAACAACATTTTGAAGCCTGGAAAAGATAAAGAAATTAAAATATTTCGTCCTTGCGTGGGAGGAATGTCGACTCTGCTATCATTGTGCCGATAGTCGTTTCTGCCAATGCTGCTGCCAGTTATTAAATATAAAACTGGCAGCAGGAACAGGGGCAGGAACCTACAGACAATGCATTACGAGCTGTGTCGATTTTTTTTTTCTGTTCAGCTATTGGCAGAAACGAGTATCGGCACAATGACAGCATAGACAATCCCACATGCTAATCGTCTCCCATGCAAGGTCTAAATATTTTATTTTTTTGTCTTTTGCAGCCTTCAAAAGGTTGCTATCGTGGCATGGTTACATCAACCAGCACTGTTCGGCGTTATTAGTTGTTTGGTTCTAATCCTGTCTCTTAAGAATATTTGTGTCTTGATGTTGTTCTTTTTTTCGAATTGTCAAAACGAGATATCTTTGGAAAATTTGTAGGCCAAATTAAAATAATACTTCTATATAAATTCCGGGATCTCTCCGGAAACTAAAATTCAAAATCTCTACATGGACTAAGGGGGCTTTGGACACAAACATTTGCCTTGATACTAGTAGTAAGATAATCTTTGATTTTAATCAGTATTCAATACAAATATACTTCACATCCAAAATCAGCAGGTGTGCCTGCCTCGGTCCGCATCGTAGGTTGTGCATTTCAACCCTAATATTGAATTTAAAATATTAATAAAAATTGTATCGGACAAATGTAAAAATAACTATTAGAATAAATAAATGTGCCTATGATTAGGTTACGTGTTTAGTAGTTAAAATGAGGAACATAAAATGAATTGTAAAATAGTTAAATATTGAAATTAATGTCAACGCGTGGATACCATGAGCTTTGTGTAATACTCTAGTATTGTAGAATATGTTGTATGTTGAACTGGGTCTGCATGGTGTATGTTTTCTTTGTACAATATACATATTATAATACCTACAGTGTTCACAATCTGCGTTAAGAATCAGAAGAAACAGAAATCTGATTAGTAGACCACTTTATCTGCGCCACAAGGTGTATGCACTTAGATCGTGTATGGGATGTTTTTTTGTGCAAATCTATTCACTATGTGGACCCAGTTTTAGAAGTAGTTCGTCCCAGTAATAATGTATTACCAGTTTATTATTCTTATATCAACCACAATATACATATGAATAAAGAATATAATGACAGTAAACGAGGCGAAAGAGGTGTGCAATGATCGTGACAAATGGAAGTCCGTTGTCTCTACCTACCCCTCTGGGAAACAGGCGTTAGTCTATGTATGTATATCAACCACATATCTATGTTTGGACAAAAACTTTATTTAAAAACACATATTTTTAGTCAAATTATATAGGTACCAAGTAATGGCGAGGGGTAATAAATTATTCAAGTTTGCTTAAAATAATGACTGTTCCAAAAATAATGTGAAGTAGCTTGCCATTGACATGTTTATATTATTTATTTTATTTATATTAATTAATGTAATAGACAGGCTTAATAAATTAGATCACAAGGTGGTACAAGTTAGGAAATCAGTGTTGTTGCGTTCCTAATTGAATGTTTAGTATAGAATAAATTAATATTAATCATAATCGGCTTCGTGAGAAAGTTATGTTGCTTTAATTTCTAGGTGTTGTGTGTAGCTCTCCCTGGCTGGCTTTCATGGCTGACACTGAAAATTTACCGTCAATAGTTGATCGTATAGATATTGAATTTATTAAATATATATATATATATATATTACTAAGAAAAGTCATGCAAAAACCGTTCAGTAGGTTTTGCGTGAAACAGTAACAAACATACCATACTCACAAACTTTCGCATTTATAATATTAGTATATAGCAAATATAATTTGAGTAGACACAAATATAATACAGAAAGCAAATAGAAATAACAATCGGCTTATAAAAGTTTAATATGCAAGCGTTTTAAGTTCATGACGGGGATAGAGTGGGGATGCTCTGTCCCTTTCACGCAATATTACTTAATAGAGCTTGTATTGCTTCACTACAAGTGACGTCATATGTTAGTATTGCGCGTTCTTTATCTAACATAAATGTATAACATAATGTAATAAAGAATTGAGAAAACATGATTTTTAAATGCTTTTAATAACTTCATTAGTTTTAAGGCAATCTGAATTTTGTTTATAGTCTGTCTTTTCTATTACACGATATGGAGGAAGTTCAGAATAATCATGCAGTTATTCAATATTCAAATTTATCAAAATTGTAAAGATTTTTGGTCACTTTCCAAGTCCCCTTCCTAAAGAAAACATGTCTCAGGATTTTTTTTTATTTTGGGTTTTTGAGATATCTTGTTTGGATAATCCAATGTATTTGATATTGATTTTCTTCTTTTTCCCACCTGGTATTCTAGATGGAATTATGACTCCATTCCTAAGTCGGCTCATCGGAGATGCTCCCGGAACTTGCTTTAGAGGTAGTAAGTTGCTTTATTATTTATAGATTACATGGAGTATTTTTGTCTTTCGGGGACATCCTCTGGACCTGAGAACACCGTCTCGCCTTCAGTAATACTATCTTGTTTGGCATCAGCAGGATCAGAGAATTTATCAAATGTTAGATTCTCGACAGTGTCTTCCACTGTTTCGGGTAATTTTACTACCTGGACAAATCCATCCTTAAGATCCACTACTCCATGATTAGCGTTGGAGGTATGTTTGCTCCAGTTTAAAAACTCCTTAAATCTCCCAAGGTTTTCTTTCTGTACGGGTAAGACAAAGGATGGAGGATTTGAGGGTTTGAACATGACTTTAATTTTCTCCATCGTCTCCTTAACCGACTTAGAGCCAATTTCACCGCTAAAATTAAACGCGATCAATTGACGCTAAACTCAGTTCAGCGTCATGTAGCCGAGTTAGCGTCCATTGATGACGTTATTTTTAACGGTAAAATCGGCTCTTAGATGTTGCTTCGATAATAATGTCCTTGTGATCACTAGGGATGTCTTCAGAATCTGAGTCTGGTGGTGACTCCACGACAGATTGTTCACATTCCCCCCATCAATTCGTCTGAGTTATCAGAGGACTCTTTTTCATCCATCTTAGTCCTTTATTGATCATCTTAGTTGCCAGAGTCATATAATTCCCCATACTGGAAATATTGCCTCCGTGCTCATTATACAAGGCGACACTAGATTCCTATTTGAGTTTCGCGTAGAACCCTTGTTCGTTCACCCTTTGGTAGCTTCTAGATTCCTTATCCATTTTGTGAATATATATTTCTGTTGATTTCTGTGATGATTAATCTATAGTACTTACAGAATACCTCTATACAAGATGTAACTTAAATTGTGGAAGTAACTTTATAAGCTTAGTTTACTAGTTTATAAAATCGAATTTCTAAATTCAAAATAAAGATTAACTTTCATTACACAAAATAACAGATCAGCACGTTTTGGCCATTTTGTCTTTCGCATATCTACGGGTTAAGATCTTATTGAG
This sequence comes from Pseudoips prasinana, assembly GCA_951640165.1. Classification (NCBI taxonomy): domain Eukaryota; kingdom Metazoa; phylum Arthropoda; class Insecta; order Lepidoptera; family Nolidae; genus Pseudoips; species Pseudoips prasinana. The sequence continues at coordinate 8,414,282 of OX621249.1, forward strand.
TTAGTGATATCTTTGAATAATTTTGTTTTTCTTATTTTGTGTCATTTTCTTTAATTTTCGTCTAATTTTTTTTATTGCCTGGAAAGGCAAACCGTCAGTACTAAAATTGTAACGAAAGGTTAGAATTTCTCTCTCATCATTTTAAAGTCGGTCATTAAGTCAGTCAGCCTAGCCAGGAAGAGAAACAAATGTTGCTTATAAAATGATGTTATAAATAAGGGTTCCTAAGTTTAAACTGCTGCGCCCCACGATGTTCCTGTACAATGCGATTATAATAAGAATACTTAGGACCAGGCTATTGCCATGTTCTGACGCACAACTAGAACTCAGAACCGTGTGCGAAAAAAATGTAATTATAAAAAAAAATGTTATATTAATCGCATTGTACGCAATTATTGTCGCCTGTATGTTTATTCAGGGTATAAAGCTATCTTCATACCAATTTTTATAAAAATCTGTTCTAACTCACACACATGTGCAGACGCCACCACATTAAGCTACCCCAACCTGTCAAATTTCCCCAATTGTAATTGAACTTTATGCTTATATCATAAAGTTGAAAATCTGTAAAAGAAATTTGAAAGATTGGCGTAGCTGGATGTGCTGGCGTCTGTACATAACGTATTGTAGTAGTGTGGTTCACTGACATACTACAAAATGACATTTAATTTGGTAAATTTGTAAATATTAAAGTATGAATTTTGGTGTACTGTGCCTTTGATAATGATAGGTTTAATGTTGTGCCTTTTATTTTCTTGTGTACTGTGTATTTTATATATTTACCTGACGCTTTCGTAGGCACAAATTCTTCTTACTAGTGAACTAATCGCTTTTACACCTTGGAATGTTTAGAATAGGCAAACTTTTACAAGCGAAGCTGTCTAGGGCTAGAGTAGTGTGAATGTTCTGTAATGTGTATTAAATGTTAAGTATAAAAGTATTTTGTAAATTCATAAAATGTCCATGTAACTTGTGAATTTATATAAATTTTGCTCATTATGCAAGTTGGTTAATACTAATATTGAATGAATTTAACTGAAGTCTGCTTATTGTCACGTCTACATGAATTTAACAATGGAATTAATTAAAATAATATCTATCAATATCTATACAAAATCAGCAAATTAATTGGAATTTTAATGAAATAGCTTAAAACATTTACCATGCATTTTTTAAGGATTTATGTAATAGTTTAAGACATATTTGTGGAGATTTATGTAAAACCCCGAAACATTTTCCATAATTTTCTGTATTTAGGTCATTGCTAGCAACATTTTTCATAAATTTGTGGAGTATATAATATGTAACAGCCCAGAACTATTTCCATATTTTTTTGAGTATTTATGTAATAGCTCGAAACATTATCCATAAATATGTGGACTTGTATAGGTCGATTCGTTTTCCATATATTTTGCAGTATTTATGTAAAAGCCCGAAACATGTTCCATAAATTTGTGAAATCTTAATGTAATAGCCCAAAAAAATGTTCTTTAATTTGTGGAGTATTTGCGTAATAGCCCGAAACAATTCCATAAATTTGTAGATTGATATGTAATAGCCTAAACCAATTTTGGGAAATACAGTTCTTTCAAATGCTTAAATATGTGAAATAGCCCTAACATTCCATATTTTTTTGGGTCATTTATCTAATATGTATTTTCTATAAACTATCAATTATTATATGGTTATAAATATGTACCTACATAAGTATAAAGATACAATAAGTTTATGATGTTTACATTTTTGATGTATAAAAATATTTGTGATATCTATTGTAAATAATGAAGTATTAAACACAGTATAATTTAAGCAATGAATTGTAATTTAGTGGAGCACTGTGCATTGTTTGTCCATTGAAATGAAATATCTTTGATATAATTTATTGATTTCCCTGAAAGATCATGTTTGTGTGTTGTCACTATGTTTGACATAAAAATTATTTATTACATACATTCCTTATTTGTGATACAGAATCGTGATTTGTTATCAATAAATTGTATTGGTGCAACTAATCTCTTTTATTTCTATATTAATACCTGTCTCAGCCCCTTCTAGTTTTCGTATTGGGAAGAAGCCATTACGTTTCAAAGGGGAACTAACAGCGTGAGCGTCTGAAAGGCTGGTTGCTTAGAGCCGCCTGTCATAGGCAACCAGCCATTCTGACGCTCACGCTAGGTATATTGAAGAATTGCTCTCCAATTGCTTAATTTCTTCAATAATTGCTACATATTTTGACTAGCCATTCTGACGTCAGGATGGATGGTGGTCGTCGTTTTCCGTGAAAGACGCAGAATTTCTAAAGTTTGTTTTATCAATAATTTGGTTGAGGTATGGGCGGGGTGTGTGACCATGGTGTATAAAACGAAAACTTAATATACCTACTTAGGTACTTCTATTTTTTATGCCCATTTAGACTGACAAGTCCCATCTAATGTACAAATACGAACGGACAAATAGTGCTCTTATTTAGTAGGACAATACGGAAAATAACAATGTTATAGGCTGAAGTCTTAAGTCAGTAGGTAATAGTTGAGAAATTTGTATTCATTAAGTCAGTAAACTAGCTATGGCCCAGTAAGCAGTCGCCATACCATATGGATGCTTGCAACACCTGAGGCATCAATTGCACATTTACCCATTTGACCTTATTACTACTTTTTAAAGTGCCTCTGAAATGAAAACTTAAATGATCTTGATGGTGTTCTTCCCAAACCAAAATGGCTTTTAGCCCAATCTGAACAAAAAATCAACACTATACTTACGGCGCAGCGGCTAAGACAGTCCTCGCCGCTTCCTGCCGCGGGTTCGAATTCCGCGCCGGACAACTATTTGTGTCGGTCTATTATGTTTGTAAAGTTCCCCGCGACTTTTGGATTAGATTCCCTAGTGCGGGCGTTCTTTTAAAATAAAAAAAAAACTAACAGTTTCTTAATACAGACCCGCCATACGGCTACCAGATAACCCGAACTCTAAACGTCCTCCACTTGTACTGGCATCAGCTTACATGCCAGGAGATGGTGAACCTCCACCAAAAGAACTGAGTGACCTGGTACAACACTGTGAAGACAACAGCTGGGACATCATCATCTCGGCAGATGCAAACGCGCATCACCCACTATGGGGCAGCGCGATGCCAAATAAGAGAGGTGAGCTACTAACTGACTACATATTTTCAACCAACCTATCTATAATAAACAGGGGCTCTGAACCCACTTTCGTAAGCTCCAGATACCAAACCATAGTGGACATTACCCTGGCGTCAGATGGTGCAAAAGAAATTTTGTCTAACTGGCATGTTTCTCCCGAACCATCTTTCGCAGACCACAGGAGAATCTGCTATGTTATCGAAGTGTTCGAGAAAGGGATACAACCAAGACGCAATCCTCGTAGGACAGACGTCACAAGGTACCAAAACCTCCTCGAAAATGAGGTAAGTAAACTCACTTTCAAAAACATGCAAACTAACACTGACAACATCGAAGACAATTTAAACACACTAACCAACTGTGTGCAACTGAGTTATCAGCAGGCATGCCCACTTGAAATACCGACAATAGGTACCAAAAATCAATGGTGGGGGCCAGAACTGGAAAAACTCAAACGAAATCTAAGAAAACTCTTCAACCGTGCAAGAAACACGAGGACGAAGAAGATTGGGAGAGATACAAATTCGCCCAATATCACTACAAAAAACGTATAAGATATCGCAAAGGACAATCCTGGCGGCGCTTCTGCGACAACATCAAACAAACCAATGAAGCTTCAAGAGTGAAAAAACTACTATCCCAGGATGACAAGCGCACTCTGGGCTCACTCAAAAAGCAAGATGGAACATATGCCACTTCTGATGAAGACATAAGCAAAACACTCATTGAAACACATTTCCCAGGCTGCCAAATAACTGATAACACCGACTGGGGGACACCTGTGGAATACAAACCGAGTCGTTTAGACTGGAAAACTGCTGACGCAATAGTAACAGCAGACAGAATCATCTGGGCAATAAATAGGTTTCTGCCATTCAAGTCCGCGGGCTTGGATGAAATATTCCCAGCATTGCTTCAATGGGGCCATAAAACTATAACACCCCACCTATTAACAATATACAAAGCCTGTATTGCACACCATTACATACCTCGCCAGTGGAGAGAAGTGAAGGTTATTTTCCTACCGAAACCGGGAAAAACTGACTATACCCAGACGAAATCATACAGGCCAATCAGCCTAACATCATTCCTGCTCAAGTCTCTAGAAAGACTTGTAGATAGACACCTTAGAGATGGTGTGCTACAACACACGCCACTACATCGACAACAACACGCTTACAGAACAGGCAAATCAACAGATTCGGCTCTACACGCAGTGGTAGGAACTATAGAAGCAGCCCTATCTGACAAACTGATGACACTAGGCGCCTTCATCGACATCGAAGGAGCCTTCGACAAAACAAAATTCTGTAGCATCAAATACTCCCTTGCCAAACTTGGAGCGGATCAAACTATTAGTGGCTGGATTGACAACCTCCTAAGGCTGAGAGCTATAAGGTTCACAGTAAACTCCACCACGAGAGGTATCGTGGCAAAAGGCTGTCCCCAGGGAGGTGTACTCTCACCCCTCTTATGGAACATCGTGGTGGATGATTTACTACGACGCCTTAACCAAAGATGCTACTACACCGTCGGCTACGCTGATGACATCACGATTCTGATAAAAGGCAACTCAGAAAACATGATTTGTAACCGCATGCAATCTGCCTTCAAAATCGTAGAACAATGGTGCGACCAAAACGAATTAACGGTCAATCCAAAGAAAACAGAAATGGTCCTATTCACAAACAAGAGAAAACCAAACACTATGGACCTACCAATATTGTTTGGCACTAAACTGAGCCTCTCATCGGAGGTCAAATACCTAGGTTTAACTCTCGATAGTAAGCTCAACTGGAATAGACACATAGAGGTGAAAACCGACAAAGCCCGCTCAGTCTTCTGGCAATGCAGAAGACTCATAGGGAAGAAATGGGGTTTGAAACCCTCCATAACCCTATGGCTTTACAAAATGATAATACGCCCAATGATAACATATGGCGTCGTTGTATGGTGGCCCAGAACCCAAACAGGCACCGCAAGGGCCAAACTACAAAGCCTCCAACGACTAGCATGCCTAGCAACGACAGGAAGCATGAGAACTACTTCCACCGCGGCCCTTGAGCCTTGACCTTACTAAACCTCAGACCGTTGCACCTAGTAGTTCAACTTGAGGCCGCGGTTACAGCCATAAGGCTTAACAAAGCTGGTTTGTGGAAGCAAAATAACAGGGAAACGCATACGCGCCTCATGGATGACATACAGAAGACGCTCCCAATGATTGACGCGACATGTGATATAATCCCAAAAACTTTCGTTTTTGATAAAAACTACGCAATCGAACTTCAAGAAGAAGCCAAGGACAGTTCCGGTATCCACGAAGTTAGGATATACACGGATGGATCTAAAACAAATAAAGGCACAGGAGCCGGCGTCTTCTCTAGTGACCTAAACATCAATATATCGACTACTCTAGGAAGCCTAAACTCTATTTTCCAAGCGAAATGCGCGGGAATAATTAGAGCTGCAACAGCAGTCAAGTCTAGAATGGTGCGCGGGAAATCCATACGCATTATCTCAGACAGTGCTTCTGTACTCCAGGCTTTAAAAAGCAACAACTTCAACAGCGGTCTCATCATGGAGTGCCATTGTGCACTCGAAAACATAGCATCTGACAACAAAGTTACACTACAGTGGATCCGGGGCCATAGCGGCTCTCTGGGTAATGACACTGCGGACCAGCTGGCAAGAAAGGGCTCAGAAACGAGGATAGTGGGACCTCTAGTACCCATACCCTTTAACCAACTGAAAACATGGCTTAGTGAAAAAACCACGCAGCAACATGAAAAAGAGTGGATGGATCTAGAATCATGCAGACAGAAGGTTCAGAGATGGTAGAACTAAGGAAGTTCTACCATCTCTGAACAAACGTCTATCACGCAGTCTACTACATCTGAACAGAAAAGATTTGCGCATGGTGATAGGCATAATCACCGGACACTGCACACTAAACAAACACCTCTTCAAGATTGGCGTCACTGACAGCCCCTTGTGCAGAGGATGCATTGAATCTGAAGAAACACCGGCACACGTACTGCTACACTGCAATAGCGTTGCCAGCCAACGGGCAAAGTTCCTAAACGATCCGAAGACACTGCAGGAAGTACTCAAGCCAAGCTTTCGAGGCCTCTTGGACTTCTGGATGGAACTAAAATGGTTTGAGTAGCCAAATAAGTTCACGTACAATGGCCCAATTAGGAGGATAAGTGCGGAAACCAATCACCCAACTAACTAACTAATACAGACCCGTCCATATTCTAAACAAAATATTGTACAGACACCAGCCCATCAAGCTACCCCAATCTGTCAAATTTCCCCAACTGAAAGTGAACCTTATACTTTTGTGATAAAGTTGAAAATCTATAAAATAAATTTGACAGATTGGGGTAGATGGATGTGCTGGCGTCTGTACAAAAAAATAAATATAGAATCTAGCTATATTTATTTTTTTGTACAGACACCAGCACATCCATCTACCCCAATCTGTCTAATTTATTTTCTAGTCTTAAACAACATTAAGTGTTAAATCTGAATTAGAGAATTTTGTGCCATACACAACAGAAAATTCTCTTATTAATAAAATATCTGATCAATAAAATTGATAAATACAACTTTGGTTTTTTCACCAAACCCTATTAATGTTTCATTTTTATTTTTTTTATTTATTTATTTACTTTAATTAAAATGGTAGAACACCAATTACAGTAATATTAAAGTCTTGACAATAATAATATCAAGTAACCTTTGTTAAGAACAAAAATGTTTCTAATTGGAATTGAAGTAATTTTCAAACTCCACACTCTAACCAATACCTCTGTGAAGGACCAATATTGTTTATTTATTACAACAAAATATGATGGTCTTGGTAACTGATCAGCTCAGAGTAGAATAGAATACTCTTTTTGTATGTACACACAAGCAGGATAAATAAGTTGGACAAAATAATACAATCTTGTACAATGGGCGGTCTTATCGCATTAAGCAATTTCTTCCAGACAAACTTTGGATGGCTAGGGGCTGCTTTTTTTTAAAGTATGTGTTTAACAAATGAAGAAGTGGACAGAATAATGTAAAGGGGCATACCATATATATGGTATGTCTACATATTGTTATATGAATAAACATAAATAGAGAGAATAGGTAAGAGAAGTGATTACTAAAGATCAGATAATCGGAGGCAAATTAATGTTAACTAATGTTATTTTGGTACATTATGAAACCAGTTTCTTAGGATAATTACAATTATTCAAAAATTACCGACAATTGAAGTAAGGAAAAGAAACCATATTGAATTTAAATAGTGCAATAGTTATTTGTGTCAAATTGAGTTTATAACATCTCATGGAAACTACATTTGAATTTCCCAAAATACCAATTTTGTTTTCTATTAAAGAATGCTTACTATAGTAGCAATCATCTCAACTTTAGTTTCAAATGCATCCGTTTAACCGATCTCTGGTGATGACAACGGTATATAATAAAAAACTGAACCAAATCCAGAAACCTAGCTTTTCCATACCGATGAGGCATGGAGGCAAATGGCATCAGTGACACTATATTTTAAACCTGGAATGTAATACACATTTACTGGAACTGATGAGATTAACAAATGTTCAGTGAAGGGAAAGCATCTATTAACCTAATTAAATGCCATAAAAAGGTAACCAAGACAATATTTAAACATTTAAGTGCAAAATAACAAAAACGCATAGGTTTTACATTTTTTTATTGTCAGCTTAAATACAAAAATTATTCAGTTTTAGCCGCGGCTGCTTTAGGTTTCTTCGCCTTAATGGGCCTCTGTGAGCGAAGGATTGCTGACGCACGGCGGAGGGTGGCCTTTGACAGGTCAGTGCGGTAGTGGTTGGCTTTGAGCAACCTCTTTACCTTGAACAGGGATCTCCTGGCGCCGGCTTTGAATGTACGGCGGATTGTGTTCTTAGCGGGCTTGTTGGTCGCCTTTGCCTTCTTGTAAACAACAGTGAATCCTTTCCTGTCAGGGTTTTCGACGACGCCGACAGCCTTCTTTTGGACCAGGCCGTTGTATCTGAAGGAGTTGAGGTTAGTCACATTGTTGGGTTCCTTGCTGAACGGCTTTTTGATGTTACGCTTCTTCACTAGGAAGGCGTGGTTGTTGCGGATGATCATCCAGTTTAGAGAACACGACATTTTATAGCTTTATCTGAATAATTGCACTAAATACAACGTGCTCTCAACGTGTCCGTAGACAAAAAGGAAGAAAGCGTTGGTCTATGGTTACGACAATGTCAAATAGACACAAGAAACGATGTTGCCAGGGCAATATCCATAACATCCAATTACATGACTCCAGGAAAACATGTGAAATGTAACACGACGAACCACACATTTTTATTATATTTGTTTTGTTTGCGATCAGTCACAGACTATAAGGAAATTTAATGAGTCACAGACTTTATGCAAAGTGAGAGAATCACTCGCCGTTTAAGTTGTGTTATCCGCGTGCGTCTTTCAGCAGCTGACATGTCAGGCTATTTGGATGGTTTCCAAGCCTTTTCACGCCAGAGTTACGAACTTCGTCCCTTACGACATTCATTTTTAGGAGCCCATAAATCGTTATATGGGACATTTGCAATAGTTTTAAGAATTATGTTTTGAAGGCGCTGTAGTATGTTTAGTGTAACTAGCATTTCCCCACAGCTGAATACCGAACATCCAGCATGGTTTTAATATTCTTTTATAAATCATGAGCTTCATATCTATAAAGTGCTTTGAGTTTCGTCCCATAACTAAACAAAATTGCAATTTTCAATGGTATCGCTGAAACGATTTGTGAATAGCGTAACATAATGAAAGTTACAAATGTAATTTCAAACTAAGTAGTCCACGCCAAAGAGCTTTTCGAATTCAAACTTTGGCTCAGATTACTAATGTGGTGATGTAAAGGTACCTATATAAGTGTCAGGTTTAAGGACTCTACTACTAAAACACTTAAATGTCTAGGTACAAACAAGAGAAAAGTAAAAAAATGTCGGTCACCGGGCATACTACCTAACCAGTTCGGGAGATCTTCGCTTTCCAACCTAGGACCATGATTAGCCAACGAGAATCTTTAAAATATATGCTGTTTTTTGATAGCATTTTACCCGAAATGTGCTATTTTTTTACATTTAGCAACCCTGGAACGCTAACCAAAGACTAGATTTGTTATTTTTATTGTACATGTTTTCATTCACAATTTATTTTTTAATATCATAATTATTCAAGTTGATAATTATTTTAGTTCTTTTTTTACTTAGCTATATATTATGTCTTTTATATTGTACCTTAATATATATATTTTGTATCTTTTCTACTCTATGGAATTTACCGTTGACTTTTCGTTTTCTTCATCCTTTTTTTGGCATTTTGCTTATGGTGATATGTCAAATTCCAAACTAAAACTTGTCTGGTACAATCCGTGTTGGTTCTTATTATATCTTTTTTCTTTAGTATATTTACAGTATTCCTTATAGTAAATGTAGTTCTTGTGTGAAATTTATATGTGATTAGTGAAAAGTGCCAAATTGATGTCTCGTAACAATTGGTATTATGTATCAGGTTGATGAAAATATAAACAAAGATATGTTTGATTCTGATCTGATCGACGTGGAATCTTTGGATTTATCCGATGACCAGACGTGGTGAGTAAAATTAAATAATATTTACGAAAGATAATCGGCAACAGCTAATTAGAAATGATTGTATATGGGGTCACGCATAGTCGTTATTCCGGTAGAAATGTCAGAGTTTCTGTCGGTAGTGTATCGCCTGTTCCAATTAATCAGCAAGTTATTTCATTCCAGTCTGACCACTCGAACTGGTATTCAATTATGAGCCACCTTGCATAGGTAGTGTCTGTTTTTGCTTGATGATTCATCTTCACTCAGGTGTTTTTATTTTGTTTATGGATGTGCTTACTTTTCATTGAGAAAGCAGAAAGTAGATGCTCTTTTTTGGTACTTTGAAAGGCAATACAAAAGATTCTATAGAAAGGCCTAGGAGTAAAACACTCACTTCCCACTGAACACCTACACATAACTGATGAATAATGTTCATAATATTTTATGAAGTTCATTTTTGTTCTTGTATTTATAGGTATAGACAGATACAAGACAATCCAATTGGATTTAAAGTACTTTAGTACTTACCACTAGTGTAATTTGTTATCATTCTACCCTCATTTGTGGACTACCTGCCTTATACATTTAAAGCATTGAATTTATTGTGAAGAATCTGAAATTAACAGTTCAAATTTTCTTATTTCATAGCTCAGAATAGAATGAACACAAAAATTGAGGAATTCGTAAATTATTTGCTAGCCCAAGTTACTAGAGTTACAGCATTATCAAATAGTTGTATTAATTGTATTGCGTTTTTGTACTGATATTTTTCTTCTATATATTTTTATTATTATTTATTATTACTTCCATCACCAACTTTTGACACCATTTCTAATGTATGACAGACACTACTGTTGTGTCTGGAATAAGAGCTATGTTAGATACTATGTTATTATTGTTATTTACTAAAATTTCAAGTGTCTAATTTTAGTTTATATAATGACATTTCTCATTTTATACATAAGTATAATAAAATTTAAATCTAAACTCAATTTGAAGCTACTCATATGTTTTAACTTCATCTGTGGTAAACATTGATGTGGATATCTTAATTAATTATATTGTATAGCCTAAACATTATAATATTGTGATATTGTTAGTTTACCCAAAAAATTATTAAAAAATGATTTTTCCATTTCCCATTATTTGTCATAGTAATTATAGATTAAATAAATGTCTAGTCTGTTTGTCTAGTAGCTACCCTGACTGCCTTAGTACTTTGACGGGCCTGTTGGCGTGGTTGGTAGATACGCTGCCTTTCACGCCGGAGGTCGTGGGTTCGATTTCCACCCGGAACAAATATTTGTGTGCATGAACATGTCTGTTTGTCCTGAGTCTGGGTGTAAATTATCTATATAAGTATGTATTTACAAAAGAAAAATATTAAATGTAGTATATCAGTTATCTGGTTTCCATAGTACAAGCTCTGCTTAGTTTGGGATCGTGTGAATAATGTCCCAGGATATTATTATTATATCTGGTCATTAACTGGTCATGGGTTCAATCCCCACCCAGAGCAAAACTTTATGTGATTAGCATGATTAATTTGATTTCGACCAATGTATCAATAATATGTTCAAGTATATATAGTATAGTAAGTATATAGTTTAACCCTTTCACAGCCGATCACGTGCAGAGTACGTCCCAAACCTATTGTATTGTGAAATCTTCGGCTGTCAAAGTGTTAAAAATAGATATATTCAGAAGTATATTTATCAATTTGCCTGGTTGCCATAAAACAGACACTGCCAAGATACAGATTAGATGGCAGTGTGTTAGTTGTGCTAAGATATTTATTTATTTATTTATATGGTCTTGCTCATATATTATATGTATAGGGCTAACAAGATTATCCATATAAAATACTCCATGCATAATTATTTCCAGCGGAATTGAAGTCTTAAAAATGATCAAAGATTAGATAGTATTTTTATTATACAGATACTGACTGACGTAACTCACAATTAATATTTTTATTGGTGCTAGATTATTGGCCATGCCTATAAAATTATATGGACTGAATTACTACCACATACAGGATTTTGCTTGAAAGCTAAGTTAAATAATGAGATGATTCTCCAATGAAAATATTAACCTCATATGCTAGTATAATTGTAATAGATTTTCATTGCATTAGAATAGTTATTTTATGGTTGTATTTTAATTTGTAATTAGTTGTAAGATAAACATACATGTAAATGTAAATTAAAAAATGTAAATTTTGACCTAAACATACATAACTTAGCGGCATAACCGATTATCTCAGAGAGAGTATAGTAGAATGGATGAACTTGATCCTCCAGGTTATATCTGATTGGGGGTATTGTAAACAGGGTCGATTTCAACGCCACCAAAACACAGGTGTGTCTTTTATCCGCCAAGAACATCCCATTTTATTGGACTCCTATATTCCATTATGTGTCTGTGCCAATATCCAATCACTTAGACTTATTGGGTATCAATTTATCTAGTGACCTCAATTTAGGCCGGTCCATTGAGTCCAAAGCTAAGGTTTCTGCCAAAAAGCTTGGTATACTTAATAAGGTGAGACATCTTCAGGAGGGGTCAGCTTGGGGCGGCTTCACAATGTATCAGCTAGACTCCTTGGATTCGATAGACAGATGCGCTCGCAGGATAATCGACGATAGAGACCTAACAAGTGAAAGCACTTCGGTTTTCTACAGGCTGTTTCATGGAGAATGCACTCAAGACCTCCATGAACTTATCCCTCCATCGACCTTTTATCATCAGACTACAAGGCATCGGGAGGCTCTCTACCGCTATGTTGTTGACATCCCATTATGCCGTATGAAACGTTTTGCTTCCTCTGTCATCATACACACGGCTAAGCTGTGGAAGAACCTCCCAAACAATGTGTTTCCAGACTCATATAACATGGGTTTATTCAAGGTTAGACTGAACAGGCATCTTACGGGTACGCGCGGTCCACCTTCGACCACATCTTCACTTAGCATCAGATGGGATCGCGGTCAGGCGCAAACCCATTTTGAAAAAAAAAAAAAAAAAAAATCTTCGAAGAACTAACACACGCCCATCTGATCCTAAACTAGCCAGGGTTTGTACGATGGCAACCAGTTACCTGATAAATATACTATATATTACTAAATACATTCATGTTAAATTTGAATTACACCCAGATGCAGAACAATTAATCATGTTCACACCCCAAGGATTTGTCATAGGTGAGGAAAAAACCTATAGCCTCTCTGTAGTATCTCTTTATCCATCCTTTAAGCATATTTATTTACCATAGAACGCAATTTAAGTGCACATATTACTCATTATAAGTCTAATGATCTTTCATTGTGTTCAGGCTGTACAAAGCTCCAGCGGACTCAGGACAAAATATTGACATAGTGGATTGGAATCTATCCTGTGACTGGCCGGTAAACGAGGATGATGACTACCTTAAAACTGAGAAACATCTGTACACAGTGCTTGACAACATACTTAAAAGTAAGTACTAGTGTAGTTTTATATATGAAGGGATTTGGTTGCATGTACATTTGAATCATTTTAGATTCTAAATTGTATTTAGAACCTAATGTTCATGTGACTAATTGCCACTTCTGATTCAAATGTTCATACAACCAATTACCATTACAGATTCCAATTTAATTCTATATTGTACTTTTCTTATTCTATAATATGTATGTATATACATAAGTGGATATATCAATATTCTTAACCTGTATTATGAGAAGTGTAGTAGTCTCTTAGAAGTAAGATGCACATCCAGCTACCCCAATCTGTCAAATTTCTTTTATAGATTTTCACCTTTATCACATAATCATAAGGTATACTTTCAATTTGGGAAATTTGACAGATTGGGGTAGATTGTTGTGCGGGGGTCTGTACATAAAGCATAGTAAAGTACAATAATATTTGAAAGGATTCGGTTGCATGAACATTTGACTTACATTTCAAATCCTAAATTGTATTATGAAATGGGTTTCATGCAACCAATTCCCATTTCAGATTCTAATTTTATTCTATGTTGCATATATCTTATTCTATAAAATGTTATTGAAGTGGAATTATCAATATTCTTAACCTATATTATGAGGAGTTTAAGTACATAAAGTTTGTACAATAATATGATAATATTTATCCAAATGTTAGACATGTTTTAAATTGAATAAGACTTAATTAGTTTAATTAGCATTGTCAAACAATTACACCATAAAATATGAATAGTATGTGATAATTAATATGCTATGAATCTTAATTAGTTAAATATAACTTCTAGCATGAGATGTGACCACCAACATGATATGTTTTGGAGGTGGCGTGGAAATTATAGCCCCAAGTTGTGTCAAATACTATATTAGAGAATAGCTTGATAATTAATGAAACTTAAACTTAACCTACAACACAAAAATTATACCCAAATCTGATCCCTTAAAAAGTTTGACAAACTACTCTAGTTGTGCACCAGACTACTTATGGTATGGACAGTGGTTAGTGTCAGAGTTTACTAGTAGCCCCTGAAGCCTCCGACATAGCTTAATGACTGTTGCCTAATGGCTACAACCGAGACCGACAGCTTAACGTGCCCTCCCTAGCATGGAGACACAGGAATTAACCAGTTTAGCAGTCACCCTTTTTTTTTTGATAACTCTGGGGGAATGCCTTCGCATGCCACCCGCAAAAAGTGTCTGCGGGTGGGTATGTCGGACTTGCACCGACTAAACCTACCTGTCGTGGACTTCTTTTGGCGCCTGATGGGGGAGTCCCGGGAACGCGGGTTTGCTGCTCCGGTACCCCCCTTTTGCGCCATGTCCCAGATGGTCGGGACACGTACCCTGGGATTAGCAGTCACCTTAACAGTTTCCATCTGTTCCGGCTGTCCAGTTCCCTGTTTCCTCTGCAAGTTGTATCTATAAGGCAGTGGCATAACATAGTGATTATTCAAAATCTCTAGGAAGCAATATTTATGCATAAATTATACATATACTACTTAATTATCTAATAATCAATTATTAGTTTACGTTATCTTAATTACTGTTTATTAATTAGTTGGTAATGTTGATGAATTTGAACTAGGCCTAAAACTAATTGTGTGTTTGACTTTCACTGACATTTGTACACTTTATTTATAGTAGCACCCGTCAGATAATCTGGCCTTTAGTATGGTTAGTAGAGTACTTATACTCTAAACTGGCACCTTCATTCATTCATTCTTAATTGTTAGAACATTGTGGTTTATATACAACATCTACTGGTTGCAATTAATTACTTATCAACAAAACCTAGTATGCATATTTGTAGGATTATTGCCTATCCGCCTGACTAGCTGACAGAATTATTATCCGGAAGCACTTCTCTCGAAAAACAATTGACGAGAGGGACATAAATAACAGAATGCGGCAACACCTAGATCATGTATCTTAGGTTTTTTAATATACTACCAAGTCAAACAAGCATAAAACTCACCTGCCTAGCCTTCAAATGAAAAAAAATGCACCGTAATCGATCCATCCATTTCAGAGCTACGACACTGACAGACACACACACAGACAGACAGATATCGACGTGAAACTTATAACACTCCTCTTTTTGCGTCGGGGCTTAAAAAAATAAGATGTGGCGCAATGTATTGCTTCCATAACCACTCGTTAATGGAGATTAGAGCTACTACGTATAACTAGTCCAAGCATATTTACTTTATTAGGAGATTAGAAGAGGTTAACTAGAAAATTAGCTCGCGCGCCCCTTTTTTAGAACGCTACGCGTCATTAAAGAGTTAAATTATTACAAAACTAGCTGTGCCCCGCGGTCTTATAAATTATAGCCTAAGTGTTATTTGGATGTATGACACACAAAGTTTCATCAAAATCCGTTCGGTAGTTTTTGCGTGAAAGAGTAACAAACATCCATACTGACAGACGCATTTATAATATAGCTGTGCCCCGCGGTTTTACCCTCGTTAAAGTTTATAAATTATAGCCTATGGGTTATTCGGATATATAGGCTATATTACTACAAAGTTTCATAAATATCCGTTCTGTAGTTTTTACGTGGAAGAGTTACAAACATCCATACTCACAAACTTTCGCATTTATAATATAATAATAATAATAACAAAATTTTTGAAGTTATACTTCTTTTGGCGCGATGGAGAAAAATGATGAGAGTGAATTTTTAAGATGCGCGCGCACACCGACACCAAAAAATTTAACAGCATGAAGGTAGTTCTAGGTGGTATGAAAATGTATGAGAGTGAATGCGCGCACGATGCGCGCGCATCGTAAAAATAACAGCATGACGTTAGTTCTAGGTGGTATGAAAATTGATAACTATGTTCAAGTTGTATATTAAGAAGTATAACTTCTAACGCGTGTACATAAGTACACACAAGTTTTTTTTTATTATTTTATATTTATTTTCAGATAGAAATCTATAGTGTTAGTAACAATTTTTCTTAAACTACTCCTACTCCTACTTTCAACAAACATCCATACTGACAGACGCATTTATAATATAGCTGTGCCCCGCGGTTTTACCCTCGTTCATCTTTATAAATTGTAGCCTATCTGTTATTTGGATATATTATAAGCTACATTATTACAAAGTTTCATAAAAATGCGTTGTGTAGTTTTTGCGTGAAAGAGTCAAACATACACACTCACAAACTTTCGCCTTTATAATATTAGTGTGATTAGTAGGATGTGTCTACTCCGATACCTCATAATTGACGTGTCATCAAAGGCTGCAATCACGCACAGTTATAGGAATTTAGACCTTACGTAAACCAATTTACTTTTTACTTTCAATTTCTTATATTGCACGCCGCAAGTGACTATGCTTTAGATATCATACAGGCGTAGGTGGAGGTTACAACGCGCGTTTCTTGGGACATGTTTTAGCTCAGCGGCTAAACTTGACAAAGTACTGATCCTTATTCTGTAAAAAATAAATACCTTGAGACAACTGTGATACTGCCATCTGATACCAAACTAGGCCAGTACCTCAGTATAAAAATAGATGCCTCGTTGGTCTAGCGGTAGCGTGTTCACCCGCAGAGAACGAGGTCCTGGGTTCAAATCCCGGGTCGGGCCAAAAAGTGATTATGGGATTTTTCTGTAAAAAGAAAAAATTCTCAGCATCAGCCCGAAGTTGGCCTGTGCTGTGCCTGACCTCTTTCCAGTCGTGTCGCCTAGGCGTCCCATCGGATCATGAGAGTGATGGAATAGAAAGCTCCTGTGTTTGCGCACACACTTGAGCACTATAATATGTCCCGCGCAGATGGCTAATCTCTGTTGAGACTGGCCGCCGTGGTCGAAATTCGGCTAGGAGGACATTATTATTATAAAAGTAGATAGTACGGAAACTATGTACAAACTGTCGAAACGGCACTCTCACACAAACATGCGCATCGCCAAGACCCCTAAGCGGTTGTCGCGGTGCTGTCAGTAGTAAGTGCCGCGTCAAAACGAGTAGTCCGTATAAGTTTATCTCCATAATCTTTTTAAAAATTCACGTGCGAATTGCGTCGTATACGGCTGTTTGAACTCGGTTTCATCAAAACGGGAGCTTTCGTATTTTAACCGTCCTGCTGATTTATAAAACAAATATGTTTTATAATAAAAAATAATAATAGGTTAGTTAGTTAGTTGGGCGATAGGTTTCCGCACTTAGCCTCCTAATTGGGCCATTGTGCGTGATACTTGTTTGGCTACTCGAACCATCTTAGTTCCATCCAGAAGTCCAGGAGACCACGAAAGCCTGACCTGAGGGCCTTCAGCAGTGTCTTCGGATCATTTAGGAACTTTGCCCGTTGGTAAGCAACACTCTTGCAGTGTAGCAGTACGTGTGCTGGTGTTTCTTCATTTTCAATGCACCCTCTGCACAGGGGGCTGTCTGTGACGTGATAATAATAGGTATCTAAACTATTAAAAGTCACAACCCTACAGCTTCAATAAAGCGTAGGTAATAATTTCATCAACTAGGCTTAGTTACCTTTCTGTCCATATTTATACTGTACCCTGTACTATGGCAACCAGACCTTTGATAAAGAGTGATTAAAATATTGCAGCGCCACCTGTAACTATAGCTACAACCTTACTGTGGTCGCCAACTTGCATGTCAAGCGCGGTGACTAGGTACGGCAAACGGCTCCATATTATGGAAACGTTATAGAAACTTTGAAGAGGCCTATCTTCAGCTGTGGATGATATCAGGCTGATGATATGATATAACTGACACACTGCCATCTGATCGCAAACTAGCCCTGTACTATGGCAACCAGACAATTATTAAACATCAGGCCAGTGATTAAATTATCGTTTTCCGACTGTTTTTCGTTTTGCCGTTTGTCAACTAAGCCGTTTTGAAACCAGTAGTAGAAGAATCCGCAGAATTAGTTTTGCTGGATCTTCTCAGTAGTGCCCGGTGGTAGCATTCAAACGCGACCGTCTTTATACAATATTATTGTCTTACCTCAATATAGTAGTATTCAGATTACATGTCATCATCATGTCAGCCAAAGTACGCGTCCACTGCTGGACAAAAGTCTCCCCAAAGAACGGGTTGTCGATCGCAGTTTGATGGTCATAGTTCACAGAAAAACGCTACTGCCCGTTCTCTGGTAGGTATTCCTTCGGTGGACTTCTACGCCCCCCACTAGATGAGATGTAGTAAAATATATAACTATAAATATTGACAATTAGTATTAAAATCCTTAAACATTTTGACAAAAACTTAAAGAAATAAGCTAATTAACTTTACAACTATTATAATAAATTTAATTAAAATTCTTAATGATAAATTTAAATTGGGGTCAAAAAGTTCACATATCCACAGACGTGACGGTTATTTAACATCTTCATTAATTTCTATTGAGATTGGCATCCAGTCAAATCTGATGAACCTCATCTGTAATATTAAAGAATGTATAACAATAATAATGGTTATTTTTTTTTATATTCTTCACTACTATAACCATAACTAATGGGGAATGAAGCATAGCTTCGTCACGGGTTTAAAAATGAATCAAGAGAGCAATTAAAGTTGATGGCAACTAAAACTATTATACGATTATTGTCGGACAATCGATAAACAAAGGATGGAGCATATACAATTGGTAGCTTATCTAATGACTTTCGACACGGGTCATGGGTTCGGGACAAAGATATGATCCACAATAACCTCCGCGGGCTTAGGATTCTGCGGAATATTTTGTAAATAATGGTACTTGTTTTAATATCTGTGATTATCTAAACAGTTTTAAAAACATAACACCAATTTCAAACTTAATTAAATGTAAACAAATATTCAAATCTGTTTTTCAGCTGATAATCTCCTTAAAAGTTATAAGATTATAATCCGAGATAAAATCTCAACACAATTTCTATGAGACGCATCGCAAGGATTTCCATTAATTAAAAAGATTTACCTGTTGCCAATTCGCCTTCGCCGTAATGCTCATATTCTTTCCTTACTTTATAAGTTTATAACATTATTTTTATACCTGCTCCTCCTAAATATCTTAAAGAACGCTTTGAGTTCCTTTGTGACACGCATTCCTTAAGGTCATCAGAAAATGTTAAACTTCATATCCCAAAGCACAAATCTGTATTTATGGAATATTGTATAAGTTTACAGGCAGCTCGTCTGTGGAATGTTTTGCCTATCGTAATTAGACGTGCTCAGACAATATCAGCTTTCAATAAGCTAATAAGAGAACACTATTTGTCTCTATAATTTATGTTTCCTTAAGTTAAGTATTAATTTTTATTTATCTATTTTATTATGTTTCTTTATCAGTAAAGCCTTTGTCAAGCAGTGGATGTCTTTCGTCTGATACGATGAATAATGATGATGGTATGATGAATATAGAGTCATGCATGTTCTTCAGACATGGTGAAATAACGCGGGCGGTTTATTCAAGGCTTTAGTTTCCAGTATTGGCAAATTCGATAGTAGACCAGTATTTCCTTATTATGGCCTTTTATCAGTAAATATTCAATAGCTGTTTGGCTTGATCCTCATGCCCTGCGGAGAGACGTGGCGCCTATATGTGTTCCTTACCGCATTTTTCACAGGGAGTATGCTGTGATATTGTTTGAACTTATACTTGCCGTACCGTTCTGTCTACAACATGTTTTATTGGCCCGAAGTGTTAGTTCGTACTTCGAACTTCCTCATTGCTTAGGTTAACGGCTAAGGTACTGGACCGAGAATACCACTAGAATCAGAATTATCTACTGGTTCTAGTGGATATCTATGAAAAAAATATTTTTTTAACATAACATGGAACGATGTGATTGGTAACTGTTTCGTGCCGGCGATATTTTAGCCAAGAACAACGTCCCGTTAGATCGAAATCTTGTGCCATAGCTTCCGTTTATTTTTGCGGCCACTTAAAGCACTCCTAGAAGTGGTGTATTTTATGAATATTGCTAAAGTTATAGCCTATGTATGAAACGAGGTATTAATGGCCCGAAAACTGGTTAGTAGTCGGGTTAGTTACAGCAAGCTGTGGGTAGACAGGATTCTTGCATAGCTATTTATTCATTATAGCCTAAACCTGTAATGTCCATTAACCCTTAATAGGAGAATAGTATGAAAAGTTACCACCTCATTTTGAACTCTATTGTGATGAACATGCGCTATGACTAATAAAGGGTTGTAGCAGTGAAAGTATTATTCTTGGAATTAAGTTGAAGAACACCCAATTTTATAGTATCACAATAGTCTCCCCCGTATAGGATACTAAGTATGAGTCAAAAAGGTGAACATAAGGACTATCAAAACACGTAAATAAGCATGGTGAAATATAGCAAAATCATGAATTGAGACAAAAATATAATTATTATAATAAATCTAATACAAAAAAGTGTTTGCTAATCATAAAGTGCACGAGATAGATATTATAACAACAATTGAAATTGAGTCAATATAAAGCAATTTGTAATTAGAATTAAATATATACATACATATGTAAATATAAGTTAGCTATATAGCTAATTTGTAATACTACAATCCCTGTTATGACTATTTGCAAGCGCCTTTAAAGTCTATATGAATAAAAATATCCATCTCTAGGTAGGCCCTTGCACCCCTGACCTTCCGACTACGGGTTACAACTGTGATTTCTTGTTCCAAAAATCCTACTCTACGCACGGGAATCGAAGCAGCTACCACAATTATCATCTACGGATGAACATGAGGTAGCTTAGTGCTTTGACCGTTGGACTGTAGAGTTAGTGGCAAGAGTTCAAACTCAAGGCGTGCACCACTCTTTATGCATTCATTTTTCTTTATAAAAGACTCGCGATGAACACATATGCCTGAGAGTTCTCCAATATATTCTTGATTGTATGTGAAATCTGCCAACTTTCGGTAGGTCACCGGTGGACCTATCCCCCCTCATTGTGAGAGGAGGCCATTGCCCAGCAGTGGGACAGTAATGGGCATTGTACCGCTAGACCAATGAAGCATTATCTATATAAGTATGTATTTACAAAATAAAAGTAGTATTATAATAATAATATCTGGGGACAATGTCACACAGATCATCCTAGCCCCAAACTAAGCAAAGCTTGTACTATGGGTACCAGGCGACGATATACATACTTATATAGATAGATAAATACTTATATACATAGAAAACATCCATGACTCAGAAACAAATATTCGTGCTCATCACACAAATATTTGCACTTACCGGGATTCGAACCTAGGACCACCCAGCTTCGTAGGCAAGAGCACTACCAACTAGGCTATGGTGACAGTTATCTGGTTTCCATATTACAAGGTCTGCTTAGTAGGGGATCAGATGGCCGTGGGAAATAATGTCCCAAGATATTATATAAACTATAGGCTTAAGTAAACTCTTAAGCAAAAATTTTGAGTTTCTCATAGCTAGATGCTCTCACTGGTCCGTAAACGATCGGTGAGGTTAAGTAACTAGGCTCGCGGTCAGTCCATAGATGGGTTACTACCGAAGTGGTTTTAATTTCTGAGCGTCTCCGTGCTTCGGAGGGCACGTTAAGCTGGCGGTCCCGGTTGTAGTCATTAGACAACAGCCGTAAGCCATGTCAGAAGCCTACTGGGTGGCTTGAACAACTCTGGCACTAGGGTTACCACTGCCTATACGTTAAGTATGGAAGCTAAAATTTACTATAAGGAACGATTCTTGACAACCCTACAAGTACGCATAGGTAAGCTCTATTCTACTGTCCCTCTAGGCAGTAATAGAATACCATGTTTATGATACGGTTGCCACGTCTCAAATTTCGCATATCTACGGATTTGAAGTATGACTACACTTACCTATATTAGTAGTTATGGACATGCAATCAGATATAATTTCTATTAGCGTAGAGGTTAAATAAATAAATAAAATAAAATAAAATTCGTTTATTTCGGACCGGAATCCATAGTGTTAGTAACAGTAATCTTAAAAAACTATGTTAGTAATATATTAAGATTTACATTCAAATAAGAACATAACAGGATACCACTATTACACATACCGATTATATGTTAAGGCAGTGACCTCTCCGTTTCGTGTCTCTGGTTCGATTCCCCCACTTTCCCCATTTACTTGTTCCGAGTCTGGATTGTTGTGTTGACTTTGTGACCATCAATAATATATTTTGTAAAGTACTTGCTGTGTGGTGACGGCATAGAATATCATCACCCCATCTCATCCCGTGGGGAGCGTAGAAATCGTCCACGGGAATACCTGAGAACGGGCGCCTATGGCCATCAAACTGCGATCGCCAACCCGTCTGACAAGCGTGGCGATTATGGGATATCCCCCTATTCTTTGGGGCTAGGCTTTTGTCCAGCCGTGGACGTACTTTGGCTGACATGATGAAAGTACTCTGTGTCACAGGGATACATAAACATAGAGTGGCGTAGTCTTTAGAAAAAAAGAAAAACAATAAAATGCTGTTTCGTTTTAGACGCTTTTTGAATAGAATGTACTTAATAAACCGTTATAATGAGCACTCAGCCCACTGCAGTGCAAAGGGCTCTCCGTGGCATGAGTATAACTTCACCAACTTCACACACCGGGCTACTACAAGATGGTTTTCTTATCTGATAAATCCCGATAACACTTTTGGACCCATCTGGGTTCAGAACCCAGTACCTCCTTATCTGCAGTAGAACACGCCACCGCTATAGTACCGAGGCAGGCATAGGTAGAGGGCTTAGTGTATAAAGTAATCTTAACTGTAAAAGTAGACCTAACGTTCTAACAGTAGATTTTAACCATTGTTCTGTTCTGTGTGTATAAAATGAGTATTGGGTACTCTTTTTATTCAGTTTATTATAAACTAGCTGTGACCCGCGGGTTTACCCGGGTATTATAACAGGTTATAGTCTATGTGTTAATCCAGGGTGTCAGCTAACTCCAAACCAAATTTTATTAAAATCGCTCCAGCCGTGTAGAAGTTACAAACATACACACTCACACAGTTACACACGCACAAACTTTCGTATTGGACAATTCTTGCAGAAAACACGTTTATTCCAAAAATGGAGAGAAATCGTTTGAGGTTTTGGCAAAAATAGAATTACTTTCGCAGAAGATTTTTAATTTATTCACATCAAAATGCTAACATACCGATATATAGCTCACTAGTTTAAGATGTCATAATATCAATTAATATATTCTTTTGAAGGACGGCATACTGCTGTGAGACTGCTTCCCAGGCTTTCACCATAAGACACGCTAAGTACGCTACCTACGGGCATCGTGTCCTCTATCTGCCTATTTTTTAAAATAAATAAAATAAAAAAGGTTTTTATTCACGTAGAGTTTAAAAAAGCGCTTGTAAATAGTCAGAACATTATTCTATTCTTTTCCTCTGACGGTGACTTGCCATTCTCCAGAAGCCTTGTATACTAGCATGGAGATGAAGACCTATTTCCCTACATCAGTCGACCAAATGATGATAGCGTAAACAAAAAAAAAAGACAACCCGCACTAGGGAATCTAATCCCTGTGTCGCGGGGTACTTTACAAACATATAATAGACGGACACAAATGACATTATGGGTCACTCAAATAGTTGTTCGGCGCGGAACTCGAACCCGCGACATGAAGCGGCGAGGCGACTGTCTTAGCCGCTGCGCCACACGTGCAGTCAAAATTTCTATATGTTAGATGGGTTTTGCTTAAGCTAGTCTTCTGGCCGTTATAAAGTACTCTAGTAAGTACAGCAAAAGAGTTTAAAATAAACAACTTTACAGGTAAAACATAAATAAACGCCATATAACTTAGGTATATAACTATCACATAAATATAACCACAACCATTCAATGTCACTACGCCAATCATCCAATTATAATACGACTATTTTCTAGCTGACCAAAGACACGCGAAACAACTCTTTAGACCCTCGACATAGAAGCCAATATTGTATAGCAGAACATATTGCACAGGAAGACATTGTCAGTATTGACATAAAAATAATGATTATGCATTATGTAAACAGCAATTTGTCAAAAAAGTTAAACGTGTTGTTGTCTAGACTGCAGGATTTGCAATCTAGTGTTGGATAATTGTGCGCTAACTTTTCGTGTCTATTTGTAATTAAAGGCAGTTGCATAACTTGTGAAATTATATTAGAAGTGGTATTTTTAGGCCTGTTTTTAGGGTTCCTTTAGCAGTAGAGCACTAATGCTCTCATTTTGCTTTCTATCTGGGGTCAGCATCTCCTAATCAGAACGAGATATTCTTTGGTCTTAAATTTTAATATTGTATGTCTAATCTTCAAACAAAACTGTATGGTATTAAATACTGTTGAAAATAGTTAACATTATCAGGGGAAGAGAGAAGATGTGGGAAGAATGGGATTGGAAGTCATTAAATAGTGAAAAATACTCGTTGAATAGTGAACAATGCTTAATAAATTATAAATCATCTTTCCTGATTTTCTCTAGAGCGCAAATGGTACCCTTTGGGGGTCATAAGTTGTCTATGGGTCGATGATATCAAGGACTTCAAGACTGAAGAGCAAAACTCTTTCGGACTATAAACAAGCCCAAAAATACAGTCAGTGCTTAGTTATAAAATCCATTCATTCGGTAATATCAGTTACATATAGAGGTAATAATATCCTGGGGCATTATTCACACACGGCCATCTGATCCCAAACTAAGCAGAGTTTGTACTATGGAAACCAGATAACTGATATACTACTTTTCTATTGTAAATACATATTTACATAAATAATTTCACGTAGGCTCAGGACAAACAGACATGTTCATGCAAACAAATATCTGTTCTGGGTGGGAATCGAACCCACGACCTGTGGCCTGAAAGGCAAGTCAAGCCAACCAGACCCGCTAATTACTGTTTTGATAAGCCTCAACCTTCAACTTGGCTACCGACTTGATAACATTCCCTATTGAATTAAGAATTATGAAAATCTGTTAACAAGCAACTGAGAAATCGCCTAAAGCAGTGTTTTCAACGTGTAGGTCGCGACCATCGGGGGTCGCGCAGCCTGTTTAGGGGGGGTCGCGAGTCTTCTATAGGGGCGGATATATTTGTCACAGAATAAAATACATGAAAAGAAAGCCACGGTAAGGGGGGTCGCGAAATATTTATTCTTACTAAAGGGGCCGTGTCATGAAAATGGTTGAAAAACACTGGCCTCAAGCATATCTTTAAAAAAGGCTGTAAGGTTAATAGATGATCAACAACGAAGGAAAGGCGTTTATTGAATATGCTTTAATTCTTGCAAGTTTCACTTTTTTTTGCTTACAGTTTAAATATTTTCAAGTATCTTCGATATTTTCAATTGTTATTTATGACGCGTGGACTTATGATCAATTCTTCTCAATTATGTAACGGTCCAAACTGATTCAATGTATAATGTATCCGATTTTATTATTACGAATAGACCACATTGAGATACGAAATTCATTTAAATTGTAACCACATAATATGTTGAATGTTCCAAAGCCTTTTATTGGTAATGATTCATTTTAAACTAGCTATGCCCCACGGTTTTACCCGCTTTAAACTTTACAAATTATCACAGCTCTTCCGCCGTAGGTCATAGCGTGATAATATGTGACCCGGCCTCTTAGTAATATTCATGCAAAATTTGAAGTAAACCCATGGAGTACTTTTTGAGTTTAGCCCGGACATACATACAGACAAAAATTCTAAAAACTGTATTTTTGGCTTCGATATCGACAGTAGATCACGCTCCAAGTATCCTTTTTTAAAAAAAATATTCAATGTACAGTATTGACTTTCCTACGATTTTATTATATGTATAGATTCTTATACGCACTAACACAAAACGCTTGTGAAATCAATCTATGGAGAACGGATACAAATAAGATTTCGCTATCCAGTTTCCCTTTAAAGTAGCGTCGGTACAAAAAGCGAGATTACACGTTAATTGATAAATTGATATGGTAGGAAGTAATCATGTTGGAACCAGTTACGCGACTGATTTCCCATTATGGAGGCGTCCTCTATATCTAGTCGTCTAACTACTGTTGATAATCTCGGTAGATTGCCTGTCTCGATTATCAAGCTGTAGTTGTTCACCTGGGTTCAAATACCAGAAATATTTATTAATATTTTTCTATTAATAATAATAAGATACTATTAAGATACCGAGCCGTTTGGCGGCCTAGTAAGAATAAAAGGGCCACCCCATACCATTCCGTGGGTGTAAAAGGCGACTAAGGTACCAGGTAGACGCAGCGCCTCCTGTGCCATCTGACTGCGGTCGCCAACTCGCATGCTAAGCGTGGTGACTACGGCAAACCCCTCCAAATGGCAACGTTAAGAACCTTTAGGCGATTTATTATATTATATATATTATATTATATATATGATTTATTATTATCAGCCGAAAGACAGATGGACAAAGGCCTCCCCCAAGGATCTCCACAAAAGCTGGTCCTGCGCTGCCCACAGTTTCCATTACTTCAACCTAAATTTGAACTTGATGCGAACCATAAGGATTTCGCCTCTATAGGTGTAAAATTAATGACCTGCTGATAGAATTACGATTATGGCGGCTATTCTCAATGAAGACAGTTGGCGCTGATACACCCTGCCTAGAAGTGTGCGTAAAGATGGCCGTGTCTGATAAGCTTCTCATAGATTATAACAGGGAGGCTACATAGAGTCCATCTCCGTCGACTACTACTTTCTTAGTGCAAGGGCGTGCACTGACGTGGCATCGACTGTGTGAATTTTTTTCATGATAGATCTCAACCACTATCAATTTTAGGATGCAGCGCGTATCAAGGAAGTGCTATACTTACTTGCTATTTTAATATGCACTGACTAGCCGAGCCCCGCGGATTCACCCGCGTTAAATTTTATAAATTATCATATCTCCTCCTTCGTAGGTGATAGCGTGATAATATGTAGCCTAAATGTTGACCCGACCTCTTAGTTTAGCCCGGACATACATACAGACAGACAAACAGACAAAAATTCTAAAAAATATATTTTTAGCTTCAATATCGATTGTAGATCACGCCAAAATATTCAATGTACAGTTTCGACAATCCTTCGATTTTATTAGATGTATAGATTTAGAATATAGTATATGGCAAGCTGAGATAAAAACATGCTTTTTACAGTGCCTAACCCAAAGAGCCTTCTTCTTAGCGTGTCGATGGCGAACTAATTAAATTTATGTGGCCCAGAACGTGGCCGCACTGGGGTGATAACGATACTATTTTCTAATCCACATCATTCATCGGTCCATCTGTCGTGACGGCGGACTGTATCTCGTAAACTGTAATAGGTAGTCCGTTGAAATTCACAATGTGTGTATTTATATTATTTTACTAACTGTGCCCGCGGCTTCGTCCACGTGTTAATTAGTTTATTTTGTATTTTTCAAAAATAAAAGATTTTTCAAAAATAAAAGTAGCCTAAGTTACTCCTTATTACATCAGCTACTTGCCAATAAAATTCCCGTCCAAAACGGTCCAGCCATTTCAGAGATTAGCAGAAACAGACAGACAGACAGACAAAAATTGTAAAAAAATTTATTTTGGTGTATGTACCGTATATATATTCATATACACGTAGTAAAAAACGGTTATTTCAATATTACAAACAGACACTTCAATTTTATTTATTTGTATAGATAAAGACAGATACTAAAATAATATTAAATTATA
Source organism: Pseudoips prasinana (assembly GCA_951640165.1). Classification (NCBI taxonomy): domain Eukaryota; kingdom Metazoa; phylum Arthropoda; class Insecta; order Lepidoptera; family Nolidae; genus Pseudoips; species Pseudoips prasinana. The sequence continues at coordinate 8,442,222 of OX621249.1, forward strand.
AATTAAGGCGGTCCCCCATCATGTGAGAGTCCGTCTCACATTTTGCCGATATTTTTTAAGAAATACTGTCGAGTGGGGTGAATTGAAACGGAAAATTTTACTTATGTATGGATACTGACGTATGATATCTAAATTTCTCACTTATCGTACAAACGAGTCGATCAAATGAAGCATTTCTTATGAACTGGACTTTTATTACTTGGCAATGGATGATTATTTCAGTTAATTTTCCACTTTCATGGTTAAATTGATTTTCTTAAAGATCCTTGGAGGCTGAATGCTACCGCGTCCGGTTTCAGGTCTAGTGACCCCTGGGTAGCATTAAACGGTAGCAGTATATTATACATACGCTCTATAAACACCTCTACTGCACAGAAAACATATAATAGCATCTACTTTAATCTTGTGGTCTTGAGTGTAAGGAAGGTCGTCATAAATTAGGTCATCGGGGGGGTTAGCGACGCGTGAGTGATGCCAATTATTTAATTCCATACTAGCTGTACCCTGCGTGCTAATTGTTATTGTTGCGGGTTGCTATTGCTACGGCAATATATGAATTCATCGGAATGATAGTGGAGCCATCTGTTGAAGATTGATCGTACCAACTCGGAAACCTTCGTGGAGTCATGCGCAACACTTTGCTGAAGATCGTCACACGATCGAATGCATAGTTTACAATTCTCTAAAGTATATACAGAGAAACATTCATTTTTATTTATTTATAGATAGATTTATGTAGACACAGTTAAAACCTAGAAATACAATAAAGACAACTACGAGTAAAAGGGTACAAACGTATTTTTGAAGAAACCTCTTCCAGAAGACCCACGATAATGTATGTCTAGAGACTTGCAGACTATACATATACCCAAATACCTATTTATTATAAACATCATCATCATCATCATATCATCCGAAATACGTCCACTGCTGGACATAGGCCTCCCCCAAAGATCTTCATAATTGCCGGTCTTGCGCTTTCGCGTCTTCAGTTTCCAGCGACCCGCACAAGATCATCGGCCCATCTTGTAGAGGGGCCTGCCCGCGCTGTGTCTTCCGGTTTGTTTTAAACATATATAAATAATTTTATCTAAGATAAAAAGGAGTAGTGCAGATAGTGTTCTATAAATTTATTTTGAATAGGATTTGGATTAGAATTACGTATGCCAGGCAAAGAAGTCCACGACCTGGCCGCTTGGACAGTGTAGTAGGATTAGAAATCGGTTTTGTGGGAAGGAATTAATAAAAAATCAGCACCAACTAACCCAAACAAAGTTACTATGGACACTAAACAACTGATGGAAATACTTATTAACTTTGTTTCTGTAAATATATACATAAAATACACAGAAAACACCCAGACCAGGACAAATACACATGTCCATGAACACAAGTAGGTATTTGTCTTGTGTGAGGATTGAACCGCAACCTTGGGATCGGAAGGCACGCAACTGACTCACTGCGGAAAACTAAGGAGAGATTTAAGGAGTAGTCTCCAAGGGGTATCAGCAGTGTCTAAAGGAGAAACGCTCTCGTAGGAAAGAAGGAGATGTATGAGTAAGCTCTCAAGCAACGGTAATTTTTAATAATGTTCAGGGACATTATTCACACACGGCCATCTTTTTTTTTTTTTTATTGTTTATTCACATTCAAGTTACATTAATGGTTCTTAACATATTAAACGCCAAACGGCTAACGCAGTTTGTAGGTGACTCGCTCTTATTCATCTGACATCTAAGATATAATCCCATATTAAGCAGAGCTTGTACTATGAAAATCCGATAACTGATATACTATATTATACTACTTTTCTTTTATAAATACATACCTACTTATATGTATATGTAGTAAAAATATAGCTAAAATTTTAAATTTAGATAATTAAACCTACACATGATCCTTGACAATAACTTAATTTAAGTTAGCTAAATTTCGTTACTATTATAAAATAAATCTTATTGTAAATTATTTCCTACAATCCGTGTACCTAAATATCTATATGTACCTAGAAATAATTATATATTACTACAAACATGTTCTGCGCGTTCAATCAACGCTTTTTTAAAGTCTACGTGAGTAAAAACCTTTTTTATTTATTTATATAGATAATTACACCCAGACCCAGGACAAACAGCCATGTTTATGCAAATAAATAACTATCCTGGGTTGGAATGAAACCCACGACGAGCGGCAGGAAAAGCAATCACTTACCTACCACGTCAACGGGTCCGACAAAAGTTATGACGGGCTAGTTGACTTTCAATCAGTTAGAAAATATGCCCATGCAAAAAAAACAACCCATGCAATATGTATGACGTCGTAGTGTTGTGTTGAGAAAAGTAAAATTCTAATTAATCGCCCCACGAGTTTAAGAGTAAACTGATGAAATCGTACTGCTGCAAATTGTGCGAAGAGTCGTTATTTACACGCAGACGCGATCTTCAAATTCACACAGTATTGCTATTAAATATTTGCAGAATTTTACCTGTTAGGAACGATGACATTACAATGACATTGGTTAGGAAAGATCACGGGATATTTATCACCGACCTCAAAAGGAGTGATTACTTCGACTTTAAGTTTGTTTTGTATGTATGTTGCGCAATTTGCAATATTGTGATGTGAACCGAAATTGAAAATTCTTTTCTCGGGTCTTTCAGAATGGTCGGATATGAATTATGTTTAATATCGGTTACATTAAAGAAAAGTTTAAAGTTTTTAAAACAGTTATTATATCAAAGTACAATCGAGGTCACGTTTCACAGGGAGTCCAAATTCGACCTGACTTTCTGCTTTGTTTAAACAATTTTTATCATCCTTTTTTTTGGTGATTTGGCGTATTATATTTAATGTTATGTGACTTGGCCGTTGATCTGTACCCACTAACGTGTAAAAAAGGTTCACGGCCAAGTCACCCATGTACTACTGTCTCTTCTTCATTTATTTTACTTTTGTTATTTCTGTGTGTACAAAATCTATTAAATAAATAAAAATAAATAAATTATATGTAAAAATAAATAAATTGCAGTAAGGAACCTTAGACTTGGCTCAACTTTGTCAAGAGATTTCATTACTTTTTAGAGATAAACAATCAGCTCCATCGAGACTTGGCAATTTTTTACAGAATGTTTTTGGTGGGATAATGATTGACATGATATATTTTTCCTGTCTCACAAACTTGTTTTGTTTGTTTGTTCAGTTTTACGTACGGTTAGGTCCTTAAGTTTCCTCTAATATATGTGTCACATCTTGTATATGTATATATATCGATGTAAATAAACTTAAAAAGTCCCCCCTTTATAAGTCTTATAAAAAATATCATTGCACTAATTACTTTAATAAACAAAATATCGACTTCATAAGTTGGTTTAGAAGTGAAAAGTATTAAACAGTTTCAGCTGTTCACAAAATTACAACATTTGAAGTTGGTACTAATAATCACATATATTCTTCGCCTATTGTTGTACTTATGTTAAAAAGATCAGTTAGTCCAAGTGCTGTAAGCAAGTACACCCCTACCGATATACATATGTTAAAAGTCCAGAATATATAGAACTGCCAGCAATGTAATAGAAAAATTTACTTGCCTATTCAAATATAATCTACTCATAAAATTGACCTGGTTTTCTATTATATATGTATTGGAACAATCTCGACCCATTAGTAAAGTAACGATGGATCGGCCCACACAACCATTAGAATGCAAAACTTGTACAACAGCAGTTTCACTTTCGACGCTTATACAAGGCGATGGAGGTAAACGAATTGTTTTATTGGGAAACTATTAATTAACTACTGTAACGGAGAGGAATATCACCATCGAGGGACTAGAAGAGTAATGGAATAGGAAGTGCTCTGTGTTTATGCACTTGTGCACTATAATATGTCCCGCGCAGAAGGGGCCATTGAGAAGTACGCACATTACGGTATTTTTTTATAAGTCATCATCACCCTAGTTGAGGTAGTATGCTAGTTGAGCATAAGTGTTTTCTGTCTCATGTGTGATATCCAATACCTAAAGAAGAGGTAGGGCTTAGCGTTGATAGAGAAGCCCGTGTTGGGAAGTTACTCCATCTTAAACGCAGTTTAAAATTTGTGGGTTTCAAGTTTCATGTTACTTTATTGCATTCCTGTGTAACAGTTTTAAATGTTTCGCTCATAATAGGTATTAATATGAACCCTGTTAGGGCGTATAAATATATTAAAATTATTACATATTAACATTAGCTTATAATATAAACACACAATCCAACATGTGATCTGCCCAATATTGCGACGTCCATTGTCCTAACCACTTAACTTCACGCGGACCGTATTGCCGTATTAGTAATTTAGTCAATGTTGTGTCTGAAACGTTATAAATTATAATTTTAATATAATAATAATAATTAAAAGTAATATTTTATCATGTCACATTTACATTGCCAAACATAGCTGGGAATCCTACAATGCCGAAAAAATCTATAGATATGTACTAGATATTGTCGCTAACAAATACAAGGAAGCCGCGATAATTCCATCCGTTTTCTCATAGAACTCGTTCTTCCTCCATATTTACATTCCGCTTGAAGGTAAATGATGTTCCCGTGAACACTTCCTTTTGTTGACAAACACTCAATTTGTCTTACCAACGCTTCGTCGCTCAATTTAGCTTGTTGACGCAATTGATACCTAAATTAACTGGTTCTTGCTATCGTAAACAGATTCACAGGTGTGCTTGAAAAGAATGCGACGATTGACGATAATATTAACTATAATTAAATATCTACAAATAAATATGTAGTTGATCAAGGTCTCCTCTCTCCTAATTTGCTGTGCCCGACAAGTCATCATTTTACCTACCACCTAAGCTTACATTGTGGAAGGCAATAAATATATCACACTATAATATTATAAATGCGAAAGTTTGTGAGTGTGTATGTTTGTTACTTCTTCACGTCTGAACGGCTGGAGCGATTTTAATATAATTTGGTATAGGGTTAGCTGACACCCTAGATTAACATTGGCTATAATTTTTGAGATTTTAATTTATAGTTTAACGCGGGTAAAACTGCGGGGCACAGCTAGTTGAGTATATAATAATTATCCTATTCCGAAACTATAGCGCAGTTTCGGAATAGGGTTAGTATGAATTCGTAATTACGAAAACCAACGATCGAATTTTGGTTAGTACGAATTCGTAGTGTCGAAAACCTAAATTGAAATTTTGAGCTCACATTAAGAGCCAAACGGTATTCGCGAAATTTATGATGGCAATCTAATCAAGAAGCAAACAGTGTGCTGCATTTCAATTGAGAACTCGAACTTGATCGTGTTACATTGTTGACTTTGTTTTGACAACTAAGGTTGACAAAAAGTCGACTTTCCAGACAATTGTTATCAAGCACAAGCTTGCTAGTAACTTGAAACAAAACTTACCTTTCTTAAAAATTCAATGTGCTCATGCACTTCAGTAGCCGCCCTATGCCGAAATTCAAATCCCGAGGGGACACTTTTGGTATTGGCTAGTTAGTTTGAAGTCTTATTTGCTAGATGACTCCCCGCTCGCCTCTTTTTTCCAGAGAAGCAGTGAAAGCCTAGTAGGCTGTAGCTGTACCTGTAAACGTCAAGTTTAGAAAAAAAATCAATCAAACAGTGATTGTGAGGCGATGAATACAAAATTCTAACTGTAGACGAAGTTAGACTTGGTCAAGTCATTGGACTTGGTTAAAAAGAAGGATAATGGAAAGGAGGTGGCAAGTTTTTGCCTAAATTAGCTTATGGAGCCCTCAGCACCTGAGGTCGCTTCGCCAAGCATACCCTCTGTAAAATTAATGTTGTTTTATTAGTATGTACAGGATTAAGAAAACAGATACCTATCCTTCCTACAATGAAACAACTGTCCCGGATGTATCGACTTTGGATATTACTTTTGCATTCCCTTTACCTTTCTAATCGTCCTCAACTTTGCTGGTACCAATGTTAGCAGTCACCTCACGCCTATCTGTCATAACATTGTAACAGCTGTCACTGTCATTTCCTGACCACGTCCATAACAAAGTGAATGCAAATTGTCTACCAATTTTGGCGCCAATTACCTACGTTTCTACTATTCTCGTCCGTTGCGAACTTAATTTCGACGCTTTTATTTTATTATTACACATACACAAAGAAAAATATATCTTGATTCATATGGTTAGGGTTCAAATTAGTGTTTGGTAGTATGAGATGTGATTTTTAATGGGTTTGTTGAACTTCCTAAGTGGTTATCTTCCGCGTTTTATCTAAAACACTAATGAATTCGATTCGGATCCTGAATTAATTAGCGAAGTCTCCTTGTAAGCTGGCAGTGACCTCCTTAGCCACCATATCTGATTGATACAGTCGACGACACGTCAGTATTTAATTTTGCGCCACAAAAAGTGCCCTTACTGCCTACGAAATAAGGATGCTGTTAAAGTCAAAGAGTCCCAGCTGATAAATATTTTGCGTAGGATTTTAATTACTATTGTTCAGTATATTCTACTAATATAAGTACGCCAAATTTTGCATTCACTTTTGTAATCATAATATTATCATTTTCGTAATCTCTTTGTATATTACGTGTATTATGTGCTTCATACAAATTATAGACAATATCATGATAATGTGTTTGGTCAAGTGCGCGTAACACATTTTAAATAGGAAACTAGATCACAGTATATAATTGCGCAGCTACGTAACTTTTTCAGATTCCAAGTCACGGGTTTTACAAATTGATTTCTACGAATCATAATATGAATAATAAAAATAAAAGACCGATTTGATGATTATTATTCTCAGTACCCATTAAAATCTTCCAAATGGTAATTATCAGCCGCACAAATGTTAGTCTCAACGGAGACTAGCCACGCAAGCCACTTTAAAGTGCAGAAGTATGCACCAATTCAGGCACGCTCTTAATCCCCTAACATTCACAATCGGATGCAAGATCTACGGCTATACGTCCTCTTGCCCAGCACATGCGTGTAACGCCGCCAACATCCTGATGTTACTGTTGACTTCTACGAATTCTGCCTTTTAATTCGACACGCCACGTCATTTTCGTTACCTCTGAGACAAGCTATTTCGAAACTAATGAAACAGTGGAACGAGACAAATATTTCTAATGTATCATCAATATTTTTCTAATTAACACTTTCTTTCCAGATGAAATCCTCTCGATGCCAGACAAACACAAGTTCGATTCACGAACCTACGTGAAGCCGAAGAAACGAATGCAACGGCCAAGCATACAGAGCATAGTCGAGGTGCCCTCAAACCCGCCATCTATATCCCCCAGCCCACTGAACCAGTCCAACAAATACCTCACGTACAACAAGTACAACAACCCTTTAGGTGCTATAAGTCCAATGTTGAGGCTGAAGACGTTCAACGTGGATGTTAATACGGAGAACAGTGTCGCAGTCAAAGATTACGCGATGAAGAGGAGGAGTTTAGTGCAGGACGATGATCCACAGGTAGGTGATTCATTTATTAGGGCTACGAAAATTGGTAGAACTTTTCATCTGTGTCTCCAACTCATTGAACCTGTCCAAATACCTTGAGTACGACAATTACAACCAGCCCTTTACGTCCTTTAAGTCCAATATCGAGGCAGAAGACTTTTAAATTGATTGTTAATGTGGAAAACACTACCGCAGTTAAAAACGCGATTAAGAGTGGTGCAAGCCTATTATCTACAGGTAGGTGATTAATTTATCAGGGCTTCATACTCAGTGAACAGAAATGAAGGTAATGGAAATTTGATATGACTAATTTGGAATCTTAACGCTCTCTAGATATGCTTTGACATTTTTTTCTTGAGATAATACAATAATTATTGCCGTAAATGTTCTTCTTCTTATCGTGTCGATGGTAAGGATTATATTCTATCTTCCCAAAATTGGGCAACGCTGACCCCTTTGGCTGAAGCGTCATACAAGTCCTGAAGGGAACAAGAGACTGGACATGAGGGACAAACGGATAAATGTGCCATACTTTGGGGTGACACGCCGCACTCGCAGATGTTTTGTGATGTGGGAATGTAACCCCATTTGCACATGTTTTCTTTTGATCTACCAACCTGGGTACGTAGTCTATTAAGAGTCCTCCAGGTTGGCCATGGCAAATTATGTCCCGGAGGTAATTTTTCCTTTGGCGGGACAAACAAAGGAAGAGCAAATCTATCTCGCCATATGGTTGCCCTCGCTTTCTGTGCATCGATAGCCGTAAATGTTAAATTATAGGTACTTTTAAAAGTTGGGATGGTAGAAAATGTCAATTGAGCGCACCCCTACTTAGCCGGTTTTAATAATTTTCCGAGATTCAGATCCATTCTAGTATATCGTTAGTAGTCAACTTGCCTGATCCAATCTGACCCAAAGGTTGAGCGTTCGATCCTCGCACAAGACAAATTTGTGTTAATGAACATGTCTATTTGCCTGGTCTGGATGTTTTCTGTGTATTCTATGTATGTATTAGTAGGAACAAGTTTTACCTAGTTTTTTTTTAAAGCCAACGCCCGCACTAGGGAAAATAATCCCTGTGTTGCGGGGTACTTTACAAGCATATTATTGACGGACACAAAGTACATCCACACTCAGAGCAACTATTTATGGGTTACACAATTACTTGTCCTGCGCGGCAATCGAAGCCGGGACGTGAGTGGCGAGGCTACTGGCTTAACCGCTGCGCCACACGTGCAGTCAAGTTTCTTTCAGTCAGTTTGTGCTAGATAGTGCTGTGAAATGTCCCGGATATTTATTTATTACGATTGAGCACTGATGCAATACTAAGTTAACAATGTGTGCTTATATCATATCAATTTGTACCTCAAACCGTGTCGAATCCGTACCAGCCACATTTTTCAGATGGTTGGTTACGGTATACGTTTAAAGAGATTGCAACCAGCTGAATCAATTAATGATCCATAACATTAATACATTGTTTCATTGCCTCTTAAGGAAATCCTGGGCTTAAATTCCGAGTCAGGCCAAAAGTTTTACAGATGTATTATCAGCAAGGTCTCACAGTAGCGAACCGTACCCTATTTGTGCAAGTACCTCATACTTACTTACTTATCGTATGTGCAGTGGTTACCCATCTATGGACTGACCGCGTGCCTAGTTTCTTAATCTCGCCAATCACTTACGGACCGATGAGAACACCTGGCTCTCAGTAAACCATAGAAGCCAAACGATGGCGGAATAGGCTCAATAATTGCTCTTTAGTCGCAAATTCTGATTAGGTCATAAGGATTTCCAGTTTAAAAGCAATTGCTTAGTGCTAAAATTTTGCTACTGCCAAACTAATGTAAGATATCTGCGAAGCTAGTATGGCAACAAAGACTGAAGACTAATTCTTATGCTGCATTCTAACTCCTCCTTGTTTGTCTCTAATTAAACTCGTTGCGGGATCCAAGACAGTTAAAGCGATTCCCCGAGACATGCCTGAGCCTCACCGCTCAGTGTCATTTAATTGTGTTGATCCTGGCTTACAGGAGTCGCAGTGGTGATTAAGAGGGAGGGAATAGTTCCGAATAATCCTCATGTTTATCTATGGTTTTATTCAATCAGTATGAAATGTATTTCTCTTTGAAACTGAGTTTTCATTTCGTATTCACACTCTGTACCCAATCTATCACAAATAACGCGCTGAAGCCATGCATGTTTTATACATAATTCCATCAAAGGTCACAGAATAAAGGATTACTTGTCTGTCATTCCATGAATACGAATGTAATTTCTGAGTGCATTATTAAGGTATGTCGTGGGTAAATTGTACAGCGATATTAAGAGGAATTGCTACTGCCGAGACTATAAAAAAAAAACTTGTGTGTACTTATGTACACGCGTTAGAAGTTATACTTCTTAATATACAACTTGAACATAGTTATCAATTTTCATACCACTTAGAACTAACTTCATGCTGTTATTTTTACGGTAAAAATTCACTGTCATACCACCTAGAACTAACTTCATGCTGTTAAATTTTTTGGTGTCGGTGTGCGCGCGCATCGTAAAAATTCACTCTCATCATTTTTCTCCATCGCGCCAAAAGAAGTATAACTTCGAAAAAAAAAACAACATTTAGCAAGTTCTAACAAATAATATGTCTTCTATTAATACTAAAACAACTTCGATTTTTATTTTCAATAGGCTACTAGGCTATGCCTGACTTTCACTTGTTTCTTTTTGTAGTTAAACCTTTTTTTTATAGAATAGACCCTCCAATAAAAAAGGTAAGCTTATTAAGGGAAACCATCAGCAGTTTGTACTGTCGAAATAAAAGTCTCCCTAACAAATCTGGAGAATTTAGAAAAAATAAAACAGCCAGACATTGCCTATTTTCTTATTATTATACAACAAAAAAACTAAGATAGGATTCGTTTTGGTGGAAAAAATAGGACCACGCGATTTTAGTACTGTTTTTTAAACACGTATGCCTGTTCAGCGAGGCAGCCGCATCGGTATGGATTCCTCTTAACAGGCAGTGATCTCATTTATTATTATCCAAGTTCAGTGTCACGGCCAAAGGGGCTTGTTAAAATGTCTGCCAATAAACGTGACCCGTTTGAATTTATACCGTTACAAACATCTGTTGATGGATTAATTAATGAAGATTAAATTCAGACGGAAACTAGACATTATACCAGTTCTTATAAATTAGTAATGTAAATAAAGCTGTTGAATAATCGAACGCAGAGCTTCAATGGTACTTTGAATATTTTTGTTGCAACTTGCCTACGAGGAGTCCATCAAGAATTGTAATAACGTCTAGTCTGTAAGAAATCGTTATTATGCGATAAGACTGCCATCTGTATGAAAGAGACTACTAGGTAATATGCTTCTTTTATTCCTATATTGGCTTAAGTTTATGGTCACTTAACTACGAGAAATCTTGAAAATATTAAAATAATTGCTTGTCTGGAAGGTATCGCTATTATGCGATAAGATCGCTGAATTAAAAACAAACATTCTTCTTGTAATAATTAAAGATTAGTGGATAATGAGCTTGCGGAATAAATAAAAACATATCCGCTTGACTAAAAGAGATCGCTGTTTTGTGATATTGTATACTACTGTTACTACAAACATATTCTGACTATTTGCAAGCGCTTTTTAAAAGTCTACGTGAATAAAATCACTTTTTGTTTTATTTTGTTTCAGAATTAAATTCAGTTGTATTATCCTTTTAGGCAAGGAACTAAGAAATCAATGGACAGTTAAAATAACATTTCGTCTGTAACCATCTAGCTATCTTATTATCCGAAAGGAGCGCCAAATGTTCATTAGAATGTAACATTTTTCTTGTAGTATTATTCTTGTTGGTAGTAATATTAGTAAAAATCTTGAATAAAATCAAAGAGTCGCTTGTCTGGATGAGATTCAAAATGTAAGATTCCTGTAATATGTATAATTTTGGTAAGCAATAAAATTAATTTATCTACAACCGAACCGAGGCGTCTAAAACGCGTTTCCAAATAGAATGCACTTTAGTTAAAAGCTATCGACTATTTAATCCATATGAGGGATAGAATATATCACAGAAAGCGTGTCGTAAGAGTCACCAAATCTTCGGATCTTCTATCCACCTATTTAGCTTGGTCGGCTACCAAGCTTACTGGTAATTTTGGTGACAAGCTAGTTTAACAGTTTGCATAAAAGAAAAGCAGTCGTAGTTTTTATGTTTTTTTTTTTTTTTTTTTTTTTTTAAACATCATGCACAAAAATGTACAGAGGCGGACTTAATGCCAAAGGCATTCTCTGCCAGTCAACCTTGGGGTGATGCAGAGAAAACATGGTAGGTGCACTATAAGGACAGTGAGAAAAAAATATTAAAATCTAAGGATATATAGAATACACAAATATCTATATTATAATAAACTAATAAATATTATATATAAATATATATACGTATTCGGATAAATTATAATAATAGTTGTTACAACAACAATGCTAGGGACTGTGAGGATTCAGCCAATGCTTTTTTAAGCAAAATGCTCTCGAATTTTCTTTTTGAAGGAGTAATGAATTTTAGCCATTCTGATTTCTGGGGGAAGAGCATTCCAAAGGAGAATGGACTGTATCTGCAAAGAAGAGTGAATGAAGTCAGACCGGTGTGGGGGACATTGTAGGAGACGGTTTTAGTAATTATTGTAACAATTTACACGTGCTGCACCAAGATTTGCTGGTGAGGATGTGGTGCTCGGCCCGCAGACAAGCCATGGTGTCTGCGACGGTTAAGCGCAGCGGATTTGACGTTTGTCTTGACGAGTTTAACTCCGTGCTGGTTTCCTGGAACTAAAATACTATAAATAAAAAAAGTTTCCTTTTCTATATGTGGAAGTAGTGCCGTCACGAGAGGTCATCATTCCGGTTATTTTATCCTAAACGGATATACCTTCGTGCGTTTAAATTTATTATATTTTTAAATGTTAATCCAATAGCTCGACGATACAATTCACAACAATTAGTTTTCAGTTCTATCGGCAGTCCCCAAAGACTGGCCCGTTTTTTATTGGACAAGGAATTGTTCGAGGTGTTTCCATTTTTCTTTTTCACATTGGATAGATTCTTAAGATTTATTATCTACTGTGTCCCGTGGTTTTACCCGCGTTAAATTTTATAAATTATAGCCTATGTGTTATTCGGATGTATAAGCTATATTACTCCAAAGTATCATCAAAATCCATTCGGTAGGTTTTGCGTGAAAGAGTAAGAAACATCCATACATCCATCCATACTCACAAACTTTCTCATTTATTATATTATTATTAGTAGGATATAAGTATGTATTTACAAAAGAAAAGTAGTATAGGTAATATAACAGTCATCTGGTTTCCATAGTACAAGGTCTGCTTAGTTTGGGCCCTGTGTGAATAATGTCCCAGAATATTATTATTATATTATAAGTCAGGTATACTGTAATGATATACATTCATTTGATTGCTGATGTCATAATGTTTGGAATTTGCGTTAAGATTATCCAGGCGATAACATTTATTATACGAAAGGATTGTTACGTACGATTTCATTTCATTATACCGTTTCCAGTTTTTGCATTGCTTGTCAAGTCTTGTTGCATAACTAACGGTAACTTGGCTTAACCTGAACTTAGGTTCGTATTTATACAGTGTTTTAGGCACTGAGTGTTCAATGAATAGTTAGGAGTAGTAATTAGATCACGATGTATAAATATTCACATAAGGAAAATTGCCATAGATATCTTGGGACAACTCGCACATTAATTATGGGACAGTTGACACCATAATCCGGCCAAAGCATTAGAAAATCACAAACTTAGTCAAGAAACATTGCGATAGATATCTTGGGAATATGTTCGGAGAACTAACACAATAATTATGGGACAATTAACACCATAATCCGGCCAAATCATTAAAAAATAAGGTTGTTAAAAAGTAAGTTTGTTACTTTAGAAAAATTGCGAAAGATATCTTAGGAATATCTTGGAACAACTAACACAATAATTATGGGACAATTAACATCATAATAAATAATAACTACCCCTATTACTAATGCCTTACAATATAGTCCAACTGAAGGTTGTCTGGAAGAGATCGCTTTAGGCAATAAGACCGCCTATTTTACCTTTTTTAGGGTTCCGTAGCCAAATGGCAAAAAACGGAACCCTTCTAGATTCGTCACGTCTGTCTGTCTGTCTGTCCGTCCGTATGTCACAGCCACTTTTTTCCGAAAATATAAGAGCTGTACGGTATGTAGGTGTAATTTGTGAACCGCATTAAGATTTTTACACAAAAATAGAAAAAGAACAATAATTTTGGGGGGTCGCCATACATATAACTGAAACTCAAAAAAAATTTTTTCATCGCACCCATACATGTGGGGTGTCTATGGATAGGTCTTCAAAAATCATATTGAGGTTTCTTATATCATTTTTGTCTAAACTGAATAGTTTGCGCGAGAGACACTTCCAAAGTGGTAAAATGAGTGTCCCCCCCCCTGTAACTTCTAAAATAAAAGAATGATAAAACTAAAAAAAAATATATGATGTACATTACCATAGAAACAAACTACGAAAATTGTTTTGAACGAGATCTAGCAAGTAGTTTTTTTTTAATACGTTATAAAACGCAATTTGCTTTCATTTAATCAACTGAAATACTTGCTGCTATGGAACCCTTCATGTGCGAGTCCGACTCGCACTTGGCCGGTTTTATTTTATCCTTTAACTATTATGTATAATGGCGTACAATAAAGTGTATATATCTTATAATCCGGCCAAAGTTTTAAAAAATCACAAACTTATTTTAGAAAAATTGCAATAGATATTTCGAAAATATCTTGGGACAACTAACACAATAATTATGGGACAATTAACACCATAATCCGGCCAAAGTATTAAAAATACGGGCCGCATATGAAATATTGCTGCCACCTCTAGGTCGGGGCACCTCAGTATCAACTCCTTCCTCTTGATATAAACATTCAATCATATTATGTAAAATATTGGACAAATTAACAAAATACTGGCTAATATTAACCCTGATTTCATTAAAGTAAAGAATTTGTTTAGTAAACTATCCTACTAATATTATAAATGCGAAAGTTTATGAGTAAGAATATAACGATGTATGGATGGTTACTTTTTCATGCAACAAACTACGGAATGGTTTTAGTTTTTGTTTTAGTTATATACGAGTGTGTAGCTTATATCTCCGAGTAAAACATTATACATTTAACGCGGGTGAAACCGCGGGGCACAACTTACTATTTGTGGCCCGCGGTTTATTTAATTAATTTCTATAATACATACTATATTCAGCGATTTCCAAATAAAAATTAAATAAATAATAAATTTCGATATTTTTTCGATTTTATGGAAATCGCTGGATGCGGATAGCGCAAGACCGGCAATTGTGGAGATCTTTGGGGGAGGCCTTTGTCCAGCTGTGGACGTCTTTCGGCTGATATGATGATGATGATGATACTATATTACCTATTGGTAGTATTCGTAAAGACTGTTTTATCCGAATCACTGAGCTGGTTTTCCGGTTCATTAAGTAAGGCTGCTTCATCATTGCTATCAAGTTAAAATAAAATTACCTGGCTTCTTATAATTATCATCTAATCTATACATATAATAAAATCGTAGGAAAGTCAAAACTGTACATTGAATATTTTTAAAAAGGCTACTTGGGGCGTGATCTACAATCGATATCGAAGCCAAAAATATCGTTTTTAGAATTTTTGTCTGTTTATCTGTTTGTCTGTATGTATGTCCGGACTAAACTCAAAAACTACTGCATGGAAATCCATGCAGTAGTTTTTGAGTACTTTACAAATTTTGTATGAATATTACTAAGAGGTCGGGTCAACATATAGGCTACATATTATCACGCTATTACATACGGGGGAGGGGCTGTGATAATTTATAAAGTTTAACGCGGGTAAAACCGCGGGGCACAGCTAGTCCAACCTAAATAAGATAGATTGTTAGTTAATCATTTAATTTCCGAGGGGATCAAAGCCTCGTTACCAGTTACCGACACTGGTCCGTAACAGGTCTCTTACGTCCGTCTATAGATATTCTATTAGGTATTTTGAACTCAGTTAACGTCACACTGATTAAACTAGCTACGCTTTGATCGCGTCGACGAAAACAAATTTTCACGTTAGCCGAGCCGTCACGATCGAGTAAATAATAGACTAAACCTGTCTCGTTTAGCATCAACACTCATAGCCAAATGCTCTCACCGGTGCGTAAGTGGGGTAGCGTTAAGCAACTAGGCTCGCGGCCAGTCCAAAGATAGGTGGCCACCGAAGTGGTTTAATTTCTGAGCGTCTCCGTCTCTCCGTGCTTCGGAGGGGACGTTAAGCTGTCGGTCCCGGTTGTAGTCATTAGGCAACAGATGTTAAATCGAATGGCGTTGTGGGATACTAGGGTCATCACTGCCTATACGGCAGTGTTGGGCATTAATCAATTAATATTTTAATCATCGCATCGTAGTAATTGACTAAAAAGTTAATTGCAATTAATTTAATTTCAATTTATCTTTTAATTGCATGTTACAATTAATTTATTTAAATTTAGTCATGTTAATTGCAAGCTACAATTAATATAGTGCAACTAATATTTTTAATTGTTATTAAGAAACAATTAAAACTAACAATTAATAATCATCTTTCTCTACACTGCACAAAATATAAATGATCTATCATGTTATCTTACTTATTTCGCCGCGAAACTTTCCGTCCTTTTCTGTTTGCGCGGCCTGGAACCAACAGCTTCCTTCTGACTTTGCAAGATCATCAGTCAACCTTGTGAGAGTCCTCCCTGTGCCAGTCCTACATCTTCTATTATTTCTATTTACTTTATTAAAGTTTAATTGCAAGAACAATTAACAATTGATTAATTATTAAATGAAAAGCTAACAGATAACAATTAATTAATTGTTAATTGAATCGTCACAGTTAACAATTAATCAATTGTTAATTTTAATTGTACCTTGCAATTAAATTTTGCCCAACACTGCTATACGTTAAGTAAGTAAATTCGGAGTGGTACTGTGTACATTGCTTTGTTCCAATCGGTTGTGTAAAAGAAAAGCTGCCGTAGTTTTTATGAGATTTTAGTAATTATTGTAATAACGAAATCACTAGTTACATTTTCCGACCTGAACTAATTGAGACGTGAGACATTTTAGCACGAAGTAAACTCTATTTTTCTGGCAGAAATTCGCAATCTAGTACTTTAATTAGTCCGTTGCACCTGGGTACCCAGCATCGCTTGCACAATAGCCATAGTGATAAGCACGTATAGTTGCTCCAGGCAGTTTAGTAATCTGACTGGTAACATTGAGTCATTGTATAAATTATGAGTTCCCAGCTGCGTAAATAGCACGGGTGTGTTGTATAGTTGACGCCATGTCAGTGGATACACTTTGACCTTGACAGTGTCTTTACATACGTAGACTCAAGCCTGTTTCCCAGCGGGGTAGGCAGAGACGACGTGTTTCCATTTGTCACGATCTTTGCACACCTCTTTTGCCTCGTTTAGACCTAATTCTTAGCATTCTATGGATTCACCGTGCGGAAACCGGGTCCATCACGTGATAGAGAAGGGAACACTCTACCTACAGAGTCTGAGACTTGAGATTCAGATGTAGGTTTAAGGGGTCCCCCTGTGATGCATCAACGCTCACCTTCTCTGTCTCTCAGTGTTCCCCTCTCTTCCTAGGCAAATTTGGTATGATCCTAATGATGCCGCTTTGGATACCCATTCTAATATAGAAACCCTATTAATATAATAAATGCGAAAATGCATGGATGTTTGTTACACTTTCACTCAAAAGCTACGGAACGTATTTAGATGAAACTTTGTAGTAATATAGCTTATATATATCCGAATAACACATAGGCTATGGTTTATAAAGTTTACCGCGGGTGAAACCGTGGGGCACAGCTAGTTCTTCATGCTCGCCCGTTTAGGGTACTTCTATCCTGCACTTCCTTGAGAACTTCTCTGATATGGTGAGAGAATGTTCTACGAGGTCTTACGGTTGTTCCATTCACACATGCCAGGTCAGATCTTCAATCTTCTTTCAGTCATCCTTTCTAAATGCCCAAACCATTTCAGCATACCTTTTACAATCTTAGTAACTACTTCCTCTTTCACACCACACATACTTCGCAGAGCTCTCATTAAACTGTATGTCTTTATTTAATAAAATGTACTCCTGGGCCAATTTTGGCCATGGCGGCTAGTGTCAATGGTCTTGTTCTTCTTAGCGTTAATAGCAAACTCGTTAAATTTTTGTGGCCCAGAACGTGGCCACACTGATTGCCCTGCTTGTAACGGCCACACTAACCATCTGCGCGGCACATTTTATAGTGCACAAGTGTGTGCGCAAAAACATAGGCACTTTCTATTCCATCACTTTCACAATCCGATGGTAACACTAGCGACACTATCGGAAAGAAGCCAGGTTCAGGACGGACGGCGTTACGTGCTCTCCGAGGCACGGGGTGAAATGCCACCAACTCCCAGACTTCGGGCTGAAACTAAGAAATTTTCTTAACGGAAAAATACTGAAATCACTTTTTGGCCCGACCAGGGATTTGAACCCGGGGCCTCATTACCTGCGGTTGAACGGCACCAACCACCAACCAGGCAGTCAAAGAATAATTTACACATATTTACTCGCACAATCTAATACAATAATCGACAGAGAATAAATGGCAGATCTTCGAGGTCCGACTTACGAGAGTCTTTACTACTTAGGTAGTAAGAGTGGGTTTCATTCGTGAATGTATCCACTGATATAATGTGGTATGTTCGATAGTTCGATTTGAGGGTAATCCATATTGTTGGCTCGGGAGCTTTTTATCGCTTTGAAATTATACAATTCATGGTGAACGCTCTACCTGCTGCCAAGAATTTATTCTACTTGTTATTTTTTCATTTGCTCTTCATTACGTCGTCGCATATATAAGTATGTTTTTATTAATTCGACCCCAAAGATTTCACCGGGTTCATATTCAGCCATGGCGGCCAGTCCCAACGGAGAACAACCATATGCGAGGGACATTATGAATGCAGATGTGGTGCAGTAGTAAAGGCGTCACGCTGCTACCTGCGCGACTTCGTTGTGTTCCCGTACAGGACAACTATTTGTGTATCCCCATAAATTGCAAATATACAACATGTAACGTAATTAACGCACATCCTCAAACGCCCCAATTAGAATTTTATGTTGTAATAATAATACATACACTGAATTTTTAATTTAACATGTATATGCATTGTTATTTACTAAATTAGTTTCTTGGAATAAAGTTGATTTTTCTTTGTTTTGTATCGAATGATGGCATTTGTATGAATACAAATGAAACTGCGATTTAAGAGTCTTATTACTTTGACTTACGGTCCATTTCAATTTGTTTTGACTGTACAGGGTTAATATAACAATAATTTCCGTAGTGTTAATTATTTTGTAATAAAAAATTACCTATATCAAAAATGATATAAATCGATTCAGTAAATGATTCTGAACAAACTATTTTCAGGGTGTGCGTTAATTAAGTTACATGTTGTATAGTAAAGTATGTGACTGGGATTTTTCCCTAGTGCGGATGTTGTCTTTGTTATAATTTAATCACACCACAAGTGTGTATGTAAATACTAGTCTAGTTTCCCGATGCTATGATTTGATGGGACTGGCGAACCGATATGACCGGAGTGAGCTAACCATTGTGCTTTACTGGCAATTTTCCGTGATCTCCGAAGTGGGAGGGTCTGCTGAGATTTTTCCCCAGAAAAATAACACTATTAACATTTCTTTGCCCGACCGGGCATCATGACACAATACCGATGTTAATAAAATTAAATTATAAAAGGTTTTTATTCACGTAGACTTTAAAAAAGCGCTTGTAAATAGTCAGAACATGTTCGCAGTAATATATAATTAATTTATAATTATTTCTATTTAATGTATTGCAATGAAGATGTAAGTTAACCATTAATTACTAACCGTATAGGCAGTGGTTACCCTAGTGTCCCACAACGCCGTTCAGCTTAACAACTGTTGCCTTATGACTACAACCGGGACCGACAGCTTAATGTACCCTCCGAAGCACGGACACGCTCAGAAATTAACCCACTATGGTGGTCACCCATCTAAGGGCTGACCGCGAGCCTAGATGTTTAACCTCACCGACCACTTAAGGACCAGTGAGAGATTCTAACAACCATTAATTTGCATCAGTTCAATGGCTCTTCAATTACAATTTATTGTAGAAAATTACTTCGTATTTTTCACTTTATTAGAGAGATTCATGGCGTGTTACAATAAACTCGATCATTGCTCAACGCCTAGCTTAACCTATTGATTCGTTTCTGGTCACGAACGATTCCATGACACTCTTTATTTCAGCATTTATTATATCACAGATGTAATAAATCTAAGTATAGCAATTATTACGATAGATAATTCTTGCTGCAGGGTGAATGTAATAATAATAATAATAGGTCTTTACCTATGAAATTGCCGTTTTGTATGAAAAAATTTAAACGAATTTTTTTCATGAATTTTTTTATTTGTATTAATCGAAGTAATCACCCATGCAATCAATGCATCTTTGCCATCGCAGTGGCAGTTTATTGATGCCCTTCTTAAAGAAATCAGCTGGACGGGAGGCAACAAATTCTTCAAAGGCATTTTGTACTGCCTCTCGGGTATTGAATTTTTTTCCCGCCAAGAAGTTATCCAAATTCTGGAAAAAGTAGTAGTCTGTAGGCGCAAGGTCTGGTGAGTAGGGCGGATGACGGAGAGCTTCCAACCCCAGTTCTTGCAACTTGGAGACCGTCTGCTGTGCAGTATGAGGTCGCGCGTTGTCGTGCAGGAGCAGCGGAGACGAGCGATTGACCAATGCTGGTTGGAGATGCGCCAGCTTCTCCATCATTGTGCTCAGTTCTTCACAGTACACATCTGCAGTAATGCTCACCCCGTTTGGTAAGAAGCTGTGATGAATCACACCGGCGCTAGACCACCAAACAGTGACCATCACTTTTCTAGGGGTAAGTTTTCGTTTAGGGCATTGTTTAGGTGCTGAACCAGGATCCAACCAACTTGCTGAGCGCTTGCGGTTATCAAACAGAATCCATTTTTCATCGCAGGTAACAATGCGGTTCAAAATTCCTTCATTTGTGTGTCTGTTGAGCAGTGCAAGGCACGTCTCGACGCGTACTTCGCGCTGGCGATCATTGAGTTCGTGGGGCACCCATTTGTCAAGCTTTTTTACCTTGCCAATTTGACGCAAATGGACCAATATTGTTTTGACGCTAACGTCGAAAGCTGCTGCTAATTCAGCCGTAGATTGTGTATCATCAGCTTCCACAACCGCCTTTAATTCGTCATTGTCGACCAAAGTCTTCGGACGACCGCGAGGTTCATTTTTCAGGTCGAAATTTCCAGAACGGAAGCGAGCAAACCAATAACAGGTGGTGCGTTGGTTTGTAGTGTTAGCTCCGTAAACGTCGTTGATGTTGCGTGCCGCTTGTGCCGCGTTGCTGCCACGACGGTACTCTTATTCCATAATTACTCGAATTTTTAACGTATCCATGATGACGAAAAAGATTGAAATGCGATGAAAATGTAACACTAATCAATAAAGAAATGACTACTTTTGGAAAAAAGAATCCATGTTTTTAAAATAAAATTAATTTGAAATTAGAATTCTTAGCCAAACAAAAATTATTTTGATTTGAAATGGCCAGTACTGCAGAACGGCAATTTCATAGGTAAAGACCTAATATCTAGGGACAATGACACACAGATCATCCTAGCCCTAAACTAAGCAAAGCTTGCACTATGGGTACCAGGCGACGATATGCATACTTATATAGATAGATAAATACTTAAATACATAGAAAACATCCATAACTCAGAAAAAAATATTTGTACTTACCTGGATTCGAACCCAGGACCACCAGCTTCGTAGGCAAGAGCACTACCAACTAGGCTACGGTGACCGTGTAGTTTATATTCCATAAAAAAACATGCGGGGCAGTCTTTGGGGACTGCCGATAGAAGTTAAAACTATTTTTTGATTATTCATACTCGAAAAGTAATATTTATTTGATCCGAATAGCGTGTGGAAGATGCTACTTCCCACCTTTGGGTGGTAAATACCTACTCATAGTAATTGCTTCCCTCCCTATGGTGGGAAAAAACTTGAATTAATTTGGTTAGGCAGTCGGCTGTCTAAAATTGAACATAATTTAAAAAAAAAGTGCACAACGCCGCTAAAAAAGTTTTCACTTCAAAAATACTGCGGTCATGTGAGTGTATAAAAGGCCAGTGGAAATTAAAAAATAGACCCTCTGTCTTAAGAATATTCGATCAGGTCAAGTGTCCTGACGCGAGTTGAAAATTTTTTACCCATCCCAAAAAAGGGCACAACGGCGCTAAAAGAAATTCACTGTCTGTATAAACCAGACTGCACTAAGTTTGATTAAGTGACATTTTTTGACTGCCAAGCAATACAACTTACTAACATTCTACAACTTGTTAGCGACACGCCTTTTTCCCAGAGGGGTAGGCAGAGACAAAGTTTTTCCATTTACCTACCTTTGCACACCTCTTTTGAATCGTTCACTGTCATTATATTCTAAAAAAAACCAGACTTCACTAAGTTATTAGGTGACATTGTTTGACTGCCAAGCAATACAACCTCCTGAATTTCTACAACTTGTTAGCGACTATCTAGATAGAGCTACCAATTATATGTTGATCATCAGAGCCGAATGACGTCCACTGCTGCATAGAGATCTCCCCAAAAGATTCTGATAATGGAGTTGTGCCCATAATTTGCAAGGGTATGCCATAATCGTCCAGCTTAGCAGACGGGCTGGCGATCGCAGTATGATGGTCGTATTGAACAGAGAGACATTGCTCCCCGTTCTCTGGAAGACACTCCCTCGGGTTGACTTCTGCGCCACGAGATGAGATGGGGTGGAGGGCAATCAGTGTGGACACGTTCTGGGCCACGAAATATTAATAAGTATGCCATCGACACGCTAAGAAGAAGATCATTTCCAAGTAACTTCCTTAAAACTAATTCGTCTTAAGTTACAAAAATAACTCACATGAATACTAATATTATCTTAGTACCTCTTTTGTACAGGCTGACGTCACTATATTCCCTCATCCCTCTTTACAAGTATAAGGTAATGTAAAAATAGCACCAGGGGGTGGAATGGGTGGAATGTCTCAGTATGAGTGCATCCTACGTAACAGTGTGACGTCATTTGTCGTGCGAAAATATCTTCATCATACCTAGCGCAAATTACGCAAGCAGTTTAGATCATGAGCATTTTAGCATCTATTATAGTATTCTGTCTACTCACGATGTCATTGTGTCTTGTTTTCTTACTTTTAATAATAACTTACTACCAAATGTAGTAAAACGAAGTTCATTCATGTTTTTTGTAACTTGAAAAAGTTTGGCAGACATTTTTTTGTCGATGAATATGCATTGGCGTAGTTAGGAAGTTTAAAATTATAGTTATCCGATCAGGAATGAACAGTATTGTATGATTAGTACTCCTGGCCAAATTTGGGCTACGGCGCGCGGCGGATAAGCTGAATAGACTGGTCAAGTACTCAAAACTTTAGTTACGTTTTAAAAAATACTATAGATGTACGGTGAAGCAGTGGAAGTATCCTAGGCTAATTGTAAACGTCATGTAAAAAATTATAACAAATATTATGGTGCGCATTTGTGTGCACAGACACAGGTACGCTGTCTCACTTTCATTGTCTAGTGAAGCAATGAAAGCCTGTTGTAGGCTAACTGTAAACATAATGATAAAAAGCTCTTATGACAAATCACACATGATGGCGAAGACAGGACCGACAGCTTTGAAATAAGCTTTTTAAGAACACCCTTCTATTTTAGATTGAAATCATAAAGTCAAATTTGCCCGCAATAAATGCATTTTGCTCCTATTTCATTTCTGTTTTGATAATTTTCTGACACTCCAAGTATATGCTAACTTATACGGGTCGGATTTGCCAGATAAGATTAAATTTAGAATCGTTAAGGTTTTAATATGCGATACGTGAGTGTTCCCTCGTAACCTCGAATGGCCACTTTCTACTTCTAGCCACCGACAGGCAATTAAACCCTTACAATGGAACCTATTTAGTGAACTCCCAGAGCCAGAAAGGGAGCTATTTCCATAGCCACAGCTGAGTAATGGGTTTCACGAAGCGAACACACGAGTGTTCGAGTGAAAAAATTTGTGCAAGGACGGCATCAATGTAGTTATGCCCTAGTTATTGCACCTTAATCTTGAAAAATAATGGAGTTTAATGTATTTATGCAGGACTCTAGATTTCTTAGAGTTTTCAGGGTTTTTTCATTTCCTGAACCAAACGTTAAGATGTATTTGGTAGACCAGCTTATTTACTTGTCGTATGGGCAGCGGTTACCCTAGTATCAGAGTTGTTCAATCCGCCCAGTAGGCCTCTGACATGCCTTAACAATAGTTGTCAAATGACTACAACTGGGACCGATAGCGTAACGTGCCCTCCGAAGCACGAAGACTCTCAGAAATTAAACCACTTTGGTGGGTCACCTCGCCGATCGCTCACAGATCGGTGAGAGCATCGAGCTATGACCAGCGAAAGATCATGATATTCTTTTACAGATTATGTGAGTTGTAATCCCGCATTATTACGTCGGTGTTTCACAGACTGTTTATCTGAATCTTTATCATTTTCCTTACAGCTGGAAGACATAGATATGACCCTGATATCGGAGATGTCTGGTCGCACCTCGCTGGAGCACAGGCCTTCCAAGCCAATCAACATCGACCTGTCACAGCCCGCCCACAACCTTCACAACACGTTCAATAAGTAAGTCGATTAATATGTCAGTTGCTTTCGGATTTTCCTAAGCTGTAACCCATCCTATATTTACCTTAATTTTGATCGTTCATCAAAAATTGTCGATGAAACCAAAGCTTAGCTACCCTTATCACTGGAAACTTCCCCCAAAAAGATACATTTTCGTACCTACATGATTGTTCAGGTTGCTTAGGTGCATTTCCAATCCTATGCATCCAGCATAAGAAAATTTAAGTGTAGCAAACTATACTTTTAATTTTCATCGAACTCTAAAGTAGGCGATAAAGCAACATTGAAATCGTAGCTCCACTTGGATGATTTCTCCAAAAATAAACATTTTCCTACCCACCTGCATCTATAGATTGCTCTGGCGCAATTTTCCTACGCTATATCACTTTTCTTGTTCACCCAACTCATCTTTTATCAAAAATTTGCTGAAATGCAAATTTTAAAGCTTGCCTAGTTGACACTTTTGATGATTTATATAAAATAAACATCGTCCTATGTATCTTTTTCTATAGATTGCTTCAACATAATATTCCGACTCTCTGTCACGTTGCAATTTTCCGCTAAGTCATCTGTTATCGAAATTTGTGATGGTAAACTTACCTCTTCTTCTTTGTATTTGAATGATTTGATTAATCAACTATTTTGTATTGGGATTCAAACGAAACAACCAGAGCTTTTTGGCATACTCCCATATATTATTAGGTCAAATACTAGTACCTTACACCCTAATCCTCTTCTTCTTCTTTTAGACGATCCAGACGATGAGTTCAAAGGCTTACTATTAGAACTATTAGAACATCACACAATACAACCTATCGTATTCGCTAGCCGGGAGAACAACCGTGAACGCACCTGTAATACCGTCACCCTTGAGGTCACCCTCTATAATCTTAATCTGCATTCATATCGATAAATTGCCCATCCCGATCCTCAATCAGATAAGTGCGATAGTTGAAAAAAAACCCTTAAAAAAGGACTCTTACATTAGTACTCTCTAATTCGATATTCGTACCCTAAAGTATTATTCGCTTAGGTTTTACTTTAGTTTATTCGTAAACTAAAGTAAAACCTGTAACACGGTTTTGTAGGACATATGCATAAACTGTTAAAATATATTTGTAAACTAATAATAAATATATACCTATATAAAAATATAGTTACCGAGTGCGCGTAGGCGGGGTACCTTCTTTATGCATATGTCCCACAAAACTTTTGTGGGACATATGCATAAAGAAGGTACCCTGCCTTCGCCCACAAAACTTTTGTGGGACATATGCATAAAGAAGGTACCCCGCCTTCGCGCACTCGGTAAATATATTTTTATATATATATTTATTATTAGTTTACAAATATATTTTAACAGTTTATGCATATGTCCCACAAAACCGTGTTACAGGTTTTACTTTAGTTACCGATTAGTTATAAAGTTTGTAGCTTTATTTTGTTAAACTCAAACTAGCTCTCTCTCGCCTCCTCCATCTGGTGAAGCAGTAAAAGCCTCCTAGGCTAACTGTGAACTTCCGTTAAAATAGCTACGTCTCCATCGAGAGTTATTTTATTAAATATGAAATAAAGGCTCAAGGTCTTATGACATATACCAGCATACAAAGTTTCAATGGAGCCTTTATTGATTTAAAAGTGACGTCATTAACGGCTTTTATACATGTCGTTATGATACGAAAAATTGTAGAGACTTTCTGTAACGGTTTGATTGACGCCTTTTCGTCTTGACGTCGACAAAGTCTATTCCTATCCGATAATGTTACGAGCGTAATTACAAACAAAATACTTGTCCCATTTAGGATTCATGGAGTTATATTAGGTAAACTGTTTATTTATAAAATTAGCTGCATAGTTCCAATTGTGTGTTTTTTTCCTGGAGGGATGCTAGCCGTAAATTTATTTATTTATTTGGAAAACCAACAGCAACAACAACAAAATAAATACATATTAGAGGCTATTACAGGTTTCACTTTTAAACATCTAGTTAAAGAATTAGCTAGATAGTGAATGGTCAATTATGACAGACTACGATTATTGTAGAAAGTATCATGGGGCACTCGCCTCTTCCGCACCATGCTAGTCGGTTGGGGACGGCGTTCCTTAACGTAAGAATTAGGTCAAGCCATTAGATTAGACGGTCCAACATGACCGATTACAGCTATTGTTGAACGTGACGCGGGACAAATAAATACAATAAATATCTTGGGCGGTGTATTACTACTATCGATCCCAAACTAGGCAAAGCCTGTACTATGGCAACCAGACACAGATAAATTACACCCAAACACAGAACAAATACTTCGACGGGCCTGTTGGCGTGGTTGGCATATGCTTGCTTTTCACGCCGGAGGTCGTAGGTTCGATTCCATGTCCGTTTTTCCAAACATGTCTGTTTTCCTAACTTTGGATGTTATTATGCATATAAGTACATACTTATATGTATTTACAAAAGAACAGTAGTATTTGTAATACTAGCGGCCCGGTACGTGCTTCGCTACGTATAAGGTGTAGTAATAAAAAAATGATAATTAAATTCATTTATTCAAACAAAAAAAAATTTTAAATTGCTAAAAGATGTTGATTTTACACTTATTCAAGACCTTTTTTAAATTTTCTCTACGTAAAAACCTTCCCTGGACTTCCACAAATAATTCAAGACCTAGAAATTAGCCAAATCGGTAAAGGCGTTGTTGAGTTATAACATTACAACGAAAAGTGGCATTGATTTTTATATATATAGATATCAGTTATCTGGTTTCCATATTACAAGCTCTGCTTAGTTTGGGATCAGATCACCGTGTGTGAATAATGTCCCAGGATATTATTATTATAGTAAAGGTTTTTGTTGTTATTTATTGTAGCGATAGACGATTTTATACACTTCTGGTGTGAGCCATTGACATTGAAAGCGATAAATGTTCATGATTTTTTTAAGACTACGCCCGCTCTAGGGATCGTAATCCCTGTGTCGCGGACTTTACAAACATATAATGGACGGACACAAATTACAACCAGACTCCGAACAACTATTTGTGGGTCACACAAATAGTTGTCCGGCGCGGCGACTGTCTTAGCCGCTGCGCCACACGTGCAGTCAAAGAGATTGTTTGCTAATAAACTTTACATCTATTTATTTATGGATTGTTTTCGTACTTCTCTATTTGTGTACATATGATATCATCGTATAACAATGAAATACTTAATTATATCATTTGGATTTGTACGTAAAGAGGTAGGTAGTTCATTGATAACTATCGAAGATGATAAGATAAATATATGCACTTATACGAAACAAAGACTTTAATTAATATTATTGTGTATGGCTGATATCTGGTAGTAATTAAGTGTATTCAGATATTGATTATAGAGGGTAATCTATACATATAATAAAATCGTAGGAAAGTCAAAACTGTACAATGAATATTTTTTTAAAAGGCTACTTGTGGCGTGATCTACAATCGATATCGAAGCTAAAAATATAGTTTTTAAATTTTTTGTCTGTGTGTCTGTTTGTCTGTATGTATGTCCGGGCTAAACTCAAAAAGCACTGCATGGATTTACTTCAAATTTTGCATGAATATTACTAAGAGGTCCGGTCAACATATAGGCTACATATTATCACGCTATCACTTCCGGGGGAGGAGCTATGTTAATTTATAAAATTTAACGCGGGTAAAACCGCGGGGCACAGGTAGTTAATAAATACGAGTAGATAACACAATATTTAATTGTATGATCATTGGTCAAAGACTTCATTAATCCATGATAAGACATACTGACAGTAAATCGATGACTGATGTTGATGCCCTCGTGTGTCTTTTGACGGGCCCGTTGGCGTGGTTGGTAGATGCTTGCATTTCGCGCCGCAGGTAGTGGGTTCGATTCCCACACAGAAACATGTCTGGTTGTTCTGAGTCTAGGTGTTATTATCGATATAAGTAAGTATTTACAAAAGAAAAGTAGTATATGTAGTATATCTGGTTTCCATAGTACAAGCTCTGCTTATTTTGGGATCAGATGGCCGTGTGTGAATAATGTCCCAGGATATTATCATTAATTCACGATAAGAGATACTCACGGTATTTGATGATTGATGACTGATTTTGATCGTGTGTCATTTGTTATTTTTTAGTAGGTACAAATTAGTTTCAATTTGTTGTAGCAGGTTATATTTTTAAATTCATCATGATGACCATCTTCCCAGTCTAAGGTTTTGCTCCTATATAACAGTATTAGTCGAGCGCCTGCATCTGACCTCGAACCCATAGTGAACTACTAATCACGATGGCTTGACTAGGTGATATTAGGCTTCGGTCTACCTATTATTAAAAAAAAAAACAACTTCGGATCTAATCCCTGTGTCGTGGGGTACTTTACAAACACATAAAAGACGGACACAAATTACATCCAGACTCAGTCCTTCAAAACGAGCCCCGAATTTTAACCCTTTAACAGGCAGTAGGTATATTTCTAATTCATTGGTTTTGGACCTTATTATAAGCTAATAGAGTTCAAAATGTGGTGGTAACTATATCCCCACTGCCTTGTAAAGGGTTAAACGCTTTAATATTTATAGGCCTGTCATAGGCATATTTATTTAGGAACTGTTATTCATCTGTCTAGTTTCAGCTGTATATTGAGTTGTCATTATCGTTACAGCATTTGGCAGCATTTCTGGTCGTGGGTTCGGTTTCTACCAAATACAGATATTTGTATCGTCCTGAGTCCGGGTAGTTTTTCAGTTTTTACATTCAAAACGAATGTTCGATTTTAATGTATAATAAACTCAGAAACTACCACGATTATATTATTATTGTATGTATCTATACATATAATAAAATCGTAGAAAAGTCAAAACTGTACATTGAATATTTTTTTAAAAGGATACTTGGGGCGTGATCTAAAGTCGACATCGAAGCCAAAAATATAATTTTTAGAATTTTTGTCTGTGTGTCTGTATGTATGTCCGGGCTAAACTCAAAAAGTACAGCATGGATTTACTTCAAATTTTGCATGAATATTACTTAGATGTCGGGTCAACATATAGGCTACATATTATCACGCTATCATCTACGGGGGAGGAGCTGTGATAATTTATAAAGTTTAACGCGGGTAAAACCGCGGGGCACAGCTAGTAAACAATAAAATAAGTTCTTTAATCATAATATTATTATTATCATATTGATATATGCCACGCGATTAAAGATACATGTGATGAAACATTAAAAAAAATAATTTGGTTGGTGACAAAATATCTAGCAGTTGTACTTTATGCTGCCGCTAAACCAGAGATAGTAAATTTGGCTTATAACCTTTAAATAATGGTACCTTAATAAACGTCAGGCTCTCAAATCGTTAATTATCTCGCATGACTTGGCATCATCGAGAGGGAAAGTAGGAAAGACGAGGCAAAGAAAGTACAAATCAGTTTTGTTACTATATTACAAATGAAGAGGTGCCATTCGCTTTTACGCCAGATTATTTAACTTTTTTTTTATTCTGTTAGCTGCCTGATGTTAAGACAAGTATAGAATGACTATGTATAATATTTATTTTAATAATTTTAAGTACTTATACTTACTTATCGTATGGGTGTCAGAGTTGTTCAAGCCGCCCATTTAGGCCTCTGACATGGCTTAACGACTGTTGTGTAATGCCTACAACAGGGACCGACATATACTACTGTTATTTTGTAAATACATACTTATATAGATAATTACTCCGAGACTCGGGACAAACAGACATAACCATGCACACAAATATCTGTCCTGAGTGGGAATAGAACCAGTGCGCAGTTTCGTTAATTTATTACTGTACAACCTTATTTATTTATTTATAACTACAAACCTCGCACTAATTGTTACTTGTCAATGTTGAGTTGACCTTTTATTATTTTGTATAAATTTCACTATACTTATGCCTATATTGTTATCATGCATTGTATGAACATCGTTTTGGCAATAAACAAATTTCTTACATTATTATTATATTATATATATTAGACCTGTTGTATATTAACATACTACACCAGTCATAATAACTTCAGACAAATAGTTACCGAATGGCATGTTTGGCCAGGTGGATCCGCTTATACGTGCACGTGGCGCATGCGCAAACGAAGCGTTATGGTGTCGCATCCCCACAGAATCACGCGCTCCACTATTTTAGGTTAATACTATTAGCCTCTTAAAATGCCGTTCGTGTGTGTCTAATTGTTTGGTTTTTACATTTATTACAAGCCTGTATCGTTTAAAATATGGTCGCCTTAACTGTGGGATACTTGTATGCAAGGTGTTATATTGAGATGAGTTATGAGAAATCTGGAATTATTATAGATAGTATTAAATCCAAGCCAAATCTAACCGGAAGATCCAGCGTAGGCAGGCCCCTATAAGGTGGACTGATGATCTTTGAGGGACGCCTTTGTCCAGCAGTGGACGTCTTCCGGTTGGTGTTATGATGATGATGAGCTACTTAGAAATCCTAGCCTATTCAACGGTTGCCTAGAAAAGATCGCACCGAGCGGTAAGGCCGCATTTTTTATTTACATTTGTGTAGCTATGATTTTGATGTACAATAAAGATTTACTTACTTACTCTCAGAGAGAATAAACGAGGCAAAATTTGTAGCACAATGGAAATCCGCTGTTTCTGCCCACCCCTCTGGGAAACAGGCATCTAGGCGTGAGTCTTTGTATTATGTATGTTACTCTTTTTGAGTTCTTTATGATCAATGAGATGATTCCTTGCAAATATTGATTTATCTCCGTTTCAGATTCCTCTATTAAACTCATCTTCAAATCGCCGCTTCTATGTTGCTTTTAAAGTTTGGGGTATTGGCTTTTAAATACTTCTAATGAAGAAGTTAAGTCTCATGTGTAAGCTTCAATAAAATATACTTAATGTTAACTCCTACCTTTCCACTCTCCAGAGGTCTATCAAGCATACTGAACGAGCGGGGGAGCTTGAACATGTATCAGAGTGGGGAGTCGTTAATGCGCATGTCACCGCCCAGTTTGGTCTCATCGCTGCTGATGGAGAGCTCTGGCACCTTCAACGCTGAGTCTATGGACAGTCGGAAGTCTATGCCCTCACAGAAGGACTCGGGTACGTCAATTTTTATTGAGTCTAAACTTACATCAGTTAGGCCTTTTGTATATGTCATCGTTCAGTCTAATCTCCTTGCTGATTGAGAGCCCTGGCACCGTTAATCTGAGTTCAGGATAGCACGTTTATGTCTTACTTGTCTTACCAGAAGGGCTCCGGTATTTCTAGTATTGTCGAGCATTCTAAAGATGTATCAGAGTAGACGGGGTGTGCATGTCATACCCCAAAATAGTGACATCCTGCTTTTAGAAAGTCCTGGCAACTCGATCCCATAGTCCATGGATAGTTGGAGGAATATATACATTCTCAGGAGGTTTAACATACTCACTATGGTATGTCAAGTTTTGTTAATTTATTAGATGTACTAGCAGTACCCGCGGACTCCGTTCCGCGTTATAAATATTGTTGACCCTGCCCGTTTGTCCCACGTAATACTTCGGGCTAAAAGTTCGTCATATCCTATGAGACTCCACAATAACGTAGCTTTCTATTGGTGAAATAATTTTGAAAATATATGATCAAATATTTTTATCCACATGAAAGTATCGTAAAATTAAATTCGAAAAGAGCTTAATTCAAAAGTTACCAATACATCTAATTTATTTTGTACTAGCTGTGCTCCGCGGTTTTACCCGCGTCAAACATTATAAATTATAGCATATGTGCTATTCGGATATACATATGTATAAGGTATATCACTAACTAACTTTCACATTTATAATATTAGGAGTAAGTAGAATGTAGAGCATTTTCTGATAAGGATATATATATATATATATATATATATATATATATATATATATATATATAACATGGTCATAGTCTAAATTACTCTATCGTTTGCATATAGGATGCTTGTCGAGGACGTGACAAGAAACCGCTTAATGCGCACTACGGTACATTACACGTACTATATTTACATACACATAATACGTAACCTACTATAAGCAATGGTACTTCTTATAATGCAATATTCATATTTACACGCTTGACTGGCAGTTGGCAGACAAGGAAATCCGAACTCATAATATTATTGTTATTTCCAGGGTTACCAATATCAGGTCGCGATAGCATCGACCCAATGATGACTAGTATGACGCTCAGCATCCTCGATGAAAAGGACATGAGCACCAGTTTCCTCTCCCAAACAACATACCCCGATAACGACAGCTTGATAGACTCTCTTCCACCAAGCCTCGTCAGCTCCGTCAACTCTTCCTACGTTATCTCCAATACTTCCAAGCCGAAAGACAGCACAGATTCCAACATATTCAGCTCAGCAACATTTACACACCTAGAACAATCAGCTAGATTATTATCCGGCCGACCTCGGGCACAACTCTACAACAGTTTCACCAAACGGGAACCCGCCATAAGAACTTCCGAAAGTTACACCAAATCCCGCGAGGAAGCGTGCCAAATCGACACCGTCAAAGTTCTCAACGAAAATTGTGATAAAAAAGACTCTACGAAACCCGCGCTGAAAACCCCCGACATGGCTGAAACGATAACCTTACACTACTCAAATAGGTTCAGACCTAACAATGACGCCGAAAAGGAAAACTTTGAAAGAGATGACGCGTTTTACAAAGATATGGGGCTCCAGAAGCCCGAGGACACAGGGAAAAACAGCTTAAACGTTACGCTAGGGAAACAAGAGCTAAATGAAATCATCCAGGCACGGCAGAAATTATCACTCGCGAGGAAAGGTTTACCCACTGAGCCAGAGAAACCATTGCCGAATCAAGTGGACACTTCACCTATAAAAACCATCCAGTTACCCAATCAAACGATTACAGTGCCACGACAGAGTATGGAGAATGCCTCAGAACTGCTGTCGAGGCGGAGAGCTATAAACACCAACGGGTTCGATAGGCAAGAGGAGCCGACGAGGGAAACTCCTAAAAGAAACGCGACGTTCAAGAAATTATCGCCGAAAGCTAGCGCTATGGATACCACGGTAGTGTACGTGAAGGCAGACGATACCCAAATAATAGACATTAATTCAGCAACACTTAATCTTATTGATGGCAGTGAGAAGACCTCACAAGATGCGAGGGTAAGTTTTGTAACTTTTACTCGTTAGATTGTCTTATATTTAATTCCTTATTACATTAAGAAGTTGATTACGAGCCGGAAGACGCAGATGGCCCCCTACAAGATGGACCGATGATATTGTGAGGGTCGCTGGAAGTCGCTGGATTCCGCTGGCGCAAGACCGGAAATTGTGGAAATCTTTGAGGGGGGCCTTTGTCCAGCAGTGGGCGTCTTTCGGCTGATATGATGATGGTGATGACATTAAGAAGGCGGAAAACCGATCAATTGGTTGGATTTCGTTGCCCGCCCATAAAGATATTCGGGAGAGATAGTGGCTTAGCAAATAAATTGTTCATCATTATCATGTCAGCCGAAAGACATCCGCTGCTGGACAATGGTCTCCCCAATGACCTCTACTATTGGTGCACCTGCCCTGCACGCTTCACGTAGATTTCTGCGAAACTCAAAAAATCATCGTTCCTCTTGTACAGCGCCTGCTCACGCTACCATTAATTAAT
This sequence comes from Pseudoips prasinana, assembly GCA_951640165.1. Lineage (NCBI taxonomy): Eukaryota > Metazoa > Arthropoda > Insecta > Lepidoptera > Nolidae > Pseudoips > Pseudoips prasinana. The sequence continues at coordinate 8,476,289 of OX621249.1, forward strand.
TGTCAAAATTAATTCCTAAATACTTTCTTAATTTAAAAATATATAATTTAAAAAATGTATACAATTAGTAGAGCTAGTAAACAAAAAGTTTTTATAGGTGGTATAGTAATTGATACAATATGTAACACAAAATAAATATTAGTATCGGTAAATCGTTGAATATTATATCTTAAATAGAGTGACAAATATTTAGACAATAATTATTAAATAAAAATATAAAAACATGAAAAATATCAAATGAAAGTTTGATATTTTTTATGTACCATTATTTAAAAAAATATATATCTTGTGATAACTATCACACTGCCATCTGATCCCAAAAAACTAGGCAGATCATGTACTATGGCAGCCAGGCCACTGATAAATATACTTATTTATTTCTAAATAGAAACATGATATAGACATTACATTACATTTATATGAACTCCTTCCAAATTTAAAGATTCCCATTAACTTTTACCTCGTTGCTTACATTCCCTTCCCCAGAACTCTACGAAGTATTAATGTGTTTTATAAGATGCAATGGCATCAAATTGTGATTGTTACGTCTGAATGTTTTGTTTTAGCCTAATCGCCAAGATACGCAATTAGCTATAACATATATGCAAATTTTGGTTAAATTTATCGCACGTATTCCCATTTCACATCTGACATTGGCAGAATTGTCGACATCGGCATAACTTGCCATTTGAAAAAAGAAGAAGAATGATATAAACATATGCCGTGTGGTTTCTGGCCCAGAAAGAATAACAAGACAGCCCCAAACCATCCCGTGGGTGCCGTAATAGACGACTAAGGGATACACCAGGTAGTACGGCAACAGCGCCGCCTGTCCACTAGCAACCACCTAACTGCGCTCGCCAACTCGCATGCCAAGCGCGGTGACTGCGGCAAAACCCTCCAGATAGCAACGATATAGAAACCTTTTGAGGAGGACTATGTCCAGCAGTGGACGATATCACGCTGATGATGATGATAGACAAATAGATATATATTAAACATAAAACCAATTTCATCTTTCTTTTTGTAAATTGATTGAAACAAATCTTATTTGGGATATCAGTTAAGAGAGGTAGAGCACAGCGTTCATTCGCTCAAAAAGCAGCCCGACTGGGGAAGTACCTCCACCTTACAGAAGACATTCTTTAATAATAACTTTAATGTTGTGTTTCTGGGTGTGAGTCAGGTCGCCAGAGCTCATTGGGATGGGGGAAAGGGTCAGCAACACTTGTTTGCTGACTCTTAAAGGCCGGCAACGCACTCGTGACACCTGTTGCGAGTGTCCATGGGCGGCGGTGATCACTTACCATCAGGTGACCCGCTTGCTCGTTTGTCGTTCTATGAAATAAAAAAAAAAATACTAAGATTGTCAAAGCTGGGTCACAACAACACAAATTTACTCTATAAAAAGTTGAATTTATAACGTCCTTCTTTTGCAGTTGGTTTATAATGTTTGATGAAAGCTTTGGCACAAAAAAAATGTTGTTGTTAGGTGATTAAAAACGATAGTCTCCTTGTATAGAGTTCTAACAGCGATATCTCTTTTGGTTATAGTTATTTTTAGACATGTATAAAATGAATAAATAGTACATTTCTCACACATTAATTTCACATGTAGAGGGGATTTACTTTCGGTTGCAATTATAATTTCTATGTTCATTATAAATTCAGTGAAAGTTACGTTCTAAGACTAGAATTTAAAACAATATTTCAGTGTCTGAAACAGTGTGAGTCTGTAACTTACTAGGTATTGTACGAAGTTACATTCTTAAACTAGATAATTTCTATGGGATCTCTAAGGAATTATTTTTTGTCTCAAAATAGGTTAATTGTGTCACTCTTTACATGAACTGCAAAATTGAAATTGGGTATGCATTTTTTATTATACTTTTATTTGAATGGCTTTCCGGTGTAGAGGTCAGTGACCCGAAGACAGAGGTCGTGGGTTCAATCCTCACCCGGGACCAATCTTGACGGGCCTGTTGACATGGTTGGTAAAACTTGCATTTCACCCCGCAGGTCGTCGGTTCGATTCCCACTCAGGACTGATATTTGTGTGCGTGAACATTTCTGTTTGTCCTGAGTTTGGGTATTATTACTTCTATAAGTATTTATAAAAGGAAAGTAGTATATGTAATATATCAGTAATCTAGTTTTTATAGTCAAGCTCAGCTTAGTTGGCGGTGTGTGAATAATGTCTCAGGATATTATATTATTATCTTTGTTCTATGAGTAAAATTATTTTTTTCTGTGTATGGATGTTATTTATTTATAATATGTTTATTATTTAGAAGTATGTTAATCAGTTGTTTGGTTGCCATAGTACAGGCTCTAGTCAGTCTAGTATTTAATTCTGAGAATTATTAGTGAAGAGAACCAACAGGACTTTTTTTATTTTTTTATTATTATTTACAAGGAATATACATTATAATCACTTAGTGGCATCCAAAAAACCACTAAGGTTTAAACCGGACTAAAACTTGAACCTACTCTATTTGGGCAAAGTCCTCAATGCTACCAAGTACATAGGGCTTGTTTTTACCAATTAGATGTTCATTAATCAGTGTTAAAATTAGCATGATATTGCAAAAATGTTTTTTAAAGATTTATGTTTTACTAGCTGGGCGCCGCGGTTTTACCTGCGTCAAACTTTTTAAATTATAACCTATGTGTTAATCCAGGGTGTCAGCTAACTCCATACCAAATTTTATTAAAATCGCTCCAGCCGTTTCGACGTGACGAAGTAACAAACATACACACTCACAAACTTTGGCATTTATAATATTAGTAGGATTCGGTTTTCTGTAAATCTTTCTCTTTCTTGACTTGTGTTAAATTTTAATAGGAGTGGGGTTCCCAAGAACGTGCGATGGTGGGGTCCAGCGAGAGTACGGACACGGGTACCTTCAGTTCCTCCAGCCCCCCTGACAGCGTGCCCGACAATATGCCCCCTGAGACACGTAAGTCATTTTATTAACCGATATTCTTATAACTGTTATAAACTACGAACTGGTGATAGAGAACACACTAAGTTTGTTCCTCTGGGTCTTCTCAAGCGTCATGCATTACAGCCAGTAGTATAATTAAAACAATTTTCGCCGAATATAAAACCTGCTATAATAATGTTATCTGTTTACTTTAACATTGATAGTACACACGGCTACACTTCAAGCTAAATATTTCCAATATAAGCTGATCTCGCGTTGTATAGGATTTCCATACAATGAGAGGTCAGCTTATATGGGAAATGTATAGCTTGATATATAGCTGTGTGTATAGGATCAGATAGAATGGGCTACCTTACACAACCGGAGAGAGGTTAGGTGATTCGACAAATAGCTTTAAAGCCACGCAAAGGGTTGTACCCACATCGTCTCTCCAGACTGCTACTCAGGTTTTTCTTGACTTCGGTTCGAACGCAGGAAATTATCAGCGATTGAAATATGCAATTAGGCTCCAAGCATATTTCGTAAACAATTGCTAGGTAGATTAACGTTTCATTTGTCCCACATTATTTAAGTTTCACGTTGTATAAATCACTTCATTATTGGTGTTTGGTATTAAGCACATCATTCACGCATTACAGGCGCCCAAATCGCTTCAACACCGCTCATGTCACTCCGGAAGGGGGCCAAACACGAGCTTATGAATTTACACAACACGATATCACCAATCTACGATATGATCGACGACAAATCGTACGTGGTTACCAAGGTTCCCAACCCAAATCCATCTGGTTTGGAGCGCACATACGATATGCATAATACGACAGTTATTAATAGTGCAACTATGGTGAAGAAATCGTCTGTGAAAAGGGATATTATGTCGGGGAAGACGAGCCCGGAGAGGAAAATGGTGGCGCCGAGCACTACCGTAAAGTCGCCGTCAAGCAGAGTGCCTCCTGCCAGTACAGGTAATTATAATCGAGTATTATTGAGGTCTCCTTAATTGCTGGTCTTGTGCCTGCATTCAGCGACACTCACGAGATCGGCAATTGTGGATGTTTTGGGAGGAAGCCATTGTCCAGCAGTGGAAGTCTTTCGGCAGATATGGTGTGATGATGATGATGATTTGCTAGCATGATAGCATTAAAGGTTTTATTGTCGGTAGTCATCATTGATTGTTCACAGAAAAGACTTTTTAAACTATTTTTTTAGATATCAATGCTCGTAAATCATTGGATTGACATGAGATAATGCAGGTTCAAATTGTGTTGGTCATTGTATTTATATAGTTTTGGTAGTTTTGTGATTTAGGTAAAATTTTACATAAAATAGTATATGTAACCGATTAAAATAACGATTATTTATTTTTTGTATGATACACACTCCGTTGTTGAGTGTGTATAGTATAGTGAGAAAAATATTAATACATTTTGATTTAATTTGTAGTTCTAAAGATGAATTTAAGTCCGTTGTTTGTTATTAACCGACTTCAAAAAAAGAATGTTATCTCTTTTTTTTGTATGTATTCGTACGTATTTATAAACGACTTTGCATTCAATTGCATTCCCACGTGGCCACTGCCATATTTGTGCAATATTTTGCACTATAAGGCTCAAGTTCGCATCACCGCGCGTTAATGTGGACGATAATCACCGTTTATTTAGATCTTGTATCGCGCGTTTAGTAGTTCCACGCGGTACCGCGCGTTTGAATTAACTTAGCCTCACTCCACTCGGTTCAGAGCATATTTTATCCAGTGACGTTGAAGTATTTTGAATTATTGCGACATTTATAAGAATAATGTACTAGGAACTACAACCGCTCTCACATAGGTAGTGAACCTACCTTCTGATCCATAGGTTGCAAGTTCGATTCTCGCACAAGACAAATATTTGTGTTCACGCACATGTCTACTCGTCGTAGTCTGCGTGTTTTATGTGTATTGTATGTATATATAAAAAAAGTAAATAAGTATTTCTATCAGTTGTGTAGTATCCATAGTCTTTGTCTAGTTGGTTTAGATTAGTTAGTTTGGGCTAGATGGCGCTGAGATATATTTTTATTATTATTACTTCAAATTTGTTTCGAAAAAAGACAATGCTTTCAGCATTTGTCGGATGTTTATACCAGACTTTATTAGCTGAGCGCAAAATAATAAAGAGCAATAAAAACTTGTTAACCAGGTTTTTTTGGTCTTGGGTCTACCGCCAAAGTCGCTGATCATCGTGATCGGCGTTCAAATAGATGAAGGTTAAAAATGACTAAATATGTCGTTCAATCGGTTTCCATGAGCACATGTGACGTCATAAACGGTCCGGAATCGATTTTCAACTTTGAAGCCTATTGAGCGAATGATTTAGTAGATTTGAACCTTCATCTATTTAAACACCGATTATGTTGATCGGCGACTTCGGTTATAGCCCCCCAGACCAAACAAACCTGTTTAACAAGTTTTCGCTCGGTCTTCCAATCGGCTTCAACGATGAATCGATTCCGGACCATTTATGACGTCACATGTACTCATAGAAGCCGATTTAACTATGGATTTCGTTATTTTTAAACCTTCATCTATTTGAACGCCGATCACGATCACATTAATCGGCGACTTAAACTGCTATCCCCAGACCAAATAAACCTGGTTAACAAGTTTTTATTGCAATTAGGCAGTAGCCCCCCTGGTTCAAAACTTTGTAACTGCACAGCCATAATCATAATCAATTCACTGTCAACCCTTAGGACTCCTACGCACTATGCGGTTAGCCGGAATGCGGTCAGCCGTCAGCAATTAATATTGCTGACCGGCTGCCGCATCACAGTGCGAATTAAAACTACTTCCTCGTACAAATATCTGAGCACGGTCAGCCGCACGGCTGGCCGCATTGTGGCTAGCAGCATACCGCGTAGGAGGCCTAAATCATACATAGCTCTTATTACAACACAATACAGCTTAAAATGAGGTATTAAATATTATACAGCCGTCCTATCATTTTAATGCCGTTTCAGAAAAGCATGATTCCTACTGAGTTTTCTGGCAGTGTTTCTCAGCAGCTGCCACGTCATGCACTGCACGGTATGGTAAAAAAATATGACAATTCCACATAAATGTAAAAATTTTACGGAATATATGATTTTGACTTTGACTTTGACATGTGCTGTACAGAAAAGTCACTTTATTACTTTTGTACAGTTATAGTATTAACCGTGGCAAATTTCACGACATTACGGCTTTTTAGCACATGTACGGCAGTATAAGCTATTACATCATTGTATACCCTATTGCGTTGTCATAAGAGCTAATAATCAATGAATTATGAACAAAAGCTATGATCGATTAACGGTATAAACATATTCAATGCACTACCATTTAGCTTTTATTTAATTTTAGCTTACGGTGCAATGATACCGCCCGCAGCAATGAGGAAACCAAGCTTGCCAACATCTAAACTTAGGCAATACAGTTCACATAGGGAGCTTAGCAGAATACCTGGTAAGAAAAATCATGCTTTGTTAGATTATTTTATTTTAAGTATTCATTATTTTTGGTTAATATACATAGCCATTTCATAGCACTTTAATTTATATTATGAATATCTAAACGACGTTCTGGCATACGGAAGTGCTCTCTACCGACATATTGTTTACGAACTATTTTCTTATGACTGTATCATAAGGACTTAATTCTGAGGAAACAACACATTCTTAATACTTAATAGCTACGCTCTTGTTCAACTTTCCACAAGCTAAACTGGTAAAAAAATAATTTTAACTGTTTATTTCAAATATATTAAGAGGCCTACTGAAATCTTAAATTTAAAGATTATGTTGTAGTCCCAGAGTAGTATGAAGTAGTGTTAAGGAAGGTGTGATGATTATGGTGAGTGACACCGACATGCATCGCCCTCCAAGTACTTATCACTGATAAAGTATTTTTTTAATAAGTTGTTCATGTATTTTTGGAACCTTTCTATAACTTGTAATAATCGCGGTCTAATATGCCTACTCAGTCTCCCTACGTCCTTATTCTGTGTCAATACGATGCCACAGTATAAAGGGGATACTTCCCTATTTGAAGGACCTTTTAAGTTGCCACTTCTCCAGCCTATAGGCCTAATGAGGGGCGATTGGTAATTTATCTCAAAGGGCTTACACCCTTCCATATACTATTTTGAGATTCAATAGTAAGACGCCATAATTATATTCTCCAGATAACACATAATTAAAATTGACATAAGGAGCTAATATAATGAAGATTGTAACGGGTACCTCACGTAATTAATTTACATGAGTAAAGCCTGTCTAATTGACCGTTGAAAAAAAATTTAATTCACAATTAAAAAGAAAAAGATTTATTCAGAAAATTGCACAAACAATAAAAATATAAACTAACACTAAAAAATAAAATAAAAACAAAGACACTTGTTGTCCGTGGAAGGCCGAAATGGCACCATTTCAGCGTTTGATTAAAAAATATATAAGTTAGAGACGGCCAATTTGAGATATCTTACAAATTATTAACAATAAAACAAGTCAAGTAGTTCTTAACACCTATAAAAATTAAAAGTAATAAAAACCGGCACCTGACAAAAAAAAAAACGTCCGTATAAAAAACTGCATAGCAGTTTGTTGGTACATGTAGCTCCCTTTTTGCTTGTTTTGGAAGTCTAATTAATCACGTGAGTTACCTATTACAGTTTTAATTATACTAGATGTATTCTATTATATGATACCTACTGGTGATGTAGCGAAAGAGATTTGATATTAAGGCGACCGCAGGAATAAGAGCGAAACTTGATTGAGGCCGTAAAGCGTAAATGATTATGAGCGTTGTGTAACAGGTGGCACAGGCGTGCCAGCCCCGACCACGGGGCGGGTTCTGGCGCTGGGCGGACGCACCATGGTGCGGCGAGGTGTATACGCATCCAACCCCGCGCTCAGCCCCACCGCTAGTGCTGCCCCGCCCCACGCTTCTGACTCCTACACCGTCACCAACCATCAGGTATTATTATTCTTTCAACTTAACAAGACTTAGCCAGGTGCTGCCACCCGTCGGTTAATCAACTAGGCTCACCGTCAGTCCATAGATGGGTGACCGCCAAAGTGGTTTAATTTCTGAGCGTCTCCGTGCTTCGGAGGGCACGTTTAGCTGTCGGTCCCGGTTGTAGCCATTAGGCAAAAATCGTTTAGTCATGTCAGAGGCCTATTAGGTGGCTTGAACAACTCTGACACTAGGGTAATCACTGCCCATATGATAAGTAAGTAACCAGAGCTGTATTATATTTCTTTTTCATTAGTTTAGATTTTGTATTAAGGATGAAATTGAGGTGGTCCTGTATATTCCTAAACCTGACTAAGGATTAATAATAAAGTTTTGGCACTCGTAATACAAAGTTAAAATGTAGTGTTAATTCCGCTTGTCAGAAAGATGCTGTGTTGTCTGTGTGGAGGACTGAAACACGTGTTGGGTATCTTACCGGCACATGAAATCTGCATGTTTATATTGCCCTTCTTGCATGTGTATATTTTTCCAGGCGGGTGGGCGGTGTATAATGCTTAAACTGACAATTAGCGGTATTAACACTACATTAATATATAGTGTTAATTCCGTAATGTATGTACTTATTTATTTATAATGTGCGGAAATTTAAATATTATGGATTCCCGCAAATTAACGCCTGATTCCATTACTTAAGTTTTGGCACATTTGATAGTGATACAAAATATATGAAAGAGCTTTGTAATACCATTATGACAAAAGCTTATTAGCAGCTTAGTGGTAAAATGTGAGAAAAGAAGAAAGTTCATTAATTGTTACTTACGTACTTAATCGACAGAGAACAGAAGACAAATCTTCCAGGCCTGACATACCTCCGACGCCGGCGCTGGTACGTCAAGGCACCGAGACGTTACGCAGAGAACGACCGCAGAGTCAACTCGTTGCGCCCAAAGACGTAAGCTACTACAAATATATCACCCATTCACAAAGTCTTACTAATTTGGTCATTGTTAACACATAAAAAAAAAGTATAATTAATCATATTTTGATTAGGCGAATTACCGCTAGAAATTTTTGATTAAACGGACAGTACCACTAGCTTTGCCCCGTAATTCTACCCGCGTTAAATTTTGTTAATCTTAACCTATGTGTTATTCGGATATGTAAGCAATATCACTACTAAGTTTCATCGAAGTCCGTTCCGTAGTTTTTGCGTGTAAGAGTAACAAACATCAATACGCACAAATAACTAACACTAATAAATTAAATTAACTATTATATGCTGCGATACAAGTCTTGATCAAGTGTGAGAACCAACGTCAATTGTTATGTGTAATAAATGTTATTACGTTAAATAAATAAAATACAGAACATTTATTTTGATACAATTGCAACTTTCACAAAAATTCATTGTGAGCGTACTCTTAACACATCTAGTAACAGGCAATTCTTATATCCTTGCTACAGTCTGAATTTAATGCATATTATTCCACCTGCTGCTATACTGTGACGGAATGATATTTACGATTGTCTTTTTTAATAATACCTACTTTGTGCTTTATGGGTCGCTCCAGTACCAATGTGTAGAATTATGTTCTCATGTAAGTAATAATTGTTAATTCGTAATGAGAATAACGTTAAAACGGATATGCATATCATTCGAGATATATATTGAAAATCATCCATAATTCATATTAGAGATCATGAGAACTAACTTACCAATCATTTTGTTTTCATAACAAAATAATGACCATAGTAGGACTTTAAAAGAGGAGATGTTTTACGGATCATATCTTTTGTTTGTGGTGATGGGTCAAACAGTGACTACTGACTTTTGTATTATTGTGCACGGAGGATCAATAATTGTGTCTAAAATGTGTCTTTATTTGTTCATACATTACTTGATCAATAATTAAATTATACACAGTGAAAACCTAATTGTAGTACAGAAACAAATTGTGAATTTTATTTAGACTGCAATGGTTTTACTGAGTGTAATATCATAAATGGTTTTGTTCAATGTGGATTTCGTACATATGCACTCTTTCTTAATCATTATAAATTCAATATTTACTATATATTCAATGTCATAGGTATTTTTTGTAACGTAAATATATCAGTATAAATACAGGTTAATGTCTTTTTATTAGGAAATAATAGCATTACATATATATTTTTATCGCTAAATACTTGAGCGATTGATATCCTAATAGTGTTGAAACCGGTAGTAGAGACACCCGCTGAGTTTGTTTCGCTGGGTCTTCTCAGTTGGGGCGCATTGGATCCGGTGGTAGCATTAAAGCGCGACCGTCGTTATTAACACAAGGTCCGTCATAATAATATCACCTTAATATAGACAGAACCATTGCCAATATGTATTACAAATATTAGACTTAAACTAGATAATTAGACTTAAACTAGATAATTAAACTTAAACATAATCTCTTGACAATAACTTGATTCGAGCTAGCTAAATATCATTGCTGTTATAAAATAAATTTTATTAATGTTTTAATACTATCAATACATGTGTACCTAATATCTATGTTACTAGAAATAATAATGTATACAACTATAATACTACAAACATGTTCTGACTATTTACAAGCGCTTTTTTGAAGTCTACGTGAATAAAAACCTTTTTTATTTTATTTAATACTTTAGAAACCTACTTGAAACATAAGATTTAAATACAAGATGAACAGCTTTTATAAGAATCAACCTATTTTTTTTTTGTTAAGAATGCCTTTTTAGAAAGTAGTATCTTTAATACGATACCAAAACTGAAATATAGTAATTAGCTGTGCGTACACATTCCTGTTAGACTTTTTTTAATAAAATATTTACCCATCTTTTAAGTTTTGCATTGTTCATTATACAACGCGTATTCTCCTCCCGCGGGTCTGCTGGAAGAAAATTGTTTTGAAATAAGCATCACCCATGTACTACCTGTATTTTCTTCATTTAATTTACTTTTGTTAATTCTGTGTGTACAAAAACTATTAAATAAATAAAAAATTAAATAAATTTCAATAGAGGAAGAAATTTCAAGGGGTCCAATATACCCCTGAAACTGCACTAATTGTAGAAAACATGTATAGTTTCTGAAATACGAAAATTATACGTCTACCTACACAAAATGCGTCAGCCGATTGATAGGGAAATTGTTGTTTTACATTTTGCTTAGTTTTATATGTAAATTTAGCTCCTTGACTTTCATTTACTAATTTTATTACAACTTAACTGAAGATTTCTCTCATAATGTAGTATCGGTTGTCGATCTGACTCAAAAATTTAATATGTTCTTTAGCGTATTGTCTATGCCTATCGTCTTTGTTCTTTTACTTCTATCTTCCCAGTCCTTCAAACTATTTCTCTCTTATTAAAAATTAATCCACATTGAGCAAACCGTTGTTACTAACTAAGCGTGACTAACGCCAATGACCTGACAGCTTCGCGCCGGACCCTACGGCGTGCCGATGTCCTTGCGCAACCATCATATGCCCGTGAGTGTTTGTCTGTGTATGTTTCATCTGTGCTTACACGCCGGACTTATAAACCCATGGAAATACGCTCGAATCGCATTAAAAAAAAAAATTGAGCCGTCACGGGGCGCCTGGCAGATGTGAAACATCGACATTATTTTTTTAAATTAATATGCAGAAAAGAACATATTTTGATATGAACTAAATATGTCATAATTATAAAATAAAATATTACGATTAATAATCGCACAGTCGAAAGTTTTGTTTCACATAAAAAAAAAAAAAAATCGTGGCGACGCGTCGCTCCCCCAGAAATCTTTGTTACGTGTTTCACATCAATAAATCATGTATTACAGTTCCATAAAAAGTTTATGTACAATACAAAAGCTGTCAATACTGTATTTCAGATGATTTAAAAATTATATTTTTGTGGTGAAAGAAAAAGCAAAGAGAGTCAGAAAATGGGTTTGTTAGTCTGGCTCTGGTGTACTGGCGGTTACATGGGCAAATCTATCGTTGTGTAATCATGTTAATTTATTTGGTTTTTTGTTACAAATGCATTCAGTTTTGAAGATAAATATCAGCGAAAGCTCTGTCCATGGTAACGGTGGAGTATTATTTAATAGATCGTCGGTGGTTTTAGAGAAGATACATTCATGCCGATATATGCTTTAAAACTAATTGCATCTTACTACCAATTTTAAACTAAAATACCGATGCCACGCACGAGTTTTACGAAAACCATATGAATTAGTTGTCAATTAGTAACTAGAGGTGCAGGTATTCTAATTCGAAACTAGCTTCTGCCCGCGACTTTGTCCGCGTGGAATCGTTACTTTGGGCGTTTACGTAGAAGGTGAAAATATTTTTAAATAACTAGAGCGGAGCACCAATAAAGAATGTTTGGGAAAAGGCGCAAACATTCTTCAAACTGCCTTTGCATTCCTCGATAAATGGGCTATCTAACACTGAAAGACTACTTATAAAGTTTTTTTTTTAAATTTGATCAGCAGTTCCTGAGATTAGCGCGTTCAAGCAAACAAACAAAGTCTTGAGTTTTATATATTAGTGTAGATAAAAAAATCTAAATATATATTTTTTTAGTCTGTTCAAAAAGCTGACTTGTGGGAGCATGGTATCTAAAGCTATCACCTCATCTTCTTAAATGAAAATTTGGCATCAATGTACCTTTTCATTGAAACAATATTTTGCTGTAGGTCATACACAAACGTGTATGTTCCATAACAAAATATTGTTATCATCCCATTTTGCTTGACGTGTATGGTGTTGTTAGTCACAGATTATAGCAATATTTTGTTATTGAACATACATAAACTTTTGGGAATGTTCAATAATCAAAAGTATTGCTATATTATATTATTGCTTGAAGATGTGTATGGTGTTGTTAGTCTTCAAGCAGTTTAAAATTTAATAAAGGTTTTTGTTTTACGTTTGTGTTTACGGTAGACTTGATATTTGTTTTGTTGAATTATGGGATGATGCTATTTCTGTGAAACAATTTAAACCTACTTTACTACTAATAACTGTTTATAGGTTTGGAAACATTTGTCAGCAATTACATAGGTTTGAATATCTTTTACGGAACTAACTTAAGGAGTGATATCTATACAAGAAGCTGAAATAGTTAACAAAATCAAATGAATTCATATTAATAAAATATTCCTTCCCCATACATAATGCGTCACCTGAGCCACCATATTGAATGCGATAAATGCTTTACATGTTCATTATATAAACTACTAATTTTAACTGTATCACCAAAATCATCATCATCAAGTCAGCCGAATATCGTCCACTGCTAGACAAAGGCCTCCCCAAAAGATTTCCATAATGGAGATGTGTCGGTAATTTCGAAGGATATGCCATAATCTCCACGCTTGGCAGACGGTGCTGCTGCTCGTTATCCCATAGATATTCCCTCGGCATGACTTCTCCACCTGGGGGGCGATATTATATGCCATCAGCCACACAGCTACACCACCAAAATAATGATCAAAAATATGCTTTGTGAAATAACGGTTAAAATTCAATAATGGTAACCGTTATTTTGGTGATACCGGTTAAAATGTGTATTCCGATCCCAAATCGGAAAAGCGGTTTATATCTGAACGTAGAGAGACAGTTGTACAAAACCACTTGTTTTTGAGACCTCTCGCAATTTAACATCAGTGCACCCCAAAGAGAATTTATTCCGAGCGTGGGATCTACCCTCTCGCGCGGGTCACTTACTTGGTTTGTAGTAGAGATTGCAACCCGGTATGTTTTTCAACCCGGCCAGGTCCGGTAACAGTGTGTTAGGATGTAACCTTTAAAGTATTTTATAAAATCTTGATTTAAGTAAATGCAGGAAAAATACAAGGATTCAAAGTTACGGATTAATACTTATTTCTAACCAGTAAATCTACAATAATCAGTCTCAAAATCACGATTTTTTAATACAGAGTTAGTTAGTTTCACTTATGAACGAAATAGTAATATGTTACTAATTAAGTTTAAGCAAGCATTACTATTCAGTAATTTTATTAAGTTTAGGATATAAATGATCTTCCACGCGCTGCTGAAATGCCTGGATGTAGAGGATTTCGAGAAAAAGTTTGGAAAGTAGTCGGATAATTTATGAAGTTGCACGCAATTTAATTACTAATACTATACAGAGTAAAGATCTGCTTGCTTAAAGATAATTTCTAACATCGTGGTTCGCAGCGCTTGCCATGCCAATTTTCTACAAGTTGGGGCTTCCGTGCCGAAGTTTTCGTACCTACCGGGCCCGGTATGAATAACCGGGCCCGGTGAATGTCTAAAAAGGCACCGGGCCCAGTGTCTAATCTCTAGTTTGAAGTATTTACTAGCCGGCTTCAGACCCAGCTGACTGTACCTTTGGAAATAAACACGTAGTTATATTGGTATAACATTTAACTAACAAATTTTGTTGTATATGTAAGTGTGACGTGTTACAGCCGCCTCCAAGCCGCCCGTACTCCATAGCGGGCGCGTCCCAACTAAGAGTTTCACGACCCACCTCTGTACCAACTAAGCCTGTTCCCGGTAAGTATATTATTACACTACTATATATGTTATACATACTTAAACTCACGCCTGTTTCCCAGAGGGGTAGGCAGAGTCAACGGATTTCTATATGTCATGTTCTTTGCACGCGCTCCCGATATAATAATACTAATCAGACCCACGAATTATGGAGTACGCGTCCCCAAGTCCATCCATTGCACTGTCACCGCACTGTGGTCGCACTCGAAAAGCCATTAATTCTGATATCACGTACCATACTTGCCCCAAATCTAAATTAAACTGAGATTTTCTTAAAATCATCATATACAAGGAAACAGTTGATAAACACGAACAACCTCGCAGGATTAGGTAGCTAATACTATAAGCAACAACTTTTGTTCTACAACTTTCGATAATTTGTTAGATTTTATTTTCGTACAAAAATAACTCAGATCGCAAACAAAACTTGACCCATTTCTCTAGGCGCCAGTCATGTTGTTGGTGTTTTACAAGTTAACCTGTATACATAGATCATCTTTCATTTTGGTAAAAGGACAATTGTATAACAAGGAGCACAATATTTTAATGTATTACGTTACCATATCAAAAACGCTTAGACAACATATATTTACAAAAAAATATTAAAACAACACATTTCCAAAGGCTCTACCGAACAATAATAACAAGAAAAAAAAAACTGCCTCTTAAAATTTGCTCACTTACTTACAACGGTCAAAGGGCGTGAGCGCAGCGCGCCGGTTATTATTCACCTCTACCTACACGACTACATTATTTACCAATTGTTAATGGTACGTTGTTTAGCAAATTACTTTATATTATGCGCAGTGTGAACTTTTCAATTATGTAATATTTATAGTTTAATTATGTATCTTGTTTCCCCTCGAAGTGATTGTAAATCTTTGAGAAATAAAGAAATTCCAACCGTTATATCAATGCTCGAACTGATGCACTTCAAAAAACACTATTTCATAGACCAACATTGTTTCATAGAGCCACATACCTAGACAGTCAGCGGGTCACAATCTGACGTCAAAGCTTATCTATCTGTGCTTATGTTTATATCATAAATATGTCATTTTGTGGTGAAACATATACATAGGTATAGAATACCACAAAATATCCATGACATTTCAAATGAAGTTCTCCGAATGGCAATCATAGATAAAAACAAAATTATAATTTAAGAATTGTTACATCGATGCTAATGTTTCATTAGTATTCGATAAGCTGTCTTTCAAGGTCTTCTGCACTCATGACTTGAATCTAGCCTCTAAAATCTCAGTCTACATGACTATTATTTACTTACAGCATGGGTAGTGGTTACCGACATACCTGGTTTAACGACTGTTGCCGAATGGCTATAACCGGGACCGACAGCATAACGCGTCCTCCGAAGCACGGGGACGCTTAGAAATTAAACCACTTTGGTGGTCACTTATCTGCGAGCCTAGTTGCTTAACGTCGCCAATCACTTACGGACCGTTGAGAGCATCTGGCTATGAGTGCCTCTGAGACATGCTGTGTGTATCGTCACCATATACGCACGTTAGACCGTTTCCACCTTAAATGCCTCCCTTGTATCCTGAAGATCGGAGGATGTGATCGCTTCCGTAATAATGATGTTTTGCGACGAGCTAATGTTAGTTGCATTGAGTAGTATTAAATGTGTCGATAACTTCGGTGGTGCGTACATATCTTACGCATATCAGAAGAGCGTGTGGCGAAGTAGATCTTTTATGCTGAACTAAAGGAGGGTAGGCGAAAACGTGATGGGTCTAATATACACCTCACGATATAAAGACTTTCAGAAACGGCACATGGAGAGATGCAATATCGAGTTCTTTAAGTGCGGATTGGCAGCACAACGACGGGAATGGCGCAGGCTTGTCATGGGGCAAATACGTATTTTTGAGGAGCAGCAAAAAGCTGACCTCGATATTAACCGCCATACTATTATGTTGATGGAAAAATCATGTGCGCTCAGTGCGCACGACAGTTTTCTAAAAATATTGTCTATAGCAGCTATCATTGGGCGTACCAACGTTGTATCGACTAGGAGTTGAAGAGGTTGCTATGACCGAAAATGGGTCGGACCCATCATCCATTGCCGAATCAAAAAATAGAAAAATAGGTAACCAAACTTAAAAATAAATGTGTTCCATAAGTTAAGTAATGACGTGGCAGGCTATAAGTTAGATATATTCGGGCAGTTAAATGTATAATTAATATTGGCAAGAGCAAAGAAATATAAATGGCCTTTAATTTCTGAGCTCGGTACTTCGTACTTCGGATGGAATTTTAAGCTGATGGTTGTTCCAGCTGTTGTTTTAGGGAACAGTCGGTTACTCATATTAGAATTGTTCTGATACAGAGGACATCAGACATACGTTATGAGTCGAAATTTTAAATAACAATAATGTGTCATCCCCAGCGGTACCCGTAGTGGAACAGCCGCGACCAGCGTCCGGCCCCGAGCCCCGCGTGTCCGCCCTGCCCCGCCCCTCGCGCCTACCCGCGCCACGACGTGCGCTCAGGTAAAACATCAAGCCTAAGAAGAAATTAACTTCAGATTTTTGCACAAAACTTATGTAACAAACCAGTATTTGAGATAATTAGGTACAACAGGTACCTAAATATCTCAAATACTTTTTAGTCAACAGTGATACCTAGTCACGCGTCTTATCACTATTTCACTTTGCATATCTCTCAATAGTAGCTGGCAGGTCATTCGATTCCTTTGCATTTGTACTAAAATAATATGGAACGCTTTCTGTAGTGTGAGGTAAAATTACACACAAAGGTATGCATGTTTTGTGTACCTGCTATTTTGTGATAGAAAGTTGATGTCGTTTTATCACTATTTCACCTTGCATATCTCTGAATAGTGACTGGCAGATCATTCCATTCCTTCGCAGTTGTACTAAGAATAATAGATATAGTAATTTTGTGGTATAAAAGGGATTGAAAGTGGGTCCGTCTTTTTTTGTTTTTTAATTTGTTAGTTTGCTTAATTCTCGCCTCTATCTTCCGGTGAAGCATTGACAG
Source organism: Pseudoips prasinana (assembly GCA_951640165.1). NCBI lineage: Eukaryota > Metazoa > Arthropoda > Insecta > Lepidoptera > Nolidae > Pseudoips > Pseudoips prasinana. The sequence goes on from OX621249.1 coordinate 8,493,805, forward strand.
CCTCTAGACTAATTGTAAAAGAAAATTCATGAAGTATTATTGAAGTTATTATGATGACATTATACATCTCTTTAAAATACTTACTGCTCCTATCCATTCAAAGGTCTTATGTGATAAGGCCGCCCATTGCACAAGATTTTGTTATTTATGTCGAATATACTACTCCTGTTAATAGTGTGTGCGATAAAGAGTATTCTATTGTTAAATTTCCTTGCTAAACGCTGCATTTTAACATAGACATTAACTTCCACAGGCCACCGTCAGTGTATTCAGTTGCGCCGACGGCCGACGCGGACCATTACTGACATTTAGCCTGCTGTGCCAACATACTGGGAAGGCGTCCCTAACGCTTCCTAAATTTTATAAACCGCTTATCTCGTCGAAAACCTACCTAAATTACAGTTGGCAAGCCCCAGAGAAGAATTAATAAACTCATCACAAATATAGATGGCTCTTTTTTTAAATTAAGAATGTAAAATAAATTTATACTCAATTTGAGCGATAATCCAAGCGTTATTTATCATCTGTTATTATGATTACACGCCTGATATTGACGTTGGCATAACTTGTCATTTGGAAAAAACATAGAAATGGGATAGTCCCTATTTTTTTAATGTGCTCCATCTGTAATTTTCAGGTAATATTCATACTTCGTCTGTAATTTTGAGGTATAATTCATACTTCATCTGTCATTTCGAGTATAATTCATACTTCATCTGTCATTTCGAGTTATAATTCATACTTCATCTGTTATTTCAAGGTATAATTCATACTTCACCTGTCATTTCGAGGTATAATTGATTCTTAATCTGTCTGTTATTTTGACAGTTGACGTGGTATCTCAAGAGCTATCTATATTTGTTATAAATTAGGACTCGCAACATAAGTTATGTGGGTTTTTTACGAAACTCGGTTAAATTACTAAAATCGACTGATCAATGGTGTCTATCACCTTTTATACTTAGAACAAATTAAATCCTGGCTTTTACTAAATTTTTTAAACGTTTTGATAATTTTTACCCAAGTATTAGAACGATATAACATTGTAAAAAAATGTAGGTTCGACCAATTGAATTGTTGTAACTTTGGCTTTTCTCTCAGGAGACAATAAGTGAAACGTTTTTGGACATGAATGTTTAAATATTCTGTATAATTATTGTAATTTAATAAATTGTACGTTGTCACTATTTGGATTTTTAAAATGTTGTTTAATGTACAATGTGTAACATTCATAGGTAGACATATTTAAGGACCACTGAGTATTGCCAAAATTAATTGTTTATATTTCTATGGAAGCTAAACTGCTGCAATGACTCAGAAGTGCATCAACTGCTCGAAGTTTTGTAAAAAATATAAAGTTCGGCAAGTTGTTTAGTTTCAAAGGCTGATTGAGCTTTTAAAATAAGACTACCTATTTGTCTTACACATTGTATTTTCCTCGCTAATGCTGTGTTATACGTTATTGTATGTGTACATTTTCTCATTAATTTATAAACACTTTGTATTTTATATTGGCATTCAAAATTTTTCTCGTAAAAATTTTGCTTATGTCTTTCAAAGAGATGCGATATTGCCTTTTCAGATATTTAATGAAAAGTTTCAAATTTCGCCCTCTGACTTCAGTTGTATCAGTTGTCATTAATCAATGCTCTCTCACGCCATTCTCATTGTCTATGAAGCTCAAAATTTAAAAAAAAATCTATTCAAATCATGATTTGGTACAAAAACCTACAAATTAAGATATTGATTGATATTCCTATATTATTTACAAATTTAGTAAGTAGTGTATCAAATGTTGGTTTAATAATTTATTTCATAGTAAGTTTTGCATTTCGTTTCAACTAGAGATTAAAATCATTAGGAACATTGTAATTAATTTAATTCACCTTTTAGATAATAAAGTTATATACGATGATTAATCCTACTTTGTATACTAACTTATTGTAATATATAATGTGTAATACATAGCACATTGACACATTTTTTTATATATAAAATGATAAATATACAAAAATATTACAAATTTTTCGCGCCCATTTCTCGCATTCACATTGTACGCACAACATTTTTGTATATTTATAAATATTCTGTTGTATATTATGTAAATTACAGTATATACTTGTAAAGGTTTTAATACATTTTATCAATCTGCTTCCTTAGGTCGTAGTTACAGTGTAAGTGGCAACATCGCGATTTGTTACAATGGCGTCTAAGATCGCCATATTAATGTCCTTCGCGTCCCTACACATGGGTTCGTCAGCATCAATGATGCGTGTCGAATGTCAAGCGCGTTGTAATTTTCCCAGTATTTCGCATATGACATCTGTCATTAATTTTGACGTAACCGGAAATGTCTAGCGTGGTGTTGTGTAATAATATGGCGATTTTAGTCGTCATTGTTTATGGTTTTTAATAGAGTTTAACTTATTAATGTTTTTTTTATCTGTACGTCTCTTGTCATACAGCCGTCTGGGCGGAGGTTGTAGGCGATACAAGACCGTGACATCTCAATAATTTTAATGTATGGCTATTGTGATTAATAAATTGAGTATAACTGCTGTTATATAATTATTGTTTTTTAAATCCGCATTAATACGTTTTAAAAAAATAACCGTATCGATAAATTTAAATTTTAAACATTAGCAGTTCTTTTTACTATACAAGATTTATTTTAACTACAAAATTTTATTGTAAAAGAACTACAGATATATGAATTATCTCCTGATTTTAGTATTTGGCACATAATTCTAGTTGGCACCATGCCCAAATTATATCTTTAATTTTAAAAAAAAAACCGTTAAGTGTGAGGTTGCCAGTAATACTGCAAGTACGTCCTCGAAATAAATATTGAAAATATAACATATCGCCAGTTAAGACTTGTATAACCGACGTATCTGTTCGTCCTTGTTTGAGACGCTTTATATGTTTAGTGAAGTGTTAGTGTTATACATCGATGTTTTCCGGCCAAATTACAGTATTGTGAGTTGTTATCAGCAACAAGGAGGCTGCGCAGTGGTGTTATTGTATATTTTGTAAACAGCAGTTTAATGTACAGGTTGTATTGTGAGTCTTATGTGCTAAATTTCGGTTCCCGTTCGTTGTCATGTCGTGTGGCTTATATCCGTATTCCTTATCAACACTTGGACTTATATGCTGTCAATGTCAACGTCTTTCTTCTGTTAGTCACTTAACTTTGTGTTCTAATGCAATCAAACAGTAAATGGGAGGAGCTTATATATGATGATCAGGCTTCTTTTATTTGTACTTTCTTACTAAACGTCTCCAGATGGCTTTTAATTAAGTACTTACCCGAATTACTAATATTTAGATAATTAATTTCGCATTTGAATTGATATCGCAACTTTCTATATAAGAATATATGGTTTCAAATGTGCTAGCTGCCTATCGCTACAACAGCGAGAGTAAGCAACAACTTGTAATCAAAATACATGTGGTGTTGCAAACTTCCTTATTTGTCTTGGAATTACTTCTACGTTTACTTTTACTATCAATTATATTTACAAAAAAATAGAATTGATTAAACAAAAAAAAAATATTTTTAACCATTTTGGAGACATAAAAGATCTACATTGTTCTGACAAATACATCTATATCTAAAGTTTCTCCCATCAACATAAACTGCGTTAATGCCGAGTTGTGTATAATGGATGTATGGTAAATGTCATCTGTCAGTGAGACAATCACGAAACTGTCATTATGACATTTCCATGAACCTTAAAATGCCAAGTGTTGTTTATTAATACGGATGCTACTTCTATAGTTGCGGCAGGCCGTGCGTTTGTCGCGTTAATTTGAACACGTCGTGCCTTATTTAGGTAGTGTAAGGGATTTCGTTTTCATTTTCTAATAAAACATATGTATTTAAATGATTTGTTTTATTCTATCACTTCCTAGTCATCCTTTTATAAGACAGCAGCTCTACTTGATTGAACAACGTGAGGAAGTTCTACGCGACGGATGAATTACTTCATAAGCCCGTTTTTGTTAACAGATTTCAAAATAAAAAGGAAGGTCTCAGTTTGACTGTATTTTTTTATTTAGTAGGAAGATCAACATCTTAAAGATACAATTATAAATGACAGGGTTAGGCATCGTATCGCCAATTAAACTAGGGTAGGATCCTCAGCGGCGAGGATCGCGTTGCCCCCTTAACACGTGATCGGTAATACCTTGCAAGCGATCTGACCTCCATTTCGAATTCCATCTTTTAACTTCAGCGGCCGCCGGAGCTGTGACCCGAACCCCATAAGGGCACGCTTGCCCTCAGGTATTAGTCGTTTAAATTAAGCTACTGGTTGAGAGCCTTTGGTGCTAGCCAACTACTCGTTGTTTTCAATTCTTTAATTTTACTAATACTATTGATAAATGTAACAATAATAGCTTAGTAACTTGCTATTTATAATTTATTTAAGGATATTAAACATATATGCGACGAATCAGACCGTACGGACGGACTATTTTGTTGCTTTTATTACTGTTTTTAAACTGTGTTTATGTAATACATTGTGAGCTTGACGAGTACAAGTGTGTATGTAAATACCCAAGTGCTGAATAAATTTCATTATTACAGGTCCTCGTTTGTGAGAAGCAAAATAATTTATGGATGAACAACGCATATGATATAACGATAAGGTACATTTAGACATCCAAGGTTACGAAAATTCCCAATAGGCTGAAAATTGGTAGGATCGTTCATTACACTATTATAAAAGAAATGTGAAAAGTCTTCATCAATCCGCCACGTGGGAAAAAAATTACTCGAGCTCAAAGGTCACAAAAACGGGTTATCGCGATTTTCAGCTAAACGGTAAGTTTTATCAAAAATTTGCTCAGACAAATATTGTAGAATAGACAATTATCTGTAAAAAATGTCTCAATACTTTTTTCCTAAGAGCCACCGTTTTTGGGGTTCCGTACCCAAAGGGTAAAACGGGGCCTTATTACTAAGACTTCGCTGTCTATCTGTCCGTTTGTCACCAGTCTGAACCGTGAGAGACAGTTGAAATTTTCACAGATAATGTATTTCTGTTGCCGCTATAACAACAAATACTAAAAAATAAAATAAATATTTAAGGGGGCTCCCATACAACAAACATTAATTTTTTGCTTGTTTTATAGATAATGGTACGGAACCCTTCGTGCGCGAGTCCGACTCGCACTTGGCTAGTTTTCACGCTTCCACGCCACCTTTGAGGTAGTGTAGTTAGCGCGTTTTTTGTAATGTGGTTTCCCTGGTAGGCCTATTCCACTGATCTGTTGTGATTCTGTTTAATTTGGAGCTATTGAATGACTTTAGATATTGGCAAGGGTTGAAAATGATAAAAGGGGTGTAAATTTAAAAAAAGTAGGAAAGATTATTATAAAGAATTATTTTCTAAACACCGAACTAATTTTAAAAAATATCAGTTATCGGTGTTAATAGTGCTTGTATAACTACTCGCTCGCAATAATGCATTTTGGCGATAATGAGTACTAACCAAAGGGAGATGGATGCATAGTGGATAGCATTGTGATGTCTTGCTGATGTCCTTGGTATATTAAATGTTATATAATATTAAGCGTTCTACAGTTGTCCCCAAGTTATTAATGGTTCCTCCTGCACTATAAGAACCTTAGTGCACAAATCCTAGTTCAGAATTGTCATCTAGACATCGATAGATAGATGGCATCTATACCTATCTCAACAAGTGGGTCTGAAAATGGACATGGATAAGACGAGAATCATGTCGAACATCCACGTTGCACTCGAAGTTGTAGACGACTATATTTACCTAGGACAGAGCATTCAACTAGGTAAGTCCAACTTCGAGAAAGAGGTCAATCGTAGAATCCAACTCAGCTGGGCAGCGTTCGGAAAGCTACGCAATATCTTCTCGTCCCAAATATCGCAGTGTCTTAAGTGGACCTGTGTGTGTTGCCAGTGATGACTTATGGTACAGAGACGTGGTCGCTTACTATAGGCCTCATCAGAACGCTCAAGGTCACCTAAAGAGGAATGGAGAGGGCTATGCTCTGAGTATCCCTGCGCGATCGAATCAAAACATCGAAATCCGCAGACGAACCGAAGAAGCCGACATAGCCCAAAGAATTGCCAAACTGACGTGGCAGTGGGCAGGGCACATGGAACCGACGGCCGATGGGGAATAAAGGTTCTCGAGTGGCGACCACGAACCGGGAGACGCAGCGTGGGCAGGCCTCCTACAAGGTGGACCGACGATCTTCTATCTTCTTAGGGTCGCGGGAAGCAGTTGAATGCGGGCGGTGCAGGACTGGCCTTTTTGGAGATCCATGGGGGAGGCCTTTGTCCAGAAGTGGACGTTTTTCGGCTGATATGATGATAATGATGACATGCCCGTAAGAGTGTTAGGGCAGACATCAGGCTAGATTCGTGGTCCACCCGCTTAATTCACCTTGGTGAACCACAGGCACTTTTGCCGGTGGTCCACCTAAATGTTGAGTAATATGCAAATCAAAAATGTCTATAGACTATGTTCCATTCACTTAATCCTGTCCGATTTTACTACAATTGAAAAATGAATGCCGAAAAAAGAAATACACGCCGATAGAACAAATGAAAGTCGAAATAATAAATGAATGCCGAAAAAAGCTTTACTGAAATATCAAATAATCATTAACTTAAGTAAAACAAAATTAATACTTATGGAGAAAATCGACGTAACTTTTCCAAAACCTACCCTACAGAATTTTCTTTGTTTAACAATTCTAATTGTATTTCTATCATGTCGTCATCATCATTTATATAGGTATTTGGTTTTCCTTTTGTTGAAAAAACTAGATTCAAGACTCTTCGGTTCAGGGTTTTCTTCGTTTTTATTAAGTTATGAATGAAAAGATTTCGAAGCATTATTTGTGCGATGTCTTTCACCAAACACAGATAATATAAATTGGATACGTAGGTATTTAAATCTCTTAAATTAAAAACGTCATGTTAAAACACCTCCGCTCAAAATACCTAATGGTTTAAAATACCTTAGCAAATGACACCTATGTACATAAAAAAACTTGAGAGGTGTTAAGGGACACCCGGATGGAACGAAGTTGTTTCTTATTATTTACAAAAAACCTGTTTACACTCAACAAAAATAATCGTCGCGACACCACACTGTTCAATGCGAAATAGAAATGAAAATATCTGGCTCGCTTTCTATAAGTGAGAGAGAGACAGACAGAGAAACATGCGCACGCCGCACAGCTGCAAAAAGTGTCGTGACAACTTTTCGTAAGATTTTTTTCCTTCTAGCCCCCTTTCACAACGCGCGATAAGGAACTTCGTTCCAATACCTACTTAAGTTCAAAATACCCATCGGAATTTCTTATGTTTAAAATGTGTTTAGCTATAACACCAAAGTTATATTCACACACATTTAAAATGAACAAAAATAATTTCATGACGCGCTCGGTCTTCGCCTGGTGGCTCGCAGTTCCAACCTAACCTAACCTATACATCTGTACCTGAGATTTTGTGTTGCTTCGTTGTTATAATGCATGAATTCTAACCGTATGCAACAGAATGTAATCTGTGCCGTATGTATTTAAATTTTATGTAAGTATATGTAATAAATGTATATTTCAACCATTAGGTACTGTGTTTCGGTATTTTAATACGTGCCTATTCAAAATGTATATTCTTTAGATTTGTTTATTACGATATGTACACTTTTAAACTTTAGTTATTTTGAATTAAGTAGTTATTCTTAACGAAGGTGTTTGAACGAGAGGTTTTTTAATTTTAGAGATTTAAATTCGTACCCAAAGAGATTGCATAGGTATTATTTTATAAAGGTGGACCATCGATAAGAGAAAGTGCCCGTGGTCCACCTAGGTGGACTGAGGTGGACCACCGGCAAGAAAAAGTGCCCGTGGTCCACCCAGGTGAACTAAGGAGGTGGACCACGACCCGTAGGTTGACAGGAACTAGTAAATCTGATCTGCCGGAAATTGGGTGCAGGCCGATATGATGTTGGTACAAAAATCCGAAACACGGACTTTATGTTTTAACCATAAAGTTAGTATACTTCCGTAGGTATACTAACTTTATGGTTTTAACTGCTGGCTCGATTCAACAATCAAATTCATTGCAATTATCACTAGAATATTTGACAATTAATTTGAATGCACGTAGGTAACTAGAGTATGGTACCTACCTACATCATAAGCTGAAATAAATAAATAATTCCTTGGGTTAACTCATAAGTTGCCATCTGATCGCAAACTAGGCAGTGCTCAACGAGTGGTTATAACACTGGAAAACAATATTTGCGAGCTAATCAAACAATATCATGTGATTACTATGGTGAGAGTGGTCCTTATTGGATTCCCGGATTCCGGACAACTTCAGGAACAATATCCAATCACGAAAAAACGTACTTACCCGGTAAAATACGCTAATATCAAAGGATGTTTATTATGTACCTAGATAATTATAAACAAAATATCATGTAGAAGATTTGTTTACTTATAGCAAAATCTTCAGTACCTACATAAATTTAATTTTTGAGATATAATTTAAATGGTAACAAAAATTTCAAATAAATCCACTATGAATAAACAAAAGCTGTAGTGTTTGTAATGTTGCGGTGCTTGTAAATATTATAGCTGACATATAAGACTAATGGAATGGATTAAAACGAGCCTAATAAATTTAAAGTTTAAAATAATGGTGATATTATTATGCAAATCGGTTAACAACACAAAATCAACCAACCATGCATGGCATAGAAACATAACTTAGGCAAACTCACGCCTGCTTCCCAGAGGGGTAGGCAGAGACAACGGATTTCCGTTTGTCAAGATTACTTTATTCTCATAAAAAAACCCTAATATAACATACCTACTTGATTTATTAATTAAGCTATTTTTAAATATTTTTACAACTATGAATACTAACTATAAAATATACCTGGTGAACAAAACTAAATACGGTCCGAATCACTCTGTAAGCGTATGATTTCTATTCACTGTTCTCAGTCTAGTAAGTCACAGAAAAGTTCTCAGTGTTGCAATATTTGATTAGACTTGGAATGGAATCGGACCAAATATTACGACGCTAGCGCCCAACTGTCACCTTGACTTTAGTTGCCTGTGTGCATGTGTGTGTGTGTGTGTGAACGAAATCGCACGTTACGTTATGGTTATGTGAGTGTGCGACGTCGTGAGTGCTGTCTACGAGTAATTTTTGCTTTTTACCTTTTTATTTTTATAAATAACCGATCTAAACGAAGTGATTAGTAATGTAACAACTTTAAGTGATAACAATTGTGATAAATCAATGAAATGGCTGTTCAAAATCTCAGTGTTTTCATCTACTATGTGATCGTGTGCAATAACTCGTCACTTGGGTTGTTTGTCAATGACGTCTGCGTTTAGCGCAGCAAAAAGTGGAATTTTAGTTTGATTGTGACAAGTAGTGCAAACATAAATAATACAAATCGTGTAAATAGATGAGTGATCGTAAAATGGATGAGTGTCTTCTTCAGTGGAACCTTCTTTTATCAACGGGGGCCAACAGAGCTGGCTCATGAAGAAAGGGTTAGTTTACCTGTTTATGTTTACTTTATATGTTGTACATATCTGAGATTATATATGTACTGGCTATTTATAACATAATTGCAGCATCGTTGGAAAAGTTGGATCTATCAATATTTGGGTGGTATAGGTTATAAGGTTAAAGACTTGTTTGTTGACTCACAGTACTTAATTTATATGAGAAATGTTTAGGGGATGATATCTTATGTGACAGCTAGTTAACATAAAAGCGGATGCAGTTTGTACTATGTATTGAGGCTGGGATGTGTTATTTTTCTTTTGTTACTTTCTCTTAACCATGGAGTGAAGGGAGCGAGAGAGACAGCGATACGTCCGCTGTCCCGCGCGAGAGTGAGACGGCGCTCTATAAAGCAAGTTGTATAGCCATGTTTAGATAGGTATATATCCAATACATGAAAACTTTACTTTTGCCGTTTTACTTTTTTCTAAGAAATTTATAAAAGTAAGTCTGGAGTAAAGTTATGAAGTAGAGATAGTATTTTATGTTATTCTGGTAATATTATTAGATGTTCTGAACAAGCATAACAAGAATATATTTAAGCAAATAGCTATTTTTGTACCACTAGTAGATACAGATGTGTACAGTGATATTGGAATTTACCATTTCATTATGTATATTAATCTAGTACATGTTAGCTAATTACCTGTTAAATAAAACAATTGTAACTGGCATTTGTTTGTAGATTATAATGTCAAATACTTAACTTTCAAGTAATGTAAATGTTGATTTACTTCATTCAAAATTAATTGTTCTATCTTATTTTTCCCGCTATAATTTTGACAGGATAAAATGCAATGTTTTATCTCTATCTAGGAATGGTTTTGCAACACTACAAACTTATATATCTATACATTTTAAAAGTTATATTTGTTATTGAAATCAAATTTTATGAAAGTATATGAAATCAAAATTTATTTCATGATTTTGCTTAACTGAATCAAAATAGTACAACATTTATTTATTCAAGACCTAAAAACTCTTTAAAGATATTAAGTCAGTATTATAATTTTTACTTTTTATTTAAGAGTATGGTAGACATAGTTTTACTTAAATCATAAAAAGATACTGAGCTTTATACTTGACCACATTAGTTTTAATAATAATAATATCTAGGGACAATGTCACACAGATCATCCTAGCCCCAAACTAAGCAAAGCTTGTACTATGGGTACCAGGCGACAATATACATACTTATATAGATAGATAAATACTTAAATACATAGAAAACATCCATGACTCAGAAACAACTTACCGGGATACAAACCCAGAACCACCAGCTTCATAGGCAGGAGCACTACCAACTAGGCTACGGTGACCGTTTTGTGTCACTTGTTACTGTGAAAGAGGGTTTAAGTACCTGAATTTGTATTGCATTGGATTAAATTAAATCATTTCAATTGCCTTGGAAAAAGAAAAAAAAATGTATATATATTATACTAATTTGACCATCAGGTGGACTATATATATGTCGACCTGATGGTGATCCTTGCAACATATATAAAAGCACTGTTACTGATTTTCCCAATGAGCTCAAGCAACCTTACTCACGCCCAGGTTCACAACATTATACAACAGTAGAATAATAAATTAGAGCCCTTATTATTGACATTTTACACATTATTAATTTTATTGTAGAAGGTATTTTAATTATTTAGCTAATTTTAATGGACATATGTTTATTAATTGTTCTTGTTATTTAATTATTATTTTTGTATTCTTTAGACATTTTATTTTTTTAATTCGGTTATTATTTTATTATGTTGTATTAGTTTTTATATTTGTGATTCATTGTATATTCAAACACAATTTCAATTGTTAATGAATAAATAAACTTGAACTTGAAATATTACCTGCTAGGGTATGGTGTAAGATGGAGATGGTTCCCCAGTTAAAGTTTGTATAGAGCAGACAAATCCTCTGCCAATTTTGTAGTAACAGAGTTATGAAACAATAAATTCAGAAAAAGTGAACTTATAAATAAAACAGAAAAGCAGGCCCACAAACATTGCAACTCTAATAGAAACTAGTGGAACGTAGCAGGATATGAACCATTAATAATAATAAATATCTTGGTTCTATATTAATCTGATTTATAATGATATTGTATGCAATATGACAGCTGCTGTGACTCAGTTGGTAATGAACTTGCCTTCTAATCCGAAGGTTTTGATCCTCGTACTATACAAATATTTGTGTTCATGAACATGCCTATTTGTCTTGCTGTGGGTGTTATCTGTGAAGTGTGTGTATATATTGACAAGGAAAGTGCTGAAGTATTTCTATCACTTGTCTAGTGTCCATAGTACAAGCTTTGCTTAGTTTGGGCTTGTATGGTGATGTGTGATATATCCCAGATATTTATTTATTATACAGGTTGTGTGGCACGTGGACAGACATACTATAAAATTATGTATTTACCTTTTGGTACATCTTGGAAAATAAGGTAATTCTAGTACCATTAGAATCAAAAGGTTGCGGTGAGGGTGCAGTCAAATTACTTATATAAAAAATGTTTTTGTAAATTTGTGATATGTCTAAGAGAAAAATTATAATACTGAAAAAGTAAATTATAATATTGTAAGAATAAATTATGTATGATATTGAAAATTTAAGGATTATAAGGTATTTTTCTATATCCACAAATAAAGAATGTGGTTCTATTTTCATTCAATTAAGCATATTCATGATTCAATATTTTTATTTACACTCAAACTTTATTTTTAATATAACTATAAAATAGTTGTTAAGATAGATTTTCTTAAATAAAATATAGGTTTTTAATAGCATGAGATATTAGAAATAAACTCATGGATAACCACTTACATAAACTTTGCTATAAACAACTCAACATGGTACAGTTTTTCTTTAGTCTGAAATTGATATTTTTCTATTCAACTATTAAATTTATTTATATAATTTTATTTGAAGGACATAGATGACACATGACACCATTATTGTTATAAATAAGCAAATAGAAAACTTTATAATTCTCCATGAAAAGGCACTGCCTGAATTCATAAGAGAAATGTGTGGATTGAAAAGAAATTCAGTTGTGGACCTTGTAATCATACATTCAATTTTGGGAAAAAGTCTGTAATGAGTAGTCTCACTCTACTCATATTGAGTTTGTAAGAGACTATGTCAAATTGATACAAACTGCCTCCTTGTCACAAGAATGGAGAACAAAATCAACAATGAAGTCAAATATTTCATTTAAGAGTAGGTAACATTGCAAAGAAACTTAGTTTGGTAATGTTCAACTTCAGAGGTAAAGATCATTTTTCCTATTTTAAGATACAGTACAAAAATAGGAATACTATTTCATTAATTCACCTAATAAATTGTGTTATGCCTGTTCTATGAATTTATATTCAGAATGAAATCTGAATAAACCTGTTTTGTTTCGCTTTCTTACTGGTTTACTTACTTAATAAAATGTTCAAGATGAGTTTATGTATAGACCATCACATCTGGCTACCCCAATCTGTCATTTTTTTTATAGATTTTCAACTTTATCACATAAGCATAAGGTTCACTTTCAATTGGAGAAATTTGACAGATTGGGGTAGCTTGATGTGCTGGCGTTTGTAGCTGGAGCTCTATTGTAAGAATGCCCGTTAATTCCACACACACTGTTAGAAACTTAGGGTAATACCTGCAGCCCTAAGTATGATCATATTTAGCTAAAGCACATAGAAATGAATACTAGAGAAGAGAGAGAGAAACCTGCATTTAAAACTAAAAAAAATCAGATTCATTAAAGGAACAACTAGACCATATCCAGACTAAACTAACTGTTATTTGTCTGCACTAGTTAATGTTAAGGATAGGTGATTTAGCTATCCATTTCAATTAAAACAAGATGCATTTGATATCAGATCACAAACAATCTGTGAGGGTACCCTTTAGAAGGGTGGCAAATTGGTTTAATTTTTTTTGTGCCTTCATGCTCCTGTGAGCAGATTAAATTATTAGTTCCTTTTTTTGTTAGAGTTGTTAAGGCTACCCAGTAGTCCTTTTGAAATGGCTTAATGGCTGTTGTCTATTAACTATAGCTGGTTCTGATGGCTTAAGGTATGGGCACCTTAAGCCAAATATATAATATAAATAATCATTCCAACCAGTATTAATTACAAACTACAAGGATTTATTAATTAAAGATCATTAAATTTATTCATAATGATGATTGCATCACTTTAGATATTAATCTGTCTTAACTGCCTTTAATTTTTAAAGTGTATTTAAATTATTATACTATATTGTTCTTTTCTTTGTCATATGGGCCATTGTTACCCTGGTGACAGCTGTTCAAACTGCCCAGTAGACCTCTAACATGGCTTATTGACTATTGTATAATGACAACAACCAAGACCGACAGCTTAATGTGCCCTCCAAAGCACGGAGATGGTCATCTATCTATATACTGACTGTGTGCATAAGTGCTTCACCTCGCCGATCAGTTACGGACTGGTGAGCTTAGCTAGCTCATTATACTATATTCATTTCATTTAAATGAGGGATAACATCCAATTACTATGTATTTGTAAATTAACAATGCACTTAAATAAGATTAATACTTTGACTCTTATTTTTCAAGTGCATTGGTAATTTACAATTAGTTTATATTCATAGACTTCAAATGAACTTTAAAATAAGAGATGGAATACATACAATACATCCAATTAATTTGTTTTGAATGGAACAATACACAATGTAATTAGATGTAATGTCAACAGATTAAAATTGCAGTGCATCTATTATAAAATAATGATGTTTGTTAGAAGCTATCCCAATGTCGAAATACAATAGTAGTAATTGTTATTTAATAACTTCATAGCTGGAGAATAAAATAGTCAGTCTCAACATGTTGTCTGTATATATGGGTGTAATTATCTATATTAGTAGGGTTGGCATCTCTCAGATTTGGCAACCAAGACAAGACGTGTGAAAACCCGGATTTTGGAGGCTAGAACCCAGTCTGCTTCTCACTTCTAGTGCCAGTGTCGGTTCGAACTTTTTGAACCCAGACACTACAAATGAAACCCCTCCCGGACACTCCCCAGATGCCCTCTAAACTAGGACAAATCTCGGGAAATCTGGACGAATGGCAACCCTATATAAAAGTTGTATATTGTCACTTAAGTACTAACACCGCAGATGTCAAAAGACGCAAATTTTCACGAGAGCAAAAAAAAATTATTTTGTTTTGTTTAGCATCAAACTACTGTCTTTAGTTAGATTTATGATTTCTCTTTTTTCTTTTGCTCTCCTTTCTGTTTTTATTTCTGCTCTTCTTATTTTTAATTTCTCTTCAGTCACATCTGATTAAGAGAATGCACGTTTTTATACTCCTGTAGTATAATATGTCCTACATGGTTGGCAAATCTCCCTTGTGATCGGCCGATGTAGCAGAAATTCAACACTATTATTATATTTTGGACAAGTTTACCTTGACCCTTACTGGGTGTCAGTATGTCAATGGCTTAATTCCTTAAAGAGGTATACCAGTACAGTCTGTAGTCATAAAACTGACAGGTATTATGTATATAACTGTATAATGGTACTTATAATGAATGTTCCTGGTACAAGTATTTGTGTGACTCATTGCTTGTTTATGTGGCTTAAATGGAATGGTTTTGTTAATGGTAATGATAATAATAATATCCTGGGATATTATTTACACAGGGCCATCTGATCCCAAACTAAGCAGAGCTTGTACTATGGAAATCAGATAACTGAAATACTACATATGCTACTTTTCTTTTGTAAATATGTGTAATTTATCTATATAAGTAATATAGATAAATTACACCCAGACACAGGACAAACAGACATGGCACACAAATATCTGTCCTGGGAGGGAATCAAACCAACAACCTCCAGGGTGAAAAGCAAGCATTTGCCAACCATGCCAACAGGCCTGTTTGCTTGTTCATGTGGCTTAAATGGAATAGTTTTATATCATTGAGATCTGATTTCAAATAACTAAATACTGAATAAATTTAACCAATGTAGGTATAAAATATAAGTATTTAAGTTACATAAGATTTCTGCCAGACAGCCTTCTGGGTCTAGAGATAGTCTGTTCAAACCATAATAATGTCTTGAGTTCGACAAAGTCCAAAAAAAAAAAACCATATTGTCCAAGTATCTGTAAAAAATAACTAGGTAATATACTTACGAATTACAATAAAATTTTATTTAGTAGTCTCTATGTGGTGTAATGGTGTAATTTAAAAGTATATCACACTAATATTATAAAGGCGAAAGTTTGTAGGTGTGTATGTTTGTTACTCTTTTATGCAAAAACTACCGGACGGATTTTAATGAAACTTTGTAGTAATATAGCTTGTATATCCGAATAACACATCTAGGCTATAATTTATAAAGTTTAGCGCGGTTAAAACCGCAGGGCACAGCTAGTGTTTTTTATAATGTCTTGCAAACCATAATCAAAAAAATAAAAATTAGTGTCTGGATTGCGATATTGTATGAAACATACAATACAACATTCATAAATAGAACAAGGCATGACTCATACATGCCAATAGGTTTTTGTTTGTTATTAACCATAGACAATAGTTAAATTTTCAAATATTGTAAGTAGTAGTTCTTAATTTTTTAGATAATTAATTTAATAGCAATACAAAACATACTGGCTTCATTTATTACAATTTTAATTTCTTCTGAAGAGACATAACACTAGGAAAAAATTCTTTATCATGGAGTACACAAAGCTCACGCAAACCATAAATACAACAAATAATTGTCCTGTGAGGAGTGTGAATCTGAAATACGAAGGAACAGAGACAGTTTCATGGAGACAACCTTAACCACTGCACCACAAGTGCAGTCAAATAATATAATATGACACCTAATGCACAAACCAATCTCAATATTTTGCCTCAAATGGAAATCTTGTGAGGATATCTTAAACAAGTGGTGGCATTATGAAGTCATGCATGATTATTCGATATAGATCATGGCCAGTGTTGCTCGCTGGATGATAATTGACCAGGCTTAACAATATAGGTGTGTTCTATGAGTGATGTACATGAAATTGATATCATGTTTAATTTTAGATGCAAGGAGGAAAAAGCTCTAGTTAAGTTAGTGGTGATATATCTTTTATTGTATATTGTAATTACTAGAATAAAAATTAGTTAATTTAACCTAAATATCACCTAAAGGAATTTATCAAATTGTTTAATATTTCACAAATGATAAATTCATAAGTTAGTGGCTATTTGACGTATTGGGTATCACAAATACATAAATCTTTTACAGGTTCCCTGTAAAAGATTTATGTTGTAAATAAATAAGATTTATATTGTAATTAAAGCAAAAGAGTCTGCTGACGTTTTATTAGGGTTCTGACGTTCTAGCGATAGCGTGTCGACCTTAGATAATGAAGTCCTGGATTCAGATCCCTAGTCGAAACAAAATTGATTTAGTGATTATTCTTTATAGAAATAATTATTAGTATCGTTCAGGAATTTGACATTATTATTTTAATTATTATGAGATCACAATTATCTATGAATCTATGACGTTTAATTTGCCTTCGTAATGACGAAATGTACGACGAAATGACGAGCACCTCGCGTCTTAGCGTATCAATTTAGAGCGATAGTTGCACTTGGGTTATGTTAGATGGCTAACGCAATCTGCGCCGGTGCCGCAGCGAGAACCGTACCCTAGCTTACCTGCGGGTTTCTAGCTACCCAGGTTGAAGACCCGGAGAAGAAAGTCAGAAAGAAACTCGGGACTTAACATAACATCGATTTGATTGGAAATTCCTTTCCCTGTAAACATAAGGTAAACCGAATCATAGCAGTTTAAATCGCCGTCCGCAGCTGATAGTGAAGAATGGAGTACAATTATATTAATCGGAGTTGCGCACGTGTCGATTCAGTAACAAGCTCGTTATCGGAGTTTAACAATTGGTCCAATCCTTCCTACAAAACTTCTAAAAACAATGCACGGGTCGATTGTATGACTTGAGATAAAGAATTTTGTAATACAGGCATTCATGCAAAGCTCCAATTGTGCAACGCACATATTTTTAAACATGTAGATACTTCGACTATGTGTAGGTAGGTATTTAATTTATTTAAATGTAAGTTGTATATAGATAAGATAGGCAAAGATGATTGCCCAATTACAGCGTGGTTATGGCATCGCAAACACTGAGTCTTTTGAGATAAGCAGAGGTAGTATTTATAAAACATGTTGAAATAATTAATATACAAGTTGTAATATAAATCATCATCGCCTTCATGTCATCCGAAAGACGTCCACTGCTGGACAAAGGCCTCCGCAAAGATTTCCACAATTACCGATCTTGCGCTACCCGCAATCCGGCTTCCAACCATCCTCGCAAGATCATCGGTCCATCTTGTAGGGGGCCTGCTTACGCTGCTCCATCTTGTCTTCCATCTGTCTGTCTGTCTATCTTTGGTCTGCTTACCCTGTGTCTTCCGGTTCGTGGTCGCCACTCCCAGCCTCTCTGCCCCAGCGGTCGTCGGATGATATTCTTAATGATAAGTGATTCAAATTGATTGGAATCATAGAAGGTGTAGGTAACGTAAAAGTAGATAAAATACAGGCGTTGCAATCTACCCTTAAAACGGAACTACTTAAAGTAAACCAATTTGAGAAATAAATGTCGGATGATCTACATGTTGTATGGGAGGTAAATTTTTGTCTTCTGTATTTTGCAAGTAATGTTCTACTCCTTGTTGAGGTCAATGGGCAAATTGGTGTCCTTGACTACCACTATTTATGATACATACTTGAGCCACTTTTAGTTAAAATCTTTGTAAACAATTTACATTTGGCTATAGTTTTATGACATTTTTTAAATTTAGTTATTAAACCAATTAGTGTCGCATAATAGAACGTTTTTGATATAACTGCACGTGTGGCGCAGCTGTACAGACAGTCGCCTCGCTAATTCTTCAGGTTCCGGGTTCGATTCCCACCCAGGACAGATATTTGTGTGCATGAACATGTCTGTTTGTCCTGTGTCTGGTTGTGATTTCTATATAGTATGTATTTACAAAAGAAAAGTGGTATATATGTATAGTATATCAGTTATTTGGTTTCCTTAATAGAAGCTCTGCTTAGTTTGGGATCAGACGGCCGTGTGTGAATAATGTCCCGAAATATCATTGTTATTACTTTTAAAGACATGTCAGCTGCTCAGAAATTAAACCAGAATTAAAAAAGTAGATTTAGATATGCCTTTAGATATGCGCTTAAGCATGAACAAATACTCCGTACATTATTTGAGGTTGCATATTAGACAAATTGTTCAATAGTTTCTCTTAGTCTTTCCCGCTTTCAAACACCGAAAGAGCCTGTGAACTGAACTCGATATCCACCAAACAGTACGAACTACTATTCAGGAAGTGACTCGTAGACAATCAGCCAAATCAGTCTCGTCTCTTACATAAGTCCATAACTAACCGGTGGCGGACAACGGACCACCCAGTTTTGTTTGTTTTTGTTACCATCTAACTAACCACTCCAAAAGATCTACCGCACCCCTCTCGTAGCCTATGGTGTTGAAGCCACGGAGGGGACCATCGATCATTATCGGGGTCAACAGCTGCTGGTCGGCGGAACTGACACTTTGAAACTATCCACTTCAGTAGGGTGGAATATTTTTTACTAGACCTTTCGAGTGTCTTTACGGTCGTTGAACTTTTTAGTATTTTTTTTATTCCCTTAACGACATATTAAGAATACTTTGACGTTTGAAAAAGGACGAATATTTGAATTTTACAGTTTAATTAACTTAATATGCAAGTATTAAGGCACTGGTAAAATAAGTTCCATAATGATAAATAATAAATATCTTGCGACAACTAACACACTGCCCTCTCGTGACAGTTTAGACAGAGTTTCTGCTAGGGAGAAGAAAGAAGAAAGGGCAGGTCAGAAGTACCCTAAACCGGCGAGCATGTATGAAGAATATAATGACAGTAATCGAGGCAAAAGACGTGTGCAAAGATTGTGACAGATGGAAATCCGTTGTCTCTGCCTACCCCTCTGGGCGTGAGTCTATGTATGTATGTTCTACTAGGTATGGCAACCAGATGACTGATAAACATATTATCAAACTTATATCACTTGGTGTGTGGTGACGGCATATCATCTCATACCGTAGGGGGCTTAGAAATCGACCGAAGGAATACCTAGGAGAACGAGGAGCAGTGTTTTTCTGTGAACTAGGACCATCAAACTGCGATCGCCAACCCGACTGCCAAGCGTGACTGGCGATTATGCCCCCCCCCCCCATTCTTTGGGGAGTCTTTTGTCCAGCAGTGGACGTACTTTGGCTGTCATAATGATATTATATGTAAATACATACATATATGTAGATATATTATACCTAGACACAAGATCAAAGATCTGTCCTAGGTGGGGATCGAACCCACGACCTCTGGCTTAGCAGTCAGTCACGAACCACTAGACCAACATTACTACCAAAATAAAATTAATCTGACAAGTACGTACGTACTCTAAAATCACCGTAACCTTATCTTATAATGAATACCCATTAAATGCTACCTATTTGCCGTTCTCTGATCTCATCGTAGCTATTAATTAACTGTTAATATATTTCGGGACTTCAGTACTAGGTAAAACTAAAACGATCTTCAAATATTCAGCTTTCCAGCACTTTGTATATTTATATTACCTACTGTTGTTGTGTACACTTTCGCTTTTGTCAGTAAATAATAATTAAAGTATATTATTTTTATGCAAGTATTTGTATTAGATAAATAAAAACGTGAATTTAAGTGATTAATTACTTTGTAGATGTCTTGTAGATAGAAGTTTGTACAATAAACAATTGATACACAGCACAGTTTATTGTGCAAACTTCTACGAGACATCTACAAAGTAATTAATTAATTTAAGTTCAAGTTTTTATTATATGTAATATAAATAAGAAATCTAAAATTTGATCTACCGGTGTATATCATCAGCTACATGACACACAGGGGCTCTACCGGCTAAGTCGCCGAACATCGATTTCTTAAATGGCGTTCAAATAAAAAATGACTTAAGCAATCGTTAAATCGGCTGCCATGAGCACATGTGGCGTCATAAATGGCCCGGAATCGATTGTAAACGTTGAAGTCGATTTAACGATTGATTAGGTCATTTTTAACCTTTATTTATTTGAACGCCATTTAAGAGATCGATGTTCGGTAACTTTGCTGGTAGAGCCCCAGATGTAAAATTTATATGTCTTAGTTTTGAATTGAAAGTGCAAATATCCGGACAATTATTACTACAACACAGCAAGGTCATCTACAGTTTGCTCTTGAACATAATCAAAAAGCTGACTCACGTTTTTATGAACAGCCAAGACAAAGCTGTCTAGGAAGCTTTCGCAAATAATTCGATTAACAATTTAAACGCGCACTATCTTAGCAGATCTGGCTAGAAGTTACACAATTATTTTAGCAGTCCATTCAAGTCGGTAGCGTTCTCGGGATTCGCGAATGATTGCAATAAATAGCGAACATGGAGTAAGATCTACAATCTGAGGAGTTGGCGCGCCGCCCAACGCAGCCCGTTAATACCTAACTCTACTTATAAACGACGTCAGTTAATTAATGTCGCTAAAAGAGTGTCAAAGACGTAATTTCAACAGATTTAAGACGGTGAACAAGTCGGTACAAAAATTAACTAAATGATTCTAGAACCGTGTTTCTATGTTAACCCGGTTGTTATTAAATTACTTTATAATGCACATCAGATAAGCCTGGGTATAGCTCATGCGGTCCGTAATATATATGTGGCGCAGCGGCTAAGACAGTCGCCTCGCCGCTTCGTGTCCCGGGTTCGGTTCTCGCGTCGGATAACTATATTTTTTTTAATATAATAATATCTAGGGACAATGTCACACAGGGCAGTCCATCTTGTAGGGGGCCCCCTACAAGATGGACCGATGAATTTGTGCGGGTCGCTGGAAATCGCTGGATGCGGATAGCGCAAGACCGGCAATTGTGGAGATCTTTGGGGGAGGCCTTTGTTCAGTGGTGGGCGTCTTTCGGCTGATATGATGATGATGATGTCACACAGATCATCCTAGCCCCAAACTAAGCAAAGCTTCTACTATGGGTGCCAGGCGACGATATACATAACTTATATAGATAGATAAATACTTATATGCATAGGAAACATCCATGACTCAGAAACAATTATTCGTGCGTATCACACAAATATTTGCACTTACCGGGATTCGAAACCAGGACCACCAGCTTCGTAGGCAGGAGCAGTACCAACCAGACTACGGTGACCGTCAACTATTTATGGGTCACATAAAGAGTTATGATCGTACTCATCTCACAAAGATATGTCCTGAGCGGTTTGAACCCACGACATGTGGCTTAGAGGTAGGTGTAGTAGAGGTACACGAACCACTAAACCAGTAAGATAGTCAAAATATCTGATATATACAACATTGCTTTAATTAAGTTATAATTAACGCACACCCTCAAACACCCCAATTAGAATATTATGTTGTAATCATAATATATACACATTTTTTTTATTTAACATGTATATTAATTGTTATTTACTGAATTAGTTTCTTGGAATAACGTTTATTTTTCTTTATTTTGAGTTGAATGATGGAATTTGTATGAATACAAATAAAACCGCGATTTAAAAATCTTATTACTTTGACTTACGGTCCATTTCAAATGTTTTGACTGTATGGGGTTAAAATAACGATATTTTTCCGTAACTTTAATTATTTTGTAATAAAAAAATACCTACATTAAAAATGATATAAATCGATTCAGTAAACGATTCTGTACAAACTATTTTCATGATGTGCGTTAATTAAGTTACATGTTGTATATACGTCATAAATGGCCGCCTCAATGATATTCTTTAAATTATTCGAACTGTAAACACTGCGGTCTATAAGTTCTAAAACTAATGTAGAAAAGGGAAACCAATTCATTAACTAATCCTCGCCGGGTTTGCTTACCCAGCTTTCCATTTGGAGAATTTCGCTAAATACTTCTCTTTGAAATTTTAGACTCAATTGTAGGGTTCTAAGTACGAACAGGAATAATGTAATGGTATATAATATGTATATAATCTTTGTATATAGGTTGATCATTTTTTTGTTACTGAACTACTTGTTTTATTAAATTGGGTTTAAGATATATATTTTTTTTTCAAAAGAATTACAATTTTTTTTTTTTTTAAATAAAAATGAATTTATTTCTCACCATCAACCACAAGTTACAAATGTCATTTTATTCTAAAGCTAGTTTTACAAGGTAGGTTGAGGATCGCTGGTGCCTGAAGTAGGTATAAAAATAACCTGTGATACAGGTCACCAGTTTTCCACTCGGACCGATTTACAAATACAGCCTGAAATGTACACAATAATAACAAAAAGTTACATTTTTAACAATAAGGTGATAAAAAGGAAAATAAACATAAAAACATGCAAATATCAATGAAAATGGTAATGTGCATCATAAAGTATAAAGTTTGTTTGTGCGCGTGTGTGTGTGTGTGTGTGTGTGTATGAGTGTGTGTTTGTTTGTTTTTTTTTTTTTTTTTTTTAGATCAGAGCAGGTTATTCCAAAACCTCCAGAAGACTTTCTGTCTTTTGATAAGATTGCTTAAGAAGCCATTCTAACACAATACTTTTACATTTAAAAAAGTTTAAGGCATACAAAGACAGAATTTTATGTAATTTTTTATACAGATAAGGACCCAGAAATATAAAGAATTTACGGCTAAATGAGGTTTTAACGGCAATGGAGTTAACTACAAGATGGTTACGACGATTTAGGGAATCCTGCATAAAAGTAATTGACGAATGTTGCTTAAGGACAACCGCTAGCACAAAGAGCTGCCGTACGGTCAGCACTTCGCAGTATTCATAAAGCAGACTTGTAGGATACAACCTCGGCTTAAAACAACACACCTTTATTTTAAAAATTCACCTTTATGAGAAACATATATTAAATAATAACGCGGGCGGTTTCTGAGCTAAGTTCAACTTACGTGTTCATAATTTACCGTTTAATCGTACAACTCTAAAGTTACGTGATTGATTGTTTATGAAGTCCTTTCTTACTTATCTTATGGCAGTTTTTACCCTAGTGTCGTTGTTCAAGCCGCCCAGTAGGCCTCTGACATGCCTTAACGACTGTTATCTAATATCACAACCGGGACCGGCAGCTCAACGTACCCTTCGAAGCACAGAGACTATCAGAAATTAAACCTCTTTTCTACACCCATTAAAATAAATAAAATAAAATAAAAAAGGTTTTTATTCACGTAGACTTTTGAAAAGCGCTTGTAAATAGTCAGAACATGTTCGTAGTAATATATAATTAATTTATAATTGTTTCTAGGTACATATAGATATTTAGGTACACGGATTGTAGGAAATAATTTACAATAAGATTTATTTTATAACAGTAACGATATTTAGCTAACTTAAATTAGGTTATTGTCAAGGATCATGTGTAGGTTTAATTATCTAAATTTAAAATTTTAGCTATATTTATGGACTAACCGTGAGCCTAGTTCCTTAACCTAGCTGATCACTTAAGGAACTGTGAAAGCATCTAGCTATGAGCGCATGGCATCTATTTATGAAGTCTCATAATAATAATCAATTATTAATAGCGACCCCTACTTAAGTATCCAGGTGCGAATGGGCAACGCCAATACAAGGGTAGTGTAACTAAAAAGCAATATAAAAGGTAGTACTTTCCTAGAAATTTGTACGAAGTTTAAAAAGTAAGATAGTTGTGGGTGTTTGTTAACTTGTAGTTTCTGATTCTACACTATCAATAACATAAGTGAGTGTATTTACATTCAAGATATTTGTATAAGTAAGGTCAGGGTTATATTTGTTATCCATTACTCCAAATCTTCAAATGTTGGAACTTTTATTTGTTTGTTTAGTTGAAATGTAATTCAAGATCAAATCTCTACTTTCACTTTAACTCTAAATTTTATTGTTTAGAGCATATTGTACCCTATCACGGTGACAGAAGCTTGTGATGTAATTTGGATACAATTGTAGCATTAGATTAAGATTGCTTTAATGTTTTTGGAACACATTATAAGAGCTATAAACTAAACATTCATATAAACGAATACGACATTTTACGTTAAAACAATGAATATATGTAAGTATATTAAAAAGAATATCCAAAGCGGCATTATTAGGATAGATGGTTGATCGTCAAAGTGGTTTAATAAACAACGAAAAATCATCACCATCAACAGCTTTGTACAAAACTGCTGGGTTAAAAAAGCTACAATAAAACATTTATTAGTGATTGTCTTCGTGCCTCAGAGGGCACGTTTAGTTGTCGGTTTGGACTACAATCGAAACAAGAACAAGAATTATACACAGACTATTGTTTTTTTTTTAATTGTGTATGCTTTTTTGCGTGTACATGAATAATTAAATAAAAAACAGTCGTCAAGTCATGTCCGACTGTTTGTACAACTCTGACAAGCCATAGTAAAGTAACCTCTGTCCACTCGAAAAACAAAGCTAAGTAAGTATAAATTGTGTAAATTCAAGGTCCCGGTTCAAGTTAAATGGGCTTCCACTTCCCTCCAATTCACGTTTTATTTTTAAAATGTTACTAACGAGCTTAGTTATTTTCACCCCCCAGTAACTTTAAAGCACTATTTATAACTTGAGCCCATTTAATATTCTATTTTCGTCCATTGATTGTTTGAAGCCAAGTTAGATATATTTTTATTTGGTGTTTCTGAATGGAAGCGTTCATTTTCTCAGCTGGGGTTGTTGAACCCCTCGTTTTAACCCCGTGATTGTAAACTTGACATTTGCTCGGCTATTTAAAGAAATTATTGTTAGTAAAGCGGGAAGCAGTTTTATTGGAAGGAGCCTAGGGATTTTTTTTACCTGTTTCAACAATTTATTAATATTCTAGCTACCTTATTGTTGGGTACAGGCCTACCCTTACATACCATATATCGTGATCGTGATTTCGACACCCGCTTTCTGTCATATGCGTCTAAGTTATCGTAACGACGCTTCCTAGGTTTGTCTTGACTGTGCCGTCTCTTTGGGGCAACCATGTACTACAAGTTACCTGTTAGTCCTGATCTGTTTCTACAATTAAAATAACACTAATAATTCTTCGGGAATTGTCTGTTCGTTCTTACAGAGATATTCCGATCGATACCCTCTCTATTCCTCTTTGGGCGACCTTGAGCCTTCTTATGAGACACATAGTAACCAAAAAAGTCTCTGTTCCGTAAGACATCTCTGGCAAAACACACTGGTAGAAGATCTTGAGGCACTGTGGTATATGGGGCGAAAGGATGTTACTATAAATACACAAACATAAAGTATTTGTTATCATAATTTTATCCTGTTAGTGGATATGAATCCAAAAAGGGATTTGAAAACTAAGAAAAAAAGATAGCCAACAATACATATTGCTGAATATTTAATAAGAAATATTTGGTAAATTGTCAAACACATTAAGCTTCTTTCGCAGAGTATAGATAGAAAAATAAAGTTCGGTACAGCTTACTACTTTTGTACCTAAGGTAAAAGTTAGGTAAAGTAGGAAGCGCACCGTAGCAAAATCCCTGGTACCCTCAACACTACAGATCGCGAACAACTTAATTAATAAACTAAGGAAGTTACCGGTGAAAACAAAGGTTCATTTAGAAAGAACTTTAATTATTTCTTACTAAACAAGATTGTATTGAAACTGTGGCGTCTTGGTGAAGGTTACAGGCAGAATCTCTCCCTCTTCATTTCACTTTACCTTTCAAAATATTCATACTAATTAGGACTTGTATGTATTTGTTATTATTATTTTTTTCTTGTTGTAAGAATGTTCACACTAGTTGATAACTAAAGTAAGATATTAACTATTAGCGAAGACCTGTTATTGGCTTTTTGTCGCTTATTATATTGTTATCTTTGTTAACATTGTATAGCTGTTGGTCTTCCAAGAATAAATAAATAAAGCTATAGGTATTTTTCTAGGTTATAATTAGTAAATGTTTTTTAATACATTCAAGCCGGCAAACTAATAGTCTGCCTGATGGTGAACAGTTGCCGAAACAAAGTCCATCCGCTTTTGCGTGACGAAATAAGAGTCAGATAAAATTTCTAAAATAGTAAATTCATCTCCAATGCATATATTCATAACCCCTATCGATTTCATTGACATTAACGTAAACCAGCTAATTGAATCTTCATCTTAGCTTTGACTATAAGTTGAAGTAGAAAGCTATCAAGTGCTATGATGCTACGATATCAGTTCATACAATCTAGATTGTATAAGAAACACACAAGGTGGAGATTTAGGTGTAACTGAGGTAGTAAGATCTCCAGACCTTTGGCCACTGCAAATTTATTTCCGAGGTAAAGAAATGACCAAATATTGGAAGAGAATCCAAGGCTACCCCTTGGGTAGGTAATCAATCATACCTATATACTATAAAAGTTTGGAATGGAGTAACAACGCGACGGCAAGTAAAGGCTCCTTGATTTCTTATCGGAAAACATCATGTAGTACCCAAATCTACCGCTAGATGGCATTAACAGTCGTGTCGACGGCAAATCGTCATATTATGTTACTTATTGTCTGGATGAAGTCCCATTTCACCGATATAGTAAAAGTTTCCAATATGTATGTGCAATTAAGAGTACTTTTTTCAACTTCATGTAATTAGTGACCAGAAAGTTCAGTTTATTTTCATACCTTTTTCTTTTCTTCGACACCTTTCGGATTATTTGATAGATGGCGCTAGTACCTTAATCTTAGATAGGTATAAAAATAAAAATGAATGTTGCTAAGCGCATAACTCGAGAATGGCTCAACCGATTCAGCTGTTTTCTTTTTTGTATGTTCATTAAGGTCCATGGAAGGTTTGTTTCAAAGCAAATATAATCAATAATAATAACCAAATCTCATAGGTGTCTTTTCTGGTAATTACAAAACAGGGTCATGAGATAAGGTATTAGTTTCAGAGTAGGACAGCGTCTGCCGGGACAGCTAGTTATGTATAAATTTATTTAAGTAGGTAAAAAAAAATCGCTATGAAAAGTAAACGCTAATGATAACAACCTTGAACTCAAGATGTTCTTATCACGTCTTCAATAACAAACATAATAAACTTGTTATGTTTATATAAGTACATACGAATAACTTGTTTTAAATATTAATGTGACAGTAAAAACCATTGTACCCAAATGCCATTTTAATTTTATTATTTAACAAGTCTAATGAGCGTGGATTCCGTCATATTAATTTATAATCATTCAATGAAAATGTGATGTAACTTAGTAATAGTTAACATCAATTTTTTATTACTTCATAATTCTTCAGCATCTCAGCCAAAGTACGTCCACTGCTGGACAAAAGCCTCCCCAAAGAATGGGGGGATATGCCATTATCGCCACGCTTGTCAGACGGGTTGACGATCGCAGTTTGATGGTCATAGTTCACAGAAAAACGCTGCTGGCCGTTCTCTGGTCAGTATTCCCTCGGTCGATTTCTACGCCCCCCACGGGATGAGATGGGGAGATGATATTCTATGCCGTCACCACACAGCAATTCTATGACGTCACCACACAGCTTCATAATTCTTAGAAAACAAAAGACCTAATACTTAGGGTTCCGTGGATTTACCGTCCGGAAACCGGGCCCATCGCCTGGTAGATGAGGGAACACTCGGAGCCCTGTGATGCATCAACGCTTACCTTCTCTGTCTCTCAGTGTTTCTCCTCTTCCTAACCAAATTTGGTATGATCCTAATAATGCCGCTTTGGATACTCGTTTTCATATGGAACTTACGGAAGTTCTTGATCCTTAGTCCTTTTAATAGGTTACAGAGGGATTTTGCTGGTATACCCCTCGCACCCACCTCCATGGTATATAAATTAACCACAAAACCGTTTCTGGTTAGTTCATTTGTTAAAAATACTATACTACGTAAAGTGCTGTCTATTTTACGTAATAGTACGTACTATCTACGTAATACCTCTTTTTTCTACACTATAAATTCCAACTTTATGACTTAACAGTTATTATTTAGCTGTATTTTTTTTTCTAATTGTATGGAAGAAATAGCAGTTAACGATAAGACCTCACCTCACTTTGCCTTGTAGTTAACTACGGAGGGATTAAACTAGTCACACTATTATTATAAAGGTGAAAGTTTGTGAGTGTGTATGTTTGTTACTTCTTCGCTTCTAAACGGCTGAAGCGATTTTAATAAAATTTTGTATGGAGTTAGCTGACACCATGGATAAACACATAAGCTATAAATTAAGGGTTATGTGTTAATCAAATTATATTTATAAAGTTTAACACGGGTAAAATCGCGGGGCACAGCTAGTACTAAATAATATGGGCTGTATACAGCCATATCATTACATGTAATCTATTATAATAGATTACATATAATGATATGATAAGTATGTATTTTACGTATTATTCAAGATTGTGACGTCACGGATTTGTATGACACAGGTTCGGTACTGATCGTATTGTGAGAAAATGACACATCATCCTCACTCCATATTCACTAAAAGCTATAACTATAAGCTTATAAACATTTCGTTTCATTTAATCGAGTTGAGTCATAATCCCGAAATTTAGTCCTTTCAGTAAAAATAGGATCAATGCTT
Organism: Pseudoips prasinana; assembly: GCA_951640165.1. Lineage (NCBI taxonomy): Eukaryota > Metazoa > Arthropoda > Insecta > Lepidoptera > Nolidae > Pseudoips > Pseudoips prasinana. The sequence continues at coordinate 8,523,096 of OX621249.1, forward strand.
ACCCACCCCGGGGACGCAGGCGTTATTATACACATATTGCATTATTTAATCAAATATGCTTACCATTGCTTACTATGTACGTGATGTTATTTCGCCGCGTCGCAATTTCGAGGATATCGTGGTACAGGGCGATCTAGGTCACTGGTTTTGTTATCTCTTTGGATAATACTCGTATAACTCGTCAGGACTTAGCCACGTTTAACGTAAAAGTTACTTTTACGTCGGCAAACAAAAATATTACCTGCTTCATGGTATGCGGTTACTGAGATCTATGGATGCCTGTGGTGTTTTGCTAGTGCCTCACTGTCCCCGATTCTATGCAATACCAACTAAAGTAATTTTGATGCATTTCTATTATTTCTATCATCTTTGTGTGTGTGCTTATGAAAAAGCTTATGTTTGTTCCTCACGCAGAACGCTTCTGAACGGATTGGCTTGTAATTAGGAATAGTGATAAAGAATGTATGGACATTACACCTATATAATAATATATTAACCGTTTTACCTATATACAACATGTAACGTAATTAATGCACACCCTCAAACACCCCAATTAGAATATTATATTATAATCATAATACATATACCTACTAAAGTTTTTGTTTAACATGTATATGCATTGTTATTTACTAAATTAGTGTCTTGCAATAAAGTTTATATTTCTTTACTTTGTGTTGAATAATGGAATTTGTATGAATACATATAAAACTGCTATTTAAAAGTCTTATTACTTTGACTTACGGTCCATTTCAATTTGTTTTGACTGTACAAGGTTAATATAACGATAATATCCGTAGTTTTAATTATTTTGGAAAAAAAAGTACCTATACTTATTAAAAATTATATAAATCAATTCAGTAAATGATTCTGAACAAACTATTTGCAGGATGTGCGTTATTTAAGTTACATGTTGTATATATTACATAAAATAAAAGTTGGATAAAAAGTTTTATAATACGTCACCAGTTCTATAGTAAGCTTGTGTACCTAGAATAAAACGAAATTCCGAGTTAAATGTCGGATGTATCAAAATAGAAAGTGCCATGTATTTCTCTCTACTATTTCCGTTACAAGACTAGTATATAGTCTTAAGTAGCACGATATTCGCATCTCCAATTATAGAATAAGGTAATTAGAATGGATTTACTCCTTGGCTTGTTGTAGGTTAAGATTATATACTTACCTTGAGTACCTAGTATAATAGTATATAGTTCCTACTTGAGTATATCTATAATATCTATGGACAATGTCACACCGATCATCCTAGCCCCAAACTAAGCAAAGCTTGTACTATGGGTACCAGGCGACGATATACATACTTATATAGATAGATAAATACTTAAATACATAGAAAACATCCATGACTCAGAAACAAATATTCGTGCTCATCACACAAATATTTGCACTTACCGGGATTCGAACCCAGGACCACCAGCTTCGTAGGCAGGAGCACTACCAACTAGGCTACGGTGACCGTCTATTATAGTATATATTCATCATCATCATATCAACCGGAAGACGTCCACTGCTGGACAAAGTCTTCCCCCTAAGATCTCCACAATGGCCGGTCTTGGGCTGCCTGCACCTAATGGCTTCAGCACTTCAATTTGGTAATTCTTTGGGCTATGTCGGCTAATTTGGTTCGCCTGCGGATTTCGACGTTTCTGATTTGATGGCGCAGGGAAACTCCGAGCATAGCACTCTCCATTGCTCTGTGGCTGACCTTGAGCCTTCTTATGAGGCCCATAGTCAGCGACCAGGTGGTCGAAGACTTTCGACTTGAGATGCTGCGGTATTTATATACTACTAGCTGTGCCCCGCGGTTTTACCCGCGTTAAACTTTATGAATTTTTTTTTTTTTTTTTTTTTTTAATTTTGACGGGTCTAGTCCCTCCCTCTTACCCACCACTGCAACTCCTGTAAGCCAGGATCAACAGTGGCACACAATGAAATGACACTGAGCGGTGAAGCTCAGGCATGTCCCGGGGAATCGCTTTAACTGTCTTGGATCCCGCAACGAATTTAATCAGAAACAGAAAAAAGGAGGAGTTAGAAAATGAATAGTTCCACTTCCCTCCAGAGCAAAGCGGGAGACAGAATGATGTAAAGAGGCTATAGCCTCATAAAATGAGAGATTTGCAACTAGAGAAGCCAGCTGCAAAAGCACCGAGGATCAATTTAAGGGTCCTAAGTGAGCTGTTATATTTGATTCCAATAGTAGGTATGGCAAAAACGCTTAAACGCACGGAAGTTGTTCCTTGTTGCTACAAGATCCGTATAATAAACTACTCCAGATATTGGTTGCAAGCTGTTTAACATAATATCACGCTGATTTTGCCAGAGATCACACTCCCACAGGATGTGGTGAGCAGTTTGTTCATATTCGTTACTGGATGTTGAGCACAGACAGATTGGTGAAGATACTAATTTGAAACTATACAATTTACTTTTAAAATTGCCGTGTCCGGTAAGAAATTGTGCAACACAATGGTCTACGATTAGCCAAGTTTTATTTAACCGTTCGCGTACGTCCGGAAATAACTGGTGCAGATGGCGACCCTTGGTTGACGTATTCCATCTACATTGCCATTCATTTAGTAGTTCGTTATTTAAGTCAGCTATTGGCATAAATAGCCTGGTTATTTTCGCACGGTCGCGTAATGATAAGAAATCATTTTCTAAATTATCGCGCGTAGAATAATACATTGCTGCTCGTCTTTGTACTTCAAGATCAACCGGTAGTACACCCGCTAGGACAGGTAGGGCCTCTGTGCTCACTGTTCTATAGGCTTTACACAGAAATATCAACGCCAACCTCTGGCTTTGTAGTAATTTACGGCGAGCAGTTCCGATGGTAGCCCTATCAGCCCACACAGGCGAGCCGTAGCATATACACCCAAGATAGGTTGCCCCGTAAATGATTTTAAGAGTATTAAAAGAGAGGCCCCAGGTTGCCGTCGATATCCTTGTAAGTGCAAAAAAGTTTCGCTTAGCTTTTTCCCCAACTGATTTAATATGTTCTATAAACGAGAAATTCTTTTCTAAAACTAAACCCAAATAACAGGTTGATATTTTGCGTTTTACAGTAACATTATTAAGTTTTACGCCCGGGGGGGATTTTAGTTCACCTTTAAGAAGGAGTTGGTAGGTTTTATGAGGAGCAAATGTAAGGCGATTTCTTTTACCCCATTCACTTATCATACTTAAGCAAGTTTGAGCCAGATTTTCCAACTCTCTCCTGGAGTTACCCTGTATAAGTAAGAGGCCATCGTCAGCATATGCCGTTAGAGAGCAGCGTGATGGCAAGGGTAATGTCAAGAAGTCATCAAAACCCAAGTTCCAGAGATACGGCGCGAGCACTGAGCCTTGGGGGCAACCCATGGTTAACGATTTAGTGACTCTGAAGTGACCAAGCTTAAGAGTTGCAGAGCCATGTACGAAATAAGATGTGATTATCGAATATATATTACTGTAACAACCGCGTAACTTAAGTTTTTGTAACAAAATTGGCCACCAAGTATTATCAAACGCCCCTGAAATATCTAGGAATATGGCCAAAACGTATTTACATTCGGACTAGTTTACAGCTTTCCTCACTGAGATAGCTGCGTCCACTGTCGATTTACCCGCAGTAAAACCAAATTGATTTCCGTGAAATTTTGGTCCTCCCGGCAGCAATCGCGGTACAATAAGTCGTTCTAGAAGCTTGCCTAAGGAAGGCAGTAACGTTATTGGTCGGTATGACTTAGGGTCTTCAGGCAGTTTATCGCCATTTTTTGGTATAATACGAATAAAACCGCTGCGCCAAGAACGCGGAAAAGTCCCTTCAGATATGCAACGATTAAAAACTTTTAGTATTGAATCACCGGATTGTTTTGTGGCTTCTATTATCATTTTGTTGGATATTTTATCTTCACCTGAAGCTTTGTTAACAGGTAGCGATTTCACAGTATTCATAAACTCATTAATTGTAGGAAGACTAGACATATAGGTAGCGGGTGGATTGTTTGCCCACTGTCTAATCTGCTTATGGTAGTCATTATCGTTCAAGGAACTATCATCAGGTATGAGCGAATTAAGTAAGGATTCCGTGGTCTCCTCTATGCCACTGGTGTAGGTATTATTGATTTTTATGTTTTGAATATAAGCTAAATCTATAGACCTATTTGCTTTAAACTCATGGTATAGGGGCGACCACGGGCCTTCTTTATCTAATTTATCGACTATTTTTCTAATAAGATTGCCTTTGGATTTCTCTATTGACGAGCGGTAACGTGAACGAGCTATTTTGAGATTTATATATGCATTATTTAAAACATCGCCTACAATTTTACGTTTTTTTAGTTTATTATATTTTTTACGTGCTCTCCGAAATTCACATCGAACTTTAATTAAGTAGTTATTCCACCAATCGCATCTTCGAATATTAGTGATAGGGACGCGGCCTATGGCAATATCGGCACAGTAGGTAAAAGTGTCCGACATCATTACAGCACATTCCTCTGTTGTTAAACTTTATGAATTATCACTGTTCCTCCCCCTTATGTGATAGCGTCATATTATGTTGACCCGACCTCTTAGTAATATTCATGCAAAATTTGAAGTAAATCCATGCAGTACTTTTTGAGTTTAGCCCGGACATACATACAGACAAACAGATAAACAGACAAAAATTCTAAAAACTATATTTTTGGCTTCAATATCCATTGTAGATCACGTCCCAAGTATCCTTTTAAAGAAATATTCAATGTACAGTTTTGACTTTCCTACGATTTTATTATATGTATAGATGTATACATATGCTAATTCAATATAATAGTGCTCTTGACATTGACACCTGTCATTGATAACGCACGAAGTAACCCGCAATTTGTAACTCTAAGTAGGTTTTTCCTGCTATTATTGGATGATTGGATTCAATATAGCCATGACTATTATGGAATTGAAGAACTGTCTTATTTAATGAGATTCAGGCCGCTGTCATACAATCAGGTCTTTGGTTACGGAACCCTGAATACAGAACCTGCTTTTCTTTTGACTTCTGCATAAAAAATATATTTTGAAGCAATCTTTCTGTGTCATCCGAGCTCGGTTGGAACTATCTTCGTTTCTTTTATCTAAAACATAATTTAATCGGAGTTATTTAAGTTTATTTCATTAAAATCTGTAAAGTCGCTTAGAAGTTACAGCAGTTTTTCTATTCGGAGTCGGAAGTATCTGATCTGACGTTACTGGTATGCGATTGGGTCTAACACTACTTATTTGTTGACCTTTGTTCAATGAAATGTTGTTAAACCAGTTTGCAAACAATTGATGTCGAGAGTTTTTTTTACCTAGTCTTTTATACAACAAGGGTGTATTTCTATTGTTTTGTTTCGTGCAATGAGTAAAGTACATACGCCAGCACATCAAGCTACCCCAATCTGTCTAATTTCCCCAATTGAAAGTGAACCTTATGCGTTTGTGATAAAGTAGAAAATCTATAAAAGAAATTTGAAGCTGGTAGCTGGATGTGCTAACGTCTGTACACTTCATTCCCCAAACCGTAACATGGTATTATGGGCTTATCTTATCATGGTCTCAACCGGTGCGGGGGAAGAAAGTACTTAACTTCCTGCATGTGGCGAAGGTTCTCCACAGATCGTCTCGCCAGAAGTGGACATTTCATACATCTCACTTAGAAATGTATGAAGTTTATTGGGAAACCCATGGTGGTCATCTACCACCATGCATTTTGCCCATCCATGCCGCGATTTATTGCAACCAACCGAAATGGAAACCAAGAAGCGAGGAAGATAGTAAAAATACCTACTAAGTATTCACCAATTTTACAGATCATTAATTAAGTTAATATGCTGCTGTAGACGAATTATATATGCATTATGCATTATGCTGTGTGGTGACGGCCTAAGAATATCACCACCCCATCTCATCCCGTGGGGGGACGTAAAAGTCGTCCCGAGGGAAAAATATACACCAGAGAACGGGCAGCAGCGTTCTCCTGAGTACCATGTCCACCTTACTGCGATCGCCAACCCGTCTGCCAAGCGTGGCGATTATGGCAAATCCCCTCAAATGATGGACACAACCAAACCGCGGCCCCCAGTCCCCGGCAGCCCTGCTATTCCCAGCCGTGGTAACAGCCGTGGTTACGGCAGGGCAGGGGGTGCTAAGAATCCCCGGCAGATTCCGCGTTACCAACACCGACGACCTCTGGCCCTGGCAACATATAACACACGTACACTGCGGTCCGACGAGAAGATAACCGAACTGGAGGAAGAATTGAGCAGGTTACATTGGGATATTGTAGGATTATCTGAAGTCCGAAGAGAGGGGGAGGACTCGATAATACTGAAATCCGGAAACCTGCTCTATTACCGGGAGGGTGACCAAATATCCCAAGGTGGTGTCGGGTTCATAGTCCACAAGTCCCTCGTGAACAACCTAGTGAAAATCGAGAGTGTGTCGACGAGGGTTGCGTACCTTATACTGAGAATCACCAAGCGGTATTCGTTGAAGGTTATACAGGTATACGCACCCACTTCGACACACTCCGACGATGAAGTCGAGGTTATGTATGAGGACATATCCAGAGCCATACATACCTGTAACTCCTATTTCACTGTGGTCATGGGGGACTTTAACGCGAAGCTGGGCAAACGATTCGGTAATGAGCTGAGAGTGGGCAAATTGGCACTGGAGACCGGAACCCCCGGGGCCAAATGTTGGCCGACTTCATGGAGAAGGAGGGACTCTTTATGATGAATTCCTTCTTCAGGAAGCCGGATCACCGCAAATGGACCTGGGTGAGCCCCGATGGTAAAACTAAAAATGAGATAGACTTTATCTTGTCGACGAGACGACAGATGTTCAATGATGTCTCCGTGATCAATGCGGTTAAAACCGGGAGCGATCACAGACTGGTCAGAGGCTCATTGAACCTTAATGTCAAACTCCAGAGGTCCCGACTGATAAAGTCTACGCTCCGACCTTTACCTATCCACGTCCAAAACCCCGAACCATTTCAGCTCGAACTGCAAAACCGATTCGAATGCCTAGCAGACTGCGAGGAAGTGGACTCATACTATGACAGGCTCGTAGAAGCTGTCCATACGGCTGGGTCTAAGGTCTTCAAGGCCCGTCGTACAAACAGAACTAAAAAGATCTCTGACTTTACCCTGCAACTTATGGAAGATAGACGGAAAATGGTTCTGACATCCTCAGATGATGCTACCAGATATCGGCAGCTCAACAGACAGATCTCAAAGTCTTTGACTCGCGACACGCGGCAATTTAATACAATTAGTATTAAAGAGGCCATCGAGCGGAACAAAGGCTCTAAAGTGTTCGCAAAAGCTCTGTCTGTTGGACAGAGCCAACTGACGAAGCTGAAGACTGAGGATGGTAGAATCGTCACGTCTAAGCCTGAGTTGCTGGGAGAGATCGAGAAGTTCTACGGACAGTTATATACGACAACACAGCCACCTGTCAAAAGTCATGCCTCAGATCCCAGAGCACGACTAACCCGACACTACACCGAAGACATCCCGGACGTCAGCCTGTACGAGATTAGAATGGCTCTCAAACAACTCAAGAACAACAAGGCGCCTGGTGATGATGGAGTTACAGCAGAGCTTCTGAAGGCGGGTGGTACACCAATCCTACGGGCCCTTCAGAAGTTATTTAACTCCGTCATACTAGATGGTCAAACGCCACAAGCATGGCACAGAAGTGTGGTGGTGCTCTTCTTCAAAAAGGGCGACAAGACCCTATTGAAGAATTATAGACCCATCACACTGCTGAGCCATGTTTACAAGTTATTTTCGAGGGTCGTTACGAACCGTCTCGCGCGCAGGTTTGACGACTTCCAGCCTCCCGAACAAGCCGGTTTCCGAAAAGGCTTTAGCACCATAGACCACATACATACGCTGCGGCAAGTTATACAGAAGACCGAAGAGTATAACAAGCCACTGTGCTTAGCGTTTGTGGACTATGAGAAAGCCTTTGATTCTATCGAAACATGGGCCGTGCTGAGGTCTCTCATAAGGTGCCAAATTGACTACCGGTATATCGAGGTGATAAAGTGTTTGTATGAAAACGCCACTATGTCAGTGCGACTCCAGGACCAGATCTCGAAACCTATCCACTTGCAGCGAGGCGTGAGACAGGGAGATGTTATATCTCCAAAACTCTTCACCGCTGCATTGGAAGACGTCTTCAAGCTTCTGGACTGGAAAGGCTTTGGCATCAATGTCAATGGCGAGTACATCACTCACCTTCGATTTGCCGATGATATCGTAGTCATGGCTGAGACCATGGAAGACCTCGGTACAATGCTCGATGACCTCAGCAGAGTCTCTCAACAAGTGGGTCTGAAAATGAACATGGATAAGACGAAAATCATGTCAAATGTCCATGTTGCACCCACTCAATTGAAAGTTGGTGACTCTGCACTCGAAGTTGTAGAGAACTATATTTACCTAGGACAGACCATCCAACTAGGTAGACCCAACTTCGAGAAGGAGGTCAATCGTAGAATCCAACTCGGCTGGGCAGCGTTCGGGAAGCTACGTAACATCTTCTCGTCCAAAATACCGCAGTGTCTCAAGTCGAAAGTCTTCGACCAGTGTGTGTTGCCAGTGATGACATACGGAACAGAGACGTGGTCGCTCACTATGGGCCTTATTAGAAGGCTCAAGGTCACCCAAAGAGCAATGGAGAGGGCTATGCTCGGAGTTTCCCTGCGGGATCGCATCAGAAATGTCGAAATCCGCAGGCGAACCAAAGTCACCGACATAGCCCGAAGAATTGCCAAGTTGAAGTGGCAGTGGGCAGGGCACATAGCTCGTAGAGCCGACGGCCGTTGGGGCAGAAAGGTTCTCGAGTGGCGACCACGAACCGGAAGACGCAGCGTGGGCAGGCCCCCTACAAGATGGACCGATGATCTTGTGCGGGTCGCTGGAAAATGCTGGATGCGAATAGCACAAGACCGGCAATTGTGGAGATCTTTGGGGGAGGCCTTTGTCCAGCAGTGGACGTCTTTCGGCTGATATGATGATGATGATGATGATGAGACGAATTAAAAAGCATTACTTTAATAACCCTGACTTGTCTAAAAATTGCTCAAAATACCCAATTAATTAAAGTAAACAATAAAATTGATGACTTTTTAAATAAACAGAGCTACTTCGTTAATCTGGGTTTATTTAATCTGTGGTAAGGATCGTTTTTTATCCCCGGGTAAATAAATATTGCAGAACGAATTGCTTGTACAAGGTCCTTATTATCCGTTCTGCTGCGACCATACCAACTAAAGACAAATAAAATTGGAAGTGTCTGACTGTAATATCTAAATAATTACATTTTACCAAATTGCATATAGAAGCATATGTGCAACTTATAACCAAAATCAAATATTTCCTAATTTTGCCTGTTTATATCTTCTTGTCTTTGAAACTACGGGGCCAATTTTGACAACACCATCACCAGCAGATAGCTGCTGTTAAATTGCCTTTGCTTCCTCTTTCATCATACACACGGCTAAACTGTGGAGCACCCTCCCGAACGACTTCTTTCCAGACACATAACATGGGTTAATTCAATGCTAGAGTGAAGAGAACCTTATGGTACGCACGGTGCACCTTAGACCACCATCAGGTAAGATCGTGGTCAAGCGGAAACCTATCCAGCATAAAAAAAATCCAGAATAAACTGGTCCCTCTGGCAGTCAGACGGAGTCCTAATAATAGGGTTCTGTTGGTTCCCTTTGGTCACAGAAGCCTACAAATGTACCTTATAACTGAGACTATAACTCTATGTACCTTTACTATAAAACTCTGTAAAAATCGGCGTGCGATTTCCGACTGTATTTTTTACCTATAAAGAGCTTAGCAATTTATGGAATCCTGCCAACATCAGAAAACGCTACAGTTTTCCTTAACCTCTCATTGTAATAAAATGGAAAGTATAGAGACTTCTTCAGTATCTTTTCCAATACTGTGATTGGCTTCCAGTCTAACTAACTGCGGCTTGCTACCAGAATTAATTGGGATATTGCTATCTCACTTCCATATCCAAGCAACTATGATGGTTAGAACAGAAATCAGATGATAATTGGGGTTCTGACTCATGGATGTTCTTATGACAACCGGTACCGGTAGTTTTTTAACTTCCTTTGGGGTCTGTACCAAACAAATCTTCGATTTTAGTGGTAATCAAACCCGGGTGTAAAGTACGACCGGCTTTCACCGCTCAGTCAAAGAGGTGTTAGCACTATAAACTGCTGGCTATAAATTATTTTCATCGCTCGTCGCCACTAATTTATCGTTAGGGTAAATTAATAGTAGCAGGATGTCGGAAGGACACACGTTTGCTGACAGAGCGCCGTCTTAAAATAAACTTACTGAGGAATCCGTTTCTCCGTGCTCACATGTGTTTTACGAATGTCTGAGTTTACGAGAAAACTGATGCCGTTCTATAGATACCAAAATGAAAGTATAAAAACGAAAGTAATAATTTTAACCTTACTGTCATATTTGTCAGACTGAACGTTGTTCACAGTGGTTAAAGTAGTCACTGAGATCAGCGAGTCGGGTTTGATGCCCGCACCGGAAAACTATTTGCGTGGCCCAAAAATTATTGTTCTGAATCTGAGTGTGCTTTGTTTTTCCCCCGCAACACAAGGCTATATTTGCTAGGCGCGAATGTCTGTAAAAAAATTGTTGCATCGAGCCAAGAGCCACCTTTAGCGTGTTACGGCTATCTAAACCGTATAGTCTAAAAAGTACGGTTCGAAATAGAACAAACTGAAAACTAAAAAATGAGTTAAAAATGCGGTAATATATAATTGAATAAAATATATATTTTTTATGACGAAACACATATTCAACAAGTTGACAATATTCATTCATTTATTCATTCATTCATTTATGACGGGCCTGTTAGCGTGGTTGGTAAATACGCTGCCTTTAACGCCGCAGGTCGGGGGTTCGATTCCCACCCGGGACAAATATTTGTGTGCATGAACATGTCTGTTTGTCCTGAGTCTGGATGTAAATTATCTATATAAGTATGTATTTACAAAAGAAAAATAGTATATGTAATATATCAGTTATCTAGTTTCCATAGTACAAGCTCTGCTTAGTTTGGGATCAGATGGCCGTGTGTGAATAATGTCCCAGGATATTATTATATTAAATTATATTATTTATTTATTGTATATTTCATGGGTTTACAATTGGTGTACATATTTGTTTCCAACATAAACCCTGTTAGGGCACAGCTATACAATATAAGTAGTTATTCAAAGCTCAGATCGTAATTATAATTAACATTGTATGTATAGGTAAATATTTCAATTAGTGATAAAAGTAATATAAGATACAATAAATTATTAATAATACAAAGACATGTTCGTCAATTTAATTTAATTATGATATATAAAAAAAATATTTAGATTTTATTAATTTTGTGAGATAGTAGGAAGTAAGTAGTATATGTAACGATATATGTGGTAGATAGATATGTTCATAGAGAATTCTCCACCCATATGATAAAGAGGGGGAGATTCGCTAAATCGTTAATTACTGCTAATTAGGTCCTGGAAACTTTCGTTATACTGCAGCGTATATATATCCAATGCCGTCCTGTCATTTGTAATGGCAGGAAAAAAGTTAATTAACCGTCTGGGATACGATTGTTCCCTAGTATATTAGTGGATGGGGACTATGAACATTGTTTAATGCTCTTCAGTGGCGTCTGGTCCACAACGATGCTAATAAGAGAGGTAGGGCACAGCGTTCTTTCGCTCGAAGAGCAGCCCGACTGGGGAAGTACCTCCACCCTACAGAAGACATTCCTTAATAATAACATTAATAATTTGATGTTGTGTTTCCGAGTGTGAGTAAGGTCGCCAGAGCTCATCGGGGTGGGGGGGGAGGGTCAGCAATACTTGTTTGCTGACTCTTAAAGGCCGGCAACGCAACCGCGACTCTTCTGGTGTTCCGAGTGTCCATGGGCGGCGGTGATCACTTACCATCAGGTGACCCATTTGCTCGTTTGTCGACCACTGACATAAAAAAAAAATAATAATAATACTAATAATACATTCAATTTCCGATCCGGTACGACATGGCAACCTTCAAGAAGCGAGCCTATTACTTTTCTAAAGGCCGGCAATGTACTTGCGGCTCCTCTGGTGTTACGAGTGTCTATGGGCGTCGGTGATCACTTACCATCAGGTGACTCACTTGCTCGTTTACCATCCTATGAATCCATACGAGTATATAAAGAAAACATGATACTGATATGTGACATTATTATTCTTATGAACACAACTTATCCTTAATGTAGTTTTAATTATAGGCCGGTTGGCGTGGTTGGATTTTTTTACATCACACAAATATTTGCACTTACCGGGATTCGAACCCAGGACCACCAGCTTCGTAGGCAGGAGCACTACCAACTAGGCTACGGTGACCGTCGAATTAACTTGCTTTTCACGCCGCGTGCAGGTCGTGGATACCATTCCCATCCAGGACTGATATTTGTTTGCATTAACATGTCTGTTTGTCCTGAATCTGGGTGTAATGTAATTATCTATATACAGGCTTACAGGTTAAGTCGACCTAGATCCTTTAAGAGGTGATAGTTTCCATAATTCCCGACTGATTTGTCTATGAAACACCGTACCCCAAACTTAACCGTTTTCAAGATATTGGACTTTGAAGCTTTTTTGAAAAAAAATACGGTTTTACATCTATTGGCCTATATTTTTTTGGGTTTTTTGCCTCTAATTTATTTGTGTTTCCGATTTTGTGTAGTAGATAAGTTGCTTTATTATTCTCAACACTAAAATAGCAGTTCACTGAACTGACTGGGTCGTAGTAGACGATTGATAGTTATAAATTGAAATAAATTCGTAAAAAATAATTTTTCTTTCTGTAATAATAAAAAAAAAGTCTATGACAGTTATGCTGCAGATGTGCTTAAAAATATCTACATTTCATCAGCTATCCAACAAGGTATAACAAGCTAGGGTATTATTATAATTCTTAGAAAAAAACTTCGATGAAAGGCTCTCGGGTAGTAGTAGTAGTAAAGATAACGTGTTTCCTTGCGTTACTTGTTGCGCCTATTGTTCTTCATGGGACTGCGGTGCGTGCAAGCGAGATATCATACAATGTAATTAGGTGTGAGCGAGAAAAAAAAACCACAGCCATTTTGTTGTTATTGTTTGGTTAGTCTGCTTACGCGATTCGTCTGTAGTAGATGCGATTCTTAGTGCTCTTGGTTTTTCATTCGACTTGGCTTGGATTTCTGGACTGTTTCTTTCAAATCGTGACTGTGCTTGCAAACTGGACTATTGATTTGTGCTTCTGATTTGGAACTGTTGAAGATGACGACCTACACGAACGAGGAATATGCTGATATTTTGATTTGTTATGGGTACTGCAATTGTGTATCCGCACGAGCTCGTGATGAATACATATCACGTTACCCAGGCCGCCGAGTACCGGATGTTAGTGTCTTTGACGGAGTTTACCGACGACTTCGAGAGACTGGCTCTGTTTCGAGGCGACGAACAGACTTGGGTAGACCACGTGTCAATGATGATGATGAAGAGCAAGACAATGAAATAGTTCGACGGATTAGATTGGATCCAACTACTTCGACCAATATTGTTGCCCGAGAACTTGGACTCTCGCAGTGGAAAGTATGGTTTACGGTGAATACTGCCGGCATCTATCCTTATCATTACACGCCGGTACACACCATCGAAGAAGGAGATCCTGTGAGGAGGTTGGATTTCTGCAGATTCATGCTCAATGCAGATTTAGAAGATCCATCATTTTTTAAAAAGATCTTGTGGACAGACGAGTCCAAATTTGATAAAGACGGCATAACCAATTACCACAATGTTCATTATTGGGCCCCAAAAGTTCAAAGAAATCCCAATAAGAAGTGGCCAAAGGCATCACAAAGACGATTCAGTTTGAATGTATGGATGGGAATCATATCAAACCATTTGATTGGGCCTTACTTTCTTCCCGACAATTTAAATGGAGAACATTATGAAAACTTTTTAAGAGAAGATTTATCCGACTTACTAGACGACGTACCACTCTATCTCATTCGTGATATGTGGTTTCAACATGACGGTTGTCCTGCACACTACAGGAGAAGTGTCAGAGAATGGCTAGACACTAATTATCCTAATAAGTGGATCGGAAGAGGTGGACCCATACCGTGGCCAGCTAGAAGTCCAGACCTGACCCCCATGGATTTTTATGTGTGGGGACACATGAAGAGTTTGGTGTACAACGAACCTAATCCAATCACATCTGTTGATGTTTTGAGACAGAGAATAATCGATGCGGCAAATGAAATAAGAAGGGGTTTAACAACTGGTGTAGTAAAGAGTGGATTAAGACACAGAATGAGAATATGTGTGCGAAACAGAGGCGGCCATGTGGAACATGAATCATGACTTTCTGTAAAAATAGCAGTAATAGATGTCATTTTGTACCTATTTGGATTGTTTTATTTTGTTTTCTGACCCGTGATAAATTAGTACTGTTATCTTTACTACTACCCGAGAGCCTTTCATCGAAGTTTTTTACTAAGAATTCTGATAATAACCTAGCTTGTTATACCTTGTTGGATAGCTGATGAAATGTAAATATTTTTAAGCACATCTGCAGCATAACTGTCATAGACTTTTCTTTTATTATTTCAGAAAGAAAAAATATTTTTTGACGAATTTATTTCAATTTATAACTATCAATCGTCTACTACGACCCAGTCAGTTCAGTGAACTGCTATTTTAGTGTTGAGAATAATAAAACAACTTATCTACTACACAAAAATTGCAAACACACACAGTTAGAGGCAAAACCCTCAAAAAAATATAGGCCAATAGTCATAAAACCGATTTTATCTCAAAAAACCTTCAAAGTCCAGTATTTTGAAAACAGTTAAGTTTGGGGTATGGTGTTTTATAGACAAATCAGTCAGAAATTATAGAAACTACAACCTCTTAAAGGATCTAGGTCGACTTAACCTGTAAGCCTGTATACATACAAAGGAAAAGTGGTATATGTAGTATATCAGTTATCTGGTTTCCATAGTACAAGCTCTGCTTAGTTTGGAATCAGATGGCCGTGTGTGAATAATGTCCCAGGATATTATTATTTTATATTATATTCTAATGGATTTAATAAAACGGCAACTATTTATCTTGCCTAATTTTCTAAGCATTTATTTGTAAAGATTGGGCTTCTCAATATAAGACTTATTTTTTTACTGTGACCTTGTAAAATACAAGCGATTGCATACTTATCTAGAGAAAGTGAAAGGTCGCGCTCTTTCGTTTATGATGATGTTATAGCATAGTTTATTGTGTACATCGACTATGGACAATGTACAATATACTTGACTAGAAAAAAGGCTATCGGTATTTCGTCAATTACTCTATTGAACGAAAGAATCTCTATAGTTCTCGCATCTCGGTTATTCAGTTTTGGGCTTTAGCTACAACGCCACCTAGATTATCTTCACAAAAAAGAAAAAAAAACTGACTGACTCGTTGACTGACTTATCAACGCACATCCGAAATCTTAGGACTTATAAAATGAATTTTGGCATGGAGGTTGGCGTATAAAGTTTATCATTATCATATAAGCCGAAAGATGCCTACTACTGGACAAAAGCCTAATGGTTAAAGATAGATAGATAGATAGATAAACTCTTTATTGTACACCTTAAGAAATAATACAAAGCGACAACATACAAATTATTATAGTACAATTGGCGGCCTTATCACAAAGTGTGATCTCTTCCAGGCAACCTAGGTAGTGAAAGGAGAAAGGAGTTACAGAGATGGGGCAGTTGGAAGTGTACAAAGTACTATATTATAAGGTACTATTTATACCATACTTAAAACTATATATACCTACTTACTAATTATATGTACGTTCATAATAATAATACGTGACATTATGTGAACTATGTAGTACTCAAATAGTGATCCTTAACAAGTCTTTGGAATGTATTTAGTGATTGTGCACGCCTAATAAACAATGGCAACGCATTCCACAAACGAGCACCTTGTACAACAAATGCGTTATCAAGAAACATTGTGGAGTGCGTCGGTATTTTTAACCGCTGATTGTTAATGGATCTCAAGGCTTTCGAATGTGATTCATGTAGGAAAGAAAAACGTTCTTTCAGATAAGAGGGAGTGGAAGGATTAAACAGAATACTGTATAGAAATGACAGAATATGAGCATACCGGCGAAGGCGTATAGGTAGCCACTTGAGTTTTTTGCGAAATTCAGAGACATGATCATATTTGCGAAGGCCAAATACAAATCTTATGCAGACATTCTGGAGACGCTCAAGTTTATCCAGTTGGGCGTCAGTGAGATCAAGATAGCTGACATCTGCATAATCTAGTATCGAAAGAAGAAGGGACTGAGCAAGCCCAATTTTGGTGGGAATAGGCAGAAAGTTTTGAAATCTTCGCAAAGATCCCACTGACGCATAAAGTTTACGACTAGTATTCTGCAGCTGCGGACCCCATGAGAGACAGTTATCAAAATAGACACCCAAATTTTTTACAACTCGGTTTATTTCCAAAATACTCCCGTCAAAGATAACTTGAGGTAGTTGAGAACAAGAAATCTTTGCCATCATCCTTGAGCTTCCAACATATATTAAAAAAAATACACTCAAACTATTAATCAATGAGAAGTTTAATATCACTTTATCAAACTTTATTTCTTCACCCCCTAGAAATTAGACGCCATAGCCGACATTCGGGCACAAGAATATTAATTGCTACGTTAAACACGAATTACTACGGCGGCGACACAATACGACGCAATGTCAATAACGTAGCGACTACCAAGATCTACTTGAAACTATGTAGTACTACGCTATACTGAGCAGTGTTACGTCATGCTACGGTCTCTCCTAACGTAGAACTCGCTACTACTTTATGTAAAACGTGGCACCATTTCCTCGTATTTGATAATTCACTTGTGCTAGGACGTAGCTAGTGGAAATCCGTTGTCTCTGATTCTCTTCTGGGAAGCAGGCATGAGACTATGTATGTATCATAGTCCTTTTTTTCAATATTTACCATAAATCCCTAAATTAACTAATAAGATCGAGAACATTTTTTTTTATATATCCAGTATGCTTTTATTTTACATTATATACTTCATCTATGATCAACTTGTGTTAACTTTTAATCGGGGAAATTCCTTGTTTTGTTCCTTATGTCACTGCAGCATTATATGAGAGAATAGATGGAACCATGAGGATTTTTAGGTCAGATGATTGTTTGTCGTTTAATTCTAAAAGCCAGATGCTACAGCCAGACTTACTAACTTAACGTATGGGCAGTGGTTACACTAGTGTCCAGAGTTGTTCAAACCGCACAGTATGCTTCTGACATGACATAACGACTATAGCCTAATGGCTACAACCGGGACCAACAACTATACTTTCCCTTCGAAGAGCGGAGACGCTCAGACATTAAATCACTTTAAAGGTCACCCATCTATGGGATGACCACGAGCCTAGTTGCTTAACCTCGCCATCACTTACAGACCGGTGAGAGCATTTAGCTATGAGCGTCAGACTGAGTCAAAGATAAGGAAGAATAAGAAGATAAAAAAAAAAACAAGTCATTCGGTCTGATTAGAATTAAGTCCTCCTTCTGTATATGATAGGACCTAACCTAGGTCCTGGACCGCATAGCCAAATTATCAAATGCAGTTGTATTTTAGTTTTACATGTTTGTTTGTCTGTAATTGATTAGGGTTTATAAGAAGACAACAAGTTTAAAAACCCTTCCCCACTTTTTTATAGTATCAGAGGGCGTTTCTACGCCCTCTTAACTCAACATTAAGTTATCAATGCTATTATGAAAGAATGTCTTCTGTAAGGTGGAGGTACATCCTAAGTCGCCCCACTTTTTGGGCGAATTAACGCTATGCCCTACCTCTATTCTGAACTCCGTAAGGATTATTAACAAGAACGCATCGAATGGATTTAGTTACTAGTTGTAAACTTGTCAATATTCAACCAATATTGACTGTTGCGTCGCGTCTGCGGTTTATTGGTTCACTTGTATAATGAACGTTTACTACAAAGCTATTAAACATTGCAACTTGACTGTTTTGTAGATATTATGTATTACTTACTTATCGTATGGGCAGTGGTTACCCTTGTGTCAGAGTTGTTCGCCCAGTAGGCCTCTGACATGACTTAACTATTGCCTAATGGCTACAATCGGCACCGAGCTTAACGTGCCCTCCGAAGCATGGACACGCTCAGAAATGAATCGACTTTTGGTGGTCATCCATCTATGGACTGACTGCGTGCCTAGCGCCTTGATATGGTATGTATTACTTAGGTAACTATAAAAAATACTGCGACTTAACCATATTTAAAATTTTTGTTGCCATATTAAGTTGCGAAAACTTTTTTCACAATGACCAGAAATTTCGCCAGTTGATACCGCATAGTGCTGCTCCTGTTTTCATATTTCTTCGTGATTATGATTATTATGTGAAGTGTAGAAAAATATTATTATTCATAAAGAAATGCAGTCGGTATAATCTACGGTAAAATGGGGTGAATGGAGATATTATTTATAAGTAAAATTTTGTCCTGGATTTCTATTCACCCCGTTTAACGTTACATGTATAAAATGCGTACATTTAAGCCGTCATTTTACGACCCGTCGCATTACAAACCGAAATTACCTGATATGCAAAAATATCATTTAGTAATATATCATGAATAAGACCAAATCAGTAAAATTATTACAATTAAATTATATTGTTTAAAGTATATATTATACTGGATTTTAATTCAACCTGGTGTACTTATTTCTAACGTTTTGTTTGGCAATCACATATTAACAGCGCAATCTTATATATTCAAGCTGTTAATTAGTAGCAAATAAAATTTGTTTAGAGGTTTACGTTATTAATGCAAATTTGTGTAGTTGATATTGATATCCACATTTGAATTATCTATACAAATAAATAAAATTGGAGTGTCTGTTTGTAATATTGAAATAGCCGGATTTTACTACATAAATATGAATGTATATACGGTACATACACCAAAATAACATTTTTTACAATTTTTGTCTGTCTGTTTGTTCCAGCTAATCTCTGAAATGGCTGGACCGATTTTGACGGGACTTTTATTGGCAGGTAGTTGATGTAATAAGGCGTAACTTAGGCTACTTTTATTTTAGAAAAAGTATTTTATTTTACTAAAAACAAAATAGACTAATTAACACGCGGACGAAGTCGCGGGCACAGCTAGTTATGTATATTATCAACTAGCTGTGCCCGCGACTTCGTCCGCGTGTAAAAGTCCCGTCAAAATCGGTCCAGCCATTTCAGAGATTAGCTGGAACAAACAGACAGACAAAAATTGTAAAAAATGTTATTTTGGTGTATGTACCGTATAGACATTCATATTTATGTAGTAAAAACCGGCTATTTCAATATTACAAACAGAAACTCCAATTTTATTTATTTGTATAGATTATTTTAGTCGCGCACCAACATTTTTTCTTATTTCAGGATCTCTATACGAATTAGAATATTATCGCCACCTAGCATGATAATATGGAGTAATTTTATGTAATCTATATATATAAAAATCAATGCCACTTTTCGTTGTAATGTTATAACCCAACAACGCCTTTACCGATTTGGCTAATTTTGGTCTTGAATTATTCGTGGAAGTCCAGGGAAGGTTTGTACGTAGAGAAAATTTAAACCAGTCTTGAAAAAATGTAAAATCAACATCTTTCTATACTTCCATATACAAACAATTTGTACTAATACTTAAAAACGTAGCGAAGCACGTACCGGGCCGCTAGTTATCCATAAAAAAAAACATTCATACATCGGATTGTAACTCTCGTAATAGAAATACTTATTAGCATGGATGTGTATTATAAATAAGGTTATTCAAAATATATATAAAAGTATAGATTAAGGAAAGATTGACCTGACCTCTATAACTTGTGCCAAACATGGCTGGATGCTTGTATTTTGGCACGGGTTCTAGTTCTGATATTAAGTCGGCCACTCAAGCAACATAAGTTTGATTCAGTGTATTACTTAAGTACTACTTAAGGAAATTTAATTTTGCCACTTATGTTTAACGTCTATTGCTCACAATTTGATATTTCTATTCGTAACTTAAAATTATTTCTTATTATAAATCGAAGTTTAAATTGAGTCTACAGAGGACCCGTTCGTATAAAAAAAATCAAAAAGTAATGTTCTACGATTCTTGGATTATATGAAGTACTAACTTCAAACATATTTTATAAATAAGGGCTTTTTCATTAGCTTTTGTAGACTTACTTATCGTATGGGCAGTGGTTAGCCTAGTGTCAAAGTTGTTCAAGCCGCCTATTAGACCTCTGACATAGCTTCAAAGTTCACCCTCCGAAGCACGGAGACGCTCAGAAATTAAACCACTTTGGCGGTCACCCATCTATGGACTGACCGTGAGCCTAGTTGCTTAACCTCGCCAATCACGGACCGGGAAGAGCACAATGCTGCTTTTGTAGAGAAAACTACCATTCTTGACATTTCGTACTAACACATCGACGTAAAAATATTGTCCACACACATACGCACAAACTAGTTTATGCGCACATACACACATATTTGTACGTATGCAGTCAACCAATTGCTTTTAATCGAGACTAATTACTTTAACAAAAATATTTTCAACTAACTCTTAGTGCATTCTACAGTTCTTAAAATCTAATATTGTGAAATGGTTTTAGACATCAATAGCCTTAAATTATAAAATGGACTTGAGGTATAAATTAATTGATACCAAGCCATATTGTATATAGTTATATTCTTTTACTGTAGATAGCTATTCGTGTGCAACGACGTATTTATTGCCGCGTGTAATTTATTTCTAGATCTTACTAAGTGTAATTGAATGAAAGATTATCTTATAAACACACATAGGTTTTGGCACGTGTGTTAATGTTTAGTGTGAATAAAGAATCTACTGGAGAGTATCAATGAAAAGACGAATAGCATTTTGGTACATATTCAATACTAGCTGTGCCCCGCGGATTTACCCGCGTTAAACTTTATAAATTATAGCTTAAATTTTAAACCAGGGTGTCAGCTAACTCCATACCAAATTTTATTAACATCGCTCCAGCCGTTTCGATGTGAAAAGTAACAAATATACACACTAACACACTCATAAACTTTCGCCTTTATAATATTAGTGTGATTGGAGCAAATAGGCAAATGGATGAGGTATCACATCCAACATTCTTAAACTGATTAAGCCCTAGAATAAGGTATCTACCTATTTCGAACATGTTTTATGTAATGAAAATGAATATCTTTTGTGGAGTGTGCTTCATTTATTCAAAATTAGTTATATTTTTTATATTTTTAAGTGGGTTAAGTAGAGCAAAGCTTGTTCTATGGATACTAGATGACTGATATACTACATTCCTACTTTTTCTTTTGTAAATACATACTTATAACTAGTTGTGCCCCGCGGTTTTACCCGCGTTAAACTTTATAAATTATACCCTATATGTTAATCCAGGGTGTCAGCTAACTCCATACCAAATTTTGTTAATATCGCTCCAGCCGTTTAGACGTGAAGAAGTAACCAACATACACACTCACACAGTCAAACACTCACAAACTTTCGCCTTTATAATATTAGTCTGATTACACGCAGACTCAGGACAAACAGACATGTTCATCAGGCACACAAATTGCTATTGCAACTTGCTATTAGGAGGGACGTATATATTTTGTATGCCAACATTTTCAGTCAAACAGTTTGTCTCATATAATACCGTCAGTACTGTATTTTTATTCAGCTTCTAAAAAGGAGGTTATCTTTTCGGCAGAACCAATATTTTTATTGTTTCTCGATTTAAAAGCCACTGCTTTGTATTCGATAAAGAATGCATTCGGAATTATGTCATACTATCTTTTTACCTGCGTTAAACTTTATAAATTATACCCTATATGTTATGCGGATATAAAAGCTATATTACTACAAATTTTCACAAAATACGCCCGGTAGTTTTTGCGTGAAAGATTAACAAACATACACACTCACAAACTTTCGCCTTTATAATATTAGTGATATTGTGATAAATATTGGTAGTCATAAAGAAATCTAGAAATTGCGTTGTATGTTTTTAATACAATCATTATGAAGTGCAGGTGTGACCTCTACTTTATAAATCTCCTTGTAATATAATCAACATGCTCATAATAATGCTACTATATCACTTAACATTCAACAATAGTTTTTATAAATTCAAATGAATGATAACAAAGCCGAGAAGGCTATGAATTTGGGATTTAAATAAGCGTTGTAGCGTCACAAAATTCAAATAAAACAAGCCCTCTTTTTATTTATTTTTAACCCACTTGCAGCTTGCGTAACCCCAATGAATAAAATTGACTTGGATAATAACCGGACCTATATACATATTAAGTGTATCCCTCGTTTATTGCTTAATAGTTCTGCCTACGACCTTCCTTTGACACACGTCATAGGAGTATGAGAGACTAATAGTGCTTTTATACCGACTTTTCAAGTGTGTCCCATCTCAGCGAAGCATTTGGGATGATTGACCAGACATTGTAAGCTCGCTCCTTTAAGGTACGGTATCTGAGATGACCCTGCTGGTGTTTTACGTTCGTTCGTTCAAGGTATTCTTTAACATTTTTCCCATAAATTTCTACTATCACCATGGAAATAGTGTACTGGCCACATAATGTATTTACAAAAGAAAAGTAGTATATCAGTTAAATGAATTCCATAGTGCAATCACTGCTTACTTTGGGACCAGGGGCTCAACCAGCTAATTGGCCCAACATCGATTTCTTAAATGGCGTTCAAATAAATAAAGGTTAAAAATGACTTAATCAATCGTTAAATTGGCTTCCATGAGCACATGTGACGTATAAATGGTCCGGAATCGATTGTCAGCGTTGAAGCCGAATTAACGATTGATTAAGTAATTTTTAACCCAGATGGCCGTGTGTGAATAATGTCCCTGGATATTATTATTATTTCTGACGATTGATCGGACGTTTACTTTTTTTCTTATGAATCTTTTCCACAAATACGGATTCTACAATCTGTAGATATGGATTAATTTTATACTGGTTTACTGTACGTTACAAATTATACCTATGTAATTGATAAATGGGCAATGAATTATACTTAACCAACAAGCACCTAAATCACAATAGAAAAGTATAAGTCTTCGCCAAGCTAACAGGACATCAGTATCTGGGACGACCGACCGGATGTTTTCCGCTCGCTCGTCCGAGGTATGTTTATGCATCCTTTCCATATAAACGGATTTTACCACGGATTAATATAATACTGGCTTTATTACACATACTTAGATTGCTAATCAAATTATACTTAACCAACCAAGCACCTATTTAAGTACTTAATTTTATAGTTCTTCGCTATGATTATTCGCATGAAATATTCATGAGTTACTAGACCGTGTTTCATATTTATGCATACCAATGATAATGTAGGCAAATCATCCGGCTAATAATTTAATAAGTTATGACTTTATTTAAGTGTATTTGTCTGATGGTAAGCACAGATCGTGCTGACAATACCGTATTTCATACGACTAATCAATGTATTTTAACCCTTAACCAGGCTTTAGTATATCTATTACTTGTCACTGTTGGACCTTATTTCAAATTAATAAGGTTAAAATTGATGTGGTCTCGTATAGTCCACCGTCTGTTTAAGGGTTAAATGTCATAATCACTATAACGTCTACATCTCTTTCTATCATAAATCGTATAAAAAGGACACGTATAAGTAAAACTTCCAAACGCATAAATTAACATAATTAAAAATATTTAATTTTTCACAAGACTTACTATAGAAGTAATTTTAATAAATAATTTTAATTGCTATGGTAATGAGAATGGGTGCTGCTCGTGGTGATTGATGAAGTTACAGTCGGGGTATTTGGTTAAGTTTATTTTGTAATGTGTTTGGTTGACCCAGTGTAGCTTTTAAATTCGTAAAAGTGCGTTATGATCACAGGATTCCTGTGATCATAACGCACTACGAACGAAATAAGAGTGAATATGAATATATTGACTTCGATTAAGTGAAATAAAGTTGTCGTGTAATCGTCGTAATAGTTGTTATCTAAACAATCGATCGAGTTTACTAAAGAAATATGTCAATTTTCGCCACTAATAGATCTACCTATTTCATCATATCATTTGTTTACTTGACACATTTGACCTTGCATTTCCAATTGTGATTTAACGAGCCCGAGGATTTAGACAGAAAATGCTTTTATACAGGCAGTGCTGCGTTGGTGGATACACATTGTGTCCTTATTACGTAGCTACTACGGATTGTTTTCGTAGTTGAAGTTGGTTATAAAATGTGAGCTATATTATCAACGATATTGTAAAAATTGCAAATATGCGCCACTTTACTGGCCTTCATCCATCTACCTACTGTATATTATATTTATTTATGTGTTTATCTTATCGTGTTTCTATTTAAAATTACTACGTGTGTGCGTAAGTAGATAACAATTGCATGTTTTTTTTATATTTTCATGGCGATAAATTACGGATTGCACGTGTTACGCAGTGGTTAAGTTACGCTACTATCTCGGCGACCACGTGTTTCAGTTTCATTCCTCGTACAGTACAAATATTTATGACCGATGATACTCTTGGTGGGTTTTGTGTCCGTGTGCCTAAAGTCCCCGCGATATAGATATTTGTTTTTCTTGTCTTTGCATTGTTTTTTTGTTCAATTAATACATAATTTTTTAGTACACTACTATTATGCCATTCTGTATAATGCATTGTGAGAGTACCAATGTTATGTGACTATCCTGAGATCAACTGTAGCCTGTTTTATTTTCTGCAACACTGGTCTAAAGTTTTACATATTTGGGCACATGTAGTAGGATATATTCTGATACCCAAGAAGACACAAATTAGGAGACATGAATTACAAGTTCCTCTTCATGTTTTAGGAAAATAAACAATATGTGCTTAGAAATGAGTTTCGGAAAAGGGCTTACGATTTGAATATTTAGTGAACATATAATCGACTTGTCTATGTGTCGAGTCTCAGAAAAGTCGTTGTAATTTACGATAATTTCAAGCGTAGTTCGGTTACCTTTGTATAGTTAATTTGTAATACGCCGATTAGTATTCATGTTCGGACTATTGACAAACGATTTTTTTGAAAGAAAACTTATATGAAACTAGCTGTGCCCCGCGGTGTTACCCGCGTTAAATTTTATAAATTTTCTTTTCTATAAACCACACGGAGCCCATTCCAACGAATGCAAAACCGTGGAAATCGGTTCGTGCGTTCTGGAGTTATAGCGTCAGGAAGGAAAACCCAACTCATTTTTATATAGTAGATATGATAAATATTGTTTAATACATACCCCATGCATTAAACGATCGTTATTCTTGTATAGGAAGTTAAATATTCAAGTATTAGTAGCTTATTTTTATTTTGTATAGTCCCTGTTTTGTAACTGTTGGTTTACCTATGTAAAAAAAAGTTATTATCATGTACCGATTTATAATTCAATAAAGGATTGTTTGCGATTTCACGTGGATAGAGTGGTCTGTTTATTTACAAGCTTACCGATGTTCTAATTTTTAGTACTTGTTATTTATAGACACTGGAAACGTTCTACCGCTTTCAAGTGTTATGTCCACTTTTAACTCGATAAAATATCGACTGTTGTAATACGAAATGTTGTAAGCGCCAGTTTAAATCATTTTCGCCTTTATGATAATGGGATTATACAACAATTGATTAAATGTGTGTAATCTTTAGTCTTGGAAAAGTGTTGTGTGATGACCTTCGGAGATAATAGGGGAGATCAATTATTTTAAAATCACTTATAGCCCCTTGGGCTTTTTAGCCACACCCCTTTTAGTGCAGGGATAAGGAACAAATTATTTTATGATAGCGGCCTGATGCAGGCCGCCCCCTTAACGTAAAATTGTTTTGTAAATAATCAACTATATAACATATTTGTCCTGTGCGGGAGACGAAACTTGAAACACGCAAGGCGACTGCCGTAACCACTTCGCTATACGTGGACTCAATAATTTTGCTGATTTCAATATTTTCATATTCAAATTTCAAATTCAAATTGCTTTCATTTGAAAACCATGATTAAAAGTGCGTATCGTGGTATTGTACTTGTGCAACATATATTGCCAATATATCGGCATGCAAATGTTTCTTAAAATACATTACGTACATTATACCCATTAAAAAGATATCAAACTAAAATAAACGTTACTGAATGTTATCGAATTATTGTAACGATTTTAGGTCACACATTTGTTGTACAAATACATTCTTATTCATCATTCGAATAGTTACGTATTTGTTCAACAATATAGCAATTTTCATTCTTAATGCCAGTGTTGAGTTGGAATGCAGAACAAGCGAAGGATTCTAAAATTAAAGCGCGAACGTAGTAGCAGATTCTATGTTAGAATCTCCTACTACGGCGACGTATCCCCTGAGCGTAGTAAGAGATTTAAGAAACATATCACTTTGCTCTCGTGTGTCACATACAACTTTTTACCTAAAAGAACTAGTAGGAAAATAAAAGTATTTAAATTCTGTAACTAGGTTGATGTACCTACGTCATTTTACCCTAATGTTAATGTAGTTTGTAGACTAAAATTGTTTTCATTCAAAGCATTTATTTTCTCTAATCGTACAAATTTGCCTTCGCTTTTTGAATTAGTAAAGGGAAAAATCCTTTGTAAGGTATAATAATATAAAACTTTTTTTATTGAAATTCGACAAGCTGCAGAACGTCGTAACAGCATGATATGTCCTCGATAATACGTCTTTGCTCAATTGAACACACGTGTAGTGAAAGACTTATTAACTAGAGCAGTGGTTAAGACAGTTGCCGTTATTCAATTCCCGCGCAAGACAATTATTTGTGTCATCCATAAACAGTTGTTTTGAGTCTGGATGTGATTTGTGTAAGTTAATTTTATTTTTGTAAAGTACCCACAGGTAGACACTCCAAGAAGACATAGGAATAACATAGTAAGAAAAGACTATGCCTTACGTCTGATTAAGGCCCTTCATTTAACATATACACGACGGAATATAGTCGAACTGTTAAGCGTCAAGCTCACATAAGGGTGAGGGGGATTGCAAGTCGGTATTCAATTAGATCCTACCACCAAGCGTGCACAGTTTTATTGACTTTTACAACAGGCGTTTTCTCCCAGCGTGTGGTGAATAGTTACTGTATCTCTTCTATCCTATTACACCGGAAAATTCAATGAATATTGATCTCTTTGGGTTGAATTCACTTTCTTATTTTATGTAAGTATATTTATGGATTCGTTTTAAAGTCCCTTTCACTTTCTGATTTTATACTACGGGCAATATTAGTATAAAATATACAACATGTGCACCATATTGAAGTCCCAAATGTTATTGCTCAGTTGCAGCTTGGAGTCAGGAAGATAACGGGAATACATCCCTGTACGTAAACCCGACGGGCCTAAATCTGAGAGGGATTATAAGTTATAATAATAATTCTTTATTTGCAATAAAAAGTGTCCATACTGTAATAAGTTAGTTTCTACTGCATAGCGGTACAACCGTAAGTCATAGGGAACAAACACACATTATTAATCTACCTAATATTCCTCATAATAGCATACCTACAATTGTAATTAATATCATTCTTATTTAAGAATTATAATTATATTGCAATTAATATTTAATTATTATAGTAGGTTTAGTATTGACATAATATTTATTATAAAATAATGTAATTAAATTCACCTTCAGCATATTAGTGGTGTATAGCATAAATGATAATGATACGATAATTAACATCTTAGGCTATGTTTATGCTGAATTATTTATAGTAATCCAATCTTGCCAAATGTAATAATATTATTAAGTTTATATAGGTGTGTAAGGCTGATATAATGATTCCATACTGTGTTTTTGTATCGATGTATTTGGGACAATAAAATATATTTTAAAAGCAAAAAATCATCTGAGAAGGAGGGAAGAGAGAGCGCGTCAATTTTGTCTCGTACTACTGACACTTGTACTATCTCCTCTGAAGCACTATTTATGCCTTTAATACATATTGATTTCCCAATAGCGTGCATTTCAATTTGTTTGCGCCAAGTGAGCCGTTCAAGGTTCCACCCATATTTGGACAATTTTGGCTGCATGCACAGCCACATGTCGCTGCACTACTAAACTTTGAGTCACGTATACACAACAGATGCTGTTTTCGGATGCTTCTTCTGCAATATTAATAAAATAACTTGCACCGTCTTAGTTTGTTACGGTCAGCAATAGAAGTTAACAAAGGCTTTAAAATCGCCCTTAAAATTTGGTACCTTCTTAGAATCTACTAGACGATTAGAATTTGGCGCTCCGATAACCGCCCTTATTGTCTAATTAATAAAGAAGTCAAGGTGAAAGGATCCACCGTCCGTGTGTCCCAGAAATGATAAAGAGAAGATCTGTTGCTGACCGTACGACCACCTTTTTTTGTAAATAATAATTGTGAACGATGTGACATTTCTCTTTCATTGCATATTTATAACTATAGTCCCGAAATAAACAGAATCCTTTAATACATAGTGTAGTTATATACTTAAATTCTTAAAAATCTCCTTCCTTAAATTCTACTTTCCAATATCGATTATAGTTCAAGTATTTTATTATAACAATAATAAAATCACAGGTTTTTGTAGGCTAAGCATTACATATATTGTTAACTACACTAAAGTAAACTAAAAACGTTTAACATCGTATAGATAGATACCGTATCTACAAAGAATATTCTCTATGCAAAAGGCAGTAGGTATGTACAAAAAAAATCTCTCTTAAGCAGACAGTATGTACCAAGAATATTTTCTCTTAAACAGACTGTACTGCCCAACTAAGCGCAAAAGCGGTATCTTAATGAAAGCGAGTTTCGAGATAATTGAAGTTTTGTAAAAAATCCTTTTTTTTACTTTGTATTATGACTTTTTTGCTTATTAAATAGTATTTATATATTATATTGGATCTATTTGTTACTACAATAGTTAAAATATCAAAAATGTATATGGATATACCTTTTTCATGAGATACTGCTACACCGCTTAGTAATTATACAATTAAAATTTGAGTTACCGCTTTTTCGTTAGCTTTTCTCCTACATGTACGTATACAAAAAAGTATGTATTTTGTATCGAATAAAATATGTATTATTTAAGGAAATAAAAACGATCAAAGTATATTTATGAAGTCTTTTATTATTCAAATTTATAATGGCATAAGAAAATATTTGAAGAAAAAACGGATTCTATGAAATTAATCTAGTCAAAAGTAGGGAGTTCTCTCCAAAAGGACATTCTGTTTTGAAGTATAAATATTTTGAAAAGATTTCAAAATATTGTCTTTTTTCTTCTTTGGTGGTGGCAAAAGTTGGGTTTTCAATATTTTATTGCCAGTAATAGGGTCTTTATTGAATCCAGTTCTGTATGGTACCTAATCAAAACTGCCTCTATTGACTTCTACTTCGACCATTTCATTGATATATGGTCACGGTTTAATTCGAGATAGTTTATACTGTGTCGTGTAATCTTCCCAATCATAAAAATCTTGTAGAGTCATTTCTTTAGGTTTTGGTTTTATTCCTGCAGAAAAATCTGAAAAGTCATGAATTTTGTTTTTCATGCGCTTCATCGACAACTCCATAGATACAATGGAAACTGTCGGCTGACATAAAGGTGTGGCCTGGTTCGAAATATTTTATAACAATCTTATCGGCGTTGATGTCATTTGAATTCACAACGTAAATTAAGAAAGAAAAAAATGTCTAATTTTTGTTATGTGATGAACAATTGTCAACCCACAGTAAGATATTTTTTTTATCTCGATGAAAAATATAAAAATGGTAGTATGCACTTATGATTTCGGCTTTGTAGCGTCCAAACAACCCTTCATACCATAATACAATTTTCGGCCTTGACCAGTCGGCACAAAACTTTCGTAGTAAACCACTATCCTGTGGGTAAAATGTAAATGTATTAGACACCCGATCGTATCAACCAAACAATAAGAGCCATTTTAATTTGCCGCTGCAACCGTATCTCATAAAGGAAAATGATTTGCGGATCAAGTAAGCATTCAAAAACTAAGCGTTGTAGCGGTAATTCACGCATTTTACATATTTGCCGCTTAACGGCTTAGAAAAATTGTTGTTGTTGTTAAAGAGATTTGGCGGTATTTAAATATACGGCTGTTTGCCTACTTAATATTGATATACCGCTAATATCCTTAGTGATTTAAGGTAAAACTGAGATAGAGAAATCTTTCTTAAGGGTATTTTTATATGTTTTCAACACGATAGCGCTAAAAGGCTTAGTTCATTAGATGCGTATTTTTTAAAGCTATCCGATGGTATAAAAATAAATATAACGATTTTTTTTGAGATACCGCTTTTGCGCTTAGTAGGGCAGTGTAGGTATGTACAAAGAATATGAATTGTAAATATCTCTCGATCAGCCCTAGCTTAGATTTAAGTTGAAGTTCAAGTAAGTCAAACACAATCGATTAGAAGTTTAAACGGTTTGGATCGTTTCCACACGGACTAGTATTTGCTGTTGCCTCGCGATTTAAAGATACTAAGCTCGAAGTTGTCGTTTGAAACACCAGAGTTCATGTTAGTACGAACTACTAACTTCCATTACTTGCTTGATTTTAGTTGCTAAGTAATAAATCCGGCTCAAAAGCAATATAAAAGATGTTCGTACTCAGGCTTTTCGTCCCCCTCGACATTGGCACAAAACGTCTGTAAAAACCACCCCTGTCGTGCATCTCCACATTAGAAACCGTCCTGAGCTGCGGTTCGAACTGCAGTCCGCGGCAGTTCTTTTTTTGATAGAAGGCCTAAGCCTCCACACACCCTTAGTGTCCGGTGAAGCTTTCAAAGGCTTCCTAGACTAGTAACAACTGTACCAGTAAAAAACTGTTAAAAAATTACTTTATCACTGACAAGTACTTGGTGGGAGATGTATGTCGGGATCATCACAGCATCACACCCAAAATAAATAATCTTTAAAGTTAAGATTTAAGTAGGCCTGTACTATATTATATTGTGTACTTTATTTAACTAAACAGTTTTATTATTTTTTTGTCATGTTATTAAAAAGATATCAGGTTTTCCATACTATACATTCGAATTCGTTATTTGACGACTTGTGTGACCAAACTGTGTAGGCCGTTTGGTCGGGTTTTTGTACCGTGGTCGTGCGCATCAAACAGTCTTTGTGAAAAACAGAGATTTGTTTCCACGTTTGGGTGATTGAGGTTATTTCTCCGTGACTCGGAGCGCAGGTTATGCCATCTGTTACTGTTCATCAGAACTTCAATACAGTCGTTACACGTAGTCAGAAGCCCTACTAGGATCCGACACCTGATCCTTCCATCTTGGTTCTTAGCTCCCTATACATATATCTTCTAACTATTATATTATAAATGCGAATGTGAGTTTGTTACGCTTTCACGCCTTAACTACTCAACCGATCATTATGAATTTTGCACACACGTTATAAAGACAGAAAATTCATTTATTGAGGTAGCTGGATGTGCTGGCATCTGTACAGTCATACAGCTTCTTTTTTCATCCCACGGAGTCAATATAATATATATAATAACAATACAATTACGTTTGAATTAATATTATGATGATGAAATACATGAAGAAGAACTAACAGCACTACAAAAATAGCTTACAATAACACTACCTGTCCTCTTTGCCTTCGATAAGTAGGTATAGTATAAGTATTCTTATGTTGTTTATATTTATATTTCTATCTTCGAAAATTTCTTCTTGCAGGTCTGCTAGAAGAGATTTCTTTAGAAATAAGTAGTGCCTTCGTGCAATGTCATCTCTTGTATTTTATTCTTTTTACTTTTCGGATTTGAATGAAATTTGGTATACAGATGGTCTAGACCACATAGGCTAATTTTTATAGTTAGGATAACACATAGGCCATATTTTATAAAGTTTAACGCGGGTAAAACCGCGGGGCACAGCTAGTAAGAAATAAAACAAAAAATAAATTCGTTATTTGTGAATTGAGCGACATAATATGTTTTTAATCGAATTAAAAAAGAAGGATTATGTATGCGATCGTATGTTTTTAACGCGATTCCTGTGATAGCGAAAATATTTTAGTAGAAACTGCGAAAGTAGGTTTTTATTCGATCGGCAATGCTTTCGTTTGTGTGTCATATGAATTCCGTTCGAATTTATTGTTATTAAGAAATATTGAAGACTATTGTATATTTTTAAACCGTGATTATTACTTTAAATAGTAAAACGTTTTCCTGCAAGAGTAAATAAATATTGTATAAAGGTTACCTTTTCAGCGTATGTTTATCCTCATTTGAATAGACTTATAATGTTAATACATTCAAAATAAGACAGGAATATGGAATATTATTTTGTTATTTGTTTTTTCTATTCTATTCCCTGCCCTGTGTTGGCGAAGAATATCACTATTTCATCATGTAGGGGACGTAGAAGTCGTCCTGAGGTAATATCGACCAGAGAACGGGTAGCAGCGTCTGTGACTTACTATCTACTGTCTTTATGTTATAATATGCGAACGTACTGTATATCCCCCCCAAAACATGCCTTAGGGGAGGCCTTTGTAGAAGAAGAAGAAGAAATACATTTATTCGACAATAGACATACAAGAAATTTACAAACAGAACTAACTAAATACATATAAAAATCAAACAATAACATATTTTAACACTAAGCAATAGGTCCTGTATGTCCTGCCGAAAGGGTCACCATCTCAGCATTTGCTGGGTTACACCCAGCGCAGATCTTCCGTTGGTACCCGTGACGATCATTGTATGTCAGTGCAAATTAGTGTGTGGGGGAGTTAATATAAATAAATTAATAAAAGTTATAATAGATAAATATATAAGGTAGGTACTTAAATTATATTATATTATTGGGGTCTCGTTCATGCCACTCATTTTGCATATTTTGTATTCAGCCTTAATAGATAAATACACAGTCAAAAGCAGATCAAATTATAGATATGTTGCACTTTATTGCTTCAAACTGAATTTGATTATTAAAAAGAAACCGTTTTAATTGAACTCTAAAACTATATATACTTTTAAGATCTCTGATTGGTGGCGGTATATTGTTCCAAACTTTGGAGGCTGCGTATCTAAAACTGCCGCGGAAAGCAGCAGATCTGTGCGTGGGAATGGCTAATTACTGCGCGCAACGTCTGCTCATACGCTGACGGTGATTGTTCACCCACGTGAGCTTTGCATGGAGGTATGATGGGCACTTACTTCCAATTACACCGAAAAGAAGGCAAGCAAGGTGAAGCTTTCTACGAAGTTTCATTTTAAGTAGGTTGTGTTTATTTAAATAAGGTGTTACGTGGCTCTTAGGTGGAATGTTAAAACAGAATCTGGCACAAGCATTTTGTACCCTTTGTAGTAATTTTTGGGTACGAGCTAGAAGCCTGGGGCCAAAAACTGAACCACAATAATTAAGTTTTGCAAGAACAACAGACTCTATAAGCTGCATACGTAGTTGTTGACTTAGATATGGACGCATTTTGTACAAAACTTTAAGTCGAAAGAAGCAATTTTGTACACAATTCGTTACATGCTTTTCGAAACGTAGAGATTGGTCCATTAATAAGCCTAAGTTGCGCGCCTCACTTACACGTTCGATCTCCTTGCCCAGAATATTTACGACAGGAACTTCTCTAATTATTCGAACCTTTTCCAGTTGGTTGTCAGTGCCGAAAATCATATATTTTGTTTTATCGGGATTTAAAATGAGAGAATTGTCTTGAGACCACTTGGCAATTCTACCGAGATCCTCATTAATAGTCTTAATGGCATTAGAGAAGTCGTCAGGCCGAAAAGATATATATAATTGTATATCGTCCGCATATATATGATAATCGGAGTTTAAAATGACTTTTATAATACTAGTACGGAACACGTCCTGTTTCCGGTCTCTGAAACCAGTTAAGATGCTGTACTGTTCATTCGTACGCAGCCACTTAGAGTATGCGTCCCAAGTTTGGAACCCTCAATACGATATTTATAAGTCGCGTATTGAAGGTGTCCAAAAAAAATTTCTACGATACCTTGACTACAAGGCTCAGCAGCGTTCAATTGATTACGACCATAGATGCAAAAGGTTTCACTTCCTACCATTGGAATTTAGGCGACGTATTGGGGACATAAGTTTTTTTGCATAAAATTGCAAATGGGCATGTTAATTGTGCTGAACTTCTTGCAAATATCTCAATACGCACAAACCTGATAGGCTTTCGTCAACGGCCTATATTGGATGTTCCTTTCGCTTCAACAAACTATAGAGGCAATGCCTTTTCCAGAAGAAGCGCAGTTAGTTTTAATGGGATTCCGCGAGACCTTAATATTGACTTGTTCTGCACCAGTGTAGCGACTATGAGACGGTTATTAGCCAATTCTTACTTCAATGAATGCACCGATACCGAACTGGCACACAATTGACGACTCACATACTTTGTTTTGTTTTTATTCTTGGTGATTGTTTTTCCTTGTTTCTTTTTCTATTTTTACCGTTGTTCTCTTTTTTTTTGTGTGAATTTTTTCATTTGTTCTTTTTTTATGTTACCTACTGTATAAAATTCTGCAATTCTTTTTTTTTTCAAACCTACATGTGTGGGCTTTTAATTGGCAAATTGTTCATATTATTTCTGTTCATAGTTTCTTATTAGTCCGTAAGCCTTCTATAAAATGAATTAAATAAAAATTAACAATGTCAGCACAGTAAAAATTGAACAAAGTAGGGCCTAAAATTGAACCCTGTGGCACACCTTTATCTAAGAGAGATATATTAGACGATAGCTTAGACCCATCTACATCAGATATCTCTACATATTGGGCACGATGACTAAGATAGCTATTAAACCACTTAACCGACTGTGGATCGAAACCATAATATGCCATCTTTGAGAGAAGTAAGGTTATATTAATAGAATCAAATGCTCTGGAATAATCTAATAACACAAGCAGCGTACACATCCCATCGTCCTGAGCTGCCAGGATATTATCCGTTACGTCCAGTAGAGCTGAGGTAGTGCTATGTCCCTTTCTAAAACCAGACTGGGTATTCGGAAAAATGCTATTATCTTCGATATATTTCGTAAGCCACCTTTTCCAGCACTTTAGACAAGAAAGGCAATACGCTAATGGGTCTCAGATCTTTAAAATTGGCTGGATTAGGTGTTTTTGGAATAGGGCGCACACAGGCCAACTTCCAAAGTTCAGGAAAGATAGAGGTCGTGATAGAGGTATTTATAATCGATGTAAGTATTTCCAAAGTTTGGGGAAGGCTCAACAAAAACATGTCCAGTGTGATATGATCGCAACCTTCCGCATTAGATTTGAGGCCAGTTAAAATTTTCGCAATGTCTATTTGGTCCACTGTCTGTAAGGAAAAAAATGTACTGTTAAATCTATGAAATTCGTAGAAAGTCAGGTGAGATAGAGATGTTTCTGTGTTCCCAGGGACGTCTAAAAAGTGGTGATTAATAATATTTGGATCATTGAAATGTGATGGAAGTTCAAAGTCATTTTTGGGTGGCAGTAATGTTTTTTTTAAGTTTTTCCACAGAACTTTAGGAAATTTTATATTACTATTTATATTAGTGTCGTAATAAGCAACTTTTTCGTTGTATAATCCCTCATTAACTAGACGTTTAAGGTCTTTATAATATTCTTTTTTGCTATCGCTATTTGTTTCCAAGTAGACAGCTCTAGCCTGGTCCCGTAAGGTCATCATGAACTTTATGTTACTTGTTATCCATGGATATGACCTCTCTTTAATTACGTGATTCCTAAGAGGTGCCAGTTTATTGAATATAGATAACAAGTGAATATTGAGGTATAACACTATCTCGTTAACGTTTTCAGACGTAATAGGTATAGTCCAGTTAATGGTATCCAGACACTGATTTAATTGCTCTAAAGAAATATTCTTCAAATTTCTAGAGATAACAGTCTTGGGTCGCATAGTTGTACACCTATGGACATATTTCTTCTGACATGATGATTATTTTCAATTATGGTTGTTAAAATTGATAAAGCGAGGCGTTCATAGCATTTGCTCTTAAATAACTGTAGGTGATTGGTAAGGTTAAGCACCTAAACTCGCGGTCAGTCTGTAGATGGGTGAGCGCCAAAGTGGCTTAATTTATTAGCGTTTCCGTGCCTGAGAGGACACGTGAAGCTGCCGGTACCGGTTGTAGTCGTAAAGTCGTAACTGCCTACTGGTCGGCTTAGCCAACTCTGACACTAAGACAACCACTGTCCATTCGATAAAGCAATAAAGAACTATAAGATGATATCATAACATTGTTAAGAGTCAAAGAGATAAGAACTGTATCTTCTTATAAATTGTGATTCTTAGTTTAAAATTTTCCAATTCATATCAGTAGTTCCAGTTTTTTAAACGATTTGTTGTAGTGTATGTTCGCAATGTTAACCCTACGAGTCCCGGGAGCTCTTTTATTATTTAACATTAGACTCACTTGAAGAAAGTACCTATTAGACCCCTTTAAGATTGAGATACCTTCTTAAAAATATTATATTTATATTTGAAAATTCACTGCCAATTACAACTTTGTTTCCCTGCAGTGCATCTCGAGATTAAGGATAACACCGCCGTTTGTTCCTTATAGTTTTATGTAAACTCAAGTTACGATGTAAAATTTTAACTTGGTTCAATCAATTGTACCTGTATATCTATCTATAACTACTATTGCACTAGATGGTGGTTGTTTTGAGGCTGGGTGTTCTTTGATTCCGTTAATTCCGCATTTCTCTATTTGGGCCAGACCCCCATATTACCTAGAATAAATTTCTGTATTTGGGCTCGACCCTCACATTATCCAGAATAAATTTCTTTATTTGGGTTAGACCCCTACATAACCTACAATAAATTTCTCTATTTGGACTAGACCCCCACATTACCTTGAATAAATTTCTCTATTTGGGTTAGACCCCCACATTCCCTAGCCTTGAGTTTGATATAATATGACTTAGCTATGTACACGCCAATTAATATCTCTTTATCTTGTTGGAAAATTTTGCGCGAACACATTTCAGTTGACAGGAAGCAATTAGTAATATTTGTACAAATAAGACGCAAATAGAGCGAATGTTTATACTTTGTAGTCACGGACGGACCATATTCGTGTACGACTTTAAAGGAAGATTGACAATTCGCAAATTATCCACGTCACGAGAACATCAAATAACATCGCTGACACAGTTATAATAGTTAACAGACAGTACGACAACTGAACAGTAACTCCATTACTTCTAAATGTTTGTTACTGATCTTATTTGTTTTTTCACATCAGGGCATCAGCTGGAATGTAAAATTACATTCGAGCGACAAATTATATAAGTAATGGAATCAGGCGTTACTTTGCGGAAATCCATAACAATCAAAATACAAAATCAATATTTTTTTGCGGGCGGGAGGGCGGTGCAAATTGCATCCCAGCATGATTAAACTGACAATTAGCGGAATTAAGACTAAATATTGATTTTGTATTTTGACAAATTATATCTCAACTGAGGCACTCACATCAGGTTTTCATAAGTAAGAAATATGGGACAAGCTGAACAACATTAAACAACTATTAAAATTTTAAATCAAAACAAAAATGAAATGTATAAGTATAGTGGAAAATATCTTTAATGCTTCAAAAAATTTAGTATTGTCTCAAATCCTGGGTGGGAGAAAGTGATAAATTAATCCAGTAGCAAAGTGAGGAAGACATTTCAACAAAAACAGCATAGATGTGTATGTACAGAATCAAAAATTGTGATTGAAGAACAATTATTGCCCTAATATTATTACCATTTGGTTGGTTGCAAGAAACGTACTAAGGATGCTAAACAATAGTAAACCTAGATATGCATATGTGAGTTTTAGCTTTTTGTTGGCAGTTTCTCGTCTTATTGATCTCAGTTTTTCTATGTCTTTATCGTTTATAAGCACCGCGTGACCTTGCCTCGTCTCCCATGTTAATGAACTATGTTGTGTTAAGTTGCTTCCGATTTAGCACCTTATTGTACAGACATTACTGGTCATTGTGTTAATTTTGTCTCGCCGTGCATTCACCACACATTTTTAAAGAGCCTTGATTGTATTGGCTGAGTTTGTGTCGTTTGGATTTTAGTACCAGAATTCAATTATAGCAAGGTATTGTAATCAATATTCTTTCATTCTTCTGAAACAGAATTTTCCATGACAAATATGTGACTAATTTTGGAGGACTTTTCTGTTTACGACCGGCATAAACCGTTCGGACAGGCATTTGCAAAGGAAGTTGCGGGTTAAATTCCTGCTCTGATTAATCTTTGTATAAAAACAAAGATTTCTTGCAGGGTCTGGTTAGTTAAGGGTCTGGTCTGTGTGGTTCACTTAAGAGAACATCTTTGGCAATCGTCATACAAAAGTTAACCAACTTTCAGGTTAAAAATAGAAACTAATTAAATCAAACCTAATTTAAGAATATTCTTTTCTCTCTAAAATTGCTTTTGGCGTGTTTTCACTGTTCATTACCCTCATTTTAAAAACCTACTCTATATCAAGAGAGCTATGGTTCATCTTTGGCTGTTAAAAGAGAGGTAATAACGAAGCCGGTATGGGCAAAGAAAATAAAGCCCCAGTTCTTTAAGTTTCAAGTGCACTAGTGTTGGAGGTTTAATCTTTGAACTACTACTACTCTACAATCGAAGCACAGTAGCCGCAACGTCATTGAATAAACTTGCTCTACAATATCCGTCTTTACTACCTACATGATAAGAATGCTTTCAGGGCCAAACTGAAATCACTAATGTGGCGTCGACCGTATCAGCTGTTGTTTATGTCTTACAAAATAATATTATACAATTATATTCCTTTATCATCGTATGACACGTATTACTGAGATGGATGAAATTGCTATCTATATATATATATAGTTTTATATGTAACATTACATAATGTAACAATCGCGACGGCCGATACATCTTGCTACTGTAGTTTCGATGTTGACAAAACCCAATTTAATAGTTTCACGCACATTGTATCAATATACTTGTATTAGCTAAAATAACAATAGTTAGTTGCACAAAGTTTATGAGTACCAACATAATTATATTATAGACTAGCGGCCCGGTACGTGCTTCGCTACGCTTTTAAGTATTAGAACATTTTTTTTGTATATGGGAGTATAGAAAGATGTTGATTTTACACTTTTTCAAGACTTTTTTAAAATTTTCGCTACGTGCGAACCTTCCCTGGACTTCCACGAATAATTCAAGACCAAAATTAGCCAAATGGGTAAAGGCGTTGTTGAGTTATAACATTACAACGAAAAGTGGCATTGATTTATATATATAGAAGATATGTGTCATATTAATATAGCCTTATAATAGATTAAGTGGTGATAATAACTTAACGTATTCATTCTTCTTAATTAAGAGCCTTTTTTATCTTTCTTTCTCGTATGAGAAGTGTCTTACCGACTGTTGTCCAAAAACTACAACATAGAGACGTTCAGAAATGAACCACTTAGACGGTTACCCACCTATAGGAAAGATTGCATAGGTGTTTTAACTCGCCGATCACTCACGGGACAGTAAGTGCAACTGGCTGACAACGCCTTTTTTTATCTGAAAGCTTGTATTAGTTAAATCGAAGACTTGCTTTCGCTGAGTTTCCATATAATCCGGTCTCTCCTAGACAACGGGCAGCAGCGTCTCTGTGTACTGCTCTCTGTCATACTGCCAAGCGTGGCAAGTATGCCATATCCCTCCAAATGATGGACATCACTTCATTATGGAAATATTTTGAAGAGACCTTTGACCAGCAGTTGAGGTCATTTGGCTAAAATGTATAAGTCTTCGTAAGTTACAGTTAATTAGCCAGGAAATCTGGGGTTATTTAAATAAAAATAATTACAATTATCTACCGTTATTCAATACTCTTTACCTTTAACTTACGATGGAAAGTATATGAACCTTTGATATTTTAATTACATGTGCTATGCAATTGAAAGTATCCTTCTAATAAGTTTCCCAAGATTCGCTGTTATAGAGTAAATAGTCCGCAAGATAGAAATTATAAGCTTTTTGTCTTGCGTGTGAACCCGCCTCCTATCATTCTAGGAGATATGTACTTACGCTTTAAATCTCATAGAAAGGTGACAAACAACAGCAAAATATCTTAAATTGTAATGAGCATTTGGCGTTCCTAACGTTTTAGCCTCTTTCTCTTTCAGTCCACAGATGAATGGACTTTAAATATATTAAAAAAACAGGGTATAAAATAAGATGAAAATACATAATGTGATATAAAAATAGAGATTATGAGGGTGTGGCAAAAGCGATTACATTTTTTTCACATTCACAGTACCGGGAATATTGTAAGAAGTGAGAAGCAGTTAAGCGGAAGAAATTACGGAATAGTAGAAACAAACTCTTTGGAAATTGCCTTACGTTAAACTATAGATACTTACTCTTTCAGTCTGGGCCTGTGGGGATACCTAAAAAGCTCGCATGGCGACGGTATTATTCATGTCAGCAGTTGCAGCATGTGAGCATTGATGTTCGGCAGTTCACCAGTTGAAGGGATAGGTATTTAAATATGAATAAAATAGAATATTAGGCAAAATCATTCTACTTACGTATTGTTAAGAACTTTAGACATATTTTATCGTACTCTTCTTAAAACATTCGACCATGGCATGCATACTCGTGTGTTTTTCTGTTATTTCATTGGTCGAAAGCTGTACAGAAACATCTTCATCGTCATGCTAGTTACGCTAGCGAGGTATCAGGTAACCGTACATGTGTGAGTGTAATGAAATCGAGAGTTGATTCATAACTTTCCTTCTGTAGTTTATACATTCACGTATTGCTCTGTCGCTATAAGGTTTCCCACGGTAATTGCAAGTAGGTGGCACACCAGACCACAAATTACTGTTCTGCAACATGGCCTAACTATACAAAAGATTTACGTATTATGATTTATTCCCTCCTTGTACTTTTCCTAAGAATTGTTGCGTGGATTGGTATGATTGGATTGGCTATGAGTCAGCGACCATTAATTACGTAATCAAAAGTTATCAGTGAGACCGTTTATCAAAATTGTGTTTATCGAACCATGCAAAACAAGAGTTAACAGAGTTATATGTAAATATTGTTTTTCAACGAAATTGATTGTTGTGAATTGTTATTAGAATGCTTTAATTGTTAATTTAATAATAGATTTTTATGTTTCTTTGTCAAGTCATAGGGCCAGCACAGACAGAGAGGAACGCAGCGGAGAGGATTTTATTAAAGCACTAGGAAATCAACTTTAGAATTATCGAAATAAAGTGCATATATTCTTGAATGCGGTCCCGGGCATATAATGTTTAAGCATATTTGAACTTTATTTTAATAATTTTAAAGTTGATTTTCTAGTGGCTTAATAAAATCCTCTCCGCTGCGCTCCTCTCTTTCTGCGATGGCCCATACGTCGCAACTTGGCTAATAAACATTTTTTTTTTTTCAATTTTCTTTTATATTTTTATGTTGACGTGATTTAACTGTAACTGTGAACTACTCACATTTAATCTATTCACCTGATATTTATTTGATATTTATAAAAATCAACGGGCCTATTGGCGTGGTTGGCAAATGCTTGCTTTTCACGCCGGAGGTCGTGGGTTCGATTCCCACCCAAGACAGATATTTGTGTGCTTGAAAGTGTCTGTTTGTCCTGAGTCTGGGTATAATTTTTTCTATATAAGTATGTATTTACAAAAGATAAGTAGTATATCAGTTATCTGGTCTCCGTAGTACAAGCATAGTAAATAATGTCCCAGGATATTATTATTAATATACACGAACCGGAAGACGCAGCGTGGGCAGGCCCCCTACAAGATGGACTGATGATCTTGTGCGGGTCGCTGGAAACTGCTGGATGCGAATAGCGCAAGACCGGCAATTGTTGAGATCTTTGGGGGAGGCCTTTGTCCAGCAGTGGACGTCTTTCGGCTGATATGATGATGATGATGATGACATGGACACTAAATCATTTACGTCAAAATATTTCAATAAGTTTTAATTTGACTGTCGTGTGGCTCAGTGGTTATTGTGGTCGGCTCGCTGCTGCCTCAGCCCCTTTGTGTTTCTGGTTCAATCAAAGGCCATATTAATTATTTTAACCCATATAAAGTTATTTTGAGCTATTATATGGCATGTTTAGAAGTCCCCCACGATACAGGGAATTTCATTTCGTAAGTGCGGGCGATTTCTTTTGATGATAGAAGATGAAATTTACATAAATGACATTGAGGTGTTTGTAAATAGTCAAACTACGAATTCGGCATTCATATTCAACTTTGCAATTAATTCATATATGGTGCTTTTATGGCAGTTTTTCTCAATTAAATTTTCTTTTATTATGATGTAATATTTTAAACGACTCGTATATCGTGTCTATTTTATTAAGGAAAATGTTACGTGTAAAATAAATATATCGCTGTTAGCATCTCACGTAATTATCGGTCGGCCTGTTTTCATTTTCCTATGAATTATTATTGCAAGACAATTGTAACGTGGATTGAAATGGTAATTCCAGCTATTAGGCAGCCTGGTCATTGTTTATCGGTATGCGCAATGTGTGTTGCCATTAGACTAGTTCTGTGTAACGAAGTTGAGCCGACGTTACGTCAGTGGTAACGCTTTCACTACGAAAACCGCCCATACTGCCTTCATAATAAAGACGTTGTCAATGC
This sequence comes from Pseudoips prasinana, assembly GCA_951640165.1. Classification (NCBI taxonomy): domain Eukaryota; kingdom Metazoa; phylum Arthropoda; class Insecta; order Lepidoptera; family Nolidae; genus Pseudoips; species Pseudoips prasinana. The sequence goes on from OX621249.1 coordinate 8,566,079, forward strand.
ATTCGTTGTATTTTATCGGAAACAATATAATGAATTATATATTGGTTTACTTTATGCATACTCAACATTTACTATAACAGGCTTGGTGTCGAAGCCATTTCCTCCTATTCAGTCTTAGATGGTGCTTAAATAACTAAGTAGATACTTAAAGGATTTATCGATGAATATTAACCGAGCCATACAATACCATAGTTTACTATTAAGATATTTGGCAAACATTGAGATAATATTTAAACCGCATATTGACTTAAATAGAATATTAGGCTGATCATACTTTCATATTGTTAAGAACCTTAATATATGTATCGTAGTTTAATTTCAAAATAGCGACTCTTGGGCATCCTGATTTGTGAAGGTATCGCATTCCTTAGAAGAATAAAATAGGAAGAAGTAAAGTCTACGTCGCTCTCATTTCATTTCATAGATGGCGTCCTCCTAGTGTACTTCTGACCTGCCACTTTTCTAGAATGTTTCTGACTTGGTCAAAGAACGGATGACATGGTCTTTCCTTTCTTCTTCCAACTGTAGTATTCCTGTCCATTTAAAGGTAGTCTTGAAGAATGGAAATAATGAAATTTATTCTGCACTTTGGTATTAACACACACTTGTACTTGGCAAGCTCACAATATTTCTTAGTGTTCCTCGTGCACTCAGTTTCACGGCCAAATAAAAGGCCCTTTTTATGGATTACCGGCTCGGCTTAGCCAATCATAGGTCTTAAAATTATTTTTTAACTAACCATTTTTGCGCTCGCCTGTATCCTGTGGTAGCTTTATCAATAGTTTTTTTAAAGTTTGAATGTGGGTAATATAAGACTAAAGTTAAATTACAGAAAATTGATATGTGGTCTAGTGGACCCAAGGGCCCAGTAGTGAATGGATCCAGCTGACCGGATACTTCTTGTCTCGTTAACTTCTCTCACTGCACTTTTTGTTATTTGATTTTTCATTGTCACACCAAACATGTTTTTCATAGCCCTTACTTCTGCTCGTTTAATTTTACCTAAACTTTTCTTCTGCCAAAGACAACTTTTACTCTCAAACTAGGTGTTGTTGACTTTGACGTCGCGCATTTATTTGTAAAGGTTTCTTATTCAGGACCCCGTTCAAGCAAGTTATTGTAAGTAAATCGCAATAACTATAAACATTGGCCCTTTTATTATTGGAGGTCCGTTGTATTATGTATAGCGTGGGGTAAAGTTCACACACTCTGACCCTTTTCTCCTTTATACTCTGTTTACGCAACATAACAACATTTCGGCTATGGTTTCCTATGAATAGCGTAAGTGATTAGCGAAGGCGTGGAATTTTCCAAGGTTTGTACTGCCACAGAATACGAGGAGTATAGCCAGATGATTTAAATCTTATTTTTCGTAACTATTAACCTCCTTCCCTTTAAATACATGGTGACTTTTGTTATCTATTCTTGTAACTGTATATATTATAGTGGTTGATGGTAATATATTTCATAAGTTAATGTTCTAGAGTTAATGTTCTGTGTGTACTGTCATGGTTCTTCAATAACTTTTATTGAAACCTTTATTTGGAGTAAATCAAGAAGATATCAATACTAGGAAAACATGATCACTTATTTTCCCGGAAAGGTTGTTAACAGCGCTCGATGATTCAACTTCTTGAGATACAACGTTTAAGTTGTGTTTCTTACACGTTGTATCTTGAATCAGTTCTTCTTACTCTTTAGTTTGAGTATGAAAATAGTTCCGAAGTATCATATCATACGCACGGCTAAGCTGTGGAACACACTCCCGTACAACATGTGTTTATTCAAGGCTAGAGTGAACCGGCATCTTATTCCACCTTCGACCACATCTTCACTTACCATTAGGTGAGATCGTGTCAAGCAAACCCATCCAGCAAAAATGTAACGGTAAGAATCATCACAGCATCCGAAAGATTTCCACTGTTGGACAAAGGCCTCGCCAAGGATCTCTCCAATAGAATTGTGTCCATCATTTGGGGGGGGGGGGATATAGCATAATCGCCGCGCTTTGCGCAGACGTGTTGGGGATAGCACTATCGCGCCCGTACACAGAGACGCTGCTGCCCGTTCTCTAGTACATATACCTGCGGGATGACTTTGTCGCCTCCCACGGGATGAGATGGGGTGGTGGTAGTATACCACCACACAGCGAGACATTTTCAACATTATGAATGACGACAAGTATACTTTATTGCAAAAATAAGTAAAACAAAACAAGGCAATTAGCGAGGCAATTAAATGATTTTAATGCCAGTAACGGACTTATCGCTAAAAGCGATATGTTCCATGCAAAAAAAAACTTCTTGAACACATTTAGGTATTCATAGTAACGATTGTTACAATATTAGTTTCTAGTATTATTTCTATAACTGAAAGACCTTTACACTTTGGTAATTGTAACTTCATTACTCCCTTTGTTCTTCATAAAAGAGAGTTTCTAAGTCTAAGCCATAGCCACGTCGGTATTAAACAGTTACACAAAACTTTGAGTACCATAGTGACCTACAAAGGTCTAGAACAAAGTCCTGAGTGAAACCAACCAAAAAAGTCTTATGTACAAATAATAATACATTATTTAATAACACCATTGTTATACATACAGAGTGTGTTGCACTTGGATTGACAACGTTTTGAGGGCTGAAAAGAGGTTATCCTTTTTTTTGGAAGTAAAACTTCTTTGCTTATGCTTGATGTGCAGCAAATTAAACGAAACCAGTGTGTGCAGTAACAGAAAAATATTTTTATAGTTCGCCGTACATAATGTATCAGCTGGTCGTTTTCTTTTTACGGAAGTTGATTCTTTTACGTTTATTTCTTTTAAAGACAACGTCCGCACTAGTGATATGAGTCCCTGTGTCGCGGGTTACAAACTTTACACACATACAAGTCACGGACACAAAGTTCATCCAGTCACAGAACAACTATTTATGGGTCATAGGAATAATCCTGAGTGGGAATCGAACCCGGTACAGGAAGTGGCGCGGCGATTGTTTTGACCCCTGCGCCATACGTGCATTTAGCATTTTGATATACCACATGTCTTTCAGTTTCATAAGCAAATTAACCTCCTTATGTTCACTATTCATGTTACGCCTTATATATTATTAATATTATGTACAATATTCGGCCTTGAGGATATTATTATTATCAAAATTACAAACATAATACAATTCTATTTTCGTTATCATATTTATCTAATTTTAAGAGGCTTTATGTTACTGTTTAACATATTATTGTTTTATTCAAATATAACTTCGTCGGTCACTTCGTTTAAGTTACTACCTGTATTACTTATTTGAGTTTATTGCTGTGACAGTTTTACTGCCTATCAAGTTGTGTACGCGCTGTGGTTTCGTAGAAAGTTGTACCTCCAATATGAATATATAAATTTTAATACCTACTCTCAAGAAGATGCAACTAGTTGAGGATGTCAATTTAAAAAGCTGTGCCCAGCGGTTTTACCAGCGTTAAACTTTATAAATTAAAGTATATGTGTTAATCCAGGGTGTCAGCTAACTCCGTAGCAAATTTTATTAAAATCGCTCCAGCCGTTTAGACGTGAAGAAGTAACAAACATACACACTCACACACTAACTTTCGCCTTTATAGTATTAGTGTGATTAATTGAATAATATAAGGAGGGTTATGTCCAGCAGTGGATGTCTTTCGGCTCATATGATGATGATGATGAAATGAATAATAAAATAACAGGTCAATGACCGTATACTTCTAATTATAGTAGGAAAAGGAGAGCCCTCTGCAGCTGATTACGTAGTTTATAGTTTTATTTTGCCAGATGAATATAGCTCTTACGGTAACTGCAAATAAACGGTGTCATGTGTCATTAGCCTGGGACAAACTAAACTCCTCCCAGGGTACGTGACCCAACCACCTAGGGCACAGCGCAAAAGGAGGACACCGGAGTGGCATACCTGCGGAGTGCGTTCTCGGATCCCAAGAGGTGCAAAGAGAATTCCACGACAGGTTAGGTTTAGTCGGTGCAAGACCGTCATACCCACCCGCAGATACTCTTTGCGAGTGCCATGCGAAGGCATTACCCTGCCATAAAAAAAAGGTTTTGGTCAGTCTTGAAAATTGTCTGTGGTAATATAGTATGCTAACGGAATTATTAGATACTTCCTCAATTTCCTCAATTTGCCCTATACTTTTGTATGTGAACAATTCCTTGTGGCACTATCATTGTTACTACACATAGAGGCCTTCCGGCAACGCAATCCCATGCCCTCCTTGTAAGAACAGCTGTCATTTAACAGTCATGGACGCGAAGGTACATAATTTAATTGTTCGACATGGGAATGATTGTGGTGACGGAGAATTACTTCTAAAGGGTGAATGTATGTACAAATCGACTATAATTTGCTAACAAGTAGGTTGTTTTATAGCAGACTCTCGACAATTTTTTTCATCACCATGTCAGCTGATCGACGTCCACTGCTGGACCAAGGCCTCTCCAAAGACCTCCACAACGGAGTTGTATCCATGATTTGGAGGGATATACCATAATCGCCACGCTTGACAGGCAGAGTACACAAAGAGACTCTGCTGTCCGTTCTCAGGTTGACTTCTAGCCCCTTACGGGATGAATTGGGGCAGTAATATTCTTTGTCATCTGCCACATAACAGACTCTTAGTTTGTATGAAAACTTAAAATCAACAAAAGTCGTGCAACCCTATTGTACAACTTTTAGGTTGTTTACATGTTTCATTAATGTTGCCGTTTTTGGTACAAAATGTATAATGCGTTTTCACACTTTCATCCTATTTAATGCCCTTGCATTGCTATATGCACTACAATTTATCGCACCGTTGCCTAGTAAAATGAGAAATTTAAGGTCAAGTCCGTCTTAATTAGTCATCTGGTATTTTATTCGCTCCGTGTTTATAACTTCTTATACAAACTATTTACTTATTTAAAAAAACAATCTCATGATCCGATATAAATTTAATCAGGCATTTGTTTTAAACAGTTACTTGTATTTTATGAAGATGATGAGCCGAGATGGCATTGACTCAAATCTTCCTAGTGCTGTAGGAAAATACTTAAACCTGTCACTCTTTTAAAGCAAAAAGTAGTTGACTATATACACTATTATTTGCTGTGAATGTTTTGCTGCTATTTTCTAAATTAAGCAACTATAGTGGCTGGTATTATGAGACGAATGGTGAGGTGAACAGCAACAGAAAAAACGAACTTTACTGTTGCCTAAATGATAAATATTTTTACTAGTCATAAATATTCGATTGCATTTTATACGAGTTGTTGACACTTATCCACACTCCGCAGTACTCAACCTTTGACCTAGTTTAAATTTGTTGTTTTCCATCTAGACTCTTTGTATCTTGTTGTGAATGGTGTTCTAATATGTTCCGACTTAAGAAGCTGTAATTGCTGAAGAAATAAATAATTTGAAAACAAGTTGCTGACATTTATAGTATCCGCATTCCGCAGTGAACCTACGTTTGATCTAGTTTTAATTAGTTGTTATCGAATATGCCTTCGTTATTGTTGTGAAGGTTGTGATTTTGCCAACTAGTGTGCTATCGCTATAATATGCTATCGGGCGGTGCGGTGCGTAGGCGAATCTTATAGTATTAGCTAAAAGCTTCTAAAAATATCGAATTTCAAAACGAGTTCGTGTCACTTTTCGCATCCGCATTCCGCAATGTGGTCTATGACCTAGTTTTAATTCTTCTCTCTTCTTAGGACTCCTTCCCATACTTCCAGCCGCTATGAAGGTTCATTTACTGTACGCGCAGTACGCCTTTGGAATTCCTTACCACATTCCATACGTGATAGCTCGTCATTGCGTATTTTTAAGAGCAGAACTAAGAATCACTTCTGATCTCTGTAACTTACGTATATATCAGGTATGTAGGTTTATGTAGTTTATTAAATAGATATTTATTTTTATAAGGTATCGTATGTAATTATTCGTGTGTATTTTATCAATATTTTTACCCGACAAGGTACATAATTATAATACTTTGTTGTACACGGCCTATACCCATAATTTCAAAAATCTCACTTTCCTGATGGTTTGCTGGAAGAAAATTCAATAATGAATGTTGTTTTTGTTCTTCTATCATGATGTAAATATTTTCATTATGTCATGTATGCTATGGTGGCTGCCGTCTATAGTCCTGGTTAGAAACTTGTAGAAAAATCGAATTTTAAAACGTGTTGCACTGGCACTTCTTGCATCCGCGCTTTGCGTGTATAATTTATCTTTTGTCCTAGTTTTAATTTATCGTTTTACAAGATACGTTCTAGCTTATAGTGATTTTCCGAATGAAGACATGGTGGTCGGTATCAGACAGCGCGTAGGCGAGGGCCCGTTGTCGGAAGTGGTCGAGCGCATCCCGCCCAGCGAGCATAGTGAATGCGAAATGCAAACGTGACTGGCGCGTGTGACGGCGGCTTTACTGCTGCATTTTTTAATATAGTACAGACGCCAGCACATCCAGCTACCCCAATCTGTAAATTTTTTATAGATTTTCAACTTTATCACAAAAGTATAAGGTTCACTTTCAATTGGGGAAATTTGACTGGGGTAGCTTGATGTGCTGGCGTCTGTACTTTGATTCGTTTTTAGTCCGCTCTACTTGACTTACAATTTTTAAGTTGCATATTATTTATTAAATACTTGTTATACGATGCCGAGGCGAAGATTTTATGTATGGTATAAAGTAGAGACTACATTGATGTACTAACTACTAAGTAAAATACTAGTTACTTCATAAAGTAACTAGTATTTTACTTAGTACATCTACGTAGTCTCTACCTTATACCTAGTCCTACTTTTGAATGATTTTCAAATAGAATCATAAAGATTAGTTAATTTTATGATCACATCAATTAATCTTGACACAATTAATCTCTCTGTGACATTGTAACTTCCAAACGGATAATATTTTAATTTTTTAATGCGGTCAATTGTAACTAAGAACTTTCGTCATTATCATTTAAGTCCTGAGTAATGCCTATTTTTCTAGATTTGGTCCCCAAAGTTTTTTTCTCAAGGATTTAGACGCTTAAATGATTGAGCCCAATATTATCACTCCAATTGGCGAAGTGCCAATATATGGCAAATGCCATTGTTTTACTATCTGGAATAAGTGCCGCGTAACGTAATAATATTAAACGATGGTTACAACACTTGTTTGTGCATATTAACAACTTCAGTTTTTGTATCCAGAAATAACTTTAATATCCTTTATTACGCATTTTCACTTTGTATGTAAAGTGGCTGCGAGAGAGAATAATATCGCTTATATTTAAATACATTTCCTGTTTTAAAGTGCTACCATTTAACGTTATTTCTGTATGACGCGTGTTGTATATTGCTCTGTCGTAGTAGGACGTGGGCGAGGAAGCGGAAGCGGAATGGACCATCTCACATGCGGAATTAAAGATTTGTGATCGCCATGTGCCGGCGTATATGTGTAAAGATTTGTAGTCACATGTGTGAGTGAGAGGGTTCTGAGGCTTACCACATCGCCAGTTCGAAAAGTCTTCCCTTTTCGGTAGAGGAACACGATAACTTCTTCGTTCACCTGATCTATAATACGGTGCGAATGTAGATATCTGAATAGTCCTTTAGGAGATAAATTTATGCTGGATATGTCCACTCTATATTACAATTCTGTCCTATACAGTTTCAAGGACAAACGTAGTACAATTTGTTTGTAACGGTCAATAACTGTCCTCAGTGACCTTTAGTTTGTATTCATATCGATGGAATGCACTCTCCGACCGTCAATTGGATGAGAGGCCAGCCTTTTCGCGTATTAACGTAGAGCGATAGTTGCATACACGTCCCTAAAACAACCGACCCTGTCCTGCATCACCTCAAACCATGACTCGGTTACTGACGGTAACCCAGACGGGGTTTGAACCTCAAATGAAGCACACTCTCTCCTAAATGGTCCGGTGAAAATAGCGATAATAGTGAAAGCCTCCTCGGCTAACTTCTACTGCGGCACGCTCGCTTCGCTCATACAGATAGATGGCTGGAGCACATAGGCAAAGTGCTCGTGCGTTGTATAGTCGCAGTTCTAACCTAACCTACTTTTCTAGTAGTGAATATTTTTATTAACTATTCCATACTATGACCGTTCGAATATTTAGACATTCGATTTATAGAGGTCCTCCGATTTATATTAGATTATTTTCCATAGTACATCGCAATCGGACATATCGAGTTCCCAAAGACTTAGAAGGCAGCCGTTGAGGCTAGAGAGAGAGAGAGAGAGAGAGAGAAATCTTTAGTTTTTCCCGGTTAAGGAATCCAACCTACGATGAAACACTGTGCCTAGAATGTATAACATCCTGAGAAAAGTCGAGATTAAATTTAATTACATTCAGGATCTTTTTTACAAGCCATCAAATAGTTGCGGTGAATCTAGGTCTTTGAACTTTACTGCACGGTCAATAATTCAGCTTAACATTTTGTACCGAGATGATCTCATAATATTGTGACTAGCATGACTTGTCAGATTCTCTAATGATATTGTACAGAGACCAGTCGCTGATTCTGCTCCTTTAATTAACTTTTCCTCTTTTTTGCCGCAAAATATACATTACACGGCACGCAGGTAACAAAGACGTTTAAAATTCAACGATATAACAGCACCTTCAGATCTAAGTACTGGTATGTGAGAGCCTCCTATAGGCCAATTAAGTGCTCTTTCTTAGAGTTATCGTACCCTAGTATTATCATCCTACTAATATTGTAAATGCGAAAGTTTGTGAGTATAGATGTATGGAGGTTTGTTACTCTTTCATGCAAAATCTATCGAATGTATTTGGATGAAACTTTGTAGTAATATAGTTTATAAGTCCGAAAAATACGTAGGCTATAATTTATAAAGTCTAAACCGGGTAAAACGCGGGCCATAGCTGTTAATCATTATATTAGCCGAAGGCTGTTCAGTACTGAACAAAAGCTTACGCTTGGCAGACGGGTTGGCGATCGCAGAGTGATGGTCATAGTGCACAGAGAGGCACTGCTTTCGGATCATTAGTAGATATTCCCTCGGAAAATACTGAAATTATGATGATGAAATGAAATGAAATAATGAAATTTGTTCAGTATATTTTTCAGTACATTTATTCAGTATAAGCTGCGCACCGCGGTTTCACCCACGTTAAAGTAGTTTTGGCGTAAAAGAGTAACAAACATACAAAAAAAAGTTAGTAGTAAGTTAAAGAAAGTTAGTAGTAGATATATGAATATCTACTACTAACTTTCCCATTTAATAATATTAGTAGGATGTGTACCTCAAACGGTTTTGGTAGTGCATGCCGGAATAGTTCGCAGATGGTAGATTTTTCCTACTTACTTGACACTTATCGTCATATTTTGGACAATTCACACAAAATCTTTATAAATTGTAGCCTATGTGTTATTCTGATGTATAAGCTATACTATTGTAAAGTTTCATTAAAATCAATTCAGTAGTTTTTACGTGAAAGAGTAACAAACATCCATCCCTACTTACTAACTTTCGCGTTTATAATATTAGTAGGATAGTCCAATACAAAAAAAAATGGATAAGTCCGATCTGTGTTATCTCATTTTTTTAAGACTTCCACGTCTTTATTAGATTGGGTGGTGCTATTCGTCCCCTCACCACACGTCCCTGAATAATCTAGTCTACAATCACACAAGTCTGAAGTGAGACCCATCCAAGTATTAATTAAAAAGCAAACTTCAAATTAAAACAGAACTGGTAAGCTTTATTAATTTGGCTTTAGACTTGTGAGTCTTATGTCAAGTTCATAATTAGAATAATTACCGCTCGCTTCTGAAGATTAATTTCAGCCGGGGAACCCGTAAGATCTCTGGATTTGCTTATTAATTATAATAGAGGGTGTTAAGAATATGTGTTAAGTTGTGTGAAAGCTTTAAAAACAGGCAAAGTGCGAGTCTGATTGGCACATAAATGGTTCATAGTATGTCATCATAGAAGTTTGTCTGTTATGGAACAAAAAATATGTAAATTTCCCTTTATTTGTATGTACAGACGCCAGCACATCAAGATACCCCAATCTGTTAAATTTCCTCAATTGTAAGTTGAACCTTATGCTTTTGTGATAAAGTTGAAAATCTATAAAAGAAATTTGACAGATTGGGGTAGCTGGAGGTGCGTCTGTACAATTGAATATATGTTTTTAGTTTATATTTACAACAAAATAAATTGATACAATTTCTACTGGTTAACTATAGCCCACTAACAGACAGCGGAGGTTTAGTAATAGTGTACTGCTAGCACCCTTCGGCTACGGAAAGCCTGAAAGCCTTAAGCATTAGTATAAAATCTACCTACCTCAAAATTTAGGATTTCCGTATCATCTGATTGAGATTATATAATTACTTTCGTAACGCAATTTCTTTTATATTGATATGCGTGCGTAAGCGCAAATCAACGAAAACATTATTTTTATTTACATAAAAGTGCAATCTATGCAAATATGTACATAATTGATGAAATCAGCAAACTGACTTTTTCATATATTGTGGTCACAATTCTCGATCGCGACACCAAATTAAATTAATTTGTTTTCGCGATTGGGACCGATCGTGACCACAATATATGATAATATTTACAAATCGCGATAATTTAAAAACAATTTATCATTGACTTAAAAATTCAAAGAAATGAATATAAACGCCGGCGATGCCGCTTATAAAAATTAAAATGAATAAATAATGATTTTGTTAAAACAGTAATGTAGATATATGTAAGTTATTTAATTACTTGTTATTTAAGTTTCGAGTTTTAACACCCCCTATCCACAGCTTCCCTGGGATTGGTGTAAGTTTTGATATTAAGATAACTTAAATATGTTAGGTAGATTCCATTCAATAAAATTAATGGACTAATCATTATTATAAATGCATAATGTCACGTAGACATGTCGTGTTCTTGGAAATACTATTTATCAATATAAAGTTAAGACCTTTTACGCGGCACATAATTTTATATAAACTGCTAGGTAGATTTTTTAAAACAACGCCCGCTCTTGTGAATCTTATCCCTGTGTTGCGGGGTACCTTACAAACGTATAATAGACGGACACAAATTACATCCAACTCAGAACAACTATTGATGTGTCACACAAATAGTTGTTCGGCGCGGGATTCGAACTCCCGACACGAAGAGGCGAGGCGACTGTCTTAGCGCCACACGTGCAGTCAATTCTTTATGAGCCGGATGAAAATGTTTAAAAGGTTATGAACATTTGAGAAGAGAGTTTTAAAGCTAAAGTAGATGATTTTAAATGGTTCACACAAACTGTAAATCACGTATAATCTTTTTATCGACCCTCTTATGAATATTGCGCCTAGGTTTACCATATCTCAGGATTTTTGGACTCTTCTCAGGATTGCGATTTTTGTCATAAAATTTCAGGATATTTTGAATTTTGAATTTCCATAAATTTTAACTTGCTGTTTGTATGAAATCTCGTGTCGCTTAATCACCTTTAGCATATTTTCACATGACTCCATCACGAATATCTACCTCTCCTTTTTGTTGTTCATAATAAAAATAAAGTCGATAGAATCTGTGTTTTTTCCATCATCCGAATTTAAAGGCTGCTTTGCATCCCACGATGCAGTCATCCATTTCCATGCTTGGTTAGTCTTGGTACAAGACACGTCACGGAAGAATAGATAAACAGGAGAACCGTACCCTGCAAGGTTAAACCATTGTTTTATTCCACTATAGTATATATTTGACACAGTAATAAAATGGAAATGTAATTGCAACAGAATAAAGCCCGTTACGTGATCAGAATCCCATAATGTTGTAGTTTATATTCGACAAGTGTTCGACGGAATGTTCAGATTTTAAACAGTCTATGTGCTATATTGTTCTTTGATTTCCTTCAAATTTGAACAACTCATTCTATGTACCTACATTTTTAATGAACTTGCGTAAACTATGCGACATTATTTTCGGCATGATATTATTTTCCCGACTTTCGATCAAGTCCAGTTTTGGATTTTGTTCTTCGACGTTTTAGTCGCATTGATCTTGGCCACGTGATTTTGATATCAAGATGTTGTTTTTACGTTTTATTGACTGTGGTCTCGGGATTTAATTCTCCCGACGTTTTGGCCAAGTAGCATCGATCGTGGTGAGGAAAATAATGTTCGTATCTGTACAAATCTATATGGAGGATGATAAATATTTTGGGAGAATATTTAGATTTAGAAACTATCTATATTCCTTTTTCAAACATGGTGTCTCATTAAAGGAATTCTGGAAAACTATTGGAAGTATCTTCACCTGGGATATGAACGCAGAACCTCATTAGCGAGTTGAATACACTTCTGCTAGAACAACAAGGTAATTTAAAAGTAATAAATAGGTAATAATAATATCATAATATATTTTTCACACACGGCCACATGATCACAAACTAAGCAGAACTTGTACTAGAACTGATATACTACATATACTACTTTTCTTTTTTTAAAACATACTTACACTTATAGATGAATACACCCAGACTGTCCCAGACTAAGGACAAACAGTACACACAAAAATCTGTCCTGGGTGGGAATCTAACCCACGACCTGCGGCGCGAAACACAAGTATTAACCATCCTTGCCAACAGGGCCGTCAATAATATCGTAAATGAATTGTGCTCGCTCAATACAAATATACAAGTGACCCAACTCTCGTAGCTAGTCAGTAAGTAGTCCATCACAAAAACTACTGGGTTATCGCCACTGCCCTCCTTACTTTTGTCGTTGATGTCAGCATAGCATTGATTGACAATTGATTGTAAATAATTACCCTTTTTTGTTCATAAAAAGGTGTAATTATTTACAATCATTCGTCGATCTGTATACAAATTAACTCTATAGTTTGATTAGTTATATTGTTATGTATATATATAGTAATTTTTCATCAGCGACTTAAGCGATATTAGGATTAGTAATGTACAGACGCTAGCATATCAAGCTACCCCAATCTGTCAAATTTCCCCAATTGAAAGTGAATGTTATGCTTTGGCGATAAAGTTGAAAATCTATAAAATAAATTTGACAGATTCGGGTAGCTGGATGTGCTGGCGTCTGCACTATTTTTAAAGTATGAATCCTTCCCGTTTATAGTAATATGCACTACAATTCGGACACCAATTTGTGTTTAATATTTTTGCTTTATTTCACTCGCGTATGAAATATGTTTGTTACAGTACGTCCCATGGTGTTCTACATGTCTTTAATACTGTGTAAATATACGTTTCTTTACTTATTAGAGTAGGTTATATGATTAATATTTACCGTTATTGTATTATTTGAGATTTTGACTGCCTCGTTGGTCTAGCGGTAGCGTGTTCAGCCGCAGATAATGAGGTCTTGGTTCAAATCTCGGATAGGACCAAAAGTGAATTAGGGATTTCTTGTACAGAAATAATTCTTAGTATCAGCCCGGACTCTGGCAGTTGGTGGCATTTACATACCTTTGTAAAGCTGTCCTTTCACGTACCTGACCTCCTTGCGGCCGTATCGCTATTCAACCAAGAGGACATTATTTGAGATAATCGCCATTTCTCACATTTGTTTTAAATTTAATAAGTTATAATCAAATATCGTAAATCAGACTTGTGTGATCTGAGAGGCGTGAAAATAGGCTGGAAGCTATTTAACGAAGAGCGAAAGCAATGAGAGAAATTCACGTCTTTCTGAAAATTAATGAGAATGGCGCTTACAACATTAGTGCTCGCACCTCGTTTCCACAATACGGCGACGACGGTAGCGCGGCGGCCGCGAGCTGCCTGTTCGGCGACTAATGACTATTGCGCGCAACAACAAAAACATCTCCGTCTTCGTCGAGCCCCGAACTGGCCTGAGAGCCTCTCCCTCACACCGTACCCGGAGCGGCAACGTAGCGACTCAACCCGGATAAATTACATCCTATTAACTTCGTTCGGTGCTCGATTTAAGCTTTAATGTCTCACTTCGTAAGGATTGAAATTGCATAAGAACATTTATTTGATGTTAAATGTTTACCTTAGACTTTATTGCTTACATTATAAAGTCGATGTTGAATCGTTGCGGGTGTCTGTTAAGGCGTTCCGGTCTCCTATATGATTATTAATTTGCTGTCAAATAAAGGGGCCGCTCACTTGGGCGTGCGTGTCGGCACAAATTTCTGCCATACTTCGGAATCGGTGATTATTTTTTTGTTGCCTTGACTTTGGATTCGCAGACTGACAGACATTTTAGTGCACTATTATTTTGGGCCCGCATCATAGTAGGATTGGCCGCTTGTGATCTAATTAGTGGACTTGATGACGCTTTGAGATATCATTGTCAGTACCGTTAATTAAGATTTTTGATGTACCTATGTGGTGTTAAGATTTATTGATTCCGTAAAAGAATATGAACGATTATATTGATTGCACTGAGAAGAAAAGATATTAGTCATCTTTTTAACATAATTGTTAGGTACAGTCAGGATCATTAATATATATCGAAATGATTTCCAATCCGTTATGATTAGCAACCATCAAGCCTATTCCTTTTTTAAAGTTTGGCTACGCACTTGGGGCACCTCTGGTGTCAGGGGGTCTATCAGACTGCTCCTTCTTAGCTATCTCAGCTTGGTCGGGGTCTACAACTTGTTCAATATATTCGCAGTTAACCACCGTAGCTGCAGGGCGGTCTTATATGGATCTGTACTTATTTATATGGATCCTATGTGGAGCTTACGGCACAGAGTAGATACCTACTTCCGGTTTCGGCTTAACCTCGGAATTAGGACAATATAGACCTAAAATAGAATAATAATCACCCTCCGTAATTTATCTAGATTTATTTTTTTCTAGCTGTGCGCCGCGGTTTCACCCGCGTAAAACTTTATAAATTATAGCCTGTGTGTTAATCCAGGGTATCAGCTGACTCCATACCAAATGTTATTAAAATCGCTCCAGCCGTTTAGACGTGAAGAAGTAACAAACATACACACTCACACAGTCACACACTCTCAAACTTTCGCCATTATAATATCATCGGTAAACGTGAAAAAGTCAGATGAGTCGCTGGCTCTGATATGAAACTACTGTGACTAATATTTGAAGACACGGTTTTATAAAAGGCGACTCAATTATGGAAACTGTATACATGTTCGTACAGCTGACTGTACTTACGTGAGATATAGTCGTGATGGATGATCTCATTGTTAGATAATAATTAAGCTATAAATACTACATAATTGGGCTGCGAAATAGTTAATTGCTATATGATTTCATAGGGTGTAAGGGACGGCTAAACCAATAACTGATACTTCTATTTTAAGCTATTGCATAGCTTCTATCGCGGGCCTTGAGCGTGGGGACCGAATCCAGAAATTCCGTAACGAAAAAACCTAACACCCCCCACTCCGACCGCCATCTATCGATAAATACCAGAATTTTTAATGACTTTTTGAAATATCACGCTTGTCTCTTTAGTTCAGCAACCCGCCTTTAGGTGGCATTGGTTGTATTGGAAAACTACCGTAATCAGCTGTTTGTGAGAAAGTATATAGGTGTATAGGTATTTATCATCTACGTACAACAGTGAATATCTGTACTCGTATAATTGTTGTGTACAAAGTGTTTTAAATATGAATAAACAAAGTGCATTTATTAATGAAGAAAGTTACGAAAAAATTGTGAAAGAAAATGAGTTAGTACTCTATATACATTCATTTGATTATTATTATCACAAATGCAGTATTATTAAATAAATAAATAATTATAATTTTAATTGATAAAAAATGCTATGCAATAGCTTTACCGCGGCAGTCTCCGAGTGCCACACGTCTTTTTTTTTTAAGACTGCTCTCGCTCTACGGTGATTTATCCCTATGTTGCAGGGTACTTTACAAACATATACCTAATTGTCGCACACAAAGTACCTACATGCGAACTCAGAACAACTATTTATGGGTCCTGTACGGGATTCGAACCCGGAACAAGGAGTGACGAGGGGACTGGACCAACCGCTACGCCACTCGAGCAGTACTAAGGTTACATGTTTCTGGACCTTACAGACTAGCGGAAATTTATGTGACAATTTTTTTTTTATGTTAACGGATTAAAATATGCAGGTAATAGTAAAATATTTAATAATATTTTTATTAAAGGATTTCTCATCATTAATGTGATAAGACAGACCGCACGGATGTTATACTATCCGCTTAAATTCAGTTTAATGAAAGCTTGATATTGCATCCCACTTTACTGCTCGACAAGTACAACTGTATGTTAATACTCAAGTGCTGAATAAATTTCATTATTTCATCATAAATCTTAAGTGTTGTTGACTTTGTTCAAAGGATTTTTTCAGCGTAACTTCCTTCCATGTACGCAGAGGCTATGGAATGAATTTCCTGCCGAGGTTTTCCCAAGAGACTACAGCGGGGCCCTTTCTTAAGGGCCCCGCTGGAGAGTAATACGGTTTTTAATAGTTTGTTAGCATCCTTAAGCTACAGTAAACATCTCTTCCGATTTAGATGTATAAAAAAAATTCTTAGTGATTATCTAAATTCCTACTTAAATTTCTTTACCTTGGGCTACCCTTAGCGTACCTGCTTTCTTTATTTCTGATTCTAGTCCATCCAAAGGTTGTCTGTGTGAGATCGCTCACTGCGTTAAGACCGCCCAATTTTTTTTAATTTTTTGTAAGGCAACGGGAATGTCTACTTATGCCACCCGCAAAAAGTGTCAGCGGGTGGATAAGTCGATCTCGCACGGACTTAACCTCTCCTGCCGTAGACTTCTTCTGGTGCCCGATGGGCCCGAGAGCGCAGGTATGCTGCTCCGGTGCGCCCCCTTTTGCGCACTGTCCTAGATTATCGGGACACGTACCCTGCGAGGGCTCCGGATTGCCCTTCCTTAATGCCAGGCCGGCACAGCGACTGCGCCAACGTTAAGACCGCCTGTTGTGCTATTTTCTTTCAATGTTTCCTAATATCTCTTCTGTAATTTGTGTGCAATTAAGAGTATTTATATTATCTTACCTTATCAAATAGTTTTCTCTCATATTTGCGTGTGACATTGCTTATAATAATAGGTATCTTGGGACAACTAACACACTTATTTATATATTTCTAAATAATAATAATATCCTCCTAGCCCATTTTGGGCACGGCGGCCGGTCTCAATGGAGACTAGCCATCTGCGCGGGACATATTATAGTGCACAAGTGTCTGCGCAAACACATGGGCACTTTCTATTCCATCACTCTCATTATCCGATGGGACGACTAGCGACACGACCGGAATGAGGTCAGGTTTCTAAATACATACATATAGAACAAATAACCGTCTTAGAAAGATTTGTTCTGTGTGGGTATCGAATCTACGACCTTTAGCTTAGCAGTCAGGGCCACTAACCACTAGACAGACAAGCCAGTCAATAACATGCTGAATTCCTGAGTCTTCGTGTTACGGTTGGCATTGATTGATCCATCCAAACACGTTTAAACTACCTGTATTATAATTCATAAGAAACGGAACTAAAAAATGAATTAATATTACTGCTATCCGTGTGTACAATCACGTACCCATAGTTATAAAGGAATAAGGAACTAAACTAAACTAAAAACGAAAATGTTTAAAAAACACTACTTAATAATTACTTATTAAAAGATTTATCATCATCATATCAGTCGAAAAACGTCCACTGCTGTACAAAGGCCTTCCACAACGACCTCCACAATTACCGGTCTTGCGTTATTCGCATCCAGCGGTTTCCAGCTACCCGCAAACGATTATCGTCAGCTGGTCTGCCCACGCTGCGTTTTCCGGTTTGTGGTCGTCACTCGAGAAAATTTCTGCCCCAACTTCCGTCGGTTCTACGAGCTATGTGCCCTGCCAACTGTCATTTCAGCTTGGTAATTCTTCGGGCTATGTCGGTGACTTTGGTTCGCCTGCAAATTTTTCATCTACATACGAGTACACATTTCTATTGTCTCATATAGGTATTGCATGACTGTGAATCTAATTATTAAGTAACTGGGAATTAAGACCTTACTAATACACAGTTAAGTAATATGTCTATCTTATCATATCTTCAGTGACGTCTAAAATTACTAAGATACTAATTGGTCAGAAAAACTTTGATGTTTTAGTCTTCGATCATAAAATTTTTACATAAGATAATCTAAAATAAGTGAGGTAGCCTTTAATGGGCAAGGCTGTAGCCTGTACAGCGTGAGTGGTCGGTAGAATACTCACAAATGTCCCTTTCAACTTAAGTTTTAGTAACTACCAATACTACTTATCGTATGGGCAGTGGTTACCCTAGTGTCAGAGTTGTTCAAACCGCCCAGTAGGCCTCTGATATGGCTAATGCACCTATTAGGGCCTATTAACACGATCGTCGGTCCACCTCCCGGCTGCCACACTGCGTCTTTAGGTTGTAGTCTCCACTCAAGAACCTTTAATTTTAGGAACCACAATTTTTTCCTAACGACATCATATTGTTTCAGCTGATACGTATGTACTTGTAATCTGTGTTATATATTATGATTGGCTTTTTATAACCCACGTCGCAAAAAGAGGGGTATTATAAATTTGACGTAGAAGTTTGTCTGTGTTTGTGTGTCTGTCTGTGGCATCGTAGCTCCCAAACGGATGGACCGATTTCGATACAGTTTTTTTCATTTGAAGGTCAGTTTCCTTGCTGTTATTCTTAACTATGTTTGGTTAAAATCGGTCTGCTGTAACAGTATCAGCTGTTTTTTCAAATTGATGTAATTAGTAGTTGGTTAGGTTAGTTATTATTATTTACACCCAACTCTAGCAATAGGGAAACAAAACCCGAGTCCCGAGTGACTTTGCAAATACGAAATTCATTGACACAGCAGGCACTGACTGAGAACAACTATATTATATATGGGTCACACGTGAGGGCTCATTCACTGCGCTACACGTGCAACCAAATCCAATCTTTATTAAAAGATTTTATAGAGTTCGTCCGTGATTGTTTCTTATCTCGTAGGATTCACGCACTGAAAATCCATAGTATATTTTATGTCGACGTCCTTAACCTCTGCACCAACTGCGCTGAAATATCTTTACAAGACTTTAGTAATACCTCTAGGAGTAAAACAACAGCTACATGATTTGCTACAGAGGCCGAAAGAAACATGACATATAGGGCTCAAGATAAAGTCTCACTTCTAGTCACTCTTGGTGTTGAAACATATACCCCTATATTCTGTGTTGTACTAAGGTATCTCTTTAAACTTTCCTTATGGAATAAGCAAGAACCTTCTTCATTGAAGATCGCACATTATGTTCATCAAAAATAAACCTAGTTGATCAGACCTATTGAGCCTATAGGATCTCTTACTTCACAGAGGAACTATCTACATCCAAAGTACGATGAATGGAAACTGCTGCCTGTTGCAATATTTCCAAGAGCACGTCGTAACTCAACTAATTGCGGTCTTGTCTAACATGCAAATACTTTATACAATTATTGAGCCTATACGGTATATTACTGCTACGGTTTCATAGGAACCACATTCAACGCACGCTGAGCTGCGGAAAATACCGCCTGTTGCAAAATTATACAGCATATTGTTCTTCAAAAGATCTGTTAAAAACATCAGTGGGGTAGAAATGATGACCACAGTAAGCATTCACCATTATTCGCACCGTAACCTTGTTTGATGATTAAATGGGAAATTACAAAAACAACATTTGCATATAGATCGATTAGGAAACCAAATTCCATTCAGAAATATATAAATATCAGCATTCATAATATACATGTTCGGTAAAAAATCCTAATGCATTCGAAATATACCAAAATCCGATTGTGCGGTGACTTGAATAAAAATGAGGTCAAATTGGATCAGAGAAAGATAAAATCTATGTTAGGCGTATATTTGGGACCATGGGGCTCTTGTTTGTGACGCATATTGGTAAAAAATATCCACATTTCAAAACCTTATTATGCTTCTTATAATTTTCCCTTCTTCCCCGTGTGGGAACGGGGTAGAATTATTCCTGATAGCATGCATGCTAGCACAAAAATTGTTGTTTGTGAACCATGCCTATGCTATCACACTGATGGTTGGATGTATTGGACTGACTGCTTTCTACTGAAGACTAGAAGACGAGAAAAGCAAGCCCGGAGTTTCTTTGTGGCTTTCTTCTCCGGGTCGTCCACCTAGGTAGCTAGAGAAAGTCGCAGGCTAGCTAGGGTAGGATCCTCAGCGGCGAGGATCGCGCTGCCCCCTTACCACGTGATCGGTAATCCCGTGCAAGTGATCTGACCCCCATTTCGAATTCCATCTTTTTACTTCAGCGGCCGCCTGAGCTGTGGCCCGAACCCCATAACGGTGCCCCCAGGTATTAGTCGCTTAAATTAAGCTACTGGTTGAGAGCCTTTTGCGCTAGCCAACTGCTCGTTGTTTTCAATTCTTTAATTTGATATACTATTGCTAAATGTAACAATAATAGCTTAATAACTTGCTATTTATTATTTATTTAAGGATATTAAAAATATATGTGACGAAACAGACAGCACGGACGGACTAATTAAAAAAAATTGTTGCTTTAATTCCTATTTTTAAACTGTGTTTATGTAATACATTGTGAGCTTGACAACTACAAGTGTATGTAAATACCAAGTGCTAAATAAATTTCATTATTTCATTTCATTACTATTCTCAGAACCAGTTCGTCCCAATCAGTTTTACCATCTACTGTCGTACGTATGTCTGATTCAGAACCTGAAATGTAGTTCACTATTTACATGATCTACCTTAGGTCTTAGACGAGAGGCAAACGCCATAAAGTTAAAAAAGGGCGGTAACTATTGAACGGCGGAATGGCTCTTCATGAACTGCAAAATAATAAAAAACCGCAATGGAACAGGGATCTCCCTATGAAGATAGAAATTACGTACATAGGTACGTATATTGTAGAGGCGATATTGAAGCAATTAATGGTCATTACTTTAAAATTTTATTTAGTTTTACGTCATACGGAAACAAATACATTATTTGGAAAATAATTTACAATGCTATGTGTTGATGGCGGCGCCTCAAAGCGACTTAGTAACCCACCTTACAAAAAAACCTGTAATTTTTTGATGACCATATTGTTTTGCCTTATCAGACTTTGAAAAAGAATGTCGAGACGAATCCATGTTACGTAAATTTTCCACAATGCCCACTTAATTGTAGAAAAGGAAAATCAGTAGATTGTTACTGATTTTCCTTTGTTTAGCGTATCGAAAAGTAAGGCACGTAACTAAGTGAATTGTAGAGAGTCCTTAGAATTCCGCTCACAAAACAAACTTGTTAATGACTTGTGTGAAACAACATGACAAATGATAGAACTAAATCAAAAGCTATTCGTTTCTCTTAAGAAGCGGATTACAGGAAAATTAGTTTTGTTTCTGCTTGTTTTTAGCCAGTATAGTTGCGCAAATCTTCTTGACCGAGTACTCAGCGCTTAATTGTCGTAAATAATTTATAAAATGTTACCTGTTTTTGAATACGTTTTGAGAGTTATCCATCAACTCCATTTTGTCATTTTAGGTTATTACGTATTATTGTATATGTTTGTAAATTTTATGCAATGTTTATTGTTTTTGTATGTGTCTTGTCAGCGTTTTAATTATATATTATGTAACCAGCAGCGTTGGTACTTGATGGGAAGATTAAACCACACTGGCGTGCGAAACACTCGATCCAATGCAGGTGTTGGTTCAAGAATTTTAGATTGAACTGAATTTGTAAAAAGTTGAATACATGGTAAGGAGACTCTAGTCTCTCTACTGCGTTCAGTGCTAGACAGAGGCCTCTCCAAAAGATCTCCATGATAGAATTATGTTTTTCCTTTCTCTTTAACTTAGTTTTCTGTTTTCTTTCATCATTTTCTGTTGTCAGTTCAATTCATTGCCTATCAATTTTCTATCATCTACCATTTGCCCATTTCTATAGTTATATTACGGTTCTAAAATTTTCTCGACTAATTTATATTACAGCTCTTATACAGACCCAGTTTGTTCATTTTATAACAGTAATATTTATGGTCCTAGGAAAAGAGATTTATAAAACTGTAAAAAGGGAGTCCTCGTTGGAACTTAGATAAGATCTGATGGACAAATGTCTTTTCAACTGTGACTAATGTTGGTGTCTTATTATCAGAAACTTGGTTTCGAAAGATAAACATTTTGTATGATAGGTATTATATCTAATAGTAAAAGCCCAACCAATCTAGTATTAGTAACTAATTAATTATGTGGTCGGCCATAGCGGAGTGACAGCGGGCATTCGCTAGGGTAAATAAAAACATCAACAGGAATTATTCTTAATCTATTCTTCGTATAAATTTTGGGCTGATCTGCCCACTCTCCAGGTCGCGTAACAAAGTAACCGATCTCTAAAAGTGGAGCGACGCCAATAAAAAGATAGATAGGTCGAGGGAAAAATTATACTGCTAGGAAGATCAGCGTGACCATTGAAATGATGTCAAGTACAGTTGGAAATGAAACGAAGACTATTGGGTAGTCTCTAAATAAATTGGGATAAGCGAAGGAGATTGGTGGGCCTTATAGCCGCTGAGGCGCTCCCAACAGTTGCCGTCACTTAATGACAAGGTTAATTAGGCTACTTAACTACTTTAACATCTAAACGTCTCCGTACTTTGAGTAATCAATCGGCCAGGCAGCAGCCATTAGACAACAGTCAATAAGCTATGTAAGAGGCCCATTGGGCAACTTAATAATAACAATATCCTGGGAGTGGTATATGTAGTATATCAGTTATCTGGTTTCCATAGTACAAGCTCTGCTTAGTATAGGATCAGTTATCTGGTTTCCATAGTACAAGCTCTGCTTAGTATAGGATCAGTTATCTGGTTTCCATAGTACAAGCTCTGCTTAGTATAGGATCAGATGGCCGTGTGTCAATAATGACACACGGCCATCTGATGGATGGATGAACTAAGCAGGACTTGAAGTATGGAAACCAGATAACTGATATACTACATATACTACTTTTCTTTTGTAAATATATATGTATTTACAAAAGAAAAGCGTGTGTACTACTCTGTCAAGAAAGTACCGGGAAAAGATCAATAATATACAAAATGTTTGTTATTCATCCAAATTTATTTTATCACCTTCAAAGTATGCTCCTTCTGAAACGATACACTTACTCCAACGAATAATCCATACATCAAAACATTTTTTAAACGCTGCTTTCGGAATTGAGTTCAGTTCTCGTCGCGAATTCTCCGTTATGTCTTCTACCGATTGAAAACGGGTACCACGAAGTGGTAATTTGAGTTTAGGAAAAAGAAAGAAGTCAGCTGGAGCCATATCTGGTGAGTATGGTGGTTGCTGGATGGTATTTGTTGAGTGTTTGGTCAAAAAATCGTTCACAATGATGGCCTTGTGCGAAGGCGCATTATCGTGGTGCAAAATCCAAGAATTTTCTTTCCACAAATCTGGCCTTGCAGACGTTGATGGCTTACCAGAGCGAGGCAAATCTTTCATCACATCTCGACCGCTTTTGAACGCTTTGAACCACTCATAAGCACGAGTTTTTGATTAAGTCGATTCACCGTAAGCCTTCGTAACATTTTCAGTGACTCCGAACACGAAATTCCATTAGCGATGCAAAATTGAAGACAAACTCTTTGTTCGATATTTTTGTCCATTATGAAATTCGCAATACACACTATATATGATATTACTAAAACCAGCACTGTATTTAATATAAATAACAGGTGCAACTCAAATTCCGCGCCAAAATGGAAAACAGTTGTGCCAATCTAACAAACACAAAAAGAATTGAATTTGGAACCATCAACAAATCATCCATTCCCGATACTTTTTTGACTGAATGTATTTACCGTGTGTATATAGATAATTATACCCAGAGTCAGGACAAACAGACATGTTCATGCACACAAATATCTGTCCTGGGTGTGAATCAAACCCACGACCTCCGACTTGAATAGCAAGCATTTGCCAACTACGCCAACAGGCTTAAACAGCTATGATAAACACTCCCCATATTAATTACTTAAAATGGCGGCTCCGCTCCCCTGGTTCCTGCGTACCAGCTCTGGCACTCAAATATAGCCCTCTATTCCTCGGGACGAATTCTACGCCCTCCATGGGATGAGATGTGGTGGTGAAACTCTTCGCCATCACCACACGAACTTAAATATGACATACCATAAACACAAGAATTACAAGCTTTCTCAAGATAAGCAACTTGCGAAATAACACTAGATAAGAACAACAACCAGCTATTGTGTAGCAATTGACACTCAAGTATTATAGCAATAATAATTTCACAACAGTTTTGAACCAGCATTTTGTTGTAAATGTAAGAAAGCTCTCAAGTTTCAAGTCTTCTAGCGTATCATTAGAAAACATGGCACGTATATCACTTACAACATATTTACAATAATTCTGTTAAATTGCAACATCTTGTTCGTATAGTACTGTAAGCAACAAAACATCATTTTTTATGGGTAATCTATACGCTACTGCTAGTCGGCTAGTCAGGAGCTTACACTACCCAATTTTAACGTATCACGCCAATCTCGTTTGTAGCTAGAAATCTGTTCAAAATAGGGTCAATAGAAAATTATCAAAACGAGTGAAATTCAACAAAATCATTAATAGCGGGCTAAATATTTTTTTTATGAGACATCTAAGACAGCTGAGATTTTCTTAATCGTATAAAGCCCTATTCATAAAATTAGTAATTTATTTATAATTTAAATTATCCTGTATTAATTGGGTTCTATAATTTTAGACTTTCTTCTATACGAAAAATCTACTGTAACTATAGCATACATACATACCTTAAGTAGTATGCTATAGTCACATTCGATTTTTTGTATAGAAGAAAGTTTGTGTAATGAACACGACTGTTTGTTCTGTGTCTGGGTGTAAATTATCTATAACATGAATTTTAGAAATATAAAAGTATATTTGTACAACGCTGCCTAGTTTGGGATCAGATGGCAGTGTGTTAGTTATTCCTAGATATTTAATTAAAAGTTGCAGGGTCACTTACAGTTAAACGGAACGGGCCTAGTCCTCACTGCTCGGACTAGGCCACTGCAACTTGATCAATTGCATCACACATTCGAAAGCCTAATGGTGTGCCATAATTAATCGAAATGCAGTCGACTATTCCTATTAAAAAACCCCACTTCATCATTACTATTCAAGTTGGTAGCATTCTTTTGTACTTGTTACACAAACATGATAAAGTTAGCGGATAAATAGGATTCGATAACCTTTTGCGGCCTTTGATTCAAACAAATGTCCACATCTTTTATATTGAAGCTTTAAGCAATACACAGCATACATCTAAACAATACCCAGGAAATGTTATAAGTTGTCCATTTTACTAGCTACTTGTTAGTCTTTATGTCTTGGGAATTAGATACTAGACGAATTGGCAACCATTGGCTCGGCATCTATGTGTCGATATTAGTTCCAATGGATTTATTACTTGAAAACCTACATCCTGGCAAAGAAAATTGAACCTTGTTACGATTCATGAAAGCTCTATTTACGTCATTGAGTCCTCATTTGGAGCGGCTATGTACGATTTATTCATAATGCTTTGTTTCTGACTAGACTGGTAAGTGTTGTAACACTTTTTAGATGAAAAACGTAGCTTGAGTAATCTAGACACATTAACTATGAACCGGTTTATCATGTGGCCATACACACCATATGTTTTATACCATTATGAAGCCTAACGGTAAAAATATGTACATTGCGTATTATTTATCGCGAAAATCAGCTAAGTATCTAAAAACAACCAATGGAACCCAAAGATATCCAATCCTTAATCTCATTATCATTTAGTCTTATTTGATAAACGGCTTGAACCCCAACTCATCACCCTTGCCTGGTGAAGCAGTGAAAGACTGGGAGGCTAACTCACTTTAAACTTCAATGTTTAACGTAATAAAAATGTTTTGCAGTTATAAGACCAGTTTTAACCGGTTTATGGTTCATCAAAATCAGTCGAGTGAAACACGAGTCGTAGTTTGACCTCACGATTATATGAAATCGCGTAAAACGTAGATCTGTTCGTAATTACATAGTCTTGTTTATGACGAACTTGCCTAGATGGCGTTAGTGTTATAGAGACATTACTTGACGCTGACACCATCAGTCGTTCCTCTGCAGTATCAAGTAAAGGTATCATAGCGAAAGAGGCGCTCATAAGATAACAACTATTAACTCGCTTGTTGCAGAGGAACCAGCTGAGTTTGTTTCGCTGGATTGACTCAGTTGGTGCGAATTGAATCCAGTGGTAGGTGGTATTAAAGCGCGACCTTATTAATAACATTAAATTCTTTCCCTTCTATAGAAAACACCATTCAAACTCGATTCAATCAAATAAATATATATAAAAGTATAAAAATCAACAATGGGGCGTGCGCTTTGGCACCGACGCGGAAAAAGACATTGTTTTGTGTAGTGGGCATTCATCCAGGTGATATGGATGAAATTTCCAGTTCTGGTGGAAAGGTCCGTGGCCGTATATGGCGACAAAGATCACATACAGACCCCACGTCGAATTAATGACTGATGAATGACAATGAAAGAGCGTAATACTGCAGACGAAGTTATATAGCTAGTATTAAATATAACGTTTAATTATTACAACTCGTAACAGTAGTGTGTACAATGTATAGATATTGTGACTTAAAACATAAAAGGTCAAACAGGCAAGGCCGTTGGAAAGGAACTTATCGCCGCTTGGTACGAACTGAAGACGATGAAATTGCGATAAAACGTCAGCTTTTGGTCTAAAATTATTACCGTTTAAAATTGGGAGCCGTCGCGTCGGTTGATATTTGGTTTTCCATTTACGGGAAGTGGGTAATTAAGTATATTACAATCACAGTAACAAATGGTTTATTAAATTTTATTTTAATAGCTGTGGAAAGCGTAAATCTAATCTCAATAATGGTAAATCATAAAATTAATCCGGTGGGTTTCAAATCTAGAGTTAGAAAACAAAGCCGATGGATAAACCCTGCGTCCGAATGGTGTTAGCAAGGGAATCTTAAATTTAATCTACCAGTGTGTATGGTTCGTAGCTTAACGCAGAGCGAGCAGACCACGGATTGGTAGCGGGTGCCGGTTCAAGACCGGGCGGACGATTTAATTTATGTGCCCCGCGGTTTTACCCGCGCTAAACTTTATAAATCACCACAGCTCCTCCCCCGTAGGTGATAACGTGATAATATGTAGCCTATATGTTGACCCGACCTCTTAGTAATATTCATGCAAAATTCAAAGTAAATCCATGCAGTAATTTTTGAGTTTAGCCCGGACATACATACAGACACACAGACAAAAATTCTAAAAACTATATGTTTGGCTTCGATATCGATTGTAGATCACGCCCCAAGTATCCTTTTTAAAAAATATTCAATGTACAGTTTTGACTTTCCTACGATTTTATCATATGTATAGATAGATTATCGAGATAAATGGTTCGTGTTTACACTTACATAATCTGCAATGGTTAGAGGGACATACTAGCCCCATAAAAATATATATAATAGCTGTAGATAATATTCAGCGAAATGTATAATGTGTATGTGTAAATAAGTTAAGGATCCTGAATTCCAATTGCTTTATTCTTTAGATATGGTGTTTAGGTCGCGTTAGATATTCAGTTATACATTAAAGGGAGGTGAATATGTTTATTTGAATCACTTCAATACATGGCTGTTTTTATTTTGTATGGTGTGTAATTCTGAGAATCCAAATTTCTCTTACTTTCGATATGTAGGCTGTATGTAAGCTACGCAACATAGGCACCTAATTACCCACTTCCCCTAAATAGAAAACCTCATATCCCACGTATATGTTCCCACATATATATTTTGTAATATAAATACTGGATGTAACTTACGAAACAAACTTGTACCGACGTCAAATTTCTTTTAAAGATTTTCAACTTTATAACATAAGCATAAGGTTCACTTTCAATTAGAAAAAAATTACAGATTGGGGTAGCTTGATGTGCTGGCGTCTATACATAAAAAACAGGCAACATATAATTTAATTCCTATACAAGAATTATTATTAGCTGGTGTTTGTATGAGCAGCCAAAAATATTTGTATATCACAAACTATCATGGGTCCATAGGCCCCTCCTTAAGTAACTCCACTATTATATTATATACATCTTGTATATCCATATATAATATATATCCAGTTATATATTTGGGGGAAGTGAGTAATTAATATATGATTCGATAACATGGGTTTACAAATCTAAGACAAATAAATTCACCTATATTTTTAGTCATGTCTATTTGAATTTATTAATACAGATTTAGAACTAATTGCATTCACATAACACATCCCACCAATAGCCTGATATCGTCTACTGCTGGACATAGCCTCACCTAGGTTTTCATAACGTTGTCATTTGGAAGGAGTTTGCCGTAGACTGCCTGGTGTATCTCTTAGTCGCCATTTACGACACCCACGGGATGGTGTAGGGTCACCCTTTTATTCTTGATGGGCCGGAAATTTTTATTGCATTATTTTCTTCAATTAATTAAACTTTATTTTGTTTCAGGTATGTTACCAATGGCTGAAAGTATGAAATTTCAAAGCGGCATATAAATAACTGGTACAGTTCATAATAATAATTAAAATTCGGCCACGGCGGCCAGTCTCAACAAAGATTAGCCACCTTCGCGGAAAATACTATAGTGCACAAGTGTGTGCGAAAACATAGGAGCACTTTCTATTCCATCACCCTCATGATTCGATAGGACGCCTAGCGACATGACCGGTAAGAGGTCGGGTCCAGGACTGGCGGCTTTACGTGCTCTTCGAGGCACGGGGGTATAATAGCGACTTCGGGCTGATGCTGAGAATTTTTTCTTTTACAGTAAAATCCGAAAGTCACTTCTGGCCCGACCCGGGATTTAAGCCAGGACCTTGTTCGCGGGTGATCACGCTACCGCTAGACAAACGAGGCTATCTAACATGCATAGTATACCTAGATTGGATTACCTATTTTAATAAAATATGAAATTGTGTATGAATGAACTGAAGGAATATGATCTACTGGTCCGTCGGAAATTAGTCGCCGGGAGAGGAGGTGCGGGTGGACGGATTGTTCCCCCACCCTGCACTTTAACGTCTCCCCGTGTAGGCTGGGTCGGTGGATGCTTACTATGTAGAGACAAAGTTTCGTGCACAAGTGCATTTTCATAGCTGGATAAATAATCAGTATGCAGGTAAAGTACTTAGGGCAAAAAGTATAAAGGACATGTCGGCGTCTTCGTGTAGTTTAATAGATTAGACTGGGGAGTGGGGCTCTTGGGTTTTATTTGCTGCTTTGTTTAGTAATGTTTAATATTTTGCTTAGATTTATTGGATGAGATTAGTGTGACAACAA
The DNA here is from genome assembly GCA_951640165.1 of Pseudoips prasinana. Taxonomy (NCBI): domain Eukaryota; kingdom Metazoa; phylum Arthropoda; class Insecta; order Lepidoptera; family Nolidae; genus Pseudoips; species Pseudoips prasinana. Next base: position 8,595,553 of record OX621249.1, read on the forward strand.
TAAGACCATAGATATTGCTGTGAACAATGAGTTCCAGTCGCAAAAGGTTTATAGAAGCCGATTCCTGTTGGGTTCTTCCGAGTCAATAAACAAAGAAGAGTATAATAACAAAAATTCTTTATTATGATATTATGTTCCATAAATATTCAACACTATTTGTATAACATATTTTATTACCTATAAAACATTTGAATACTTCAAAAGAAATAAATAAAATATATTGAGTATTAAATAACAATAGTAATACTGTATTTAGTATTACAATAACTTTAATAAGCAATACTTAATTTATGCACACACGATTATTGACTAACACATCTACACCAGCCAATACCAGGCGGCATATTTGAACATAAAAAAATATTTTTTTAATGTATCACGACACATCTTCGCTTTTCCTCTATTTTTCAATCAAAAGATCACGATATTACAGATCTGTTGCTCGCTTTTCCTCTATTTTCTTTTGATTCCGGTTATGTGACCAAAAAAATATAAAGCTTTTTCTGTTGACTAATTCCAAATCATGTTGCTTGCGGTGTCCCTACTTTTTCGTTCACAAGCCACTACGAGATACCACCACATCCATTATTAGAAAAAAAAATACCTGTATTTACTGTCAACAATATCGCATCATACGCTTTGCTTACCTCTATGGTTGATACCACCAGACTTCTAATTTGATCACAAAATTTACAGTCTATTTCCGTTGACAGACTCGTTCTCCCTGTGTAGTCGGTGACAGTACCTGGGTCTAGTGGTGACCTTATAAATAAACAGAATACTAAAATACCAGTTTCTTAGCAGCGACAAATTCCACATCAAAATACTTGATTTTGTCTCTATTTTTACATTGACACTTGTTTAGCCCAAAACATCTTGCTTTTCTATCGCCAGATTCCGTATAAATTCGCTTGCTTTAGCCCAATTTCTCTGATGCTCTTATCATCATCATCATCATATCAGCTGAAAGACGTCCACTGGTGGACAAAGGCGTCCCCCAAAGATCTACACAATTGCCAGTTTTGCGCTACACGTATCTAGCGACTTCCAGCGACCCTCACAAGGTTATCGGTCCATTTTGTAGGGGGCCTGCCCGAGCTGCGTCTTACATGATCAGAAAAATAAACACCAGTTTGTTAGTGGCGATATATCCGTGTCTTACTTTCCTCTATTATTGCCTTGAAACGTCACCAGGCCTTTTGTTTCACCCAAAAATTTCCAGTTGTTTTCTGTCGACAGCTTCCGTTTTATTTTGCTCGCTTTGCGTCAATATCTCCCAAATTACTATGAGACAATACCACGCTTCTTATTGATCAAAACCAAAGTAACTGTTTGTTAGCGCCGGTACAATCTACACCATGAGACTTGCGTCGTCACTCGTCCGTCATCTCTTTCAGGGAGTTCTTTTAATTTTGAGTTCTCTGACAGTGTTCCTCAGTAGCTGCCACGTCATGCACTGCACGGTAGGATAACAAAAATTACGATTCCACACGAATGTAATATTTTAACGGAATAAATGACTTTAGAATTTGAATTTACCAGAAAAATTAACAGTTTGTTTTATCGACTAATTCCATATCATTTATCTTGTGGTTTCTCTTTGTTTCTTTTAATATGAAACTATCAGGCTTCCTATGTGACCAGTAGATGATAATAATAATAATAGGTAGGTATATATAATAGGACATTTTTCCCACACGGTCATCGGATCCCAAACAAAGTAGAGCTTGTACCTACTATGGAAACCAGATAAGTGATATATTATATATACTACTTTTCCTTTGTATGTAAATATATACTTATTGAGATAACTGCACCCAGACTCAGGACAAACAGACATGGTCATGCACAAAAATATCTGTCCTGGGTGGGAATCGAACCGACGAACCACGCCACAGGCCATAGTCCAGGTTCTATTGTGTCGACATATTCTGTAATACATCGGTCAAAGCCCTCTATTTTCCCTTATGTTTATTTTTATTTGAAATATGTCAGTTTCAAGGTGGCTATAACGTTTTATGTTGTATAAATTTAGCATTGTTTCATTATTTATATTACGCACTTTACATGTACTTCATCTAATCGAATAATTAATGCGCCTCTGTCCCTTACTGATAACGTTTATAATGCAACATACTGAATGTCGTCCACTGCTGGACAAAGGCCTCCTCAAAAGATTTCCACGATGCAGTTGTGTCTATCATTTTTTTTTAATCGCCCTTGTCAGTATGCTGGTCATAGAACACAGAGACGCTGCATGCATTACATAAGTATTTATTTTTATGGGATAAAAGAAAACAATGGTCTTTAAAATTAATGTAAAATTAAATATTTGATCATTCAAAAATATATATAAAAAATATATTTCCGCCAAGAGACTAAAGTCGCCCCGAGAAACAATTAAAACTACTGTTCAAAATGTGAAATTACAAAGATTTTTATTTAACTTTGTAAATCTGTTATTTAAATGAGATAAACTAAGTAGTTATATTATGTACTATACTTACTATAAAAATAAATATTTGAAAATAATTGAAATTAACTACTTTCAGATATTTTATTGGTTCCTTAAACTAGGAGTATATTCACATATATTTTGTCTGGTTTATAATATATAAATAAAGAAAACTCAAACAACAGTAATACATAATAATAAAAATAAAAAGACAAGTACTGACTGACTGACTGACTCATCAACGCCCAGCCCAAACCCTTGGACCTAGAAAGCTGAAATTTTGCACAAATGTTTGCTTTATAATGTAGACAAGGAATAAGGAAGGATTTTTCGAAATTCAACCCCTAAGGGGGTAAAACAGGGGCGCTAAGTTAGTATGAAACTTTGCCGTTTTTGAAGTTCAAGGCATTAAAATTGGTATTTGGCCTTCCAGTTAAAAATAAAAAGTCACGTATTTCAGGGTTTTTGGAAATTCCACCCCCAAGGGCGAAAAATAGGGGATGTAAGTTTGAATGGAAAATGTGACAATTTTTAAGTTAAACGCATGAAAATTTGTATTTGGCCTTTTAGTTAAAAATAAAAAATATGTATTTCAGCATTATTGGAAATTCCAGCCCCAAAAGCGTAAAATAGGGGGTGTAAGTTTGTATGAAAAATGTGACATTTTTTAAGTTAAACGCATGAATTTGGCATTTCAGTTAAAAATTAAAAATATATATTTCAGGAATTTTGGGAATTCCACCCCTTAGGGCGTAAAATAGGTGATGTAAGTTTATACTGACTGACTGACATATCAACGCACAGCCTAAACGGCTGGAGTTAAAGATTTGAAATTTTGACAGAAGGTACCTTTTATAACGTAGGCATCCACTTAAGAAGGGTTTTTGAAAGTTTGTATAAAAAATGTGAAAAGTTAAACGCATGAAAATTGTTATTTGGCATTTCAGTAAAAAATTATAAATATATATTTCAGAATATTTGAGAATTCCCCCCTAAGGGCGTAAAGTAGGGTACGTAAGTTTCTATGTAAACTGTGACTTGAAGTTAATCGCATCAAAATTGGTACTTAGCATTTCAGTTAAAAATTAAAAATATATATTTCAAGATTTTTGGGAATTGCACCCCTTAGGGCTTAAAATAGGGGATGTAAGTTTGTATGAAAAATGCGACATTTTTGAAGTTAAACCCATTAAAATTGGTATTTGGCCTTTCAGTTAAAAATAAAAATATATATTCCAGGATTTTTTAAATTCCATCCTGAAGGGCATACAATAGGGGATGCAAGTTAAAAATTAAAAATATTTATTTCAGGATTTCCGCGAATTCCACCCCTAAGGGTGACAAATAGGGGATGTAAGATTGTATAAAAATGTGACATTTTTGAGGTAAACGCATGAAAATTGGTATATGGCCTTTCATCTAAAAATTATAAATATATATTTCAGGATTTTTGGAAATTCCACCCCTAAGGACTACTAGAATAGGCGATGTAAGTTTGTATGAAAGTCTGTATTTTTTTAGTTAAACGCATGTAAATTGGTATTTGGTCTTTCAGTTAAAAATAAAGCAATCCAGGGAATAATTTGTTGTTAAAAAAGGTCGTCTAAGTAGAGCGTTTTATAAGATTTGTAACTTCTCTTTTTTGGTAAATTTTATAACAAATAAAAAAAACGACATTTTAATCAAATTGGGATAAAAAACGAATTTATCTAAAATTCGAGTTATCGTAGTATAAATTGTTGGTGTCAAGATGATCGCACCCAAAAAACATCATCTTAATTTTATTGATCTACAAGTTCACAATTTTGTAACTAGATGGCGTTAATATCGTTTCAGATCGCGGAACTTAATTGGCATATCGGTTAAAATAAATAAATGCTTGAAATAGGTCGTCCAAAAATGAATCAATAGATGATCGCCTAAATCTCACCCAAAATATATGCACACAACTTAATTTTACCGCTTTACAAGTTTATATTTTTGTTAGTAGATGGCGTAATCATCGTTTTAGATCGCGCTATGGTTTCGTTCACAAAATGTCGCAACCTAATCTAATGGGAGTTACATTTGTGATTAATGCATCGTTGATTATTATTTTACTTTATTTGACTTACTGAATATACTTAAGGACAATTGATATGTATTCTTTGATTTTTGCTTGATGATATCGGGTCCTTTTTGTAAATGACAGTAGCAAAGTAGTCTTTCATTTATTTCTTAGTAAGGTTATTTATAGGTTAGGTTTTATTCAATTTATATTGCTTATTTGTTTCAAAAATTATATTTTTTAGATTAAGCTAGAAGTAAGTAGTTACATTGGTCATCATTCAAAATTGTCGCGGACAAAGTCGCGGGCACCGGCTAGTACATAATATTATCTCAATTGCGTTTAAGATATTTACAAAAAATAATTGTTTTTTTTTACATGCTAAGTCAATAACTAAACCGATATCATTGATGAAATAACATAGTATAGTATATAAATCTATTTTAATTATTAAAGACAAATAAATTATACAAATAATTTTAAATCAATGTTTTAATATTAATTATGTCGACTTTATTTTATTACAATGTAGCTGTGCCCCGCGGTGTTACTCGCGTTAAATTTTATAAATTTTCTTTGCTATAAACCTCACGGAGACCGAGACCTTTCCAACGAATGCAAAACTGTGGAAATCGGTTCGTGCGTTCTGGAGTTATAGCGTCAGGAAGGAAAACTCGACTTATTTTTATATAGTAGATTCGACAGTACTAATTCAAAAGTATTGAGTCCAATATTCTTGACTTTAAACGGCGTTCGTTCGTGTGTAGACGACATTTACTTCACAAATCTAATTAAACCTACATATTGATACGAAAATATTTTCATTTTTAATTTGCACACTACCAGTTCGAGTTGGTTCCGTAGTAGCGGCGAAATCGTTGGCAGTCTGTGGAGAATTCCACAGGCTGCGGGAAATTTAAGCTTATTGAGGAATTTGTGGGCTGCACTGATGGCGGATTTTCAAATAATCCTGCTTCGGTGTGAGTAACCAACAATAACTTTTCGCCTTTATTACAGTTTACGTTTAATTAATAATTACTGTTTAAAAATTTAAAACTAACTTTAACTAACTAACTTTTAGAAAAAAGACCGCACGGACGGATTAGTTCAAAATATTTTGTTGCTTTGATTACTGCATTAAACTAAGTTTATGTATTGCATTGTGAGCTTGACAAGTACAAGTGTATGTAAATACCAAAGTGCTGACTAAATTTCATTATTTCATTAACTTTTCTGTTACCGAACTGATTGAAACTAAGTGTATATGGGACCAAACGGAAGCATCTCCAATCAATAAAAAAAAAGAATGATCAAACTCGGTTCATAGTGCTAATTATTAAAACTGGGACTGATACCCTAATGTGGCTTCCCAAGCACGATGACGTTCAGAATTTAATCTACTTCCCATCTATAGACGGCCGGCGTGGTAATGTGCTTAACCTCGCGGATCAATTACGGACCGGTGAAATCAACCGGCTATCAACGCGTAATTATGTAATGGTGTTGATTCGAATGTGTTTCACACTAGTCTTGTCCAATAGTAGGTATATTTTAAGTTTCTACTATCTTTAGAAAAAGTCGTTAAAATTAGATCGCTGTTAAGGTTTTTCCGAGAGATCACAAAAAAAGGAGTGAAACGAGCTTTTCATCTTGCCCACGCTATCGTACTTCTTTTTAAGTCAAGGCTGTATTAAATCCCTGTATCGCGGGAACTTTACAAACACAATTTACGGACACCAAGTACAACCAGACTCAGAACAACAATAAGATAAATACGAACGCACGCCATAGGTATGGGGTACATGAGAAAATAATTACAATATAAACATGTATAATAGGCGGTCTTATCCCAATCAGCGATCTCTTCTAGACAGACAACCTTAGATTGGACTGGAGAGGATGAGTATTTTAAAAAGACAATTTATTGTGTCACATAAACTGTACTGTCCGGGACTCGAGCTTGTACCACGAGAAGGCCGAGATAGTAGTTATATCGTTCGCATGCGAATTTCCGAGTTATCAGTATTCAGGTTAATTCAGCTTGCGTTGTAAATACGGTCAGCTGCACAAATTATATATAGAAGTAAAACTTCAATGGACAAGGGGAAAAACGAATCGCAACGGACAATTAGAAAAACGAGACGCAAAATACTTTAATAACTCTGTAACGCTTTTTTTTCCTTATAGCCCCCGCCCCCCCCTCTGTCTATTTAGAAGTTGAAGCTTCAAAAACACACGAGTCACTAACTGCGAGCTAGACTTATATCTTTATTGAAAACACTTTAAAAAAAAGTCTTAAATTCCCTTGCAATATTCTAAAAACCTAACGTTCTTTCTTTATATCACCTCTGTGTCCGCTTATCTTTAGGTCCAGCTAAGGGTCATAGCTGGGGGCTAATGAGTTACTCAATGAGTGAGCTAGAAGTACTTTCCTGACTGTACTAGATTGGCCATCGACACCCACGGGAAATGAAGGGTGCCCTACAGATAACAGAATGCGTACAATATCCGATAGCCCAATGATAACAAATAATAATAACTAACCTAGTTACTCCATGTAAATAATGTCGTTATACAATTGTGCCCACCCACGCGGCATTATGTAGGTGCCATGTGGAAATAATCCTTATAAAACCCAACATCGTATAACGCCTTGTTTAAGAAAATCATCATTATACATTGTTAGAAAAGAGCAATGGAGAGGGCTATGCTCGGAGATTTCCTGCAAGATCGAAATAGAGATGTCGAAATTTTCACGCTGACCATAGAACCCCACATAACCCGAAGAATAGCCAAGCTGAAGTGGCTGTGGCGGGGTACATAGCTCGTAGAACCGATGGCCGTTGGGGCAGAAGAAAGGTTCTCGAATGGCGAATTCGAAGTGAAAGATGTAGCATGGCTAAGCCCCATAAAGATGGGCAGATGATCCTGTGAGGGCCGCTGGATGCGGATAGCGCAAGACCGGCAATTGTGAAGATCTTTGGGGGAAGCCTTAGTCCAGCAGTGTACATATCGTAGATATATAATCCCCAAACAGGACAAATATTCTCCTCACACAAACATTTATTCTGGGTGAGGATCGAACCCACGATCTCTGACTTAGCAGTCAGGGTCACTAACTACTAGACAAGCCAGACCAGTCATCGTTCCCTATAGATTTCATGGAACGAGCTTTATCCGGAGAGAGATCAGGTGTGGATCGACGCCTTTACGTGTCGCCTGCCCGAAAAAACGGAGTAACGTTTTGTTGGGCCTACCCGGTAATTGAACTTTGTGCTTCGATACCTGCGGACTAAAATTGAAAGCTTCTATAGCTTAGACTAATTGACGTCCAAAAGTGCAGTTGTTATAAATAACCTTTAAATTCCGATCATGGTAATGAAAGGCGATCGCCATTGTTTTTAGTATATTATGTATTTAACACATTATTAACTATTAATAATATTATAATAATTAAATTTTCCAGATCTATAATGTGGGGTGATTAATCATTTAAATGTCAGTTAAAAATTACGTAACTTGACACGACAAAGTCAAATAGGGCAAAATAGAAATACGTCCATTGATTCACTCATACAAAAAAGTCGTAGGGGTTACATCTATTCTAGGAAACATATTTTAGCAATGAGATATTATTGTATAATATATACCTAATTTATATTTTTTTACAGTATCGCCTTATATATTATCATGTATTCGACTTTCAAGTACAAAACACCCACGTCTTTCGCCCACGTTGGACTTTTTAGAATTGCGAGTACTCTTAATCCTAATATTTGATAATATTAGGATTGGAGACGTAACGTTCTAGCAATATTAATTGTCTTACATTTTGCTTTGGGTTCCGTAGTTAAAAGTGAAAAATCGGGTCTCATACCCAATCGATTTTTTATTATTATTATTATACATATATATTTCTTTTTATTATTTTTATAGATGTCAACGCCCGCACTAGGTAATCTGATCCCTGTGTCGCGGGGTACTTTACAAACATTTAACAGGCGGACACAAATTACATCCAGACTCAGAACAACTATTTATGGGTCACACAATTAGTTGTCTGGCGCAGGACTCGAACCCGCGAACATGAGAGTGATGGAATAGAAAGTGCACCTCTGTTTCCCCAATTGAAAGTGATCCATATGCTTTTGTGATAAAGTTGAAAATCTATAAAAGAAATTTAACAGATTGGGGTAGCTGGATGTAATGGCGTCTGTATATTGGCGTTCTACATATATAGAAAAGCGGTCACAGAAACACCGATATCAATGAGAGGTCAAAAAGTGTTTAAGCTGAATCAAATGGGATGGGCTTCTTTCTCATAGCTCGTTTTGTTTTAAAAGAATAATAGAATGAAATATAGATACCGATATCAGTTATATTAGTTATGCAATGAAAACTGATAACTTTATTATAGTTGAATCTAATAGGTTTTTGATTAAAGATATTTTATTAAACTAGGCCAAGGTTAAAGAAAATTCGTATAGTAGGTTATTCCCATTCCTATATGATTGCTATTAGCTATCTTGGCTGGTTTTGTTCCCAGGTTCCCAGTTATTAGGTATATGCCTGGGAATAAAACGATCCGAGATAGCTAATAACAATGATATAAATATTATATACACCACACAATTAGTAAGCGTTCAGTTACCCCTCCTACGGAATCCTACTTTATGTGTAAATCGACGCTTTAGGCTACGCGCTTACTTTATTTTTAACTTATATATAGCCTTTGATAAGTTAACACACTTCAATGGAAGAGAATATTCGGTATTAAAAATAACAGGAATGGCAATGTGAATAACCTACTATACGAATTTTCTTTAACCTTGGCTTTGTTTAATAAAATATATTTAATCAAAAACCTATGAGATTTAACTATAATAAACGCCGTGTGGTTTCGGTCTAGAAAGGATGACAGGGCCACTCCATGCCTTACCGTGGGTGTCGTAAAAGGCGACTAAGGGATACACCAGGTAGTCGGGCGGCAGCGACACCTGTGTACTAGCTACGACATGCAAGTTCAATCAAACCCCCCAAATGGCAACATTATAGAAACCTTTGGGGGGGAGGCCAATATCCAGCCGTGAACGATATCAACTTGCTTTTGACGCCAGAGGTCGTGGGTTCGATTCCCACCCAGGACTAATATTTGTATGCATGAACATGTCTGCTTGTCCTGAGTCTGCGTGTAATTATCTATATAAGTATGTGTTTACAAAAGAAAAGTAGTATATGAAGTATATCAATTATCTGGTTTCCATGGTACACACTGCTTAGTTTGGGATCAGATGGCCGTGTGTAAATAATGTCCCAGAATATTATAGTTAATTATATACATTTATAGTCACGAAATAAATACGTTGATTGTATCACGCACCATCTGCGACCCATCAATTTTCGTGTAAAAACAATCGGTGCACATACACCACCGTGCTGTTTGAAGGCCAGATGGCCCTAGCTTTCTGGTAGCTAGCCAAAATAAGTTATACGGAGCCGAGCATATTAGAAATGGAAAAACGCAGAAGAAGAAGGGCGTAACACATCAATTGTATAGCTTTTAATTAACTTACTAGTTAGCTTACGAGATTTGCAGTTACTTAGGCCATTGTGCCAGGTACATATAATATAATATGCAAGCAATTTACATTTCTAAACGACATATAACTGCATAAAAGCATGGCATGAGAAAATGCGTTTAATGAAAGAATGCCCACAGCCGTCTGGCAAGTTTCTTGGAAAGGCTTAACTTCTACGTTAGAAGCTCCACGATATATCGCTAGATCTCGAGACTCGGCCGAACATCACTTTAGGCTGCTTACAAACGAACGGCTTTTGTACACTACAGTAGGTAAGACTTCGTCAAATATTTAACACTAGCTCCGCTCTGCCTTGATTTAGTAATTTACTATGTGTAAGTTGTAATTTATGCCCATTCCAAGATTTATCCAAATCCGTTCAGCCGTTTGCGTTGAATATCTAACTTACATATTAGTAGGATAATTTATATTAGAATATTATTTTTATTACTATTATATGTATTGCTATTGATTTACTTTCACTCAAATAAGAATAAATAAGTATCTACCAACGATATTTTTTGTTATATTTACTGTTTTAATTTTTCTTTATAAATACTGATTTAAACATGATTTATATGGGTCTTCCTCGAAAGCATTACCTATTGAAGAATTATCAAAATTGGTACATAAAACCGTTGAAACTGCGTAACGTACCAAAAAGCAGTGGAGTTGATAACCTCCTTCTCTTTGGAATCTGTTAAAATATACAGTCGTATAGATACGGTCCTTACTGAAGTCGGTCTATAACAGTAGACAAACAGACTTTCTTATTTACATTATTAATACTGCTGGAAATTTATTGACTGCTTCGTAGGTCTAACGGTAGGCATGTTCAAACGCAGATTCAAAAATCCTGTGAATAAATCAGGTTCAAAGAGTGTTACTGTGATTTTTCTCGCAGTGACAGTGAGCACGTTAACTACGGCATATGTGCAGGCAAATACCGCCAAGAGTACTATTATTATGTGTATGGTAAAGCAAATTTATTCGTGTACATGTGGCCTAGCTTTACGAATTCTGGGCAACCGTCGCCGCGTCAAGTCGCGTCGCCCCATACGATACACGGGAGCATGTTGATACGGCACATATTTATCGCCTAACTGATTGTTTACTTTCACAGATAAAGATACTTTGAAGCTTTGCTAACAATGGCCCCTATTATATGCAATACCCACTAAACTAAATTTATTCGTGTACATGTGGCTAGCCTTACGAATTCTGGGCAACCGTAGTCGCGTCGCGCCGCCGCACACGATACATGTGAACATGTTGACACGGCACATGTTTATCCCCTTATTGATTCTTTACTTTCATAGATAAAGAGACTTTGAAGCTTGGCTCACAATGCCCCCTATTTTATGGAATACCCACTAAACTAAATTTGTTCGTGTACACGTGGCTAACCTTACAAATTCTGGGCAACCATCGTCGCGTAATAAGATAAAACCTATAGCCTTCAAATGATAAATAACTATAGTCTCTCGATGGTAAGGAGCCATTTGTGTGCGAGTCCAACTCGCACTTGGTCGGTTATTTTTGAATTAATGTAATGCAGTGCAATGTATGATGGAATCATACATAATAGAATGCACGCTGGAGATATGACGTAGTGTGCGGTAGACTAACTAAATCTTGGCATTGCATAACATATGAGAATGGCACGACTTACGAGATAATTAACCATAATTACGACCAACATTAGATTCCGATGTTGCAATGCCTAGCTATATACCAATGTGTGAATCAACGGGACATTTGTGTATGTTTTAATAAATTTAAACTATTTTAAATTATGAAATACCCCCTCCAATCTTCAATCAGATAAGCTGCTCGTAGAGTGACCGTTGCCCAAAATATCCCAAAAAGTCGATCATCATGAATCTCCACGTCAGCAACCGTTCTGAGTTCGAGTCTCGGACCCAAAAGTTTTTATTCACAGAGACTTTAAAAAACGCTTGTTAATAGTCTGAATATGAATAGTATTATAAATTAACTATAGATATTTAATTCTACGTACAAGTAGATTATTCGATCGTGACTTATGTATATCTGATCAAGAAGAATATAATTTCAGATAATAATGCTTTAGTTAAATAGGGATTTCTGTAAGTAATTGTCAAATTGTTTATTTATGATTTTTAAATATCAATTGGCAATAGCTATAGTTTCATGTAGATATATTTAACTACGTTTTGTCTAAATGGTACTGTTTATATTGAGGAAATAATTGAATATTATTATTACGAGGAAACTTGGGTGTATAACGACGGTCGCGTTTTAAAATTACCATCGGATTCAATGCGTCCCAACTGAGAAGACCCAGCGAAACAAACAAGCAGGTAGTTCATAACTGAATCGTCTGTAATAAAATGATGTCAGCCAAAGTTTAAGGTAGGTAGGGCACAGCGTTCATTCGGTCAAAGAGCAGCCCGACTAGGGAATTACCTCCACCTTACAGAAGCATTCCTTAATAATAACATTAATAACTTTAATGTTGTATTTTTGAGTGTGAGTAAGGTCGCCAGTGCTCATCGGGGTGGGGCGAAGGGTCAGCAACGCTTGTTTACTGACTCTTTTAAAGGTCGGCAACGCCCCCGTGACTTTTTTGATGTTGCGAGTGTACATGGGCGCGGAGATCACTTACCATCAGGTGAACCGTCATTTGTCAACCTATGACATAAAAAAAATCTATTGTACAGTAATAATAAGACTGAGCTCTAGCCATTAGAATGCGTTAATTATATCTTATACTGGTTTCCACATCATTTCTTAAACAGATTGTGTTTGCTGGGATAGAAAGTGTTAATAGCTATAGGCCCTGTTCAGTTAACTAAGAACCCGACTGTACCTAATCCCGAATAGGAGGACGATTCTCCTACTTTGAGTGCTCAACCAGCGACAAATGTTAAACCATTTATTGAAGCAGTTCTCGAGCTTGAAGCTTGTTTAGTTCTTGAGAAATAAGCACGTTAGATGGTGTCGCGTGTCTTATTTAATGTTCCAACTTATTCACGCTCTCAATTTTCGTGTAAGTACAAGACTTCTCACAAAATCTTTCAGTTATACACTTACTGAAGTGCGCATTGTATGATGTTTGAATAATTACTGTCATTTGTAAATCTTTACTGATATTATAAATGCGAAAATAACTCTGTCTGTTAGTCGCGCTTTCACGTCTAAACTACTGAACCGATTTAAATGAAATTTGGTACCCATATAATCTAGAACCTGAGAAAAAAAGTAGCCTATGTTCTTAGGCTAGTTTTTAATGTGGAAAAAGGTTGTAAGGTGTTAAACGGGGGGGATGAAAGTTTTATGGAAGTGTCGTCATTTTTAAAGCTTGAAGCTTGAAATATATTTTTTAGGCTGTTGGTTCGAAATAAACAAATGATGCATTCAAAGTTTGTAAAAGATTAAATAAAAAAAATATGCCTAAGTGTGCTTACCTGAACGGAGAGATACTGATTCTCGAATACTTTCCAAAGACACTATTCTACGCGGACGTCGTAGCGTCTCAGCAGGTTTTAAATACTTGGGTCTTTTAATTTACTACTACTTTCAATTCGTAGCTCCCCTCGTCTTAAATACATATGGTATCAGATCTTACCGTCATTTTGCCTCGCTGAGCAGTTGACCTCACTCACGCCCAGGAACACAACAAAATAATACCGAGACAGTCTTACGTGCTACTTATAGAGCATACGTAAAAGCACTGCTTTACCTATCTTGAACTATTATCCGTGATAGTGCCACTTAGCACCGCCTTGCAGTAAGCCCGTCCTTCTTAAATTAATGATGTCCAACAAAACTCTTGTTCGCACGGATTACAATGCAGCCAATCAGATCATGCCAGGCGCAACACGAACCAATAGCAACACTTTAGTACTCAAGAGAGAAAGTTACACCACCCCATTGACACGAACCTGGTGCAACTATCCAAGCTACCGGTAGGTCAAAAAGGCTACTAATATAAACCACGTTAGAAACCAGAGGTATATCCATAATATAGCACAGCAAACAAGCAGACTTGCCTGCTCGCAAATTACTTGTCCAATCCATATTCTGACATAATTATTTTTATTGACGGGCTGGTTGGCGTGGTTAGTAGATAGGTACTTGCTTTTCCAGCAAGTATCTACTAACTACGTGGGGTCGATTTCCACCCAGGACAGATATTTGTGTGCATGAATATGTTTCTTTGTCCCTAGTCTGGGTGTAATTATCTATATAAGTATTTATTTACAAAAGAAAAGTAGTTTGTGTAGTAAATCAGTTATCTGGTTTCCATAGTGCAAGTTCTGCTTAGTTTGGGGTCAGATGGCCGTATTTGAATAATGTCCTAGGATATTCTTATTATATCTGTTCCGCATTATCTTCCTTTATTAGCTTATTTATTCATATTATAATAATCCAGCCAGCGACATAAAGAGACTTAATTATAAAAACATCCAAAAGGTTGTTATTACCTACATATTTTGTGCTACCTGTTTATAACATGATCACTATATTAAGGATGATTAAGTTTGGGAGTCAATATTTCAATGAAAATTTTAGTACTCAGAGCTTATGTCTCTGAGTACTAACATTTTCTCATTTATGGCCATATCTTATTGAAAACCAGTTTATGCATACTAATTGTATTTAAAAGAAAATAAAGGCTACTATTTGTCTTCTAGCTAAACAAACAATGAATAGAATAATCATAATCAAAACAGGTATAGTAAGCAAGTTAGTTAAACTAGGACGAAACGATATCGTAAGACAAGCGCATTGCGTGCACGCATTGCGCGCAACTCCACGCAAGCGCGTAACGGTAAGCATGCCGGATGCGTTGCCCGTCCGGTAACGTCACAATCTTAGAGTATCACCAGAAGTGAGGACCAATATTAGGAGTTTTATGGATATTATTTGCAGGCTTATCGAAGCATAGAAGTAAAACTTAAACTCACAATAATATTACACCGTCTTATACGAAACCTAGGACGACACACAACCTAAACACGAAGAATGGATTCTAACTAGTCAAAGAGTGACTTCATAATTTTTTAATCCAGACAATAAACATTTTGGCTGCGTTGTATTTTTATCATCAATTTATTTTGGAAATTGAAACAATACAAAATTAAAATTTGGTTTTTTTTCTCGAAGCTTCTGTTTGTTTCCTAAATGCTGTTTGATATCCATCAAATATGTCAAGATCTGAAACCATCACCATTTTATTATCAGCTTTTTCTGAGTGGTAGTGGTGGAAAGAACTAATGCAGATCTGCATTAGTTGTTTCAGACCCGATTTGGGGTGAGTAATCACTAAATTACATACATCAAATTTAAAAATAACCTACTTTCTTCCCTTTGAAGGGAAGACTATTCTCTGTTGCTTCACTGGACTCTGGGTGTTTTTATGCCGGGTGTGTTTTTAACACTTTAGTTCGGGGTTACCCTCGCTGCCACAGCAACGTGAACATATGACAGCACGGAGGGGAACGCGAACGCGAGCTCCTTAGGTACCTACTCTATCATCATACTACATCAATCAACGCACAATTGGTAAAGCGACTCGTGCCGAACGACGGGCCTTTTCCTGTGCAACATGGCTGAAACTTGTAGCACAGATTACAATTTGGACTTAGCAAGCATTGATTAATTATTTCGGCTACGGCGGCCATTTATAACGGATATTCAGCAAGATATAATTTAAAAAAATGAGAAATTATACATTTTATCGTCTAGCGGAGACAGAACTAGCGACGGCGATTGATTTCAAAATTCCATAGAAGCCTCTAGTGAAGTCTCCACTAGACGATAAAATGTATGATTTCTCATTTTTAGACAGTGGCAAACACTGAGTGAGTGCATATTAAGGAAGAAAAAGTCGCCCTTTCTCCTCCTTACTATGTGTTCCATATGACAGTGGGTAACCCCACTTCTTCTTCCACATCTTTCTCCTCTTTGACGATATCTTCGGAAACACGAACAAGAGATCCGGCTTATTTAAGATCTTCCTTTCGATGTTTGATCTGTAGCGCCAAATTACCTAGACTACCTAAGTCTGGTGGGCACCTACAGCCTACTTTTAGCATCTTGTCGGCAATATCACAAATACCTAAACTTCCTCGCACGCGTTCCTCGTGCGAGTCCTTTAATATTGATAAAATGATTAATGAAGAATTAATAGCGTAGTAAAAACCGTAATGTTACTTTTATGTATAATCGCATTAAATTAAACGGCCATACTTCTTCCGACGAATACACAATTAGATTCAAGTACAATCTTACAAGAATATAACATTTTATTTGTATTCATACAAAATGAAGAGCGTAGTTAACATTTCGTCTGTCCCGTCATGAATCCACAATTAGTTTCGACATCTGTTTATCATACGACAAGCGGCAGTGAACCATTGTCCGCTAGCTATGTCCGTGCGCAATATTATGTTTACCTAGTAGTTATCTACTAGAAGTACCGGCTTACTGATCGATCGACCCATTTACGAGGACTTGATTCTCAAACGGGTTCGTGCTGATAAACATCACTTATATTTTATGGGTCATAATATAATTTATTAACTGCCTATTTAGTAAAGTTTATTTTAACCTGAATTCCAGTTAAAAGCCTTCAATTGTCTGTTAAATAATCTAAAGTGAGTCTTATTAGGTTATCGAAATTTATTATTCTCTTTCTAACACATTCCTTTTGGAATGTTGGCGCCATCTATCGGTATAACTTATCAACTACTCGAATCATATGTCCATATTACACGTGGATGTTTCTATTAAGTAGAGACCACATTCGTTTAAACATTTTAAAATGTTATTCTGAAAATAACAAATTTACGAATTTATTTTCAAGCTTAATAAAAAAAATTATTTATCCTTTATCCATAAAAGTATTATAATAAGGTTTCACTTCGTTTTTAATCGGCTAATGTCCGTAGATTATCGGGTTAGTACTAGGCTTGCAGTGAGCAATAGGAAGCCGGCATAAGTTCACAGGTCAAGGAGGTTTGCGCCGACGACGCTGCCGTTGCCGCGGGTCGAGGACCGCGACGCGCCGCCCGCTCGCACTGGGTTCCGTTACTCTACTCCTCATAATCGTAATATCCTGGTACCTTTATATTCAAAGCAATTCGGGCTAAATCTACACTGGTTCTGATTGAGATCGACGCGCGCTATATCGCTAAACAAACTGTTAAATCACTTAATCGTTGTTTGTAGGTCGACGATGATGGAATGGACAACTCCCTCTACCATGTTGTACTGTTTACTAGCAGTTTAGTGTGCTCCAGATTTAGACACGAGTAATTTAATAATAGTTTGACTAATGTTGGTTTTTATGAATGGTCGACTGGAATTATAGATAGAGTACACTTTATTGCACCAAAAGAAAGAATACATGACTTACAAATAGGCAAATACAGCTACAATCGGCGGTCTTATCGCTTTGTAGCAATCTCTTTAAGCATTTTGTGGACTAGGAAAAAAGTAATACAGAAAAGGCGGTAGTTGTAAGTGTACTGTCAAATATTCAAATGCATCGTTCAAATCTTGGGTTAAGCCAAAAAATTTTAATGGGATTATTATGATGATGAATTTGAGAGTTTTAGTCGCCAGGAAGACCTCCACCTGACCTCTTTCTAGTCATATTTTATCATGATAATTAAAGAATAGAGAGTTCTCCTGTGTGTACTATTATATGTACTATATTCTGTCTACGTTTAGGCTGCCATTGCCGAAATGCGACCAGGAGGATATTATTTGTTTGCTGTGTGCGTGGGAACGGAACATCGAGCACAGCGTACTGTGGAGTAGCTTATCTTGAAATATCGCCGCTGACAGCCCCAGTCGCGACACGGCCGCGGCCGTCCGTGGAAAATTGTTAGCCTCAAGAACCATTAATTTTATTGAACTTACCAACTTCACTTACTTTTAATGCCACATTTTAGCTGTAACAATAAATCCTTTAAGTTTTGATTTGATTACTACTACCATCTTGGTTGTTAATTTGGCCAATGACGAAGTAATTTTAGTGCCATTTGCGAAAGGTTTTAGTGGGAACGCAGTCGTGCCGAACTGACTGTAATTACTTAAGTGGGGGAGATAATTATTCAAATACCATATTTAGTGGTTAGTTTATGTTGGCGCTATGGCAACACTGGCTGTTTATCGTGCACGCTTGATTCGCTGTCATCTCGAGGTGACATCATCGTTGGTTTGGCTGATATTATTATTGTTTGTATGAGTGAATTATCAAGTGAAGCTTGTTTTGCGAATTATGAGCAAAAACGAGTTTTGTTTCAGCTATCAGACCGTATGGATCGATTCTTCAGACAGATCTTGAATTTTAAGGTCCAGAATTTGACGCGTTGTGATATTGGTTGAATATTTAGATGAATTGACAGCACTTTCCAACTATGAAATTGTGAGATTTCATATTTCAAAACATTTAAAACAATTTTTTACTTACCTTCACCGGACAATAGACGCTCAAGTCTGGAGTCTGCCTTGGAGGGTGGTGGACCCCAATGTGGGTGCACCACATTGGGGTTTGAGCCTCTGGGTGGTTACTGACGGGACCTTGGCCGGGCCCTTGGACCTGGTTTACTTGAGAGGGTCACAACTTTTAGGGACTGTTTGTAAAGTAAGACACAGGGATTAGATTCCCTAGTGTGGGCGTTTTATTTAAATATATCGACGGTGAAGTGTCAATATCTGCTAACTACTGAAATAAACACACATGAAAATCACCTGTAATATTCACTGATATCAGTTACTTTCAAGCTCAAATTCGTGTGTTCAATTTGACGTAGTTAGAAGATATTGACTCTTCACCGTCGATATATATTATACACACACACACACACACACATTTGTATTTCTTGTAAAAACATTAATTTACAAAAAGAAAACCTTCTAGGTACTGTATAGTAATTTGCGGTACAGAATAGCGTAGATCGTCTTCGGAATCTCATCGACCATACAATGTATCCAGGTAATAGCGGAAATCTATGTACAGGAAGCCGTTTTAAAATACAATTACTTATTTATAATAACTTCTACTCATGCGTTTGTAACTTGGTAAAAGAAACAAGCTGAATGCATTAAAGATTGTAAGTAAGTAGGTGGAAGTTGGCGGATGTCCAGCGGCGGCGCCATGGGCGTACGAGTGCTGGAGGAAATTTGAAAGCGTTGCGAATTGGCTACATGTTTAATAAACTCCATTATTGTCATGGCCGCCGATCGGTGTGATAGATGGCCGACACGCTCTGTTCGTTGCGTAGGTACAGACGCCGGCACATCCAGCTACCCCAATCTGTCGAATTCCTTTTATAGATTTTCAACTTTATCACCTAAGCATTCGGTTCACTTTCAATTGGGGAAATTTTACAGATTGGGGAGCTTGATGTGCTGGCGTCTGTACAACGTACGACATAATTACTATTTTTATTACAAGACATTGTTAGTACACTTCGATTTTGGAGGAGTGTAAGGTACTGCATAGCATAGTAACCTATCAGTTTTTAAGGTGAATGCAGCAGCTTATAATAATATTAATCTAATAACCAAGAGACGGAAAGATATTATCTGCACTAGTGCATCAGAGTCAAAGTTTATTTATACAAACAGATTTTATCCTTTTCTCGGACCATATCTTTACAATAAAATAAATAAGTCACTATCTATATATAACCTTAACAATACAAATTGTAAAAAAATTGTCAGCAATTTTTTACAAAAATTGAGCTATGATGAGACTGAGGGATTATTTAGTATTCTAAAATAAGTTAATTTTTTAAACATTATATCTTAGGTTTTTGAATTTGTATGTATAATTAAATATTGTTTAAATTTTAATAAAGAATAAGTATACCCTTTAAGCCGTTAGAACGCCTGTGGTACAGGTTTAACCTAGTACAGGCACAAATTGTCTATAGCTTAGTATTAATTATTTTTAAAGTAAGTAAATATAATTTTGTACACATTATTTCTTGAATAAAAATTTTATTATTATTATTATTATTAATCCCAAACTAGTACGATATAAGTACGGTAGTTTACCAACCACGCCAACTGGTAGTGCTTGTCTTTCACGCCGCTGGTCGTGGGTTCGATTTTCACCCAGTACAGATATTTGTGTACATGTCTGTTTGTCCTGTGTCTGGGTGTAATTTCCTATGTAAGTATGTATTTAGAAAAGAAAAAATAGTATATGTAATATATCAGTTATCAGGTTTCCATATTACATGCTCTTCTTCATCAGATGGTCGTGTGTGAATAATGTCCCAGGATATCATTATTATTATGTCCATAATATACTCTGCTTCGCTTTAAAGACTGCGCCAAGTGGGATATGGCTGCTTTTAAAATTGACCACTGTAGCTGGGAAAAGCTCGCTGAAAATAGAGTTGAATGGCGCAAAAATGTAGTGGAGGGTCGTAAGATCTGTGATGAAGCCTGGTTCGGAGTACTTGCTGATAAGAGACAGAAGCGACATGAAAGCGGCTCGGCACCAACCACCGCAAACTTCTCTTGTCAGGCCTGTGGCAGGCTATGTCGCTCTCGCATCGGTTTGTTTAGCCATCAAAAGAAATGTCTCTCAGACAATGCGCCGTAAATCGTCTGTGACAGACGCGAAAGCCATATATATATATATTCATAAAAATATTACTATCTATCGTACTATTAATGTCCAACGATTGTAGCTACAACCTGGGACCCTTCAGTCTCGTTTCTGGTCGTCTTTTTTAGAGACAGCTTCCCATTCCGTACGAAGCTTCGTTGCTACTTTAACCGTAACATATACACAATTTGTACACAATAAAGAAAATTAAGTTGTATTATTTCTTATATCCTTTTCTTGGAATGACCGGTCTAAGTCGTGCCAACTGCCAACGTATAATACATAGATTGGCTGGATTGGCGCTTTGCGAAGTCGCATATATTATGAAATCTTCAGTTCAACGCTCTCTACGAAGGAAATAATTATACCGAAGTACTGAACCATGGTGTATGAGCATACAATAATTTACTGTAGCTAATTATATACCATGTCGCATTTCCTAGTTATGTCAGAAAATGGTGCTGTCATATCTTGAGTAAATTTTACCAAAATTTAAGAATGTGGCTTCTTTTTTGCGTTTTTGAAAGAAGATATCTTAAATCCCTGGAAATCCCTGTAGAATTTTCACAGTGCGTTAGAGGCATTTGTCCAGTACTGTAATAGGATAATAATACCATGTTGCATTTCCTAGTAAAGTGTATTAGTTATGTCAGAAAATGGTAAAGTCAAAGTCAAAGTCAAGTCAAAGGTAAAGTACCTTTGACTTTTCCGTAAAAATTTTACATTTATGTGGAATCGTCATATTTTTTTTCCCTACCGTGCAGTGCATGACGTGGCAGCTACTGAGAAACACTGCCAGAAAACTCAGTAGGAATCCTTTTTTAAAATAAAATATACATACACATACACATATGGTACTGCCAGATCTTGATTTAATTTTGCCAAAAATAAAAAACGTGACTTATTTTTTTGCATTTTAAAAAGAAGATATTCTGGACATCCCTGTAGAATTTACATAGTGCGTTAGAGGCATTTGTCCAGAAATGTTATATGATAATAATCCTGTTAACTTTAAAAAATAAAATAAAACCGATTTCGACTTTTCTGTATGACAATTGATTTGAATAAAATGTACATGTATATGCCTACAGAAAGCATTTGTGATCGAATAAACAAAAAAATATATATAACATACATACCACAAAAAGATACAGTTAAATTGATAACCTCTTTCTTCTTTGATCGATCGGTTAAAAACATACAAACGACTACTTCAGTTTAATAAAAAAATAATAACATTACATATCTTTTTAACTTAATTTTTATAAAATGATAATTAGGATAATTTTAATTAATTATGTTAATTTATTTGCGCCGCCTTTGTTATTTAAAAAAGCGTTATGTTAAATAGAACCTGTTGGCTAATAATGTCTAATAATAGAACACCAACGGCTTATTATATACAATTATGTAAGTCAACAAGTTCACATTAGTAAATTTTAATAATATTAAGTATTTTCTTAAATCTTATAAAATGTAATAAATAGCAAATATTAGTTTGTTAGTCCTAGGTATGCTTTGTCCGGTTAATACAATTTACAATACAAGTTATATTAACATTTATATGAAAAAATAATTATAATTATTAATTAGACGTAAAGCAAAATTCGGCTATTTAATATGATATTGACAAGAAATATGTCACGAATGCTATCCTGACTGTGGATAAATAATAAGAATAATAATATAGTAGAATGGTATTTTATGTCATGTTTAGTCACCTTAAATACAGAATTGCTAGCAATTTGTAGTAACGTGTCTATGTTACTGGTATCATTTTTGATATTACCTACACAGAAAATTACTAAAGAAATAAAAGCGAAGTCAACTTTTCTTCTAGATAACCTTCAGGAATAAAATTTATATAGGACCATTCCAAATGAATTATCAAATTCAATTCACAAACAACTGTGTAAATTGCGTAATATCGACACGAAAAGAAAATACGGCCGACTTGATAACCTCCTTCATTTAAAATCGGCTAAAATTTATCTACCAGTTTTATTTACCCAGTTTTGGTCACATCATCATCCTTTTTTTTTTTTTTTTATTTTTTTTTATTCTATATTTATTTAGAGGCTTTTACCTTACAAAGGTATGCCAGCCTCATCATACCCTAATCTAATTAATTATTACACGTATAATCCTGATATCATCATCATCATCATCCTGATATCATCCACTGCTGGACATAGGCCTCCCCAAAGGCTTTTATATCGTTGACATTTGGAGGGGTTTGCATTCGTCTCTGCGTTTGACAGGTGAGTTACCGATCGCAGTTAGGTGTTAGTTAGTACACCGGTGGCGATGCTTCCCGACTATCTGGTGTATCCTTTAGTTACCTTTTACGACACCCACTGGATGTTATGGGGTGGCACTGTTATTCTTTCTTGGCCGGAAACCACACGGCAACATTAACACAAATGTATAAATATTTATGTGTCTACCTATACAGTCAATGGCAAAAGTAAATTATCAAAATTGGAAGAGACGTTTTCATCATAATCATATCAGCCAAAGTACGTCCATTGCTGGACAAAAGCCTTCCCAAACAAAGGGGGATATGCCATAATCGCCACGCTTGGCTGACGGGTTATCGATCGACGAGACGTTTTGGTTTATGAAAATTATGTATAACGGGCGGCAAGATCAGTATCTAATATTTTTTACACTTAACACTTAGGCACTTTAGAACATTTCCCCACCACACTATTTTCAAGCAATTGATAATTAGTGTTGAATTTCTTGTGCCCCGCGGTGTTACTCGCGTTAAATTCTATAAATTTTCTTTGCTATAAACCTCACGGAGCCCGGGACCTTTCCAACGAATGCAAGACCGTGGAAATCGGTTCGTGCGTTCTGGAGTTATAGCGTCAGGAAGGAAAACCCGACTTATTTTTATATAGTAGACTACTAAATAATAGAATAGTATTACAAAAACAATTCACAGAGCATTACTGGCGCGGTGGCGCTTATCGTTATTGTAAATCAAAGAATCCACCTACGTAACTATTAAGTTTTTCAGTATCACAAAAACACTCCATTGTTATCTTCCTAACACACTGAATGTTACAAACGAAATCTAAAATTGATCTTTATATTTTTTGCGCAATCAAAATAAGCAAACAAGTGTCTAGTGCAATTATGGCGCCGTTCCTCAAGCTATGAGACACTTGATAACATGTTCTGCGTACTGTAATTCTCGCGCGTTACAACATGCTGAACTACTCGTAGCAACTAATCTGGACTGACTTTATGTTACGGCTAGTTATACCGTAGCCTATAGACCCTTGCAATGACCAGAGATAATGATACACCCATGCATTGGTGTCTCGAATGTCTCTTCTCTGATGAAGCTGGGCAACCTTACTGTGTTACTAATGTTAAAAAAAATAATTGTGTCGATACAAAAAAAAAATTGTTTGTTTTTACTGAATAAATATATATGACTATGACTAACTCATAGAACGGAGTCTGGCTATTCTAGACTGAAAAAACACAATTTAATTAACGTGAAAATATTTTAATCTATTTTGTCTCAACATAGAGTCTTTATCACTAAAGACTGGGAATTAAGTCTACGTCTCACCCCTCAAGCCCCTGCGCCTACCTAACTTTTGACCGTATGCATTGCCGACTCAAATGCCCCTTTTCTGATGAAGCCTGTTATTCCTGATGAAGCCTGTAAACCTTACTAATGTACGGAACATAACCTTCCGCTCACCATAGCATTGCTGACTGGAATTTCACTTCTCTGATGAATCCTGGCAACTTAGTCGCGGAATGCAACGTTATCTTTGACCATATGCATTCCTGAATGCCCCTTTCGTGATAAAGCTTGGCAACCTTTCTGCGGTACCTAAGTATTCTGCAGTATTACCCCAGTCGGGCTGTTGTTATTATGACTGCAATATCCTGCATAATGGAGCTACTTGATTTGTGGTATTGCTCTTTCTCTTCCCTCTTCCATCATGAGCTCCGGTAGCCTTACTAACATCCTGGATCTCAGTATTAACATAATAATACTCCATACACTTGCAACCTATTCTGTAAGGAGGATCACCCCCAGTTGAACTGTGCAGAAACACGTGTGGCGCAGCGGCTAAGACAGTCGCCTCGCCGCTTCGTGTCGCCGGTTCATCCCGCGCCGGACAACTATTTCTGTGACCCATAAATAGTTGTTCTGAGTCTGGATGCATTTTGTGTCCGTCTATTATATGTTTGTATAGTACCCCGCGACACAGGTTTTAGATTCCCTAGTGCGGGTGTTGTCTTTTTAAAGAAAATAGAAACTATTCCTAGAGCGAAAAAGAACGTACGTCTTATTTCATTTAAAGGTTGCAAAAGCTTAGCGCTGCCCATGTTTCATGTGTATGGTGGCTATCCAAACCTCCGGACATGGTAGTATTCGTCAACAAAGTTATTCAAAACACCCTCTTTTGAATAATTGCAGTAACATATTTCCAGACCAGCAATGTTGATTGTCGTAGCGATATATATAAAACGGGCTATTAAATAGGTAGTAAGTTACTGTTGTGAGTGTGGAGGCGTAATAAATTTGACAAATCGCCTCTGTTATAGCAATAACTGTTTCAGGACTTACTTACCGAGTAAAAAATGTTTGTATGCTCTGTATTGTCACAATTGTCGGCTAAAGCCGGTTATAGCATAGAAAAAGCGACTGCCTGCAACTATAAATTCGAAATATTTGCACAGTTATTTTATAATCGGCTAAAAACGTGAATATGATTACAAATTTGTGTTATATTTTTTAACCGGCTTGAAATAAATTTTCTGTGGACTGTGTGAATGTTATGTGATTTCTCCGTATTTGATCATTCTTCTTTTGTTCCATAGGGAATGATTTTTTGTGATCCTAGTATTAGATCGGAAACAGGCAGTTTTGTCATTTGGATGTGCTAAGCATGCTCTGATAAATTTGAATTTCTTAAGTCATGTTAAATACAGTATCACCTGTACTATTATCCAAATATTCCAGAATAAACAAGTACCAAAATTTCTAGTTACATACAAATCCGAAAAGACACTACCCGATTTACCTTACAAAAAAAAAATATAATTTTTAACTATACTTTGAAGTAAAAGTTGATCACAAAAAAAGATTCAAATACTTCTCCTCGATCTAGAAAAGCAGTTAATTTTAAATACGTATATACATATATTGTAAAAACAATATAATCTTGTATAATTTTGTCTCGGTTTTTGCCAGAAAAATCCTAATGACATATTTTGGCTCGAATTTGGATTTATACCCTGGAATTACTCAGAAGGAATTACTTCTACTAAGAAGGTAGTCATCATTTCATCAGACATAATATGGTACAAAACTATCCGATACAATAGTTTTCCCTGAATCCTAGTTACCAGTACTAGGATTCAGGCAACCAATGAATGGGATGAATGTAAAATAGTTGGCAGAAATTTACATTTTGATTGGAAATTCTAAGGATGTTCCATTCGAATTTCCTTGTGAAATGGAGAAAAGTTAATTCATAGTTTGCTAACAAACACCCTTAGGATATTATCAATGTTATGACGAAATGAGAAAACAAAGCAGTTATTTTAATTATTAGATTTCTTATAATTATTATAACGTAGCTTTTATTAATACTAACATATCGCCAAAGAAGCATGCGACTCACCTGAATATAAGGGGTTACGCTTCAAACGTAATTGAATTATTAACGAGTGGCCAATATATTTATATCATCCCCATCATCATAGCCGAAAGACATCCACTACTGGACAAAGGCCTCCCCCAAAGATCTCCACAATTCCCAGTCTTTATATAAAGCCCTGATATTTATATAAGACCCTGATATTTATATAAAGTAAAGTTATTATTCTATTATAACGATATGGATATTTGTTCTTCAATCTCTTTGCGGCGGCCAATATCTCTGCCGTTTTCCCAAATACAATGTGTCCATCTTAATTCATTGTAAGTATACCATTTAATATCTAGTATATTAAACTCATATCGTTTATTTGACGCTAATTCTATTGGATTTAATTTTCCAGAGTGCTTTAAGATGTAGACAGAGGATAAGTTTATAACTTAATAGAATAAAAAACGGGCCAATTGCTACTCGGTATCGAGAGTTTCATACTTTCTTTGTATGTATAAAAAGTATTTTTATTCATTCATCGAACACCCAAGACTAGTGCTTAGATTGTTGGAGAGTGGAGTCAGTCCCGAGATCAAATACAACGAGCGCACTACTGACTTTCCGGATTTATATGCGTTTTAGAAATTAATTATCTCGTACTAAAACGGTGAAGGAAAATTTCGTAAGCAATATGCCTGAGAGTTCTCCATAAATGTTCTTGATGGCTTGTGTAGTCTGCCAACCCGCACCAGGCCAGCGTGGTGCCCTCTGCGTGTGGCCCTTGCCCTACAGTGGAACAGTAATAGGCAGCATCATCAATATTTATTTGCTGATACATACGACGTGTCGTATGCATCTATAAAAGAGAACTAAATGGTAAATAAAATAATTCAAACTAAAGTTTAATAGATTTAAGTTATTAAACAATTTAATTAAATTTTTATAATTTTAATCTGTAATTATTTATTTTGCGATTAAGTGCTTGCGAGGCTTATAAGCGGAATTCTCGTATAAAACTAGCCCAAATAAGCTTTTAAGTAAGTAGTTACTTAGCGGTTGAAATAGAATTAAAACTATTTAAACGAGCAAAAATAAAATTATACGTGAATATTATTTTGCTGGTAGAATATAAAATTGATGACAAATAACAAAGCCTTTTCTAATAATGAAATGGACTAAGTGCGTATAAATAAAACCTTAAATTTAGATTCTTGTTTAAAGCATTTCTTTGCAACTTGAAGAAACTCTTGTATAATAATTCAAATTCATTGCATTTTAATTGTCTTTGGAGAACAATTCGTTTCTTTGTAGTAAGTTGTAGTAAAAACATATTTAAAATATATTTTTATAAGTAAGTAAGCCTTGAATATTCCGGAATAAACAGTATCCAAACTACTAATTACTGTAGGTATTATAAATAATAAGTATTGTTAAGTTTACTTTGAGCTGAGTTAAATAGATTAACTATTATTATTAATTTGATTGTTCTCAGCCCCTTAACTAACTTTGTTAAGGGGATTTAAAACGAAATTTCTGATGAACTGTCTGATATTATCATAAGTTGAAAACTCCGCGCCAAAAACACTTAAACGTAGCAGTGTGTATTTAATGTTAAAATGATGTAGTCATTAAAATTATTTTATTTAATTATACAAGTGTATTTCATAGTGGTACTTTTCATTGTGATACTTATGATCATTATTATTATTAAATGATATTTTCGCTGTGTGGCGACGGCGAAGAATATCATCACCCCATCTCATCCCGTGGGGAGCGTAGAAATCGTGCCGGTGGAATACCTACCAGAGAACGGCCTGCAGCGTTTTCTGTGAACTATATGACCTTCGAACTGCGATGGCTTACCCGTCTAGCAAGCGTGGCGATTATGGCATATCCACCCAAATCAATCCAACTCAAATCAAATCACTCTATTGTGGGAAATCTTTTGGGGGAGTCTTTGTCCAGCTGTGGACGTCATTAGGCTGACACCTTCATTATTTAATTTAATTAATTTTCAGTGTTTTATTAGGGTTCCGTAGCCAAATGGCAAAAAAACGGAACCCCTATAGATTCGCCATGTCTGTCTGTCTGTGAGTCCGTATGTCACAGCCAGTTTTTTTCCGAAACTATAAGAGCTGTACTGTTGAAACTTGGTAAGTAGATGTATTCTGTGAACCGCATTAAGATTTTCACTCAAAAATAGAAAAAGAACAATAATTTTGGGGGTTCCCCATACATAGAACAGAAACTCAAATATTTTTTTTTTCATCGTACCCCTACATCTGGGTTATCTATGGATTGGTCTTCAAAAATTATATTGAGGTTTCTAATATCATTTTTTCGAAACTGAAT
Organism: Pseudoips prasinana; assembly: GCA_951640165.1. NCBI lineage: Eukaryota > Metazoa > Arthropoda > Insecta > Lepidoptera > Nolidae > Pseudoips > Pseudoips prasinana. The sequence continues at coordinate 8,624,237 of OX621249.1, forward strand.
AGTTTGCGCGAGAGACACTTCCAAAGTGGTAAAATGAAGTTCCCCCCCCCCCCCCCCCCCCCCCTGTAACTTCTAAAATAACAGAATGATAAAACTAAAAAAAATATATGATGTACATTACCATGCAAACTAACAACGAAAATTGGTTTGATCGAGATCTAGTAATTAGTTTTATTTAATACGTCATAAATCGTCAACCGCAGTTTACCTTTCATTTAATCAACTGAAATACTTGCTGCTACGGAACCCTTCATGGGCGAGTCCGACTCGCACTTGGCCGGTTTTTTATGTTTAAAGTTGCTTAAATATTTGTTATATTATTATAATATGTAATGAAGGTTAACTCTTCGTGGACCTCTATCAGAATATCAGTGCCCTCACAATATTGCTACGTTATGTCCGTCTCGTTTCTATTTTTCAGTATCACTTTTTTTCTTTCATTGCTCTATTATACAAATTTAATAAGAGCTTTTCAGGTTAGTTGAATACCATAAATTTAAAATAAGTGTATGCAATTACAAGAAATATAGCGCCTACTAAAGCAAACACATGCAACGGGTTACACACGAAAGTATTTTTTGGTGAAATAAATTAACCAAAAAGAAGTAATAAAATTTCGCATTGGCTTGAAATGGGGTGGTGGTTTAGTGGCAAATTAATATTTTAAACGGACATGTATAGGAATGGAATCGTCAACTGTTCACTTATTTGTTAAAATTAACACTAAATTATACTTAAATGTAATAATAATGATGTAAACTTCTGACATTAAAACATATTTTGTCTTAAAATAAAGATGTTTTTAATACCAAAGTAACAAACAGATACATATAAGAAAACATTAACTCTTTTCTTTATCGTGTAAGGATTGTTTTATATGTATATACTATAGTCCGGTCAAATTAGACAAAAAAATAGGGGTAAGGTTACAATAATTCCCATTAGGCTGAAAATTGTTAGGATCGTTCATTACACTATTATAAAAGAAATGTGAAAAGTCCTCATCGATCGTGCAAAAATAATACGAGGGGTCAAAGGTCACAAAAACGGGTTTTTCGCGATTTTCAGCAAATCGGTAAGTTTTATCATTAAATTAGCTGAGACAAAATTAATATATATAATACCATGAATTGTTTTTTCTAAACTTACATTATCAAGAGAAATGATTTGATGTTTTGTATGTATGTTTATAAAATTAAAAAGTACTAAACTGGTTTTGAAAAACGATCACCTCAAGACAGCTACATTATCGCAAGAAACATGGGCTGTATTTTTTTCACTAACTTATTTCTCCCTCTCAACTACCGTTCGCCTCGCCCGATCACACACTCGTCACGCATTCATCAGCTTACTCCTCAAGTCCAGCGTGGGAAAAGTAGTTTTATTTCAAGAGGCAAATGGGTGTTTGGTATCATTGTAGCGTAAACTTCCCTTAAGTGACACTTTCAACAAGTATTATCCCTTTTATACCACTTGTCCCCTTTATAGGTACAATTCTAAACTGAAAATTCATTTGATAATCTTATGAATAGGTAATCGGTATACATGACCTTTGGGGGCTTATTTGAAACAAGCTTCTAATCATATTCGGTCGTAATTGCGCTGTTTCATGTCTTAGTAATTGCATTACGGTATGATATTAGGGCGACAAAGCGACATGAGCACAGATTATAGCACTATACCGACAGAAAATAGACTATGGAAAAAATATATTTACAGACTAGCTGTGCCCGCGGTTTTACCCGCGTTAAACTTTATAAATTATCACAGCTCCACCCCCGTAGGTGATAGCGTGATAATATGTAGCCTATATGTTGACCTGACCCCTTAGTAATATTCATGCTAAATTTTAAGTAAATCCATGCAGTACTTTTTGAGTTTAGCCCGGACATACATACAGACAGACAGACAAAAATTCAAAAAACTATATTTTTGGCTTCGATATCGATGGTATATCAAGTCCCAAGTATCCTTTTAAAAAAATATTCAATGTACAGTTTTGACTTTCCTACGATTTTATTATATGTATAGATTAGCCTTTTGGTTTACGGCACTGAAAAAATAACAGGTCCCCCCATAGCACATCCCGTGGGTGTCGTAAAAGGCGACTAGGGGATACACCAGGTAGTCAGGCAGCAGCGCCTTCTGTGTACTAGCTGGTACCTAACTGCGGTCGCCAACTCGCATACTAGGCAGGGTGACTACAGCAAATCCCTCCAAATGGCAATGCTACGGAAGCTTTTGGGGATGGTCTGTGTCCAGCTGTAGACGATATCAGGGGCTCTACCGGCTAAATCGCCAAACATCGATTTCTTAAATGGCGTTCAAATAAATAAAGCTTAAAAATAACTTAATCAATCGTTAAATCGACTTCAACGTTGGCAATCGATTCCGGACCATTTATGACGTCACATGTGCTCATGGAAGCCGATTTAACGATTGATTACGTCATTTTTAACCTTTATTTATTTGAACGCCATTTAAGTAATCGATGTTCGGTGACTTAGCCGGTACAGCCGCAGGCTGATAATGATTTACATTTAACAGGAATATTTGGCAAACGCCGTGATTCAGTTGGTAGTGAATCTGCCATCTGATACATTGGTTGGGGGTTCGATTCTCGCACAAGGCAAATGTTTGTGCTAATGAACACAAATATCGTTCTGGGTGTTTACAGTGTATACTATGTATATATTGACAAAAATTGTTCAGTATTTATATCTGTTGTCTAGTATCCATAGTACAAGCTTTGCTTAGCCAGGGCTAGATGGCTCTGTGTGATATTTCCATGAGATTTATAATTTATATGATACAGATTTTGTTCAAAATGGTCGTTGATAAGAAAAGTTGAAGTCGGTACTATGTTTTTTAACAGTCTCAAAATGAAATAGTCCATCATGCCGATTGTAGTACAGAAATTAGATTGGCCTCTTGGTGATCCTAACTGTTAAACCAGAGGTCGTGGGTTTGATCCCCACCCAGGACAAAATAATAGCGTGAGCACGATTATTTGCTATGTGTCTGGGTGTTATTGATATGTAATACGTGTATATTCATAAATATATAATAATGTTTATCAGTTGCCTAGTTTGGGATCAGATCACCAAATCGGAGACGTTCTTAAGAAAGGGCAGGTCAGAAGTACCCTAAACCGGCGAGCATGCATGAACAATATAATGAAATCCGTTGTCTCTGCCTACCCCTCTGGGAAAGAAACAGGCGTGAGTCTATGTATAAATATCTGATTTGCAAATCACCTGCTTAGCGAAAGTGGAGTTTACATATGGTAGCAAAATGTATAATAGTAGTTTATCGTTAGTGTGCGGAATCGAAAGCTGCAAGGTCGGTGACGGCGACCAGACTGGTTGGGGCACTTCCATCCAGTTTTAACGATCCTGACCGTTCACATTCACAACGTATTCTTTGATATCCTATTTTCTTATTATTTTATACCAGTGACTAGCCCCGGTTGATAGATATAAAGATAAATTAGTATTATGAGTTATAATAATGAGTTTTTGGTACCTTGTGGGTGATATTATAGTCATTTAAGTAAGGTATTCTAATTTTAATCAAAATAAAAAACGGCCCATGTTACTCGTTAATAATGTATTTTGCTACAGGTGAAATAATTATTATAATCAATTAAGTAGTTTTTGAATTTTATCCATTAAAAACAAACAGACACACACATAATATATTTCTAATAACTTTTAATCTTTAAATGTTGTTATTTAATACGTCGAAGGTAGTCGTTTCGCTACTACCTCGGCGCCTTTGTGTTTCGGGTTTGATCTACGCCCAGGGGTTCTACAGGCTAAGTCACTGAACATCGATTTCTTAAAATTTCGCTTAAATGGCGTTCAAATTAATAAAGGTTAAAAATGACTTAATCAATCGTTAAATCAGCTTCCATGACATGTGACGTCATAAATACTCCGGCATCGATTGTCAAAGTTGAAGCCGATGTAACGATTGATTACGTCATTTTTTATCTTTATTTATTTAACGCCATTTAAGAAATCGATGTTCGGTGACTTAGCCGGTAGAGCCCTAGGCTGATAATGATTTACATTTAACAGGAATGCTTTCGCACTATTTGACAAACGCCGTGATTCAGTTGTTAGTGAAACTGCCATCTGATACATTGGTTGGGGGTTCGATTCTCGCACAAGGCAAATATTTGTATTTTTTTACTCGAATATCGGTATGGGTGTTTACTGTGTATACTATGTATATATTGACAAAAAGTATATCTATCTGTTGTGTAGTATCCATAGTACAAGCTTGGCTTAGCTAGGGCTAGATGGCTCTGTGCGATATTTCCATGACATTTATTATTTATTTGATACAAATAAATAATAAATACCCTACAACTAACAACTGTATGGTCCGTTAATGGTTGTTTAGATTCGAGTGTGATTTCTGTCCGTTAATTCTATGCCAGAAACTTGAAATAGAATATGATTTAATTTCTATTATCATTATAGCCACAATATTTATCTTTCGCAAATGTCAGCAAGCCACTGTAGTTTTTTGTACAGGTGTATCGCGGTTTAAAGCGTCTCTCCTTAAGAAGCTGACAACAGCCAAATTTGATATTTCGCCAAGAATTTAATTTACTGATAGGACCTTATACATGGCAAATCATAAATTTAACCAGCCGGTGGATCTCGAACCAGCACTCAACACAAAGAGCCTACTCCGGATTGGTAGATGGTGCTGCTTCGAGATCCGCCGGACGATTAAATTTATGATTTCGTATTTTTGAGATTAGATTAACGCTTTGCATTGCGAATAATGCTATAAAGTTCTAAATGACTGTGAGAACATAAATATTTTATTTAAACATTGGCAAATAAAAAATGTTTTCGTTGCATATAATCAAATACGTATAAAATTTGACAACGTGTCTAATTCTTTTCCTTATAACATATTCTTAATACCTTGAAAAATTAACCTTGTACACATTTTATGGTCTGCAATTCATGTTTTAGTTACATTTCCCTCTGTAACTCGCTGTAATAGTTATATAATAAGGTATTGTCAGCCTCTTAATGGTTGTTTTCATCCTCATCATCGTCTTTCAAATACACCTTATAGTACAAATTACCATGAGAACTAGTTAATGTTAATTTTATGCAAATTTTTATTCTCAGCTGCGAGTAAACATGTGTTTTTGTTGACATTATTTCTTAACTTACACTTGTTTAAAATTATATAGGTACCTACGAGAGAGACAATACAATAGAAAACTTGTTTAATTATATTCAGCCGTTCTGTTATAACAAGTACCTAGATAATATCATAGAATTAAGATATCTACTTCGTGCAGAGAATTCTATAGATCAAGACACTTAAGTAAAAAGTCACCCTCGTCGCGACTCAAAACGCGGTTCCGTACTAAAAAGGTGCAAACGAAGTTATATAAGTATCCCTCTGTTTGTCTGTCAGCGGGCTGTGTCTCGTAAACTGTTGAATTATGTTGTTTTGTAAGACTTAACTTTATGATGACAATTGTAATAGCTGAAGTAACAACAAACAATAAAAATAAAATCTAGTTAAAAACTCCTGCTAAGCCAGAGGTGTTCAATTCCCACCCAGGACAAATCTTTGTTTGATGAGCACGATATCTTTTTCTGTGTTTGGTATATTCATGTATAATATTTATACATACATAGACTCACGCCTGTTTCCCAGAGGGGTACGCAGAGACAACGGACTTCCATTTGTCACGATCCTTGCATACCTCTTTCGCTTCGTTTACTGACAATATATTCTTCAAACATGCTCGCCGGTTTAGGGTACTTCTGACCTGACCTTTCTTAGGTACGTCTCCGATTTGATCAGAGAATGTTCTACGAGGTCTTCCCCTTCCGGTTGTACCATTCACACAGGCCAGGTATACTTACTTCTTTTGTCAATATTAATCATAATATTTATGTCTAGAAAATATACAAGTATGTTTATCGTTTGTATGGTACTGGAGACTGTAATCGCAAACTAGGCAGACGCCTAGTTTTGCAATCAAATAGCAATGTGTTTGTTATCCCAAGATATTAATATTAAATTCGTCAGAGAAAGGGCGTTAGCAAAGGAATCAAATCCTACATAGCTCAAAACCCGCCGGACTATTAAATTTATTATTTCCCAATTTTGAGATCTAGACACGCGGTAGCCAATCAATTTTTTGTATATCAATGTTATCAACATTCATAAGTTCATACTTCATATCCCTTCTCTAGCATGGCTGCTCTCAGTAGCATTAGTACCACTGAGACTTGCATCACTCCCGTATGCTCTGTTGATCACCCAAAGAATTATCATAAGTGCGTACTCTACAGGCAGGTATGATTTTCGATTGGCCTTTTATCTAACAAAAACATAGGTGGTCTTGATGTCATTGTGTGTAGGCTGTGCCTGTATGTCTATAAAGATATTGTAAGTGTATTGTATTGTAGTGTAATGCCGTAAAGATATAGTTATTGTAAAGATATTGTAAGTGTATTGTATTGTAGTGTAATGCTGTAAAGATATTGTAATTTGGATTGAAAAAAAAAATATGTGAGAGGAATCGTAACTCCTAAGACCTAATTCCATGGGGTTTTATTCCAAAATTCTATAAGAGAGACTATACCGTACGGTATATACAGCACTTATAAATCCTTGCAACCTTATAAAATTGAGGACTGAAACTTTTTTCTTTGTAGTGCGGCCGAATGGGATCAACATTTTAAGTATGGTTATTAGATCAAATCACATGTAATGGGATTAATTTGAAACATTAATTAATCCCATTACATGTAACTTAAAACTTAAAATGTTGAAAATCCCGTTCGGTCCCACTATAATATAATATAATAAAAATTTAAATGTCTGAATAGCAGGATTTACAAAATTTGTATTAAAACTGTAAACGGTACTTTATTATAATAATAATTATTATTATAAATGTTTAATTCCAAATAATTAACCCATAGGAATATTAACAATTACTTAAAATTTATAAAGTACCCCGCGACACAGGGACTAGATTATAGAAAAAAATTAATACCCACCTTCTATTGTCTATTATATTTTTCTGATTTATAATCACCCTCAATGCCTTCACGATAAAGACGCTATCAATGTGGCATCAACTATACCTACATTTATTCCTGCATTCATTTAATTATTTAAAAATAAAGTCCTCATGTCTTTTACAAAAAGCACTCCAAGATTAACAAATAGACAAAACGGCCGTCTTCTAATAACGCTCTAATAAGGCCCTTCTTCTACAAGTGGCGTTCGGTGCAACTGTCTCCCTAACCGCAGCATGCCTCGTTCGCTTTTACTAATGAGACCCTAGAGATATTCTTTCTATTGCTGTCTCAGTCACTCGTGCCAACTATGCCACTTTACAACTGCATTTTTTCTTGTTATTGACCTGGATTTTAATTGCTCTGTTGATTTTATTTTGCTGTATTTACTGTAATTACTGTGTTGTATTGTTCTACAATAATAGAATATAAAAAGCTTTGCTTCCTAATGACCTGTTTATAGGTTATCTAACCGTGAGTATGTGAGTACTTAAAAATTAAGAGTGGTTATTCCAATAGGTGCTGTTAGCTTTTATATCTTAACTAACATTATGAAGAGGAAAGATTTGTATGTTTGTTTGCCGTATTTAGGTCGGCTAGAACGAGGCAGCTCAACTATTTCTCATCGGCCTTCTTTGTATGCTTTATATCATTGATATGCAATGTGTTTTTGGCATACACAATGCTCCAAACGCAATATTTTCGAAGATTGAACTCATGAAATTTCATTTGTAACATAAACTTAAGCACTATAATTTTTTCCTATCTTTTTAATATTAAGGAATAGTATTTTACGATCAAAAATTTTTCCAAAAGAATCCACTTGTGGTGCCAACTGTGCAAACTAAGATAGAAATTTCAATATTTTGGTACAAAGTAATAGTAAAGAAACAAAACACGTATTTTATTATTTTCCTCAAAGATAACTTTGAACGGTGATTCAAAAAGAAAATGAAAATTTGTTCAGTATAATCTCAACTTATTTTTCGTTTCCCGCTACCAAAATATATAAAAGCTGGGACTAAATGTAATATAATGCGCTCTTCGTCTTCTGTAATTTTTCTTTCGTTACAATATCAGTCGAAAGACGCCCAATGCTGGACAAAAGCCTCCCCCAAAGATCTCCACTATTACCGGTCTTGGGCTACCCGCATTAAGCGGCTTCTGTAAGTCTTCATTCGCTGAAACTATATTGGTATTTAATTACTCGGGGTTATAGATGACGATCATTCTACCAGGACTGTGTATATCTCAGAGTAGCTGCCAGTTCTACAATCCTCTGCACGTATATGTATATAGTTTCCTGTTTAAGAATGTAGGATCAACCGTAGTAATAGTTATTATTTTGTCTTACGGCCGGCAATACACTTGCAGCCCCCCTAGTGTTGCGGTTGTTTGTAGACGGCGGTGCTCACTTACCATTTAATGAATCATTTGCTCCTTTGCCTTGATATAAAATAAAAATAAACATGAACGACACAAAATTTACTACTTAATCAACTATATACTGTTTTATTATTAATATCAACATTAATTCGTATTTCTATAAAATTAATCTTACCTATCTGAATATGAATATAATTAAAACGTATTGTTTTAAATGAACTCCAATACATGTTATGACTTACAAATACTTCTAGTAAGTTAATGTATACTAACAGATTCACTTTTTAATCCCGAAGAAACAATAGCCGCATATATTTTGAGAACTGTACAAATATTAATATAACGTAGTAAATAATTTGGTAACGCTCTAGGAAAATATTGTACTAGAATGTGCTCGGTGACAATACGCAGTCCCCGAAAATGCCAAGGTCGTTGCCGCGATCAAGAGACCGATGAACTTATTACCAAAAATTTCCAATTTTTATTTGCTGAATCCTTCGATTATCCGCTATATTTTTTGTAACGGACTTTACATGCATTCATAAGTATTCCATAAAAACAAATTAGTCACGTCCTATGAAAAAAATTGTACATACTTAGTACATATTCACTTTTCGACAACGCCAAGGTCGTTGCCGCGATCAAGAGAACGATGCACTTATTTCCGAAACGTACAAAATTTATTTGCGAATTATAACAATACATCCCTTTTAATTTAGTGCAATGGAATGTTCATAGGGATTTAATCAAATATTTCTCGTCAAGTCGTCCTATGAAAAAATTGTAGGAGTACCATATACCAGTATTATAAGTACCAATACGCAGTTCCCGACAACGTCAAGGTCGTTGCCGCGATCAAGAGAACGATGAACCTAGTTCCGAAACGTACATTCTTATACATTTTAATTTTTTATATTTTGATACATCCGTTATAATTTAAAGCTACGGACTGTACATACGCACATAAGTATTCCATCTAAGAATTTTAGTCACGTCCTAGGAAATTTTTGTGGGTGTGTGTACTCCGTTACAATACGCAGTTCCGACAACGCCAAGGTCATTGCCGCGATCAAGAGAACGATGAACTCATTTCCGAAAATTCCATATTTATATTTGCAAAAAGCTTTCGATACATCCACTGTAATTGTAGGGCTCAAATGGTTTCGGTCCTGTCCGTCCATCCTCAATTATTAGTATCCCGCCGTTTGGCTAATTCATCAAAACAAAATTACAGACCATTGAGCCGACGAACAAGGTAGAAAGGCCCTTAAGGTGAATTAAGTTCAGGATTTTTTTCTCTTTGAAGTAAGGTTGTAAATAACTTAGCAAAAATGATGATGGTCAACGTGAGTTTATTCGAATTGTTTTAAATATGTAACATCATGTTACAGCTTTAAATGTAACAATTAAAGCTTTTACTTATTTAACAGATATTTAATCGAAAAACTAATAATTATATCATCGCTAAAAATACGGAGCTTTCGAACGCTGACTGTTTTTATGGGTATTTTTGTAAAGATTCCCTTGTGTCACCCAGGAGGTCACGGGTTCAATTCCCGTGCCGAACAGACTTTGAGTAAAAACAAAGAATTGATTCGGTTTCTAGTCAGTTGAGGAACTTCCCTCGATACCATAGAAAATAAACTAACGAAGGGGAAAAATACTAATCAATTTTTAAAATTCATTATATTTGTACCCACACCCACACCCACAGTATTATATTTGGCTACCCACAGTATTATATAAGTTATAATTAGCTAATACTACAATAGATGAAGAAATGCCATTTTATCATTTCAGATCTTAAGATGAGTAAAATAAGAATGTTTATTTTATATATATATATATATTTATTCGGATGATTTGGTTGAAGGCACAGAGCTTTTTTTATAGTAACCTTAATGTTTGAGAGGAGGTCGAACGTACCGTACTGTAACTATCAAGACTGTTCAGGGTTACTGATAGCTTCACAATTCATCTTCCTTGCGGGAGGATATTTATTTGAAAGAATTCCCCTTATTTATTAAACATTGATCAGCCTAAGGTATGCTTCGTCTTTGTCATCATTTTACATTCGAGCGAAAGAGATAACAACATTTCTGAAAGTAATCCGTGTTTTTAAAGATGGAGGTATAATACGAGATCTACATCACTATTTCTGCGTTTTCAATTTGTGCCCAATTATCTATCGAATTTATATGACCATTCGTTAATTTTTGTTGTAAAATGATTACTATGAAAAGGCTTTTTCTAATAGTGCGCAAGAATGGTGGTTAAGACTATCAAAACATAGTTTTTATTAATCCTGGATAACCGTCACAACGTCTCAACCAATTAACATTAAATGAAATCTCTCAGAACGTACGTATTCTAATTTCATATCTTGCTACTTATGCTCTAATTCAAAGTGATTATGAAAATATTTATAAAATACTTTCTTACGTTCTCACGTCCTTGTCATATATGTTTACCTTGCCAACATACATTTTAACCAAAACCACTATGAGCGAAGACATAGTGTCGTCGGGTCTCGTACTACTAGTTTAGTTTACAATACTTCCAATTAAATTTAATTGTTATGTGTATAATTACAAATCATTGTGTCCAAACAAAGATTACACGTCGTAATCGATCGCCGCATCCGTTTGTTCACAAGACTGTTGACCCAATTGAATGGTTTTAACATTCACTGTACTTTTATATCCAAGCGCCACTATATGTTGAATCATTCATAATTTTTTACTTCATAATATTAAACTTTTTGTGCTTCCTCAATATTGCCTTTCAAAATAGTTTTTTCCCTCGAGCGTTCTTTGTGGAGTACCGACAACATCCTCTATAATCCTTATTCACAAGCTTAGCTATATCCAATTCATTATGCACTATGTCAATAATGTTCATAGAGTGCACATTAGCTTCTTCACGATGTATTTTCGAATCAAGTTGTTACATTTTGGTAATGCCGTAGGGTTGAAATTTGCTTGCAGCTATCTAAACTAAGTTGTCCGAGGAGAGTTCTGGCAATTGCAAATTTACCTGCTCTGTGGAATGATGTTAGATAGCAGTCGCCTATGGTCCCGTTTTCTATTGCTAGTGAGATTTATTGCGATGTTGCTTTTAGTTAAACATAGATTATTATTCGTTGCAAGGTAATAATTAACTTAACAAATATGTTGTAGGGTCAGTAACAAAAACTGCTACAAAGACAATTTCACTCAGATTAGCTTGAGACATGTTTTATACACGCACGATTTTGCCACTAGTATTCTCACTTGCCATTGACAGTCGTGGGTGTATAACGGTTTGCCATTAAATAAATTAGAGTTCGGAATAGAGATTGTCTGGATGGTAGTTTTTAGATATTTGGGACAGTAAATACAGATAATATTCACGTTGAATATGTTAAAACTATTAGACGGCAGAATAGATGGCGTAATTCATGCCTTATCTCATTCTCTCGACTGTTGAGTGCATTCGAAAGTCAAGGACAAAACGTCTCTCAAGCTAATCAGTGTTTCATTGTCTTACAAGTATACTTCATTTCGAATATCACCTTTGAAGAAAAATAGAACACCAGAACCTTTTTCAAAATTCTATTGGGTAATTACTTTTCTTTATATCCAGTTTACCAGCAGTATTTAACAAGTTATATCATTATTTACTTCTGTTAAACCCCATTTGAGGTTCAACTAAGTCATCTTTTGGTGGCTGTCGTCTGATTCCTTTCAGTTCTGGTCCATCTAACACAAACCTGGAAGAAATCGCTTTAGGCGATAAGGTCGCCATTTGAGTAATGATTTAATATCCTTAATTGTTTGTTTGTTTTATAGCATTATTAGCATTGCAAAGCGTAAATCTAATCCTCCGGAAGGGTGTTAGCGAGAGAATCCTAAATGTGATCTGCCAGTGTATATCGTTCCTATCTAGGAACGATATACACTGGCAGATCGTACACTTTCCTGGAAAATGGGAAATCAGAAATATAATCGTCCGGCGCCTGTTAATCTTAACAGGCGCCGGACGATTATATTTCTGATTTCCCATTTTCCAGGAAAGTGTACTTTCTCTTGTTCACGTTGCTTTTCGAATTTATCCATATGCTGTTGACGTCGACTCATCTGAGTTATAAGTATATTTCATACTAATATTGCTTGATCTAGTTCGTGGAACTAATATCCTCCGGATGTATACTACCAGAATACTTCCTCTGCCGTTACATAATTTACTCAATCCAAGATCGCACTATTGTGTTTCTTCCACACACTTCCGTTCCATAACAGTTTGTGGTTTTCTTGGTATCCGTCCATTTGAAAACGATTCAAGTTTGAAAAGTTTTGATTTGAAAGTGAATATTTCGTGTGGCTGCCGCGCAGTTGGATGGCAGGATGTGGTCAGAGCTGATAGGTGCTACACCAACTGTAGTTACAATTTCCCATGGTTCAATCGTGCTTGGTAAATGCTTGCTTCGCCGCAGGTCGTGGGTTCGATTCCCACCCAGGACAGATATTTGTGTGCGTAAACATGTCTGTTTGTCGTGAGTCCGGGTGTAATTATCTTTATAAGTAAGTATTTACAAAAGAGAAGTAGTATATCAGTTATCTGGTTTCCATAGTACAAGCTCTTTTTAGTTTAGGCTCAGGTGGCCGTGTGTGAGTAATTTCCTAAGATATTATTATTATTATTATACTTTTAACATATAATTCTGCATAGATTTCTATGTGCAGTGGCAACGGGTGTGTAATTCAGAAGCTTCTCTTTACTAACGCGTTTGTTTAACGGTAGAGTGTTTGGCCGTGGTTAATAGTCCAGGTTTTAAATTCTGCTTTTTGGCCCAGTTTGTGCCTTTTCTAGATACCTATTATGTAGATGCATTATATAAATAGAGTGGCCCTGACTGATTGATTTATCAACACATAGTCTAAACCATTGCGTCGGTGATGACTTACTATCACGTAATCAGCTTCCTCGCTTGCCAAGGTATTATATATGAAAAAAAAAGCAACTGTGGTTATATATATAACCTGAAATTTTGCGTAGTATCTACTTAGGAACATTTTTTGGAAATATCACCCATTTTTGTGTGAGTGAGAATATGGATTGCACAGTTTTATGGAACTCCATGGTTTTTAAAGTACTAAGCATAGAGATTAATATTCAGGCTTCTAGTAATAAAAAAAAATATCTGAAAATAAATAGAGGCTAAAATAGAGGTTTGAAGTTTGTACTGAATGTACGTCAAGCCAGATGCTCTGACCGGTCCGTAAGTGATCGGCGAGGTCAAGCAACTAGGCTCGCGGTCAGTCCATAGATGGGTGCTTAGAGGTGCTCGTTAAGCTGTCGGTCCTGGTTATAGCTATGAGGCAACAGTCGTTAAGCCATGTCAGAGGCCTACTGGGCGTCTTGAACAACTCTGACACTAGTGTAACCACTGCCCATACGATAAGTAAGTAGTCCGTCAATTATAAAGTTAGAACCAATAAATTAAAAACTAAGACTTGTAGTCTTATATCACACTAATATTATAAAGGCGAAAGTTTGTGATTGTGTGAGTGTGTACTGTGTATGTTGGTTACTTCTTCACGTCTAAACGGCTAGAGCGATTTTAATAAAATTTGGTATGGAGTTAGCTGACACCCTAGATTACACATAGGCTATAATTTATAAAGTTTAACGCGGGTAAAACCACGAGGCACAGCTAGTATAATAATATGTCCTTCAATGGCAGCTGTATGCACTTTGTATTTGTGAAATTCATCGGCCGCCTGCCGCCGCCGACCCCTTGCCTTCAATTACTTTTCATGCAATGACATTGTCAATAGCTCGACTACGTTTATTGCCCATTACTTATAACGAACTATGAATGAAATTATCATTGTCTATAAAAAAAAATTGTATCTATTTGTGATCCTATAAATTAAAACATTAAGATGGATTTTAAAATTAATATAGAAGTACTTGTATGTTGACTATAGGTTTTAGTATCACGAAATAGGCATAATATTGTTACGAATTAACGTTTAATGTTGTAACCGTATGTTCAAATTAGGTCCAACAACAATGCTGCGGTTCCACTTAGGCGGAGCGGAGACGAGCTATGCCGCAATTCACCAATCACATGGTTTGGAATCCACATCAGTGCAGAAGAGATGTGGATTCGAAGCCATGTGATTGGTGAACGCGGCACAGCTCGTCTCCGCTCTGCCTCACTTGAACCGGAGCCTTAATCAAGCTTTGGTATGTTTAATTTCTGTTGGACTTTATATGAAAGGAATAAAGTTCAAATTGATGTGGTCTCGTATATCCCATCGCCTTTTTAAAGGGTTAAGTAACAGTCATGGCAGTTCAGAAAAAAGCTATATTGTGCATTTATGGTTTGGTTCTGTATAAATTAGAAACATAATAATAATATCCTGGTACATTATTTACACACGGCCATCTGATGCCAAACTAAACAGAGCTACTATGGAAAACAGATAACTGATATACTACTTTTCTTTTGTAAAAAGAAAGCTTCGTAGCAGGTATATAACCACAAACATCTGTCCTAGGCGGGAATAGAACCCACGACCTGTGGCGTGAAAAGCAAGCATTTAACAAGTTTCATCTAATACTCAGGTTTTTGAATTTACGTCCCAGCCCCCCCTGTCCGCGACACATTAAACTAACATTTGATACGAATATACATTTACATGATAAAAAAGCAGACGGAATGGTAGTTATCTATCGGAATTGATAAAATCAATGATAGGATTGTTATTATCGTTAACTCTATGTTATCGTGTTATATGATAGTAGTGATAGCGTGTTATGGTGATGTGATAGAGAATACAATGACCTCCCTGACATTGGCGGGCTGTTGAGGTTATGGTGCGATATAATCATTGATTAGTGATAAGAGCGTGTTTTTCACTATTCGAGGAATCAGGGGGTTCCTGCTTTTAGGAAGGCGTACGAACCAACTTGAATTGGTCATTAATTAATAATATACTGGGACATTATTCACACATTCATCTGACCCCAAACTAAGCAGAGCTTGTTCTATGGAAACCTGACAACTGATATATTACATACTAGCTGTGCCCCGCGGTTTTACCCGCGTTAAACTTTATATTTTATCACCTCCTCCGTAGGTGATAGCGTTACAATATGTAGCCTATATGTTGACCCGACCTCTTCGTAATATTAATGCAAAATTTGAAGTAAATCCATGCTGTACTTTTTGAGTTTAGCCCGGACATACATATAGATAAACAGATAAACATACATAAAACTTGTGTGTACTTATGTACACGCGTTAGAAGTTATACTTCTTAATATACAACTTGAACATAGTTATCCATTTTCATACCACCTAGAACTAACGTCATGCTGTTATTTTTACGATGCGCGCGCATCGTAAAAATTCACTCTCATACCACCTAGAACTAACTTCATGCTGTTAAATTTTTTGGTGTCGGTGTGCGCGCGCATCGTAAAAATTCACTCTCATCATTTTTCTCCATCGCGCCAAAAGAAGTATAACTTCAAAAATTCTAAAAACTATAGTTTTGGCTTCGATATCTACTGCAGATCACGCCCCAAGTATCCTTTTTAAAAACTCAATGTACAGTTTTGACTTTCCTACGATTTTATTATATGTGTAGATATAGATACTACTTTTCTTTTATAAATTCATACTTATGTAGATAATTGTTTGAGTACACTCTTGTGCGCTTAAATACATATGTCCTACGTAAATTATTGATTACTAGCTGTGCCCCGCGGTTTTACCCGCGTTTAATTTTATAAATTATCATAACTCCTCTCCCGTAAGTGATAGCGTGATTATATTATTAAGTAGCCTATATGTTGACCCGACCTCTTAGTAATATTCATGCAAAATTTGAAATAAATCCATGCAGTACTTTTTGAGTTTAGCCCGGACATACATACAGACAAACAGACACACAGACAAAAATTCTTAAAACTATATTTTTGGCTTCGATATCGACTGTAGATCACGTCCCTAGTATCCTTTAAAAAAAATATTCAATGTACAGTTTTGACTTTCCTACGATTTTATCATATGTATAGATATAGATACTACTTTCCTTTTATAAATACATACTTATATAGATAATTGTTGGAGTACACTCTCGTGCGCTTAAATACATATGTCCTACGTAAATTATTGATTATTATTACGAGTACATCCAATGATTATGCTCGGCGAGTTTAGGACTATTGGATATAATAGGAAGAAAAATGAGCTATGGGCTTTATGCTATAAACTAGGTAACTGAGACTATGAAACTACTAACTAACTGATGTCATAGCTAGCTCATAGCTAGATGCTCTCACTGGTCCGTAAGTGACCGGTGAGGTTAAGCATCTCAGCTCGCGGTTAGTCGATAGATGGGTGACCGCCAATGTGGTTAAATTGCTGAGCGTCTCCGTGCTTCGGAGGGCACGATAAGCTGTCGGTCCCGGTTGTAGCCATTAGACAACAGTCGTTAAGCCGTGTCAGAGGCCTATTGGGCGGCATGAACAACTCTGACACTAGGTTAACCACTGCTTATACTTATATGAGTTCCCAGAGCCATCACTTTAAGCATCTAGAGGCTAGGCTGCCGTGGTGGTTTTAGTGGGTAACCCTGTGGACTCCCACATACCCCGTCGTCTCCCCCAAACGGCGGGGACCTATAAAAGGTTTCCACCGCGGAAAAAAAAAAGGTAAGCATGACCGATGTTATTAATACGCTTGTAATGACAGTGGGCGACTTGCAAACACGTCATCAATTCAAATTACAACAGGCAATGTAGACATTTTATGGTCCATGTCTTATTACCGAAGACCTTGGGAAATGGAATTAAACGACTTCACTGAAGATGTTGAAGATGAAATAATAAGGTAAACAGAGCGCTGGTTCTTCGTAGCAACCTTGAGCAAAACCACACAATTATTGTACCAGCGAATTCAACCTTGTGTTCGCTTCACTAATCCAAACTGTCAGACCTGTTTATAAGTCGTAATACAGAATAGAAATAGTACTAAAGTTCACCTAGAAGCTTGCCATTTAGTATAATTCAAGATTTCCTTCCCGTTTATGCTTCCTTAGAATAAATTTATGTTTTAGAGAAATAATTACACTGAAGAAGAGAATCTCGTTAAATTCTAATCATCATGAAAATGAAACAATGCTGCATATAAGATGCAAATGCGATGCGTTGGCAAGACACAGAATCACATCCTGGGGCTGGCATATCTAGAACAGGAGACTACCCGTAAGAAGCGTACTGGATTATGTACCGACTTCATTTAGGGCACTAGGGATAGAATAAAAACCAATGGGGTCCCCCATTGGTTACAGTACAGTACAAAAGATCCTGAAGTGTCGAAGTGCTCTACGCAAGTACACCCCAACCAAGATAAGATAATCATCATGTGTTTCATTTTAGTCAATCCTGTTTCATTCTTTACAACATGTCAGTGTCGAAAACAATTTTGCCTCAGTCTTACCTCTGCCTTACTAGCTCTGCTAAAATAAAACGGTTCTTTAAACAGTTTCAAATGACCATTTGGAATTGTGCTTGTTTTAAGACCTTGGGAATTGTTCATGAAAAATTGTTGTTGAGTATCGTATAAAATTATTTAGACACTAGAGGTCTTATCGTTAGCTGTGATATCTTTCAGACAAAATTTGTATAGACAAGGTGATAGGTTATATTATATTCGTCATTTCCATGACGAACATGGATAGTAAAAGGTGTAACAAATCCTAACTTGCTTGGGACATTATTTACACACGGCCATCTGATCCAAACTGAGCAGAGCTTGTACTATGGAAACCAGATAACTGATATACTACATATAATCCTTTTCTTTTGTAAATACATACTTATATAGATAACTAGCTGTGCCCCGCGGTTTTACCCGGGTTACACTATGTAAATTATAGGCTCAGGACAAATAGTCATGTTCACGCACACAAATATCTTTCCTGGGTGGGAATCGAACCCACGACCTCCAGCGTGAAAAAAAGCATTTGCCAACCACGCCAACAGGCTCCTATTAGATATCATATTGTAATAGTTCGTCTCTATGACGTCGTTCGTCATAAGCTTCGCTTTCTGAATTTGGCAGTCTGTACCCTGATTAGTTTTGTGAGTGAGGCGCTGGTCCAAATTACCACATAAACCGAATAAATGAAAAACTCTTCATCATATTGTATAAAAGTTACCAAATGTAGGTATAAATTTGCGAATGGACCGTTACATATACATATGCCGTAAATAATACGATCCATCGGAAAGATTGCCTAAATAAAATCCACTTTAGCTTATACCGAATGGTATAAATATTTTCCCCGAGGTGATCGCTTAATACGCGATGCTTAATCGTCCTATTCCCTGATTATTACCGATCCGCTGAGCTTCGGTCAGTATTACCATAAAACAAGATTTACATTTAACTCAGACTGGGAAATCGTGAATTTGATCGTCCAGTGGGGATCGAACCAGCACCCTTTAACTATCCGGGATTGGAGTTCTGCCGTTAATTTACGAATACACACCGGCAGAATCATTTACAAGTTCCTTTGTTAAATGTCCTAGAAACATAGCTGAGTAATACGTTTACAGTTGCATGGGTAAAATCATATGGTATTGATAACTCCGCCTAAACTAAAATTTGATAGTTTCGGTATTGGTTTGCATGACCAGATGTTAAGCTTAATATTCTCGGTCTCTCGTTCTCTCTCTCTCTCTCTCTCTCTCTTGTCCTAACTATGGGAAACTGAACAAAATTAAAAAGTAAATAAATTGGGTAAATATGAATATTTTAATAAAGTTATTTACATAATTCTATTAAATGCGGTTTGATTCGATTTTATTAATTTTATTTTTATTTACTATGGAGGAAAGGTATACTTTGTAGGAGACGGACGTAGTTGAATTTGTTTTTTGCATTCCGTGAAGTTTTTTCCAATAAACTAATTATAGACATTTAATTTTTACGGTTTCGTACCCGAAGTATTCCAACGGAACCCTATTACTAAGCTTCCAATGTCTGCCTGTCTGCCTGCCAGGAACCTGTTTCTCATGAATACGTAGATGCACAGAGCATTGCTTCTATAACAAACAATAATAAAAATTAAATAACGCTAAAAATAAATAGTCTCTAGTCGGAACTGTCGGAAAGGGCGTCCAACTTGCACTTGGCTGGTTATTTAAGCAACCAATTTGGCTGTTGTTAGTCCCATCATGCATATTGCTTAAACGTATATACCTTTTGCTTATTGTTGAGCTCCGAACAGTATTACCATAAACAAGATTTACTTCGTTTAATGATCTATTGTTTTACCCTCGCGTAGGTTATTTTTTTCTATTGTATGCTTTATGTTACAGAACTAGCAAATATATGAAGTGTGTTTGTTGAGACTTTATGGAATCTATACATATAATAAAATCGTAGGAAAGTCAAAACTGTACATTGCTTATTTTTTTGAATAGCATACTTGGGCGGGATCTACAATCGATATCGAAGCCAAAAATATAGTTTTTAGAATTATGGTCAGTTTGTCTGTATGTATGTCCGGGCTAAACTCAAAAAGTACTGCATGGATTTACTTAAAATTTTGCATGAATATTACTAAGAGGTCGGGTCAACATATAGGCTACATAATATCACGCTATCATCTACGGGGGAGGAGCTGTGATAATTTATAAAATTTAAATGCACAGCTAGTTAAATATAAAATAATATATAAATGTCTTGGGATAACTGACACACTGCCACCTAATTACAGACTTCTTCATTCATAAATACAAAGAATTATGGACAAATTACACACAGACAGATAAAATAATCGTACTCATCACAAATATTGTAAAGAGAAAGATGTTCTGGATGGGGATCGAATCCACTACCTGTAGCTTAGCAGTCAGGGTCACTAACCACTAGACCAAAAGGCCTGTAAATTTTTCTTATAAGTTAAGTTAGGCACTTTTTGTATAGCACATTTCAACCCCATAATATGCAAATTGCTTTTTCAATAGATATAATTACTAGGTCTTCCAACTTTTCTTTTGGCATTAATGTTGCCTTCGAGAACGTTGGTTAAAGATTTATTGTGCCGCTGGATCTTTATCATTTTAACTCTTCTATTTTCAGTAATTATTAAAAATAATATTAATAGATTTTCATTACTTAGTAATCTTTATTCATTCTCCGTTCTACTCTCAAAATCTCATTTCAAAAGCTACCAAGTTTGCTCTAGCCTTTTGGTTTAACTTAACAATTCTCTTCAGACATATGACTTCCGAAGTATATTTGATGGTTTTGTTTGATAACCGACTTCAAAAGAAGGAGGTTATTAATTTCACTGTGTTTTTTGGAAATATGTAACGCGATCACTGCGTTGTTTGTGACACAAGTACTGCAAGTATCATCTAGGGCGTAAACTACGTGATAGTTTACGTCCAAGATGATACTTGCAGTTTTTTCCAGCACATTAACTAGTACCGCCCCTAGCGGAAACTTCAATGAACTTAAAATATCTGTACTTAAAAACGGTAAGTTTCATCGAGTAAGTAAACTGTATGGAATCATGGTAGAGGTACCGATTTTGTTATATTCTTTTTTATTCAATAGGGAATGCTTACGGAATATAAATTTCGTTACAATCTGTCGTTGTTGAGAAATGTGGAAGTGGGTTGTGTGTGTGTTTTTCATAAGAGTAATAATTTTTTGACTTATAAGTGGTCATATTTTTATAATCTTTAGTGTCCCTGTGTCTGTATATTAGCAACAATTTCATTTAATCGCAATCTAGTTGATATGATCTAATTATACGTTGAATATATTCCAGAATAGAATGTTTAAAAAATAGAATATTAATATAATATTAATTAAATTTTAGCTTTTTACCTCCTCTCATACTCCAGCTCATACTCTGGTAACTATACTCGAAACAGAAACATAAAGATTAGAACAGCCTTTAATAAACTTGAAGAATGCTGATTTATATTTACTTTTAGAATACGCATTTTCTTTCCCAGCGTGAGTTGAGGGTAATCCCTCCGTCCTTCCGTCCGCACACGGGGCGAATGTTGTCACATTTTGTTAAACTGTTTGTTTCTCTTTTTACAGGCCGCACAAAATGATGCTCGAGTCGAGCCGGTAAGTCAACTTTGTCACGACTTGTCCCACGGAAATCGTTCACATCTATCCATCTTAAGTATTTATGTTAACGTTAAAGTGCACAAATTTGTTTCAACATAAACTAGGTAATCTAAACATTTCCTGACCGTCGCATTCTTACGGCATGTCATTGAACCTCGAGTGTGAGATGACGCAAATTAATAGTGACATGCACACATTACTGTAGACTGACAAGGTTATTAATTGCAACCTCATATTAAATTCTCGCGTGTAAATATTCCGGATTTATACCGACGGTATGGAAGTGCTATTCTCGAATTAGATAGTTATCGAATGTTGTAAGATAAGATTTATTTATTTGTATTAAATGTGGTAGGTACATAGGTCACACACTTAGCCGATTTCCGGCATATAAATATTCATTATGTACTTTACAATACTAATAATTTTTACATGCACACACTTTTTTTTAATTAAATGACCGAATAATAAACTTTTAGAAAACCCACGAACTCAATATAGATATTTCTGCAAATACGTTGCGTATTTATGAACCTTATTTCTAAGTGAAAGATATCGTCCATGTTCGAGCATTTGCTTAAAATATATATTACTTGGTATTAATTCATACCCTTTATTCATATAATTCTCTATCTGTAATCAATTGATAATTTGAACCTATTAACCTGAGTGATACCTGGAGTATTTAGTTAATGTGCACATTAACCATCTGTGATTTGAAGTGTATTTGTTACGGTCAAGGTCGATACGTTGTGTAATGCCACCACTGCTATGGTGACACACTTTATAACGGTTATTTGAAGCCGATAATAAGCTATTACTAAAATTAGACATCGAAATATAAATCTTAAAATGGATATAAAAAGTAAAAATAAGTTAAAGCTTTGTGTTATTATTTTTCTAAATAGGAGAAATTACTGATATAGTGATTACGGGGGTACAGCAATGCAACAGGTTATCTCCACCAGATTTCTTTTATTGCGCCATGCTGAAGTAGTAGCCCCCCATGACAGTGTCTTCGTTTTTATGCTTAGTCCCTGAAGTAAAGTTCCTTGTAGCTTGAAGTTTTATACTCGAATGGGCCGGATCCGTTTATCTACGGATTACCTAGGTAATGTACACGCTAACAGCTTACTCACTCTAACGGTAACATATATGACATACGTTTTTGGTACATTGACCGTTATTCTGTAGGTGTTGACCCCTACAACCTGGTTTTACCTACCTTAAGAACATTTCTATCAACTCTTCATAATGAGAATATTCTGAGAAACTCGTTTTATAATTTTGCACTTTGTACATTTAAACAATTCTATAAAATAAAGTCATAGAATTAATTATGTCCTCAAAAATATTTAGTTTCATTATTCAATTGAGCTCTTGGTATTCAAGCCTATTGTGTCAATGCGAAACATCTAAATCTTAAGATCTTTTAAATTTACTTTAAATATTCAGAAATTTATCTTCAATTCATCTGTAATGGTCCTGCTATTACAGTGTAGTAGTATTATTTCGTAGAACAGTTATATTTTTAATAAAAAAAAATATTGCCTATTTAAAAAGTCGTGATATTCTAGTAGTAACACGGTTAGACTGTGGAGGAACCCAATCAATGACTTTTCGAATTCATAAGCGTATTAAAAATGTATTATCTTCAACTGAATACACAAAGGAAAGCATGAGGAAACCTGAATATCTGAGAATTATCCCAGAATATCTTGATGGCAAGTGGAGACTACCAACCCGCACTAGAACAGCCTGTGATTATGGCCTATGCCCTCTGATTCTGCCGTGCATTTGCTAAATCGCCGTTATCGAAAAGCGTCTATCAAGGTAAATTACACTTTATTAGGGTTGAATAAAGAAGCATTTTCCATGGCAGATATAATTTTTTTACGGCGTTTTAGCCAGTGCACGGCAGCATTGTGAGAGGAGGCCCTTGCCCTGTAGTAATGCAACAACATTGCCTGCATAATTATACCTACTGACTTAAACAAAATGATATGAGACATACACACATAACGTATTTCCGATTACATAAAAAAAAGACGTGTGGCACTCGGAGACTGCTATTGCATAGCATTTTTTATCAACTTATGCAATTATAATTATTTGTTTATTTTATAATACTGCATTTGTGATAATAATAATAAAATGAATGTATATAGAGTACTAACTCATTTTCTTTCACTATTTTTTCGTGACTTTCTTCATTAATAAATACACTTTGTTTATTCATATTTAAAACACTTTGTACACAAATTATACGAGTACAGATATTCACTGTTGTAAGTAGATGATAAATACCTATACACCTATATACTTTCTCACAAACAGCTGATTACTGTAGTTTTCCAATACAACCAATGCCACCTAAAGGCGGGTTGCTGAACTAAAGAGACAAGCGTGATATTTCAAAAAGTCATTAAAAGTTCTGGTATTTATCGATAGATGGCGGTCGTTAGTGGCGGAGTGGGGTGTTAGGATTTTTTCGTTACGGAATTTCTGGATTCGGTCCCCACGCTCAAGGCCCGCGATAGAAGCTATGCAATAGCTTAAAAATATTATCAAAATCGGTCGTAAATAGACATAGAAAACGCGTTACATACAAACAATATATATATACTATATTGAAGACGGTAAAAAATAGATATCTATCTACTTTAGTTGTCTTATGCCATAATCAATACAAGTATTCAGTTTCATAATCAGCAATAATTTATCACATTTTCAGACATTTAAAAAAGTAATTTCTAGACTTTTAAGTTATTGAACACAGTACAGACTTTGAATAATTGTTTTATTAAATACTGCGAAAATACTTAAACGCATGGAAATCGGGGCATAATTAGAGACAGGTCTATGTCTCGGTGTCGCAATAAAAAAAATAGCTGTCACACGTTCAACCACTTGTCAAAGTGTTGCTTTAACAATGAATTGTGTAGCGTATTGGTGTGTGGCTGGTGGTCGATAATTAGTTTCGCTTATTCACTTGCCAACACAGGTGCGTATAGGTGCATCAATTACGTGAAAGTTGCGCGTTTTCTAATTTCTATTTTAATTGCAATGTGTATCGTCATGTTCCTTTATTAGAGCATTTTCTTTTGTTAGTCGCTGATGTATCGATTATTTCTTGTAATAATAAAGTACCAGTCGTTAATTGGTGTTGATTTTTTTAGTACTGTTCATAAAAAGTGTAGAGCGATAAGAGAAAGAGAGGTTAGGACTGGGTATATTAAGTTATGACGATTCAATTAAGCCAAAGAAAAATAAGCAAAGACTTACTAAACTAATTATGCGCTTTCGGAAAGCAATTTTAACAGTTAATATTTCTGTGTCCCTGGACATATTTATAATTTATATTATTTAAAAGATCTGTATATAAAGAGATATAATAGTATTTCAATTAGTAAATCGTATAAAATTCACGTTGATGTCGATTATGTATGTAAATATCATTACATCGCATTCAAATACATATCATTAGAATATATTTATTCAACACGAACTCACAAGAAATTAGTAACTACAAGGTATCAGCATAATACAAACACAAAAAATAATAAATATTGAAAATGTAATCAACAAAATAAAAAAAGTACAATAGCTCCTGTATGTTCCGTCGAAAGGTCACCATCTCAGCAAAAGCCAGGTGAGGTGCCCCTAGCACTGGTTTTCAATATTTTCATTAGAAAACTAGTTTTCATTAGATAAGGACAGGCCATACTTAAACTGTCAAACTAATAACTTCTTTTCCGGAGCGTGTAATTGGTCAACAAGTTCTTCCGTGACGTTTGTTTTCCCTCAGTATTGCGCGACTAAATTATATTGACAGTTGTAAATTGACCCGCCCGTGGTTGAATCAGAATCAGAAATATTTATTGCACTTAGGAACACATGGTACACTTATGCACGTCAATAATTACAATTATACATAATACAGAAAATAAATTAAAACTTAAAATAGAAGATAGGTAGTTAGATAACATAATACAATTATATATTCACAAATGGAATAAAATTTAAAAACATCCATTAAAAAAGTCTACGTAATTTACTATAATAAATATTAATATTAAATGTCACAAAATGTCAATATTATTATTTTGTTATGTTCGGCTTGGTAAACACCAAGCGTCGTTATCATTCAAATAATCATTAACCGAGTAGTAAGTAAGTCGTAAGAAGTAAGTAAAAAATAAATAAAATAAAAAAAGGTTATTATTCACGTAGACTTTAAAAAAGCGCTTGTAAATAGT
Source organism: Pseudoips prasinana (assembly GCA_951640165.1). Classification (NCBI taxonomy): domain Eukaryota; kingdom Metazoa; phylum Arthropoda; class Insecta; order Lepidoptera; family Nolidae; genus Pseudoips; species Pseudoips prasinana. Next base: position 8,650,123 of record OX621249.1, read on the forward strand.
CAGAACATGTTTGTAGTAATATAGTTGTATACATTATTATTTCTAGTAACAAAGATATTTAGGTACACATTGTATGAAAATATTTATAAAATTTATTTTATTATAGCAATGATATTTAGCTAGCTCGTATCAAGTTATTGTCAAGAGATTATGTTTAATTATCTAGTTTAAGTCTAATATTTTTACTACATATTGTCAATGGTTCTGTCTATATTAAGGTATTATTATTATGACGGACCTTGTGTTAATAACGACGGTCGCGCTTTAATGCTACTACCGGATCCAATGCGCCCCAACTGAGAAGACGAAGTCGTACATTAAAATAAATAATAATAATAAATAACTTCCAACAATAAACACACTGCCATCTAATCCCAAACTAGGCAGAGCCTGTAACATGGCAACCAGACAACTAAGAATAAGAATATATTTATTTTAGTAAAACTTTACAGAGTATAATAATAGCTTTGGTCCTAAACTAGATATTGTGCCTGTATCTTGGGTACCGATCACATTGGTTATACTTATTATAGGATAAGTTTACATAACCAAGATTGAGATTAAAAAAAAAAACAAATATAGTGCTATACTTATTATCGTAGTGAGATCAAGATTGCCTAACTAATCTCAATAAACGAGGAAGCTACCATAAAATAACTGATAAATCATACTTACATATGTATTTTCTAAATACATTATAGATAAATTACACCCAACAAAGATTTGTCCTGGAAAGCGATCGAACCCACGACCTCTGGTTTAGCAATCAGAGTGAAAGAAGTGCAGTTATATAAAAAAAAATTGAGTTGGTTTGATGAGAAGATACTCCACAAAGGGCAGCGGCCTAACATATTTTTAATTGTCATTATTAGACTGATCGTAAATAAAGCCTAACAAGAAAAACTAACTTAAAAGTATAAAAATATGACGTCACATGTAGTTGAACCATAGACGGTCCATACTAACAGTAATATTGCTAAAAAGGAACAGAGCATCCCCATATTATATGCCAAGAACTCGTTTTGACCTAAAACGTTTATCAGCCGATTTTCAGTACCTATGTGTTGTCTCTACTATTTTTCTAACATTATAAACGCGAAAGCTCACAGGTAGATGCTCTCACCGGTTCCTAAGTGATTGGCGAGGACAAGCAACTAAGCTTGCGGTCAGGCCATTGATGGGTGACCAACAAAGTTGTTTAATATCTGAGCGTCTCTGTGCTTCGGAGGGCACGTTAAGCTGTCGGTCCCGCCGCGGTTGTAGCCATTAGGCAACAGTCGTTAAGCCATGTCAGAAGCCTAATGGGCGGCTCGAACAACTCTGACACTAGGGTACCCACTGCCCACACGAAAAGTCAATAAGTAATGTGAAAATTTTAGTGCATGGATGTATGGATATTTGTTACTCATTCACGCAAAACCTACCGAACGTATTTTGATGAAACTCTGTAGTAATATAGCTTATTCGTGCGAATAACATAGACGATATAATTTATGAAGTTTATCGCGGGTAAAACCACGGAGCACAGCAAGTCTTCAATAATTTCAATATCAGTAGATCCCCTATTCAATTAGTTTTTAAATACCGCGTTATAATGACGCCTATTATTCCCGTAACATTTTATACATAGAGATAAATATTTAAAGTTTGTACACTTCCAAGATAAGCCATCCAAACGAGATAAAATAATTATTTTATAGCGTCATAATCATGATAAACGGACTGGCATAGCACAACATGTAGTAGTAGCCGCCGCGGTTATGTAAAGCTTCAGTTACTATAAATCACAAAAGAACAGAGACAGAAACACACATCATAAAAGCCTAAGCCGCGCAGTAAGAAAGAGATGGCGCGCTATTATCAACTCCGTACCACCGTACTCGACAATTACGGCCGTGAACTGTGAAAGTAAACACGGGGCATTATAGAAGTTAATTTATTTACAACACTGTTCTTTTATTTCTTCTCCAGTTGTTTATGGGACTGTATAATAGTATAAACGTCACGCGTTACGTTTTAATTTGGTACCATTCAACTGTTATTGATATTGTAAATGGGCCCAACCTCGCTAAACAACCGTAAACATTGCCACAACTGCTCGTATGTTTCGATAGATGGAGCTACGTGTACGATTCAATATTAAACATATTGCCCTCGATTCTACGCAATACCAACCAAACTTATTTTAATATCATAACATAGTTCTTATGAAAGTAAAGGACATCATTATATGTCATAGAATGTTGTGTATGACTACTGTAATAAAATAAACATCAAGTTAAATCCTGTCGCTCGTTGAACAAAATTGGCGCGCGTAATATGTATATGTATGTAGTTATAGTATAATAATAGTAATAAATAAATATATAGCAACAACAAACACAACGCCATCACTAACACACTGCCATCTGATCCCAAACTAGGTACCTATAATAGCCTGTACTATATGGCAACCAGACAACTGATAAACATACTTACATATATATTTTTAAAAACATACATATTATAGTTAAATTAATATACCTAATAGGCGCAAATAGCCAGATCCTCTCACCGGTCCGTAAGTGATTGGCGAGCTTAAGCTACTAGGCTCGCGGTCAGTTCATAGATGGGTGACCGCCAAAGAAGCTTAATTTCAGAGCGTGTCCGTATTTCGGAGGGCACGTTAAGCTGTCGGTCCCGGTTGTAGCCATTAGTTAATAGTCGGTAAAATAGTCAGGAGGCCTACTGGCGGCTTGAACAACTCCGACACTAGGGTAACCAATGCCCATACGATAAGTAAGTAATATAATAGAGAGATAATTAATCGTGCTCATCACACAAAAAAATCTCCTTGGTGGGGATCGAACCCACGTTCTCTGGCTTAACATGGCATTAGACAAGAGGCCATTAAGTTCCTACATTAACAGTTCTTTTAATGCCCTGTTCTTTTCAAAAGAGCTATATTAATGAGAGATACCTATAATGACATATTAATTTAATGCATAATATAGAATCTCCATCAATTAGTTTATTTACATTGACCACGAAAAGTGAACACTACACAATAAAAATTTGTCCCGATAAAATCATTGTAGCACTTGCCCTCTTCGTGAATAGTTTTGCACGAACAGCTTTATTTTTGTCCAAAATATCTATAGAAATACCGCACAAGACATCAATTTTTACTTGAGGTTAAGTAGCTCGGCTTGCTGCAAGTGTCTATAGAAAAATCAATGCGCATACTTGTCTTTATGCTAACTACTATAAGTCAAACTAGGAGACGCGCGGACGGTCCACCTGATGGTGAGCAGATACCGTAGCTTACAGCACAAATGGAATCACTTATCCGTTGCCGACCCGTCCTCAAGCGACCTTATTTACACGCAGAACTACAATATTAACATACTAGCTGTGCCCGCGACTTCGGTCGCACATTTTGTAATGTCCCCGTAAATTTTACATCAGAATATCTCAAGTATATTTTATCTCTTGTCGCAAACTTATAAAACATTAACATCAACCTTACATATTTCCATACAAACTTTTATCCCCTATTCCCTATTGTTATTTTACACCCTTGAGGATAAAATTCTTACAAACTTTGAATGTAATATTTATATAAATCGACTCAACAGCCTAAAAAATAAGTTACAAGCTCTAAAAACGACGATACTTCCATACAACTTTTCATCTGCCCCCTTCAACCCTTTTTTCGCATACCATTTTACGAAATTTCATTTAAATCGGTTCAGTAGTTTTGGCGTGAATGCGCGACAAACGGACAGAGTTAATTTCGCATTTATGATTTTAGTAAGGAGGATTAATGTCTTGTTAGTTGTACGCAGTATCTCTATTTGGCAAGTCTCTACTCGAGTCTATGCGATGCTAATAGGTCTGTGGTTTAAGTTTAAGTAGATTAGCAAAATACGAAACTTGCCAACGAGTTCGAGCACTCGATGATACCTGTCTAAAAACTCATACCTCCCACTCTACGTATATCGTATCGTTGTCACATTTATGTCTGTGTGTATTTTACGTACGCTAAGTTTTCTCCGACTTCATTGCTCCATCGTCCAGTTTAACCAGAACCATTGTAATAATGTGAAGCCATGTCGAAACGGACAAACAATGGGAGCGCGCGGGCACCATTTCCCCGTAAACACTGATTCCAGAAGAAGGTGCATCTAATCAATCACACTGGAGTCGCCAGTAAGTCAAATGGTCGCTTTTTACGGCGACTCATTTGCATTGCCTACTGTCCCGCTCACATAGTTACGTAGACGATAAGTTGGAAAGAGACGACGACGCTGTCGCAATGACCTCAGCAACGTGCGCGTGCGTTGATACCGTTGTGGCGTGAGAAGGAATTTTTGTACGGTTTAGACTCAGCTGGCGATATTGTAATCTCAATTCAAGTTATGTAGATCATTTTATGTAACCGAATTAGTTTCGCGCTCTTTTAAATAATTAATACAGTATAATTAAGATTACCTGCCCGAATGTTTTCTAATTTCTAATCTAAAGGTTAACCATTTTTCGTCATTATATGCATGCGTTCTTCATGCATAAATTAGCCAACGTCAAGTTCAGAAACTGATATTCTGGACTGTATTTTTATAGATATTTCGGACAGTAAATAAAGATAAAATACACGTGGATTCGGACACAAGTATTCCCAGTAGAACAGCTGATCATAATTATCTTATATATTAGTGACTTTGTATATTGCCATTGTGATAACCCTGACAGCTTGATATGACAGATGACATTTTACTTATTGAATATGGAATGAATATTTATTCAATCGGAATGCATGCATATTTATTAGTTTATTATTGAATTAATATTGAGCTTCCTCGGTTCTTGGTGGAACGGCGGCCAATCTCAATGGAGATT